>JBAMBI010000065.1:4535000-5135000 GCA_037043535.1 Drosophila putrida
CCAAATACGTAGTCAAATGGCCAAATGGTCTGTTGTGGGCCGGATTATTTGTGCAGCTGACAGATATGCATAAAAGTGTTTGTAGAGATTGTTGGCCAGAGAGTCTGAGTCCAAGTCCGAGTCCGAGTCGGAGTCCGAGTCAGAGTCATGATAATTAACCATGGTGGAGACTGCTAATTACAAAAGCATCCTGCAACATCATTTGAGATATTTTTCCATTAACTGACGACGTTGTCGACGCCGCGCCACACAAAACATATTAAAATTAACCTGATTACTCCGCAGGCGCTGCCAACTCGCAATCCGACAACAACTTGGACTGGGAGTTGATGCTGGAGTTGTAGTCGGAGTTGGAGTTGAAGTTGGAGTCGGAGTCGAAGTTGGAGCTGGACTTGAAGTCGGCGTTGCAAGGCACAAACTAATTTCAAATAACATAATTCATTCGCTTAGTCTGGGCAACAGGGCGTATGTGGGGAGGAGGTAAAAGGGACACAACTGAGACTTCGACTTCGACTTCGTCTTGAGCTGGAGTTCCGCTGACCGGTTTTCTGGAGCACCAAATTATTTGGAGTTTAATCACATTGCAGCAACTTGCAGCAGAGCTAAACAAAGCGCCAAAGCTGTCATAACATCCACAGTTGGAACAGGCGGAACAGTTGGAGGATTGTGTGAAAGCTTCTGCTGTTGAAAAGTACTCAACACCCGACCAAGTCCATTACTGTTGTTATCTCCTCGACTCATTTGGGGAACACTTCAAATAAATGCTAATTATTATGGCACCTAATGATTATCACAACTTGAAGAATACTTTCCATACCCAAATATGTCCAAAAAACTCTTCAATCCTTGCAAAACATTTTCTGGCGCATAAAATTTTGTGATTATTGAATATTTTTTTTATTATTGCTTTTGTTGTACTCAGTGCGCTTTAACAGCAAAAAAAAAACACCCAATGCAATAACAACAACAGCTTAAAAAGGGCAACAACAACTTTAATGTGCAAAACTGGCAGCAAAAGTCAACAACAACAACAACAAAGCGCGCCCTTCAAAGTAACAGTGGTACCAGACAATGGAAAATGTGATACAACTTTTTGAAGAATTAAAATGGCTTTCAGTTAGTTAGAAATAGAAAAAGAAAATACTAAAATTATTAGTAGAATTATAATTTCTTTTAGTTACTTAGTTAAAAAATTTAGAAAAATTATGAAACTTAACTAAAATACCAAAAATTCATTACCTCCTTGCAATATTTTCTATATCGAAAGCAGACTTTCCCCTTTTACCACATTTAAATGGTATTTAAACTTTTTAAATTTCTTAGTTATATTTTAAGTTGTTTTAACCACTGTGCGCATGCGTGCCAAAAGCCTCAAGTCCTCATTCTGTCCTCATTCAAAGTGCGGTTACCAAACGGCGCGTGTGCAGAGGCTGCCTTGGAAAATAAGCTTGAGTTAGTCTTGGACATGGACATGGACATGGGCTGCTCAAGGAGCATAGACCTGTGTTTGGGTCTGTCTGGGACTTGGACTGGGACTGGGACTGGGTCTGGGACTACCACTTCGTATCTACGTGGTAATTTTGTAATATCGTAAAGTATTTTTTAATTGAACGCACCTCCTTCTATAGGCGTCGGCCTCGTCGCATTACAAAACTGGACTCGGACTCGGAATCGGGTATCGGGTTTTGAATTCAGATTCAGAATCAGGCTTCAGGTGAGCTTTACGATGTGACTGGGAATTATGTATTAAATTTTGTATTTTGTCAACTTGGCTTAGAACTTATGAAATTGTTTCAGTAATCACTCGAATTTCATATGACTCACTTCCTTTACAGCAAAGAGAAAGAGAACAGAGAGGGGAAAGAGAGGAGTGAGATTTGTGTGATTTATGCGTTAAGACTGGAGCATTAAAATTAGCTCTAATTATGACTATCGCAGGAGCGCAGCCAATTAAAATGCATTTCTGTTTTGGTCAAGAACATAAATCAATATAAGATTTATGAGTC
Organism: Drosophila putrida; assembly: GCA_037043535.1. Classification (NCBI taxonomy): domain Eukaryota; kingdom Metazoa; phylum Arthropoda; class Insecta; order Diptera; family Drosophilidae; genus Drosophila; species Drosophila putrida. The sequence continues at coordinate 4,537,007 of JBAMBI010000065.1, forward strand.
TGGGTCAAAAACGAATAAAACTACATACATATACTTATAAATGAAAAATACTTAAACAGAAACAATATGAAGGCGAGATATGCGACCTAAGTCTACATATAATTTTTTATGATTAGTTGAGCTTTTGAGTTTTGCATAACCTTTGCTTGGTTCCGACATTCAGTTTCAGTTTTGAGTTAACTTGGCTTTATTTCTGTTGACTGCGTTATCCCTTTGTCTACCTTCTGGCTGCCCATTCATCGCATTCATTCATGTTCAGGTCCAGCCCTAACCTGTTCGCCTGGACTCACGACTTTATAATTAGGCACAGTTGTTCTCGTTGCTGTTGTTGTTGTTGTTGTTCTCATTGTTGTTGTTGTTGTCTTGGCCACTGCTCACTTAATGCATTCATAATAATATTTCTTTTGCTGTTAAATTTATGCTTTTTGCCTTGTAGTCTCTTCATCGTCGTTGTTGCCTTTATGCTTTTTATTTATTTTTGCCAGTTTTAATTTTCTCGCTTCTCGAACGAGTCGCAAGTTGCAAGTCGCAAGTCCAAGGAGCATCATCGCAAAAATCGTTTTGCATTCTTAAACATAATTGCATGTGGGCGTGGCCACATATGAAATTTCTTTGATTAAAGTCGATTAAAATCGCAGCCTGTTTCGCCTGCTGTTGCTAGTTGTTGTTATTGTTACTGTTGTTGTTGTTGTTGTCTCAGTTGTGTTGTTTGCTGTCGACTCCGCTGCTGCCTGCTACTTTTGGTCCAAAAAGGAATCTTTTCGGGATAAGCCAAGCTTTATGAGTTCAAGGATTTGGGCGGATATTAAAGTAAATTTAATTTAATAAATCTTTTTCAACAAAATTTGTAAGTCTCTTTCAAGATTTTTAAAACAACACTTAACATAATAATTCCTATAAAATATGGTAATACAGATAATTATCAAATTTAAGAACTACACTTAACTTTACTTTATATCTTCAACTTTCAACTTTTAAATCTATAATTTTATAAATCTATAAATTATTATTTAAATGTTCTTCTTAAGATAAAATTAAGCTGTACACGCCTTTACTTTATACGTCAAAAACAAAGCTTTCAAATTTGTAATTAAATAATTAAAATGTAAAATCTTAAACTGCTTAAGAGCACATGGAATAAATAAATAGTTTTTTTAATAGACAATTACAATTATTTTATAAAACCTAAATGTCTTTCCTTTATATTAAAAGTACATTTTATATTTTATATTAAATATTTTTTTTAATAGACATATATTTGTAATACATAACAATTATTATATAAAAGCTAATGCTTTTTCCTTTATATTATGAGTAATTCTTATATTTTTTTTAAAATAACTGTAGTAAAAATTATATTGCGTACTTCCTTAATCTTTAGCTGATTTTATCGTTGCAACTAAAGCACATATTCTTCATTAAAAATTCTGATATTAATAATGCAATAATCTTTACTGTGAATTACATTTATTTTATAATTTGAATAACTTTATTAGTTGAAATTGCTAACAAGATGAAAAAGAATATGACACTGCCTAAAGTCATTTGCTTTTTACATTTAATGAATATTGAATTGCAATTATATGCACTTGACTATGCTGTGATAGTTTCTAGATACTCTATAATTCTGACTCTAGTTAACTATGGAGCGAATCTTCTATTTAAAATGAGTTTCAAACGATCTTCAAGTCTTTCCTTTGCCATTGCCATTGCCTTTGCCTCATCATCATCATCATCAGCGGCTGCGTGGCTGTTTGTGCCACTCCCAATTGCAACTGCCCGCATGTTGCACTGTGGTACTGTTGCACACTCCTCCTCGAAGCCGAAGACATGCCGCTTCTAATCTGCACTCAAGTGAATTGCAAATTACGTGTCTTAAATTGAAGTTTTACGAGTTGCTACTCTAAATGTTTGCACCAAAGTGCTCGCTGCTTGTTGTTGTTTGCACAAGCAGCATCCCAGAAGAAGAGTCTACGGCAATGGACCAATTTCTAAGACACCAACATCATACATACATACGCTCACATATATATGTTTATGTTTATGTGAACATCATGAGGCATCCCCATAGCTAGAGTCCATGTCCGCTTGCTGCGTGTTTAGGCCGAGTGTTGTATTTCATGTTGCTGCTGCTGCTGCTGCCTCCGACTCCGACTCTGCCTCATCCTGATCCTCAGCTCTCTGTTGTCGTCTTCTACTTCTGCTTGTTGTTTATGCGATGCAGGATATGATAATAATTACACCTTCGCCGTTTGAAGCCGCTCTCTTGCCACCACTTGCTTCACCACTTGCGCTTCACCTGGCCAGGAAGTCGACCGTTTGCCAGTTCTTCTCCTTCTCCTTTTCTCTCTCGTGTTCTTCGTCGCAGCGATTAAAAATTGATCTCATTATAATTATTTTTTATAATTTATGAAGCCTTAAAATGTGTGTTGCTCGCTCGCTTGTGTTGTTGGCTATTGCCATTTACCATTTGCCATTTGGTCTTGTCCCAGCAATATGAGTATACTGTATACGGCTACAAAGTAGTCATTATAAAAGCCATAAATTTCGATCGCCTCGAGCCCCCGATTCAGAGCAACAGTTGGCTTTAATGAGTGCAGTCAAACTGAAGGCTTATGCGATACCAAATACCAACGACTTTTGGGCAGCTTTCAATATTTGCAAGTCTTATAAAGCTCAATTTATTAACCAAAAAAATACTAAGAACATTTCAATCTTTTATCTTGGCAATTTTAAAAGATTTATTTGCATTTCCAAGTTTATTTTATTATATCTTATCTAATTGCAAGTATTGGGGAAACTAAGAGATAGACACATTTTTATGTCTATATTTTCAATATTTTCAATATATTTCAATATTTGCAAGTCTTATAAAGCTCAATTTATTAACAGAAAATACTAAGAACATTTTAAGCTTTTACCTTGGCCATTTTAAAAGATTTATTTGGATTTCCAAGTTTGCTTCAATTTATTTAGTTGCAAGGATTGGGAAGACTAAGAGATAGACACATTTATATCTGATCTGATGGAAAGAAGTTCACGCAAGTCTCTTTATAATTTTATAATAAATATGTATAAATAAAAACAAGTAAATCCTTATTGTATCTTTGTTAGTTTTTTAGTCAGTGTATTTCATATACTAACATTTTATCTCCTCAATATTCTTATAATTACTTTTCATTTCTTAAACTAACTGCAATACTTGTAAACTCAATTATACTTTGCATTTCTTGTTTAGATAATTTCCACAATTGTCGCCAGAAAGCTCATCTCTTTATATTCCATTCTCCCTCGTTGTCAATATAATTCCATCTCTATTCTTTTAGCTGGAATGTCTGCAACTTTTCCACACGCTTTCCCAGAAAGCGCACATCTTAGATAGAACGCAGTAAATATTATGCATATTATAAAGACACATACGACTCTCTCTCTCTCTCTAAATACTGTGGCACAAACTTACTAGCATTTGTAGAGATCGATTCAACACACACTTACACACACCCGCACATGGGGTATGTCTGAGTGAGACCGGAGTTGGTTGGGGTTTTGCTCATTTTGCATTTTAGTTTGTAATTTAGTTTCATTTATTGCGATTTTACATTGACGCCTGACACGCAAATTCGTGTAATCCTGGCAATGGTAAAAGCTGATGTCGATGCCGATGCCAATGCCAATACCGATGCCGATGCAAATGCCGGCAGAACCCACCGACCATGCGCCACACAAAGTCCAATTAAATTATGAGGGTCCACACGCCACGACAAGGCTGGAGGCAGGAGGCACAAGAGGCAAGTGGCAAGTGGCAGAGTCTTAAACTTGAACCAGTTGAGAAACCCGCAGACGCAGACGTTGGACCCGATTTAGCCGATTTGCCATTTCCAACTGCTTATGCCTCACTTGACTTTGGCGCTGGCTCATTTTCAACTCGAGTTTTTGCCATTGCCGTTGCCATTGCCGTTTGCGGTGTAAGAGTAATTAAAATCCCTTGATTAATATGTAAATTTAATGAGATTACGAATTCAGCGAACAAGATTAGGAATGCACGGTCTGCAACTCCAACTCCGACTCCAACTGCGACTGCGACTCCAGGCAAACTGTCATTGCTCAACTGGCTCTACGTTTTAACTCTTTTGGCTGACTGCCAACTTGGCCATGTCTTGGACAACACACACACACATGTAATGTTCACACACACGTGTGTGTTGGTTGCCTTTGAGCCAAGTCCAGGCTTGTTAACGTTTCTGTGGAAAGCCTCTGTCCAGGGGAAGCCACCCAAAAAGCAAATCGACGTTGGAAAATTGGAAGCGCGAAATAAACTTGTACATAAATTGTGTGAAATGGATTTGCTTGCAGTTCAAAAGGTTGTCGATTTTGTCGTCTCTGTTTGTTGTCAGTTACCAGCAGCAACTGTTGCTGTTGTTGTTGTTGTTGCTGTTGTTGTTCATGTTGCTAGTTGTTGATGTTGTTGTTTGGACTCGCTCTCGCACTGATTTGCTTAATCTGTCAGCAAAGCATTTTCACAGAGCGTGTTTCAATTTTGATCTTTAAGTGATAAATTTTCATTAAACGAGCAACATTTTATTTGTAGTTTTCTATTTAGTTGGAGTTGTGATTGCGTTAGTTACACTCTCTATATAGAGAAGTCAAAATAGCCTGAGCTTAAACTGTTGACAGTCAACTAAAAGATTTAGGACCTTACATCAAAAGGCAGTTTATTAAAATATCCCTTTTTCAACATTCTCAAAAACTTACAATTTAACTTACAATTTAATTCTCAATTCAAGAAATATTGTATGAAAAATCAAAGTTAATTTTCAGTTTTTATTGCATTAGTTTTACTTTCCCTATTAAGAAGTTGAAATATTTTAAATTCTATTTTGCCATAAAGTAATTGAAGCTATTATTATGTTTTAAATCAGATTAGATTTTAGCATCTGTGCGTTCAATAAAATATCTCAAATCTTTTTCACATTTTTCATACCATAAATTTTTTAATATATCAAATATATATTCTTAGTCTGGCTAAGTGCATTGTCTTTAATGCAAAATAATAAATAAATTGAAGGAAAAACAAAGCAAGTTTTGAGTTGTGATTTAGTTTGTTATATTCTGTTTGTCAGCAAGTTTTAAGATAATTGATGCCATTATTAAATTATCTAGAAGCTTTTATTCAATCTTTAGTGTCTTACAGTCAAATTTTTCTCAAACTTGTTTCAACATATTTTCAATATATAAATATTAAATTGTAGTCTTAAATCAATTATATTTTCTATTCGTTTTCTTTAAAAAGAGTAAATTCCCAAATATTCATAACTTTTTCTACACCAATTATGCAATAATTTTTTTTTGCTTAGACGCGTTTTTGTTTTTAATCCGAATGCAAATATGGTAAAATGTAATTCCAATTCACGTTACCATTTGATGTGCATAATCGCATTTAGTTTTCTGCTATTTATTTTCATATTTCTCATGTCATTTATATGTTGTATATATCCTCGTACAACAACAGCATCTACCTAAACAAATCATCGCCTTCCAACCGCATCATCCGCCTCCCAGAAAAGCAAAACACAAACAGGGCCAAAACCAAAACTCAACGAAACTTCTACGTGCTCTGGCTTCAACAACAACAACAACAGCAACAACAACAACAGCAACAACAGGAGCAACAACAACAACAGCAACAGAAATCAGCTATAGACGCAATAACTTTTCCCATTTTTGCGCTATTTTCCCATTTGTGCTTTCCACGTTTCATCCCCAAGTTGTTGTTGGAGTTGCTTTGTTGTTGCTGCTTTTCTGCTGCTGCCTCCCTACTGATTAGCAGCTCTGAGCTCTACGCGACTTTTTTCTCATTACCGAAAAACTCGCGCGCGAGTTTTTTGCCGCGCCAATGGCTCCACTTGGCGTCTGCGATTGGGTCGCCAGCTGAAGCCGATGCTGCCTGCGATTGGTGGGAAGCCGTTTTAGGCGCCAACTTCAAAACAGCACTTTTCCGAGGGTTGAGTGTTGGGACTGAGAACTCAAATCCCCTCAAAATTGGGTGCGTTTGATGGGAAGCATTGTGAACTGCATTTGATTCTGTATCTAACCTTTGAGAACAAAAGAGATAAAGTACGAATTTCATTGGCGCCCTAAGTAAAAATTTATTATTAATTGCATTCAATTTTGGTATCATGTAGATTGTTGGACTATAGTTTCTTAACATTTCTTAAAGATTAACTCCTCGTTTTTAGTAGTATAAAAAATACCTTTTGTTAAAAATTATGAAAAGAAATAAATCTATAAATTTGGACATTTCAAACTGTTGTTTTCAACAACAAATTAAAGTCAAAATCTTAAGAGATTTTTAAAACATACCTGTATAATAATGGATAATTGATTCAAGTATTTTCAAGTATAGTATTTATAGATTTTGAATTACATTCAGTTTGTATAATTTACAATAATTTATACTTTAGGTGCCAATATGGATTAATATCCATTTGAACCGTATCTTCAACTAGAAGGATTATAAAAGTCCCCAAAGAATTGCTTATTAGGGTGCTGACAATTTAATCGATTTTAGGTCAATAGAAAGCGATCGAATCAATGAACTCACAGCAATATGTTGCCATATAGAGATGAAAGGAGAGAGTTTGGGAAAAAGGATGCGGATTTATGAGCTCGGTGTGAATGAAAGGCAACAGTGAATGAAAGTGAGTTTTCGACAGACAGGAAAACAGGAAAATGGGTAGATAGAGCAAAGCAGGCACAGCAGCACGGACAGTTGAATGAGCAGCAACACAGACAAAAGTACACACAGACGGACATTTTCCATGCACACACACACACACACACATGTATAGATAAACGAGGGACAATGCCGTCCTTGGTTTGGATGTTGCGTGAGGAGATTCAAAAAATGCAGCAAATGCAACGAGTGCAACGAGAGAGTGTTGCAGCCCCAAAAATGCAGTTACGGGTGAGTAACAGTAACAGTATCGAGGATACGCATCAAACAATAACAGCATGCTAAACACTGAAATAGGTTGATCATTTTTGGGGCTTTGCCAGACAGTCAGACAGTAGGATAGTCAGTGAGTCTCCCCTTAAACTCAACTCAGTCAAGGTCGTGAGTAAAGTCGTTGCTCCGATAAAGCCGGAAATCAAAAAGACCGTAACTGATACCGAAAATGCCACCAAAAGTCAACAGAAAGGCAAGGCAAGGATATGGCGATAAAAAAAACCCACAGACACATACAGAGAAAGAGAGGGAGAGAGTGTGAGTAAGAGAGGAGACAGGAAGCGGGCAGAAAGAAGAACAAGAAGCAGTAGAAGAAGTAGAAACAGAGGCAACAGTAAACGGACGTTCGTTCAACTTTATGGCAATCCTTGCTCAAACACACACACAAACACACACACTTTGGGAGCTTAGACGTTGCTTTTCAAGGACTTTCACCCACACACACACACTCACAGATACAGACACAGAAAAAAAGGAGAAAAACAGAAAGAACATAAAACGTAGCATACTTTTTCGAGCGAGTCGCATGAGTTTTTCCACGTTTGCCACGTTTGCTGGCTGTGTCTCTGGCATTTGCTTGCTTGCCACTTGCCACTTGTTCTTTGGCCAAATGCTTTTGCCGCTTTTGGCTTTTTAGAAGGCAACGCTCACTAGTTCTCTCACTCTCACTCTCTCTATGTGTGTTTGTGTGTGCAAACTTCAGCCACGAAGTATGCAATATACTTTTGGGTCTAGACGCTGCTGCTGGTCGTGTGACTGTCTGGCATCGTCTACGTTTTCGAATTTTACAGCTGAGGGTCAACTCCATGTGAAAGAGAGGGGCACTCAACTGCTGGGGCTGCCACACAAAATGGGTCAAGGTCTTCATATTTTTCACACTTTAAACTCGACAAAGGCTTTAAAATTGTTGCCCAACTGTTGCTGCCCAAAAACCGGAAATGCAGCTATATTGCGTATGTTGGCCAAAATCTACCACCTTCCCCTCTTCCACTTCCGCTTCGTGCTTCTGGCTCAATGCCAACAGGCGCGTTTGTAAACACAACAAATAACAAATTTTGTTTGTATACGTGTATGCGTGTGTGTGTGTGTGTTTGGCATATTTTTTGGTGTCCGGCAAAACGCATTGTAGTGATTTTTGCCTAGCCTAACTATAAAATCGCATGTGGTCCAGTTGAACAGCAATTGCGTTGCACCCCAGTTGCATTCTACATTCTACATACTGCATCCCCTGCCGTTTTGTGCGGCATGTTTGCGGATAGTCACTTGTCGTTATGATGATTCATGTGGCATGCCACGCACCCCAGCCTGTTGAGTGCCACTCTGTTGAAAACCGCTCAACTGGAATGCTAATTTGCCAGGCGAGGGGCGGGAGTCGCTGCCACACTGCACGCATTAAGCATACGCCACGTATACGCAACTTTAAAACCTTTTGATTAGTCTCCTTTTTTTGTTAGCTCTGTCCATTCTGTCCGGGGTGAAGTCAACGTCCGGTCAGTGAGCTTAGGTAAAAGCTAAAGCCGATTTTGACAGAAAAAACCCCGAATGTTGTCAACTGCAGTAACATTCAGCCCAAAAAAAAGTCGACTTCTTATTGCAATATACTCTGACAAAGTAAATGTTAATTAATTTAAACTATATGTTTGCCTTATCATAGTAAATTTATAATTTGGACATAAGAATTACACAATATTAAATTTGGCTTAAAAAACTATAGCTTTTTGAATTGCAAATAAATTTAAGTAAAGATTTATTTGCTTCAAATTTAACTTAACTAAAATGTAATTATTATACTAAAATATTCTGAAAATGTATTAAATATGATAAAAGTTCATCTTAAAAGTCTTGTTGGTTTTTTTAAATAAATGGTTTTGCTTTACTATTAATACTTATTATATTATGAATCTATTTGTACAGAAATTATTAAGAAATAAAAATATAATTACCAAGTAAAATGTAGTTGAACGCTGAAAAGTAAATATAACATGTCAATATTACTAAATTGAAATTATATATGTCTGTAAATATAAATAGATTAAATGAATTAATAGATTGAATTAAATTTTAATAATATTTATATATTAAGATACACATTTTTGTGAACTATTTATATTAATTATATATTTTATGCTCTCATGGAATTTAAAAACAGCTTTATATCTTTCTAGTCAATTTACAAAAGTGCTATTTTTTGCTTACTTAAAAAGAGTACAGTAAATTCGGTGTCGATCTGTCAGTCTGGCTGTCTTGTTTGTATTTTTCACTCGAGGTTTGCTTAACCCCGAGCAACGTCCCCCATTTGGAGCCACCCATGTTTATCAATAAATTGGCAGGCATGCCTCAAACTGCAATGGGGCAAAGCCAAAATAAAAGAAACTTTGCCATCGGCCTAACCAAAAATCAAGAAAATAAAAAATACAATCACACACACACACCTCACTCACATACACTCACAGTCACAGTCACATGCATATATGCACTGGGCAAAATAAAATTCAAAAAGTCCATGGCATTCATAAAAAACGTCAACCAAAAAAAAATTGTCAAAAATCAACTATAAAAATTTTTTGTCGTCGGCGTATTGCCGATGACGTCGACGTCGCTGTCGACGTCGCTTTTGGTAGGCGGAGTCATGTGTGAGTATTTTTTTATTGTTACTCGGCTTGTTGTTGTTGCTGTTGCTGCTGTTATTGTTGTCGTTGTCGTTGCTGTTTCTCGTTGTAACTGTGCAGCCATTGCGTAGTTTTTTGCTCACATTTGTTTTTTTAGCAAAGGGGCGTGTGTAGGCAGGCAGTTGGAGCTGGATTGGGCGAATGCAAAAGAGAATCCGGAGGAGAATCTGGACACTGGATACTGGAGAGGGTAATATGGAAATATGCATTGAGAAAACAAAAGAGTCAACTCACAACCTCTCAACTCATATATACAGATATCAATAATTATAAATACATATCAGTTCAGATGAGCAGAAGTACAAAAAACCAGCAAAAGCAAAAGTCAAAATGCATGTGTAAATGAGGAATGTCCTGCGGTTGCCGTGGCACTTCACGGCTCTCTGCTTTACGGTTAATGATTTACCAAATTATGTAGCCGCAAAATGTAAAATACACGACTCGCCACACTCAGGATCCAACTGACCTGTTCCTGGCCAAGTTCAAGCTGGCCAAGCTCCAGCTCCAGTTGTCGCAAATGTTTATTAATTGAAAACGTAAAATTGCATTTCGGGGGCTGTTGACCGCCCGTCGGCGCAATGATTTCGATAATGCGGTTGCCGCTGGCCACAAAAACAGTTTGTAGCTGTCATCGCAAAGTGGAGAGGAGGTTAACACACGCACACATTCACACAGGTGTATGTGTGTGCCACGGTCAGTCAGCAATGACAACAACAACAACAATGCAATAAACATTGCAACTGCCCGATAATTGGCATCGGGTCAACTGTAACTGCAACAGCAGCAGCAACAGCAGCAGCATCAGCATGTGGCATGTTGCAAGTGGCATGCGGCATGCGGCAGGCAATGCAGGAAGGAAGTGCAAGTGAGTGAGAAGCTGAACAAACCAATAAAATTATATATTACTTTGAGTCATCCTCATTTAAAATCATATTTACTTCATTTACACATTATTGCATCAGCTCTGCGGTCAGTTTCAACAAGTTCTTAATCTGGATTAAGCGTTATAATTCATTATTTGAAAATTTACTTAAAATTACTTAAATAATGGTTTTTACTAGTTTTTCTTATCTTATCAAAGTTCAAACTACTTAAATTTAGTTAAATAGCTTGTTTTTAAAGTTAATCTAATTTTACGAACTTTTCGTGTATTAATTTTTAGCTTCTAGATACTTAAATATTTTTTGTCAATATTCTGAACGTCAGGAACTTTTAAACTGATATAAAACTTGCGATAAATTTTACTTTTAAAGGAAAGTTGTTAGATTAAAGGGTTACAAACTGTTTTCTAATATCAATAAATCTCTAAAGCAACCTTTTTGAAATAAAAATCTAATATTTAGTGTTCTTTTGATAGGCCTAAGAAAATTTTATATATTTGAAGCCCATACTTTGAGTATTCCCAGCAAGCTATATCCACTTTGCCAATCGATTTGATATATATAGAAATATCTCGGAATTAGCAAACGTCAAGTTTTCAAATTAACTTTCGACATTGCAAAGCCAATTTTCAGGCTCTAGTTGTCATTTAATCACTCGAGTTTCATTTTATTTTGTTGCATAAAACATTTGCTGTCTCTATCTCTTTCTCTCTCTCTCTCTCTCTCTCTCTCTCTCTCTCTCTCTCTCTCTTTCTCTCTGATTCTGTCTCCCTGTATCGGTTACTTTAGTTTCCCCATTTGGTCGACCTCTCGATTATGTGACATACCGCAAAACATTTTGCTCACCTCAAACATCAATTCGCTTTCAATGCAGCATTTTCAATTCATTTGCCACAAAGGAGATGCCCAAAAATCGTATCGAATCGAATTGAATCGAAATCCCAGCCACCCATCGCATCGCAAAACTCTCGCTGCAATTTGAAAGGATTTTTGGGTAGGCTCATAAATTTCGAATTATGTGCTTTCAAATGCTTATACGTAACGTATCGGATAAATGTATGCATGCATCTCTATCTAACTATCCAATCTATGTAAGACCTCTCGGTATGTCTATAAGTATGGGTATCTGTATGTGTATGTGTGTGTGTGCATCTAAAGTTGGTCTGAGGCTGTCAGTCGTCGTCCTGTTTGCCCTCTGGACATGTTTGCACTTTAAAACACAGACACACACACACACATGTACACACATACACACACAGATGGACTAAGAAAATTAAGAAAAATTACTTTCATGTGCTGCACACATTATGTGCAACAATTCAGGCGAGTGTGTGTGCGACTGTGCGTGTGTGTGTGTGTGTGTGTATTGTAGAAATCATAAGCCATCAGGCAGCTTCAACTCACACACATACACAACACCTGCCCCAAAGCGTTGAGAAAACTTCAACATGATTTTCAACATTCTACGTAAGATTTTTGTTGCAGGTATTTTTCAGGTCCAGGCGACGGATTATGTCACATGCCAGCACACTGCCAACTTGCAACTACCAAAAGTGAAAAGAGAGATGGCAACATCAGTTGGAGCGAGACAGCAGCTGTTGCAGCAGATTTTCACATATCACAAAATTCGGAAAATGCTCCTCACATTTGTTTTTCCATTACACACATTTTTTGGACCACCAACGAGAGAGCAGTTGTTGTGTGTGTGTGAATTTATGTATTAGTTTGTGAGCATATATAAGTACATATATTTACTTAGTTTATATGCAAATTAGTTAAATGACATTTCATATATTTATGTGTATGAGTTTATCTATATAAAACTGTGTGTTTGTGTGAAAAAAGCTGAGCACTGAGAACAAAAGAAAATGCAATCCACTTGTCTGCAGTGAAACTATTGTTGCAGTCACAAACTGCATGTGGAAATAGACAACGCAACTAGATAAAAACATATTTAGCACGCTTAATTAGTAGGAAACACAAAAACAAACAACACTAAGGACTGACAACAACAACAACAACAAGAGTGTTGAGTGTGTGTGCACTTCCGCCAACAATTGTCCCACTAAAAAGCCCATCTTGCTGTGAGAGGACTGTGACTAGGACTCTCTCTTATAGAATCCAACTGTCACATTCAGTTCTCCTTTGGCTAATGATGTCAAATTACTTGCGGGCATTTTTATGTCATAATTAAACTGCAACAAGAGATTTTAAGAGACCACTTCACTTGCAACATACGCTACGAAAAATGCACAAACTTTATATATACCCTAGACTTTTAGAAATTGCAACGTAAAATTATAAGAAATATTTTTTAAAATTTAGACTCTAGACTCTAAGCGTTTAAGTATCTAAATTTAAAATAATTAAAACATTGTTATAACTTCTTGTATACCCTAGACATGTAGTAATAACATCCAACTATTATAATTATTTAATTGCTTTATGATTCTTCAAAATACAACTCCAAACTTTTCTAAAACAATATTTAAATTACTTTTATATATATATATATATATAGTTGAGTTGGTCTTTTTTTCATTTTCTTAAAATCTCTGGTGCAAAAATATGACCGCACCCCTATTCTTCAATTTATCAATCGTCAGATTACTTATGTCTGTAATAAGCTACTGATCCTTGGTCTCATTAGCTTTTCTTCAAAATCACTTATATATTCAACTTCAGTTATTTTATAAATATTTTATATTTTTTTATTGTTTATAAATCAACATGTAAGAAAATAACATATTTTTATAATAAACGCTTTTTTGTAGTTATTAGAATTTTACAGGGTATTTTGCCGTACGGCCTCGTTTATAATCACTTGTTTTTAGATGCACAATTGTTGCAGCAATTGCATTTGCGCCCTCCGCGCTCAGTCTTTGCCTTGTTAACATACTTAAATGCACACAGCGAGGTCCCCTGCATCAGCAGAGGCATAAAAATAAACACACACACACCCACACACACACACACAAACTTGCATCCATCTCATACATAAAGGCTAAGTGCCTGCAAGTATGCAATATGTTTTTGCCATTGCCACTAATTACAACGTGCCGCGCTTGTCGTATGAGCAGCTTCTTCTTCTTCTACTTCCACTTCTTCTTCTTCTGTGTTGCTTTACAACGAGTTGTTGTTGTTGTATGAATTGTTGGCCCATTGTGAAGTGTGTTGCCTGGTTGAAGAGTTAGTCCTCATTAGATGCACAACCGGAACCCAAGATGCGCCAATTTAATCAACACTTAACTAAGTTGTTACTTAAATAATTCCGTTAAACTAAATAATTCCGTTTTTGTTTTCATTTCAGATTTAGCCAAGTTTTGTGTATTTTGAGAATACTATAAAAATTAACAAGTTTTTTCTTTTGATTTTTTAGCACATAAAAGTAAAATATTTACGCGACCGCAATGGATTTTTGCGGTAACTGCCCAAAAAAACAAAGCTACACTCAAAGAAATTAAAAGAATGATGAGAAAAATAAAGTCATGACGTTATAGACTCTATATAGAGTATCCCAATGAGATCCTTTGCTACATTTCGGCTGCTTGAATACCAGACCTTGTCATGCTTTTACTGTAGCCATTATCAAGAGAAATTGCAATAGATCAATGGATTGTAACTACTTCCCCTACCCCTCAGTTGCTTCAACCCTCTTAATACTCCTTGGACAAACAGTTCAAAAAAAAGAAGTGGCACCATCGCAATGGCCATTGACAATGGTTGAAAATCGTAGAGCTCTTACCTGAAAGCCGGCAACAACAGGATGTTTTTATATGATACACATATAGATATACGTATATATATGTTGTATATATATATTTTATTGCCCTGGTAGTCGAAAGGAAATGAAAATTGTTTTATGCGGTTACGCCAAAAAGTATGCACTGCATCCTTTTTTTGCGCTATGCCCATCAGGCAACTGGTCCTGCAAAAAGTTTAAATAAATGTTTGATGAAATGCACAATTTGCATGACACCACCACAACACCCCAACCCCTGCCCTACATCCAACCTTCTCACCTCAGTTAAATGTTCATAAAAAGAGACCCACCAGATATATATTGTGAAACATATATATGTGTTCAAATTGCAGCTGGATCCACATCCGTTGTCTGTTTTATACAATTATACTAATTTTCGTTTATTCAAGACAACTTATTTTGCATCCAACAACACAACTACAACTTGTCCCCAACTGTCCTTTGCCTGCACATGTCAATCGCCTGAGCCATCGATTTAATTTCGCGACGGTGACTGCGACTGCAACAGCAACAACAACAGCAGCAACAGCAGCAGCAGCAGCACAACAACAGCAGCAGCTGCTACTCATCAGTTTCTTATTTACAAAAGAAATCAGGCAATTTGCATTTGTCTCTTTTGGTGTTTCTGCTTTGTTTTTGGAACGTCAAGTACAGGAAAAGCAAAGCGGGCACAGTGGTGCAAGAGTTATTAACGTCATTTAAGATACGAATTAATAGTAATTAAAGTTTGAAATATACTTAAATATTTTATGAATATCAACAAATATATAAAACTGTTAAGTAGAGTCAGAATAGCAATGGCTTTTCATTTTATTATTATTAAGAATTCAATACTTATAGTTTTATAAGTAGCATACATAAATTTGGGATTTTGCTGAAGTAAAAAAGTGAAGTCTATTATTTATCTGACTCCGAAAAGAGTTTGAGCTTGGCAGATTGAAAAACCAGCTTTAAGCCAAATCTCTTAGATTTCTGTGGCACCCTTGAATATTTTGAAGATTAAAATAAATACTAGTAAAAATAAAGTTTAAATCTTTTGAAATATAGTTTTTGTTAATCTATTTAACATAAGTACTTCCGTTAAATACAGCATTTAATAAGTAGATATTACTATAACATATTAGGCCAAAGCAATTAGGATAAAATTTTCCTAAATTGTAATAACCTTCTTATTCTGTAGCTCATTAAATTAGATTAGCAATACTTAGCCATGTGAACCAGTGTAACCTGGCCAGCTGATTTGCATCGAAACGAAACCAAAGCCACCAACCAAGTCAAATTGCCAAGCGCTGTGCGGATTAATTCATTACACAAACCCGTTCAGCACAAGAAATAATAACAACAATCAACGAGGCATCCCAGCCAGCTTAGGGCTCAGGACTCATCTCAGGGCCTCTGAGTAGCAGGTCGCTCAATGTGCTGCCAATCTTCTGTTCAGTTTTTTTTTCTTTCAGTTTTTTATTTGGCTCATACTCTTTGCTTCTTAATGCCCCCGAAAACTCATTTGAATTTAGTTTTCATTTAATTTAATTTAATTCGCTTTTGGCTTTGCGCTTCTTTCACTCCTTTTTTCCTTTTTTCCCTCTGTTGTCTTGTGTTTTGTGTCTGCTTTGGATTTCCTTCATTACGCTTTGGCTGTTGTCCCAGCGCCCTGATGATGATGATGCCTGATTTTCATTAGTTTTTTCCTTATAAGTTTCAAATCGATAACGAGCATTCGTCGAAATCATATACATATATGAGTTTGGCCACTCGCCAGAGTGGATGGAGTTCCAGGTTCCACTACCTCCACACATCTCCTCTTAATCCTCAGACAAACTGTTGGCTCAGTTGTTGTTGTCTGCCATGCGCAATGACTATGCTTAGTCCACGGACTAAGGAACAGTTGTGAGTTATGTAAAGCGGCAATGCAATGACATAAATTGTTTGCTTTGTTTTGCCTGATTTCATGAAGAGAATTGAGAATTGAGGAGAGAAGACCACCAAAGAGCAAATTTTCGATACCTTGACTGATGAATATGTAGCTCCGAATCATAGATATGTATTCCTGAAACTAAAAACTATAGTTACACCTCACTCATGAGATATCGTTGAGAGTCTAAATCAACTACAAGAAGTATTACTTCAAGTAAATATGTGTCAAAACTACTTATGGATTAGTTCTCTGAACTAAATTATATTAAATTAAATTATTACATTTATATCATTGGCTTAAAATTTATACAATCTTATGATCATTATGCCAAGTTCATTGATTTGGGGAACATTGACAGGAAATGTGAAAGATATAACTAAATAATTATCTCTCTCATGACTTAGAGAGAGATTGACCAATTCTCTTAGTTTGACTGAGGATAGAATTATGATTACGCAACGATATTGGTATTATAATTGAACCAACTCAATATATACTCATAATACATAAAATACTCCTTATACTCATATACTTTTAATACTTATAATTCTCCTTATACACCACTCAATATGCTGAACTTTTCTTGACTGAAGCAGCTTCAAGGAAGTTGCATAATTGAAAGATTTCATTCGTTTATATCCTGTAGACATGTCCTCAAACCGACCGCTAACATTTTCCAATATTAAACAGAGCACAAAGACAAATTAGCATACGTTTAGACCGAACTCAAGACAACAATCTATCCAATACTTACAACACCCTGCACCAAACATCCCCCCATTCCAACGAGCTAAACAACAACAAAATTAACCCTTTATTTTGGGTATAAGGCTGTCAATGTGGCTCATCGTCCTCATCACATAATTAAAATGCATAATTATGCCGAAAATGCGACAACATTTCAGGCCAAATTACGACAAATGCTGATGCCGCATTTAGAAATGCAAATCAATTGATGGCCACATATATTCAGGGCAACCAAAAGGGGGAAGGTAGAAGGGGGAATGTCTCAAGTAGGCAACCCAAAGAGTCCGACATCCGTCATCGGGCTGGCAGGCATTATCATTGGATACGCAATGGTACCAAAAAATCTACTTCTGATTAGCATAAAATTTCATTCGACAAAAGTTTATTGAGTTTTGCATTAATTGTGAACCGGGCGCAAAAACCCTTTAAGATCTGACCAAGGTGGGAGGTGGGAGGGGCTCTCAGTAAGGTGCGTGACCAATTAATCTGGAAATTGGGCAATATTTGACTTTTGTAGTCCTCTCCGCCAACAACAACTTCATCATCATCTGGCTTTTTAATGGCCAAATTTGAATTGCAAATATCTGGGCGCTGGTTTTGGTTCTGGTTTTGGCCGTTTTTAGGGTATTTTCTGTTGACATATCGAGCCATATACCATAATGAACGCTTAGCTATAATTTTGCATATTTTTCCTTCATTGTTTGTTATAATTTTTAATAATATGCCAAATATTTTGACGTTCAAATTGGTCATAGTACTAATTAATATTGCATTATTGAAGCATGAAATTATCGTAAAAAAAA
This sequence comes from Drosophila putrida, assembly GCA_037043535.1. NCBI lineage: Eukaryota > Metazoa > Arthropoda > Insecta > Diptera > Drosophilidae > Drosophila > Drosophila putrida. The sequence continues at coordinate 4,554,791 of JBAMBI010000065.1, forward strand.
GGTTCGTTCTCTATTAGATTTATTAATCCAATATTGCTCAAACTTTACTTCAAATCTCATGTCCCTTTAAGTTGCAGTTTGTTGGGCAATTAAAAAACTGGCTAGCAATTTGGCTAATTAGAAAATTACATTTTGGACGCGCACTAATTTCAGGTAAATAAATTGAGCACACCTTCAAGGAGCTACCGACCAGAGAAGAAGAAGAAGAAGTAGCTGGAGGCGTCCCCCTTTGGCTGTGACACAATCTAATTGCATACTTTGAGGGCGCATAACTTTGCACTAAAATTAACCTCTAACCTATTTTGCCAGCTGCTGTTGCCCATAATGAAGGATGTGATGCCGCGGATGCAAATGAAGTGCTGCAAGATGCCAGCCACAGGAGCAGCAGCAGCGCCAGTTGCATAAGCAAATGCCAAAGGACACGCCCGGACAACGCGTAAAATTCTATTCCCAGCCACATGAAACCTTGGTACTTTCAACATTATCGTCATCATCATCATCATTGTCATCATTATCATTGTCATCATTATCATCGCAGCTTCTACTTAATTGCACGAATTTCATTTTGTGTAAATTAACAGCAATTTTAGCAGAGGTCACCCAGCGAAAGTGCAGGTGGCATAGTGGCAAACAAGAGGCGTGGCTGCCACAAGGATGCTGTGGCAAGTGGCAATGAAGCCATGTCCTTTGAGCTACTTGTTATGTGCAGTTATTGCAGCTTAAACTGTGTGTGCACAGAGGGAAAGAGATGACAAACTAAATGAATTTTCAGCATAATAAGTAAGAAAATTCCAAACTATTCACACTATTTCAATATTTATAATTTAAATAATAATACAGCTGCATTACTTTCATAATTGACATCATTTTCTTGCCTATTAATGCACAATTCAAGGTTCTATTGTCAGAAGCCACATCAAATTATAATTTCTCACACAAAATGCATAATCATGCGTGTGATACATTTTCAAGAGACTCTCCAAGTGTGTGTGTGTGTGTGTGTGTGTGTGTGTGTGTGATGTGTGTCAAGTAAGGCAAATACGTGATTTGAATAATAATATTTGCCCAAGGGAATTTGCCAATAGAAAACAAGTCTCAAATTAACTTAAAGACAAGCAGATATTCTCAATTCTAAATTGAAGCAAAGTATCAATTAAATCCAAGCAGGTGATGAAATATATTCACTTAACAAATAACTGATTTACTATACAAAAGTACCAAGACAATTTGTTAATAATGTGTTATTAATTTTTAGCTTTAAAATGTTTCACAAATAAAGGCTTACTATAAAAGAAAATACAATGCTTTTTACCTAATTATTGTTTAATCAAAACTATTGCTATTTAAATGATTCAGTCAATTAACTACTTTAAGAACGTGACTTCAAGTATAATATCAAATAATAAGGGCTTCATAATAATTCCATTTACCTAATTATTGTGTACCTTAAGCTATTGATATTTTAATTGTTAAGTCAGTTTAATTAATGTTAGCTATTTTCTTAATTATTAAGCGTTTATAAACAATACCTTTTGCCTAATCTTTAGCTCAATTGTTGTTAAGATTGTCGCCTCAATTTCTATTAATAATTTGATCTTTTCTTCTTTTTACTCTTTAACTTAAATATACTAAAACATATGCAAACAATTTATTTATAATGTTTATTCATTTTTTAATTGTTGCCACAAAGTAAACATTTCATATGGCATTTAATTATCGTTGGGCTGCTGATGTGTAAGTCTCTATAATTGTAACAAATATAACAAATTTTTCATAAATTTTTAAGTGAACTTTTCAAAAACTCACGCTATCGATTGGTGACTCAACTTCCAATCAAAAAAAACAATATCTCCAATATGATATTTCTCTGCTGTTGAGAGATATGTGGTCTCTCTTTCTGGCAAGTGGCAACGCCTTTTGCTTTGGCTGCTGCTGCTTAACAATCCAACCTGTGCCCCAACCATTGAACATTTTTAATTTATTACGTCTGTCGATGATTTTTCTACTACTTTTTATGGCGATTTAAGCGCAAACGGCAGCAAGTAACATTTTCCCATTCCCGTTCCCACTGTGAGTTGCCAAAAAAAGGATGAAAAACATACATTCACATTCGCATATGCATATGTATGTGTGTGTGTGTATGCATACATACAATATGAGCCGAAATCGCGAATTCGTAATTTTGCATTTTTATACAAATTCCGCGATTTTGTTCTTATTTTTTGATGCGCGGGGGGACGGAAAAAAATGGCAAGAAAAGACACAACAAAAATTGTACGAAAACCCCCAAAAACAGAAGCGAAAACTTTTTTCCATTCACCATATTCAAAAAGGGAAGGAGTATGAGAAGAAAAGAGAGGGTGGTGGAGTGGGGTGGAGATGTAGTAAATGGGAGCAGCAGCTATGGTCAGCATTGTTTTCCTTAATTAATGTTTAATCAGCAGGACTCGACGAGCCCGTTGCTGACCAAAGCAGCGAACCACATGCGATAATGGCCAAAATAATAAAAATCAACAGCTGAGCAGCAATGCCACCCCCTCCCCTCTGCCTTCTTCCTACTCTATCACCACCTCTCCACCCCAAATGCAAATGGGGTGTATATGTGCGCCTGGCCGGGTTTAATGCTCGGGTGTGCGGCTTAAGGTGGCGCGAATACCAAACGCGTTCTGCGTCGTCTTTGACGTTTTTTTAATGCTTCTCTTTAGACCCTGTACTTTAAAAATATACAAAAGGGTCAATTTAGTTTGTCAAACATAAACAAGTGCGTAGCAGACAGCAGAAGGCGTGGCAGCTTACATATCCCTGATCAGCATTAACAGTAGAGTTGACAGAGCTGATATAGAATTCAGGGACTATAAGAGCTAGAGACGCCAAACTTGGTATGCAGGCTCCACTGTACCTATTACAAATTAAGATTGCTTATGTCTATTTGCATTTATTCGTATTCCTACCTAGCGCTAAAGGACACGAAAATTCCTTAAATTAAAGCCCTACTAAGGCACATTATATGACATTCAAATGTAGAAACAAAACATGACAGAAGTTGCATGCTTCAACACTCAAAAACAGAATACATATTTATAGTAGCAAAGAAATAAAACTTACCCTTTTACATAATATTTTATTAGATTTACAAACAATTTTCACAAATTACTTCACTGCACTTCACCTCATTTTTAAACACCAAACAAAAACAAAAAAAAACTAAAGCCTGACTAAAGCTGCGGGCTACAACACACACACGTTTAAACGAATTTGAACGCACGCAATTAAAACGAAAATAAGCAAAGTGAAGTGCTCGCATACATATGTATCATCGCATAAGTGGGTGAGAGCGCGGGAGTTAAAACGAGCAACAACAACGATCACTAGGTGAGAGAGCGCACTCAATGGATGACGCAAGCATTCGCAATGCGTAGGAAGGAGCGGGATAGCGTTAGATTAAATGGCGCCAAAAGAGTCCAGGAGTTAAAACGAGCAACAACAACGATCACGAGGAGAGCGCACACAAAAGAAGACGCAAACATTCGCAATGCGTAGGAAGGAGCGGGATAGCGTTAGATAAAACGGCGCCGAAGAGAGCAAAGCGGGTGCTTCGCTGGCATCTATACAAAAACAAAGCACTTGCAAATATTAAAAATGAAATTTAGCAAATTAACGCTGTTTAATTTAACAACCTTCATATGTATAAAGTGCACAAAACTTTGCTTGACCGTTCTACGCACAATTTAAGCCAATTGGACCGATCAAACTACGATTTTCAATAAAAAGAACGCGGAGCAACTAGATGAGGCGAGCTTAAGAAAACCGATACGCGATTAGAACTAAACGATAGACGATTATAATCGATAATTATTGATGTAGCAAAACGGCAAACTAACCTAAACTAACTATATTGGTTACATTAGTAGCAAGTTGAATACAGATCTCGGCAAGGGTATTAAATCTTTGGTGTGCCAAATATAGCGTTATGTATTCTTTTAATTTTGTTCTGATAATAAACTGAGGAAATATTTTTATATATTTTATTCTTAAAGTCAGGGATTTCATTTTGTGTGTATTTATTTGTACAGAGTTAGCGCAGAGCCTTCCACAGTCTAGCATGCTCCACTGTAAAATTTATAGATTTTTTGACTTCCTTTTTTTTCTTTGGCTTTTTTTTTTGCTTTTTTGCCAATCTCTACTGAACCGAAACCCACGCGTTGTTTCGGACGCTGCCGCTGCTGCTGCTGCTTCTGCGCGCCCGAGGGTTTGGGCTTGAGCTGTTGTCCGAGTCTGTTGGCTGCAATGCAAAAACGTAAATGAAAACAAATTCGCGGCCAAGAAAAAATTAACAAAACACAAAACAAACTTTTGGGCGCACGTGAAACATTATTTGCTGGGGATGGGTTCTCATTCTTATGCGGGGTCTGTTGGTTTACCCTTACCCCCTAAAGGGGGGCATGGGGCATGTGGCATGAGAAGCTGTCGCTGCACATTTTTACAACGCGCGCGTACTCATAATCAGCACGGACCGAATTCTGGGTACACGGTACACGGACCGAGTTGCCATTGTTGGAAATTGTCTCAGGGGCTGACGGGTGGCGACCATTTGGTCAAGCGTTGACCAACCCCTTCCGAATGTTTCGCTCAACAAAATAAAAATGAGCAAGACGAATTTTCGCGATATAAAAGAATTTGTATGCATATGTATCTGTGTGTGTATCAGTTGTGGGTGCATGTATGAGTGTGGAGTGGTGTGTGTGTGTGTAGCAAGCGCTAAAAATGGCAATGCAAAATTTTTGGCTGGAAGCAGCTAAAGTCCAGAACTTCTGTTGGAGGTGATGGTGGTGGCCAGACGACAATCGAATGGTTTACGTTACTTTTTTTCTACTTTTTAATTCTTTTTTTTAAATTTTTTTACCAGTCTCTTCACGTGTTTCAGGGAGTGAAGGGAGAGGGCAGTTTGTACAATTGGACTTGGTGCGCTGGTCAATTGCAAGCCAAGTTCCTGCTTCGATTTGGCCAAATACAAAGGGAGAGCCAAATTCTAATGGTGGTTTGTTGTCTCACATACAGTTTCATGTCTATCTGTATCTGTATCTGTAGGCTTGCATTGTTTTAGCCTGTATTTAGCTTTTTCGGACTGACAACGGGATTGATGTTAGTTTGTGAAACGATTCAGGTACAGTTGAACTGTGCTAAACAAAGCTATAGAAAAACAAAGCAATGAAATGTGACAGTTGGATTATTAGGGGTTGTTATCAAGTGTTTTAACAGAACTAAGCTGATTTCAGGCACATAAAAGGTAGGAATAAATTCCCTTAAATATAATTTAAACATACATAAATTTGTTAAATATATTGCAATAGTTCAAAGACATATATACATTTAACTACATTAACAGTACGAAAAATGTTTCCATTTATTAAAAAAGTAAACATTTCTATAACTTAAAAGCTTATACAGAAAGTTTGATGAATGAATAAATTGAATTAAAACTCAGTATTCAAATGCTAACAAACACAGTTCTCAGCAACAGCAGTTCTCTTTACCTAACATTTAAATTAATGTAATAAACAGAGTCCAAAGTCTTAATGTGTTTTCCCCTTAAATCGAACAACACTTGCATCCATCAACCTCAAATATATTTTAACTACAACGTTTATTGGAAAGAAAAGAGAAAACCGAGTGTTGAATAAATAGAGAATGCAATGCAGATGCATAAAGAACTTGCAGACTGGCCTAACGAGGCGCAATTCTTTTGGTAAACTTCACCCAACATTTAGCAGCAACCTTCAAAAATTGTTGGCAGTGAAAATCAATAATCGATTTGCCAAACCTGTTAAAAATGCAGTGTGAGTGCAGAGGTCTTCAAATGCATACAGTATATGCAAAAGTAAGTTTTGTGAGTATATAATATATATGTATGTATAAGTATATATATACTTGCAGGTATAAGCCTAGACGTAGCTGTAGCTTAACAGTTTGCCGTATGTGGCTGGAAATTCTAATTTACCTAAATTACATTTTATTCCATTCAATAACTTAAAATGACTTTTGAATGCGCTCGACACGGACACGTAACCGAAAACTTACATGCACAAAGACAGAGCGAGAACTACAGAGAGAGAGAGAGATAGAGAGAGGGAGAGAGTAAGTTAGAAAGAGATGGAAAAGTTTTGCGACGTAATGAAAACCTCCGAAATGTATGCAATGGAAATGCATTTTGAGGCGGACCCACCCAACCGAACCAAAGTGAACCAAAAACGAATCCCAACCAGAACCAGAAACAGAAACTGAAACAGAAACAGACCCCGAACCAAAAGCAGAATAAGAACCAAACCCAAACTCAAACCCTTTCAGCAACACGACTGCAACTTGTACTAATAATAATGCAAATGTCTGCCTGTCATTTCTGTTCATTTACTTAAAGTTCCTTCAACCCACACCGCCCTTCACTTCTTCCTTACACACACACACACATATTACAAAATGTAGCCTTGGTTGTGGGTGGTAATGGGTGCTGAAAGGGTGCAAGGGGAGGGGAGGGGGAGTTTAGAACTTAACTACGCATACTAATACATGCATAGTAAAACCCACCGAAAATGCAGAGCAGAGTTTTTGGGTCCTTTAACTGAATTAACTTGTACGGCATGGCCAACAGAAGCCATTCCCATTCCCCACTTCTTAACCCTCCCTTCCTCGCTCCCTCCCTCCGTTCAGCGGGGACTCTCTCTGTGCTACACTAACCAACTATTGTGCGTCACACGACGAACCAAAATCCTAGCCCAAGTTACGTTCTCATAACATTTTCGTTTGTAAATTTTGAATTTTCGTAATTCCAAATGAGAATGCAAGGCAGCAGCCCTTACTACTCCAACAACCTACCTAAAGAACTCAGACCCAAGTATACACCACTACACACCCCACTTGAACCCCTCTAGACCCCCCCTCGAGACCCCCGCACTGCGACAGACTTAGACTTGGTCATTTTATGCGTTTGATGCTAATTTTCCAAGGCGGTTTGGTAGTGTTGGCAAGGACTTTGCCTTGGTATTGGTGTTGTCAGCCATCTGTGTGTGTATCTGCATGTGTGTGTGTGACAGTGTGTGTGTTGGCTGGTTTCCGTTCTGGCTCTGACTCAAAGTTGGGCGGGTGTGGCTGGTAGCTTTGTTAATGCCAAAAACTTAAGCAGCCGTAGCGTCGTCGTCGTCGTCGATGTCCATGTCCAAAAAGGGGTAAGTAAGGCAGCCTGAGTGTGTGAGTGTTTCTGTGTGTGTGTATATGTGTGTGGACAGATTTATAATTGTGCGTTGTTGTTGTTTCGTATATAGAGGGACAGCAGCAGCAGCAGCAGCAAGTCATCTGTGTATGTATGTACATGAGTGCAAGTAGCTGGCTGCATGTCCTTACGCTTCCTGCTGCCTGTCCAACAACACAAACGCACTAAACTTGTTGGTGTTGTTCTTGTTGTTGTTGTTGTTGCTGTTCTTCTTCTTCTTCTTGCTGTTGTTGTTGTTGTTTGCAGTTATCGGTGCGGAATAGGCTTTTGTATTTGCGCAAAATAAGGAAAATGAAGAAGCAGCAGCAGCAGCAACAACATCAACGTCGACTGCAACAGCGACTGCGACTGCAGCAGAGGCAGCAACAGCTACAACAACAACAACAGCAACAACAACAGCGACAATGACAGTGGCAGCTCTTAATATATGCAGACAAGTGCTTAATTAAGACAGTGGCGTCGACAAAAGCAAACTTGATCAGTCGAAAGGGGGATCTAAGATGGTCAATCAGAAGACAAATCAAAAATACATTTCAAGTGCATTATGAAAAGAGTGACGTAGAGAGTTCAATGAATGTTTGTTAAATTGTCAGCAGTTGGAAAATGAAAAATTAAGAAAAGTAACAAGTTTTCATAAGAAGATTGTATTAAAACTCTCATAAGACATAACCATATAGAACTCGTTAAATTGATTTGGTTTTACAAGTTTAGAATATAAATTTAAATATTATATCTTTAGTGAAGTATAAAATTATAAGTACATAGTTATAGTTTCGTATAACTATAATTACAAAGAGTTCAATATATTATTAATTATAATTCAAAAATAAAAAGAAAACTTTTAGTTATAAAAATCAATTACAAAAGGTATTTTAAATATGCATGATAAAAATTAAAAATAATAGTTTTGAAAGCTCAAAAGGACAACAATTCAATGTGATCTTTACAACAAGTATTTTATTTCTTTTCTTTTTAACTTATTATAAAAGTTAGTGAAGACGGACTACAGAAGTGATCCTGTAGAAAACAGTCAAAATTCGTTTACTTAATATTCGAGCCCCTTTTTGTTAGAGACTTTAAATACGTCTACACCACTGTCTTCGACTAATTCATTTACACTGCAATAGTTCATTTATATATGGAAAAGCGAACGCACAGTAGGACAGGAACAAGGACAGGAACAGGGGGAGGGCGGAAAACCCGAAGTCCACTTATGTATTATATGCGAAAATTTAGTTATGTACATGCAACTAAATACATGCACAGACGACAGACCGATGTCTAATTGTACACACACATATACACTATCAAATTCCACATTTGTACACACACACAGATAGACACACACAGATACACAGACACAGAGACAGACACACAGACATAGAGACAGGCTATGCAAGCGCAAGACATGGACATGGACAAAGTATGTTGGTGTCGTCGTCAAATGAATCTCATTTGCATTTAAATTAGGAACCTCGAAGAAGCAGCAGAAGCAGCAACAGCAGAGGCAGAGGCAGAAGCAGCGACTGTCGAGTTGCCCACAGTGTCCGTTTGCCAGCCTGTCACTCCTCAAACCCCCTCGATTCGCCCCTTGTTTTAGTCAGAGTTAGAGGTAGAACGACAAACCCACAACCTGCCCCATGTTGCACTGCCACATCGTCGTCGTCGTCGTCGGCTTGACGTCAGCGGCTGGCGACGACTTTGCTGCATAAAATCTGTTTCAACATTTCGATAAATTTCTTAGGGGCCATCCATGGAGAGGGAAAGGAACTGGTGGGGGATTCAAGCTTGTTTTTGGGCAGCCCAACCCTCAAGTATAGCTTAGTGCTTAGTTTCTGTTTGTCTCTCTCTGTCTCTTTCTTTCTATGTGTGCACACTGTGCATTAGTGTGTGTGACTTCTGAATGCATAAATGTTGATAATAATGTTGAGTAAAAGTTGATTTGTTTAGTAGTCCCCAATACATGTACATAGCACTCTCAATACATAATGCACATAATGAGTATGCATATGGTGGCAAGAAGCATACAGAATGGCATTCAAAATATCCAGTTGCACAGTGGCAAGAAACTGAATGGCATTTAAAATATATAAAATGTAGAAATATATTTCAAAACGAACTATTTTTAAATGGAGAAGAAACAGTTTATAGAAAAAATCATAATAAATATGTAATTCCGGTTAAAAATCGGACTAGTTTTTTGCCAATTTAAAGTCTGTTAACCCTTGGCACTAACAACTTTACAAGTCAAATTTTAGATCTTCTATTCCATTAGAATGAAACAATATTCTAAGGATTGTTTTAATTAAGTTTGATACTAATAGTTTATTAAAAGTAACTGCTTAATATTTAAAGTATTCAAAGAAAAATCATTTTTATAAATTAATTGGAATAAATAACGACTCTTCAAATTTGACAGTAGAACTATTTAGCTGGTACCACTGTGCAAATAAACACCAAGCAACACTCAACACTCATCTGCATATTGACCATTAGTTCTAATCATTTTATATGCCTAAAGAGACAACACACAGTCGAGCAGTAGAAGCATACAAACTCACACACGCACACACACACACACACACACTCGGAGACAGTCTGTCTTTGTCGTCAGACACACACACACACATACACACATGGGAATGTGAATAGGAATATGCATTGAGGCGATTGCAGGCATCCGAAGTTGCATGCGATGCCGCCGCTGCAATGTGTATACCTGCCTGCATATAAAATAATCTGTTTACTATAAATATCATTTCATATGCAACGTAAATACATAAAAGCCAACAACACAAGCACACACATGGATAGAGGGACACACACATTGAGTACAACGATGGCATCAAGTAAATTTGCAGCACATCAAAGTTATACGAAATATGCATTAAATAAGCAAAAACTGCAAGCGATGCGGAGGAGGCTGACAACATCAGGAGAGGGTCAAGGATGATGATCAGAGGAGGTCAAGGAAGTGAAGGGAGGGACGGGAAGTATAGGGTTGTCGATTCTATGTCGTTGTCCTGCTCATGGCAGTTGTTGTCTGCTGCATATCCTTAGTAGTCTGCTGTAGTATATACGTATGCGCATTTTAGAGTTTCTAATTAGAAGTGATACTCACACACACACACACACCCATACATACACACACTCTGATACAAACACTTACGCACAAATTGGTTATTTTGCAGGAAAATTGTAAGGCGCCTGCAAGTATGCAATGTTCAATGCAGCTGTTGTAAATTTGTTGCAGCTTCGCAAATAGCCAAACAATGGCTTATACATATTGTGAACTGATTGTTATGTATTAACATATACTAATAAATATATGTACTAACTAACTATTTTCCGTACACATACGCATACTAAAAGTTTCAGACATTATATGCTACGAAATTGCGCATACGCCTCATGGCCATGGAGTTGCTTTTGTTGGGCTTTCGACAACTTGAATTATAATAATTTTAATTAAAATTTTGCTGACCATTCTCTCCTCCTCTCTCCCCGCTCCCGTCCCGTCATTTACAATAACAACTTGAAAACAACAACTTAAATATTTTTAAGCATAAGCGAATTATGCAAAAGTTTTGATGTTTTTTCTGAGTCCCCCAACTCTACTCTATACATCCCCACGCACTTTTGATTTTTAGTTTTCACTATGGCCAGTACAAGAAGTGGTGGATGAGGGGCATTGGGGTGGACTGTTGGACTGTTGGACTTGCCAGCCGCATAACATTTACCGCTATGCAGTGACTCAGTTCGTTTTGGTTTGGTTTGGTTTGGTTTGGTTTCGTTTCATTCCGGTCCAAGTTGCTAAGCATTGTCATCCATTTGCTTATTTTGCATATTCATAATTTCATTTTACGTTTTTCAATTAGAATATCATCATAGAAAATTCTCTACTTATTTTGCTAGAACAATGGAATTCACTCTGACAATGCTAATGGTAAAGTTGGAAGACTCGAACAGCGATTTAAGGTGATATGCGATTTAAGTACTTAGTTTCATTTTCTGATTTTTCGCATTTACTATTCCTCTTGCTTTTGCCTTGATTGCGGCTTAAGACACAAATTTATTTAATCGAAAAACTTAACAACAATTTGTTGCACTTTATTCAGCAAACATTTAAAATTCGAAAAGAACATTTATGCATATTATATTTAAAAGCATCTTTTTAGACTTGTCACTTATTCAGACATGAAATTTTTAAGATGTCCAGTTCCAAAATATTAAATCGATTAAAGTTTATTTTAAAAAGCTTTATTTCTCATTTCATCTTTTTACCTTCGTATGGTTTTAGTTGGGAAACTGGAAAATGATATTGTAGTAAAATTAATTCCAATTTTCGATTATATTTAATTGAACTATAAAAGTTGAAGAAAGAATATGTTGAAGTTTAATTGACTTGAATATTTAATTCAAAACAATTATAAATTAATTGAGCATAAGTATAAATTAATCACATATTCATTTTTATTATTTCGAAAAACAAATTAAAAATGTTTAATAAAGATTTATAAGGAAGTATTTATAAAAATATGTGTAGTAAAAATAACAATTTAGTTAATTGCACTCAAAATGAAAGCTCTGAAAAAATTTACCTTGATCAGTTATTAAATTTAACTAACATTTTCAATTTCTTATTATTAGTATAAGAACAAATAAATAATTTATATACAGTTGAAAGCAATAATTAATCCCATTACATTTACAGCTTGATTGGATTTTAGTTTCAAATAATAAGTAGAAAATAGTTGTGAATATGAATAAATAAATTTAAATTATCCAATACAATAAATATTGTTCGAAAGCTAAAGTTCTTTAACCGCAACGAGGGTGGGGGGGGTTTAATTGTAGGGACATCGTTGATTGCTTGGCTCAATGAAATCTTTCAATGACACTGACAACACAAAGTCAAAACTTCAAACGTCAAAGTAACAGCTATTATATTGATTATAAATATGAATAGCAGCAGCTGCCAGGCCACAAGCCTGACAAAGTGCGTCTGGCTAGAAGGCGATGACGACAACGATGATGACGATGAAAGTTGATGATGATGAAGACGATGTCAACATATATGCGGTTGCCTTTTGTCACAGCCACAATAACTTACTCATTTTGCTCAATAATAAATGCAATTATATTCCTGATGCCTGGTGTTTTTGGGTGCCTGGCAGCATCAGCCTCAGCCTCAACCTCAGCAGCAGCAGCAGCGGCAGCAACATCATATGGGAAAGAGTGTTGCAGTGGCAGCCAACGGTCGTGGCAAGGTCCTCGCGACGCGAACTACGAAATTAATTTAGACACAAAGCCTGGCCTGGTCTGGTTTGGCTTGGCTTTACTTGGCCTGGCCTGACTTGGTTCTGGCCAACAATGCAGGGGCTGAAGCTGTGTGTGGAGTCCTTGCCTGCTGTCAGAGCCAAAAATTTGCATTTTAGCACAAAATGCTTTTGTTTAGATTTTCTTGTGAATTTAATTTATTGGAAAATTAGCGCATGACGTCAAGCTGCAAACTAATTGAATGCGAAGCGTGCAACAACAGCAACAGCAACAACAACTCGACAGCCCTGGCAGCCTCAACTATTAATTGAAGCCGTAAAAGTTGAGGCAGCCAACTACTTTGAACCGGGAGGGGATAAGGTGGGTGGCAGACAAACAAACTTGCCACACGCAACAAAATTAGCACATGAAATTGCAACTTTGTAGAGAGTAGAGAGAGTGTCGAGTGTGTCGAGAATGTTGAGACTCTAAATCAGTTGCATAATAAAGAAATTGGCATAATTTTTACATATGAACTAGTTGACTTAATTAATGGCTAGTCAAACTGCTGATCTTAGCCAGACAGCCATTACCAGCAATTATTTCGTAGCTAAGTAGTTTCAACAGTTTTAATTATTATAATTAGCACATTCTTTAATGTTTATACTAAAAGAACACGAAGGCTCAAAAAGACCGCCCGAGATGTTTGGAATGCCAACATCTTCTGCTTATGATTAAGATCTGTATATTTGAACAATTTCAACTTTATTTTTGCCAAAAACATATTGTGAAAAGGAATTTTTTAAATTTTGTGACAGATGGATAAACTAAATGATATTTTCAATAACTGTTGTAACTTTGAAATAAAAGCTCTAAGTATTTGAATTGAAATGATCAAAGTTAAATTCACCTTAAATTATTCACATATGAAAACACGTACATATTCGGATTCAAAAAATAATCTTTATATAAGACATATTCAAATACTGTTGTAATTTCAACACCTTCCTCTATCAAAAGCGGTTTTAAGTGATGCAAAATGTTCAATTAGACTTCAACTTATGCACACAAATTATTGTACCAAAAGCGTCGGACAAATGTTAATGAAATATTTCACAAGCTGAGCAACGGAAATGCTAAATTTTCATATTATTATACGATATCGATGAACGAACGTTTGGATCTCGACTCTGGACCGACCCGACCGACCGGCTGCTCTGTCTTCGACTCTAACTGTTTCACTGACAAAAGCACAGAAATTAACATAATTGAACGCGGCAAGAGAGCACTGAGAACCAGTTGCCACATTTGCCACACAGTTGCCCCACCGATTGGTTTGTTGCTTGGGTAATAGAATTACAAATTAAAGCGCACAAATTATACCGAACCACGGATATTCAGACCCGGGTCTCTCTCTCTATCCTTCCTCTGTCTCTTTGTATTGAGCTAACGACCCCCACGAAGCAGTTGCCTCAGTCTCAATCTCAATCTTGGTCTGCGTCTCCATTTCTCGTTTATGTAATACAAAATTAGAGTACATTTTGAATGATTGGCGACTCTAAGCTGATCTGCAAAGCAAATTAGATGCCCCAATACGTCCCACATCTACCATATATGTATGTATGTACAAATGTATAATCCTCCACCCCAATATATAGTTCAACTAGTCGTTACGTCAATTATAATACTCATCTCTCACATCAACAAATAAGAACCCAGATTCGAACAGATTCCAAACAGTCGCAACTTAAAATTTGAAATTATATTTTACGCACCTTTTTTGTGTCATCAGATATTGTGTTTTATTATGTTGAATATGCAATTTGACGTTAAATGTTTCAATTTCCTGAACCGAATGACATTTTAATGAAGCAACTGCCAAAATATATGAAATCCATTTGCGAAAAGGGCGTCTCTGAGTTTTCAGGGCTTAATTTTACATGCGATTTTAATGCGCTGTGCGATGTGAGGCCCAACACGCAACGGAAGTTAATTAATAAAATATTAAAAGATATTTATTATCATTTAAGTTAATTACTTGTGCGAGATGCAAAAGTCACCATACGATTCCTGTTTGGATAGCAAAATAAGGGCAGAACACAAACATAATTATCTTAAATAAATAACAGGCAAAATAGGTAAATTTAAAATACATCTAAGGAATATTTATATAGTTACACTATGTTTTCATAGATTATATATTTTGTAAGCATTTTCATTTAAAGAAATTACTTCATTAATAAATATGTAGGACTTATCCTATATAAAAGCTAAATTAATAATTAAAACACAATATAATAAATATTTAAGGGCAATAATAGTAGTTAATAAAAATGATAAGACATGATTTTGGCTTTATTCTTAAAATAACTCGAAGGATAAAATTAACGTATGTATATATGTATATCCTCCCTCATTCAGTCGATAATGATGTTAACTAAAAATAAATATGATAAAGAAACTGAACTCAATTTAAACTAAAATTAGTAAACAATTTGATATGACGTCTTTCCGCATTCATTTGCATGTACATATAAATAAATTTAAATTATATGTAATCCATTTAAAAAAAAATGCATTAAGTTACGGTGGAGCAAGCTCGACAGTAGGAGACCCTGTACTTTTGAGTGCAAAGCGATCACTACAAATTGTTTCAGTTTCAAAAAATTCACATAGATGGCGCCACTCAGTTGATTTTGTCCGTAACTTTGTTAGTTGGATAACTTCCGCGTTTATCATCCGATTTGGATGAAATTTGCAGGATAGGTTAAGACCATAGTCTGTATAATACATACTAAAAATCAAGGCGCTAGCATCAAAGGTGCTCTTGTAATTCGACTTAAAAATTTTGTATTGTAATTTGCGGGGGCGGAGGGGGCGTGGCAAAAATCTAAAACAAACTCGTTCTATGCAAGATATAGATGCACCTCCATGCCAAATTTGGTGTCTCTAGCTCTTATAGTCTCTGAGATCTAGTTACTCAAAAAAGGGACAGACAGACAGACAGACAGACAGACAGACGGACAGACGGACAGACGGACAGACGGACATGGCTATATCGACTCGGCTGTTGATGCTGATCAAGAATATATATACTTTATGGGGTCTGCCACGCCTCCTTCTGCCTGTTACGCACATTTGCACAAACGTAATAGACCCATTTGTACTTTTTTAAAGTACAGGGTCTAATAATAATAAGTTGTAAAAAATACGACAAGATATCTTTCCCGATTATTTTAAAAGTAAGCATTCAGTTTCTATTCGCCATCCAGTCAATAATAGGTAATAAACCATATGAAAATTAATTTATAAAGGATTATAATAAAATATAATATTTAATAATTAATTACTTTAATTATCATTGATTATAATAAATACGAAATGAGATATTTCCTCATTATTTCATAAGTACACATAAAGGATCTGTAGCCTTTTATATGTGTCTTAGCATACATGTCAAGATTGACAATCCCATCAGTTGGCCCTTTTTACGTAACCTTCCCAAAACATAAGGTAACTCACTCCATCGAAAGGACATACTAATAACTCACTCAGTAAGAGAGCCTACGTACATGCCTCAACGCCATCCGAAGGCAAACTGATAAAACGTGCAAGAATGGCAAGCAGCATGCAGAAAGAAAAACACAACAACAGTGGGAACAACTGCAACAACAACAACAACAACGATAATAACAACAACGGCAACAGCTTCAAGATGTGGTGTGCCGAGAACTGGAGCAGCAGCGGTGTGACGTCATCAAAGTGAGCAGAGCATAAAAAAGACGGCGTAGGAGAAACGTTGGGGAAAAATAAAACTGAACGAAAAAGTTGAGCGACAGTAGACGGAAAAAACAACGACTACCCCAAGCAAGCAAAAGAGAGACAGTGAGAAAGAGAGAGAGAGAGAGAGGGAGAGAGAGAGGGAGAGAATGAGACCAGAGCCTATCAATTGAGTTAAGCGAAGCATGAGAGCAATGATGACGCTGCTCAAGGAAGGAAATAAGAAAGCAAAGCAAACTTGGAAAGTTCAGCAGGCAAGCAGCAATAGAAGTAGATGTAGATGGAGAAGGGGGTAAAGGGGGAAGGGGAAGGGGAAAGGGAGTGCTTACTTTTGAGCTCCCACTGATAAGCAGGGCGTTGATGTTGGTGAAATTTTTGCGAGGTATCAAACGATGCAACCGGTTTGAAGTGCCAGAGAGATGTGGAGTGAGACTCCGACTTTGACTCTCTGCCTCTGGCCTCTGTCACTCTATATGGTATGCTGTCAATTTGACTAGACTGCCGTTGTTGTTGTTGTTGCAGTTGCTGTTGCTGTTGTTGTTGTTGCTGTTGCTTGAGTGCTTAGTGGGTTAGGTCGTGTAGGTTTACTAATTGCTGGGTGGCGGAATTTTTGAGTCACTGTAGAAGCAATTGGAGCGTAAGCAGAAAACAGGAGGAACTGAGACGGAAGATGTTTGTGAAACGTGTCAAAAGTTTGGATTAGTAAATGAGTTTAAGTATTTAAATGAAAATTGTATGATGCTGGAACTCTATTAAAAGACTGAATATGACTAAAAAGTTGCCTTAACCAGCTGTACTTAAACATAATAAATTATAATATTTGATTCTAAGCCAGTTCTGAAATATTTCAGATGTTCCTTTATAAAAAAAGAAATTAATGCCGAATTTAGTTATGCTCGAGTGCAAAAATTATATCAATAATAAATCGGGGAATCGGGGAATAAATCTATTAAAAAGTTTAAGAACTGTGTTAATTTTATATAAGTAAATAAAAACATTCCCCTATGTATAAATAACAAATAAATACAGATTTTAACAGGTCAAACAATGTATAAATAATTTGGTAAGGAGGTGTATTTAAGTATTAGAATGTTAGTAATATCTATAGAATACAAAATTTCCGATTTAAGTAAACAAAATATGTCATTTAAATGCAACAAATTTTTAAAATAAATTCTAGAAATATTTATAGAAGATAAATCTAAAGCAAAAACATATATTCTAAACAAGAAAGTTTATCAAAATTTAAGCACATTAAGAAGAATATACAAATAAATAATAAAAGACAAGAAACTGCACTTAATAAAGGAAAAACACATAAATCAATTTAAAACGACAAACAATTAATAATAATAATTACCCAGGAAAATGGTATAGAGAAACACAAAACAAAACATTTCAGCTGCATGCCACAAAATGAAGCAAAGACATTTGCGAACAACAACACTTAGCATGCCAGCATGGCTTAAAACTGGTAAACGTCTGTGGCCCGAAAGACATTCTTAGGAGCCTGAGGGGAGCTGTTGCTGCCCAGCCTCATCAACATCATCAATAGATGCAGCAGACGCGGCAGGAGTTCGCTGTTGTTGGTTGCATCTACTGGATGCTGCCACAACCGCTGCTGCTGCTGCTGTTGCTGCTGCTGCATGTAACTTAACCTCATTGACCAAACGCATTCGACGAACATCAAATGTGAATTAGTGCACTACGATTGCCACACACAAGCACACACTCACACACACACACACAAACACACACACCTTGGCATCATCAACATTTGCCGCTTTGTTGTCGGCGGTTGGTCCACGTCCACCTACCTCCAGTTTGTAGCAGCAGCATCAGCTGCACAGTCTTGCAGCAAGCAAAGGCTGCATCTCTCTTGGCTATTGACGCTGCTATGCATGCATAATTTGCAAGCATAATTTAATTTATAGACGAGGTAGACTGAGGTGGCGGTGAATGCAACGGCAATTGCATTTGCATAGGACAGCGCAAGTGACTTAGGCGACTCCAACTCCAACTCCGACTCCCGAGTGGAGTCAGAGTCAGAGTCCGCGTTCGAGTTCGAGTTGAAGTCTATGCCCCCACCTTCAGCCCCCCCCCCTTTTCCCGCTTCCATCGAACGCACTTCAAGTAGAAATTATTACAAAGACCCATAACCTCAGCCCGCGCTGCCAGCCCAAAGAAAAGCTGAACGAAAATTTTAATTGCACAAAATTTGCGAGCCAGAAAGAGAGCCTAAGATATGCAGAGTAAAAGAGAAGAGAGATGTGTGTGTGTGTGTGTGTGAGTATGTGTGTGGCCCATGTGTTGTGGCATATCTCGTAAAAGCCAACGCAGGTTAATGGTGTAAATGTTAACAATGCACTAGGAAGTGTAAATCTTGACCAGGCTAGCTGCCAATGGACCAAGCCACCAAGAGTTTCTATTGAAAATGTACCCACTGGCCAAAGACCACCAGGGTTTAGTTCTCCACCTCTTCACTATTTTTGTTGTCCATTTCGAGTCGATCGATAGTCGAATAGTTACCACATTCTGTATATATTATTATTTGGAAGCATGTTTATTTTAATTATAGCAAAAACATTTTCAATTAAACTAATACTTAAGCACATCTCAAAGTAACATAGTTGGCTGCAATTTGAAATTGTCTTGAACATTTGTAACTGAAAGTAACTGAATGACTTAATGATATCTCGATCCGTTGAAAATCGTCTTAGGTGTATTAGTTAACACAATTTTTTAGCCACAAGATACAACAGATACTTTTACTATTCTTTCTTCTATTAAATAGATACATCGCTGGTTTTAAATTGCTATTTATTTTTATTGTGTTACTTAAGATCTTATTTCCTAGTTAAATTTATATGTTGAAGAAGCAGACTTCGATAGAAAGGACTTACAATTTAAACAGTATTTAATACAATAACTTAATTAATAGTTTTCTTATTTCAATAAATTTATACAACACAACAAAGCTCCACATATTTATTTTATGAAAAGAGTTCAATAACTGGCGTCCAATTTGCTAATAACCCCACGAGTCCCGACGCGACGTCTCAAAATAAAGTTAATACCACAAAAAACTATATATAAAAAAATTGAAAATGAATATCAACTGGCGACGCCTGCAAGTCGCCAGTGGATTTTTTCTATATAGTATTGTATTTTATGGTCATAACGCTATATATTATTTATTTATATTTTATATTGACTGCGACAACGACACGGAAATAGTTTAATTGCATTTTGCAGTCAGCAGGTGGCGTGTGGCATGTGTCATGTGGCATGCAGTCAGGGTAAATTGAATGCCATTTGCTACAATCTCAACTTGAGCGGAGAGCATTTGTCGTCATGTCAATATGGTGACAGGAGCACTTCCGTTTCCGGTGTCATTTCATAGCTGCTGCTGTCAACGGATCTGCGGCCATCTGTAAGTTGCTTCTGTCCCACCTGCCGACCAACCACCTGCCATTGTCTGAGGTCGCAGTCAGCAGCCAGCAGCTAGCAGCTAGCAGCTGGTAATCAAATTGCTTTTTATCATATTTGGCTTAAAAGCGCCAGCTCCATTTTTTCCAAACCAAATTAAATGGAAAATGTTTGTCAGACAACCGCACACAAAAAAACTTGACAAAATATAAAACAAAACAAAAAATATATATAGATAATATCTGCAGGTATTTGTAAAAACATTTTTAATTTAATGAAGTTAGCTGAAAAAATTCAATTGCATTATGTGACAAAGAACTAAGTGTAAATAGAAATTTGTAAAAGTGGCATTTTCAATAAATAAAAATAAAATCTCTATTCTACTTATTTTTGACTGCAAATTGTATATTTCTATATATTTATATTTGTATATTTTAAATTAAAATCAATTGTTTAATTAAAGCATTAATGTTTTTGTTGAAGGGAGTTAGACATTCAATCAAATTTAAAGAATTCCTCAAGGAACCTCTTTAAAATGGGGTCACCTTCTAGAGCAGCCTATGAACTGGGCGGCAACTTCACTTCAATACTCTACACAAACAATGCTCGACAAAAAACAAAAGCAAACTCTTCATATCCACTTCAAGAGCGTCACTTACACTCGAAAAAAAAGAAAAGAAATGGAAGGAGGGCATTTATATATATAGATATTTGTTTGAATACAGAGAGAGAGTGAGAGGAAGAGTTCTTTAACAAAAGGACAAACTGAAGCTGCTCGAAACTGTAGCATAACTTTGAGCGCAAAGAAAACGCTTCCGGTCGTGGTTAGCAGACAGAACTCAGAACTGGAGCAAAAGGATTATTCAGCAGCCTCACCCACCACCCACTGGCAGCAGGACATGTGTCGATGCAGCAACAACAACAACAGCAACAGCAACAACAACAACAACAACAAGAACAAATACAACAGAAAAGAAATCCAGACACAGACACAAGCAATTCCTCCCAGTTGCCCATGAAGTCGGAGTGTGTTCAGTCAATTGCCAAAGTGTCACAACGAACGTTTGAAGCAAAATAAAAATATAAGGTCGGGACAATGTCCTGCTGTCTTTCTCTGCGTCTTTGCTGTCGTCTGGCAGCACGTTGATTTTCAAGGACGCGCAGACAAATTGCTAGACAAGCTTAAAGTGTGACACAGGAAGACCAGTTTAGAATGGAATAGCAACTTTGGGTCAAACTTTGGGAGCAGCAGTTTAAATCCTGTCGCGTGCAAATATTTAAAATGCACATTTTCAATTAAAAATGTTAGCTAAAACTAATTTCTAATACAAACACAAACAAATAATACACAAACACACACTCACTCACTCACACACAGTCTAACTAAAAATCCAATTAATCTTGAGTTGCTTGGCAGGACACTGGACACGGGACACGGGCAAAGATGGAGACAACGAAAAAAAATTGTGTTGCTCATTAAAAACAGCGCAAAAAAGTAGCAGGCAGTTGGCAGCAGCCAAAAAAATAGAAACTAACAAACATATATAATCAAAAAAAAAAAAGAGAAACGAGAAAAGTAGAAAAAGAGGTTGAAAATAAATTGCACAGTCAACTGGCCAACCAAAGTCGCGGTGGCAGAAGGATGCTGTGGTGTGTGTGTAGTTGCTGCTTCAGCTGCAGCTCCTGCCGCATATCCTTAATCATAATAAGAAATGCGCCAGCGCCAGGCATCAAGTCCCTGTAGTTGAACAGAGACAGCGTAAACGCGACTCGCGAATATAAAAAACCACACACACACACACATACACATACAAACATGTGAGTGCCTCGTCCTCGTCTGTCGTCCTCAGCATCCATGTCGTTGTCGTCCTTTTAGTCCTCGTGTTGTTACGCCAGCGCAGCTACCGCGACCAATCACAAAATTTCGTGGAAAAGCGCGCAAAAATAAAATAGCGCACAAAAAAGTAAGTAGCTGCAACAACTACAACAACAATAGTACCATCAACAACAACAACAACAACAACTGACAATGACGAACGCGGCTTGAGGTCGCTGCAAACTAAAACGCGTCGCTGCCATCGTCGCAGCTGGAGAAATCCTAAAAGCAGCGACGTCGTGACGTGACGACGAAGTCAACGCCAGCAGCGTAGGAGAAAATAACGAAAATTTTCCCTTAACGGGGGTTGGTTTTTCCTTAGCTTTTTCCCGAGTCCGAGTCCGAGTCCGAGTTGCACTGCATTTTCAGGGGAATCAATTCATAGTTCTTTGAGTGTCTTTGCTGAGAGAGAATGAAATAGAGACATAGAGAAAGTACGAGTACGAGTAAAAAACGGTTGCGAGTAAGAAAAGCTTCAACTTTGAGTGAGTTTTCATGAGACCCTTAGAAGTTTTTCAAGGTTGATTTGTAATGCAATTGATAAGCGTTGACAAGTGAATACTTACAGTTAAAACAAAGGGAAAGTAAGAAAATAAGTTGGATAAATAAAAAGAATATGCAAACTAAAGTGTAAATTTAGGAGTTATTTTGAAATACTCGGACAGGAACAAAAGTATTAAGTATATGATTTTCTTTCGTCAGTTTTACTCAATTGTCTACAACAGCAAAGCTTCAAGATATTCATTCATAATCGCAAGAAATAAATCATTTCTATATTCTATTTATATTTGTTGTACAAATTTCATAATTTAAACAAACTCATCAATAAGATATATTATTTGTTTAATTGCAGCTTAAGAGTTTTATTGGTATTTATAATAAATAACTTACTGAGCTAACTGATGTTTATTAAATTAAGCATTAATTTTTTAACTAAACAAGTAATGATTTATTCGTATTATTGATAGATGATTTTATAAAGTAATATTTTGGCCAACTATCTTGACTGTAAAATTCTTTATGTAAATATCGAAATTCTAAATACCAAAATTACTTGTAGACTAAAGACTAAGTTTTCCTATACTAAATATAAGTGATGAAAATATTCCAATTGGTAGTTCAAGCATCTTAAATAACGACTTTAATGTGTCATCCAAAATCTTAATTTCGATTCACTAACAAAGCAAAGATGTTAACCAACTCTCTAGTGTTTCAGTTAGTCCAAATCACACATACGTAATGTTAGCCGAATTTTCTCTTTGCTGTTGCTCTTAAAACGCTGGCGGTGCCCTGTTGAAGAGCAAAGCCAAATGTTGGCCCAAAGAACAACACGAAAACGTATAGAAAGCGTTTGCTGCAAGCATCATAGGAACAACAATAACAACGACTGTGAGAAGAGAATTTTCTTCTATGATTTTTTTGTGTATTAATGCCACGAGTTTTTCATGACTAGCCGGAAACACAGAGTCAGAGTCAGAGTCAGAGCCAGTGTCAGAGTTAGAGTTAGAGTCTACAGTGCTGCAGTTAGAGCCGTAGCCAAGCCTACTCGCAGCCGCAACGCAATTTTCTAAGCCAATCGGAGCGCAACCTTCCAGCAACGATGACGACAGCGACAACGACAACGACGACGACGACGACGACGTCGGCGCACGATAGCAAAACAACAACGAGAAACGAACACGACACACGAACTACTCACACGAAGCCTGATTATGCCGACGAAAACGCAGGCGAAATGCGAGAGAGAGAGAGAGTGAGAGGGTTTGAGATGAGGCTGGTGCGTGTGTGCTCGAGTTGGCCGACTAGGCGTATGAGCAACAATTAATTATCAGGTTGCCTCTGTCGCAGTTCTTTCCACTACGAACTCTATAGATAATAAAGTAAAAAAAAAAACCCAGAAAAATGGAATGAAGAAAATGTTTCTGGCATTTGTATATGAGAATCAGCTTCTTGGCTCATCCCCCTTCACACTCGGTTTTCCATCACCCCCCAGCGCCCATTAACAACACACACAACACAGACATAGATCATTTAAAATGCGCGTCGATGACCATTTCAAAATGTTTGGAGCATCTCCCCCACAGCCACGCCCCATTCTTCAAATGTAGACAGTAAAAATAGTAAAAAATGACTGTGCAAAAAACCGATTGCCGCTTGATATCAGAGACACTGAGACACGCGAAAATAAAACCAACGCAAATATAACACAAATATGTAAAGCACAAAAAATTCTACAATTGCTGTGCCTTTGCTATTGCTATTGCTCCCCCCCTTCAACTCTCCCTCCACACTCTTTTCTACACAGAAAAAAAAAAGAAGAAAAACCGCGTGTCTGCGCCAAAAAACAAAGTCAAATGGAAAGCGTTCGGGGGCAATAACAGCAACAACAACAACAACAACAGCAGCAGCAACACAAATAACAACGCCAAGTTAGCAAAACAATTGAACAATCGCAGGAACGGAAGCTGGAGGCATGGTTTGTGGTTCACATGGGCAACTGGGGAGTTTTGGAATTACAGAACTGGCCAAAACCCCTCGACCAGCTGAGCTCTGCCTCAGCTCTGCAATGGCATTAGAATTGACCATCGAGCATCGCCCATCGCCCATCGAGCTTTAGCCAACCACCGTATACACCTTGTGGTTTTTCGGAGCTGCTAAATAAAAAGAAGCGATTGTAAATTAAAGCAAACTTTCTGAATTATGAAAATATTTGCCTCATAATTCAGAGCGAAATGAAAAATTTGTTGGAAATTTGTTGAAGATGCATATGTGAAAAGTATAAAACGATTTATGCTCATAAAATACTTCTAAAAACATATTAATTTCACTGACTCGAGAAACTATTCAGTTTTAAATTAAGTATAGTTTTGTGGATACAGCAGTTAAGATAGACTTATTATAGTTGTTTTTAGTTTATCGTGTTAGGACTAAAGAAAGTAATTTTGTAAAATAATAGTAAATTACTCCAAATGAGAATCTTCAACTTAAAATTTCCATTTTACCTCCAAAGGACAAACCTCTTGACAACCAGTTAAATATTGTAATTAACAGTTTATTAAATATACTTTCATACTTTTCATACATCAATGATAAAATCTATAAGATTTAAGACAAACCACGAACTTTACGAATCTTAGAAATGATCTTAAGTTTAGATATGGCATCTCTTTTATAAACTATAGGATTACTCAATATTTTTAGACACAAATTAAAAGTTTAGTTTTGCACATTGTTTTTGCCTTACAGGTTTTTTATTTCAAAATATGATTTAATTAAATAAAGTTTGTCTGAGTTTCAGCAAATCCTTTTTTCGTACTTCTTTCAATTTTCATTATAAATTAACATACGCAAAATATTCTTGTAAATCTTAGACTTAATAATATTTTAGTACTCTTTTCATAGAGTTTAAGAGAGGCAAGCCTGCATGCTAACTGTCTTCATTTCCATTACGCATACGCAACGTTTGCCCGAATGTTATCTACATAAATGTTACAGCATTTGTTCATTTTGTTAAGTCTTTAACAATTGGTTTATGCTGGAATTTGATATACATTTGATGTGCGAAAAAATAAAAATTGAAATTTGCTTTCGATTCGTTGTGTGTCTGACCGTTTGGCCACGATCAGGGTCATGAGTCAAATACTTCAATAGCCTAGAATGCATATTGTTGTTGTTGTTTGCTATTTTATTTTTGGAGTCTATACGCTCTATATTCTTTATTGTTTTTTGCTGGCCCCTTTTTTTTGTGCATTTGGGACACAATCAAGTGCAATGGCACGAGCTGCAATAAATCAGACATTGATCCATATATATTTTCAACACATACACATGCACAGACACATACACATAGACAAACCCTCAACTCGAATGAATCCTTTTTTTTTTTGCTGCCGTTGTTTGTGCAACGACCTTGAACCCCGTGCCCCCGTGCGGCAAGCGTTCAAACAAAGATGAAAAGAAAGCAAAACAAAACCATGAAACGGCAACAAAGAAAAAAGAACCAACAACTACTCCACACACACACACACACACATATACAAAAAGCAACAAAAAATGGCAGGCATATAAAAATGTGTTAAATAAATACCTCTATATATAAAAATATATATATATATATATATCTATATTATATATGCTATATTTTATATAGGAAAAGGCAACGCACAATCAAACAAACTCGTGAATGAGCCTGGCTGCGGGCACAACATATGGCCAGATGGCAAAGCCGGCCTACAGTGCGTGCCACATGTTGCAAGCGCTACACAAACACACACACACACATACATAGACACCCATACAGAATGCATCGACAGCAAACTGCATACAAAGTCAGCAGCTAACGGCCCTCAGGGGAGAGGGACAGGGCTCAGGGATTGAAATTGTGAATGGAGCTCGAATGCAACTGCAGATGGACACTGCACTCTACACACAAATACACACACACACTTTCACACACTTTCACACACTCACTCACATACACAAAGAGCATATTTGATGCGGATCTGAGCATTGTTGCAGTTGAACTCAATGAAAATGCAATGATAAGCCTCATCTGACAATGCAGCACAATACCAAGCCAATTACATCAGACTTAAGCTACAAGAGAAGTAATGCCAGCTTAAGCAATAGAACTGAAATTGAGTAGAGCTAATTATGGGATAATCCCAACACAATACTTATGAAAAGCAAAAGAAAAGCGCAACAATTTTAACAAAAAATATTATGATTGATTATCTACCTTTAGTAGATAAGCAACAATTCAGAGAACGAAAACTATTTAAAAAAAACTAATTTTAAAAAAATAAAGTTTACTTAAATCAAGGCTGCTAAACTACAACATTTACTTATGGTTTGATTCAGTTACTAAAATGGGTTAAATCCAAGGATCAATTTATATTACCGAGTTTATTTAATTATCTTCAATTGCTGTCAATTTTTCTTTAATTTTGTAGGCTTAAAAGTTTGTCACATATCTATATATACATATAATTGGTTGTAAAATATACAAGTGAGTCAAAGCTCGTCAATGATTCATCAAAGTCTGGTACAATCGTACATTCAAACTCCATTTTTATTTCCTTTAATTTTCTTCTGTTTTCGCAGTAGATTGACTCTCTAGGCTGACTACTCCTTCTATCGATAACTACTGTAAGAAAGTTTAGTAACAATTATCTATTCTGTTATGGAATAGTTATGCAGATAACTGATCATCTAGCTCAAGTTAAAATCTAGCTTCAAATACTGAAAGTGGATACAGAAAAAATAAAAAGGAGAGACCAAAAACCACATGAAACTACCGCATGTGGTGCTGTCATTTGCCATGCTGCTATGTAACCACAGACGCCATCAACGTAACCAAGCGCTTTCATTAAAAAGGAAAACTGGGCTCAAATTTTTGCTGCCGATTTCTCGTTTCAGCTGCTGTGAGTCTAGTGCATAAATAAACAACAACAACAACAGCAACAGCAACTACAAGCTAGGCACAAAGACAGTTAACTGCACAAGCAGAAAGACCAAAAAAGAAAGAATAAAAAAAAAGAGGAAAAATAGAAAAGCCAAAACATTTTTCAACGCTGACTGCGAAACAACGACAACAACAACAACAACAAGACGAACAAATGGCGAGCATCTTTCGTTTTAATTGCAAACTAAGCGTGCGGTTGGCAGCGCAGTAGCCGCAGCAGCGACAGCAACACCCAAGAGTGTGAGAGGCAGCGACAGTGGGAGCGAAAAAAAACGCACATAGGAGACCCAAAAAGTAGGCTTCACCAAGTGATAAACAACGCCACCCCGTTGGTAGGTTGTGGAGAAAGAGAGAAGGTTCATTGCTGCTGTAGGCAAAGACTGGCGGCAGAGAACAGCGACAGCGACAGAGAGAAGATATACATATAAATGAGTGTGTGTGCGTGTGTTTGTGTGTGTGTATGCGTTAGCGAGGGCCGATTGCAACCCCCTGCGAACCAAAACCGAAACCAATCCCAAAAAGCCAACGGGCCCAAATGCAGAGATGCGAGATGAGTATTTGTAGTTGTAGTTGTGCATGTAGTTGTGGCTGTAGCTGCAATTGTAGTTGTAGTTGTCGTTGTAGTTGTCGTTGTAGTTTTGTATACGCAGGCCACGCAGGGCGGAGCCTAGCCGAGAGCAGCCAGCAGCCAGGAAATGCCAGGATGCGACGACTGCTCCGCCAGCTATCATATACATATACTGAACAGCGCACTTTTTTATGGCATACTTTTTTGCGCTGATCCGAGTCCGTTTTTATGTGTGTGTGTCTGAGTGGTGTGTGTGTGTGTGTGGGTGCATCGGGGTGTTTGTATATGTGTAGTTTGCACGCATTTCATCATTTACGGCCCAAAACTTTTCATTTGCTTTTCTTTTCAATTTTTTCTCGCTCTCTCTCTCTCTCTATTTTTGGTGAGGGTGGCATAGAAATTGTTTTTAGAAATACGCGAAAATGTTTGCTGAATTTTCTTTCACTTCTTATTTGTTTTTTGTTGTCTGTTTTCTGTTTTCTGTGGAGGGGCTTCTTTTTGCGCAGTGCCTGGCCTGGAAATGAAAAATTTTTAGTGTCTACATAGAAGGCGGCAGATAACAGCGATTCGAGGGCGGTTCCATAGGTTGGGCTCTGCTTACTTTTGACTATTTGTATTTTGTCCCCCACTTTTTTTTTGTTGGGCAACAACTGATGCTAGAAATACATAGACGCAGACAGAAAACGCAGATAGATAGAGGCAAACTGCACGTAGGCATAGATAAACACAAGAATAGATAAACACAAGGTGCATGGAATCAATTTAAGAGAAATCTTTGCCAGTCTCTGATAAGCTACAATAACTTAACTTAAGTATTTCTAGCAGATAATAACATTTCAAAAATTAAATTAAAATTAATCCAAAATAAAATAGTTACTTAAGAAGCGGCGAAATTAGCAGATAGTTATGTTAAAGTAAATGAGTTACTGGTTTATAAAACATTGGTCAGATTTGAATTGCGATTATTAATTTTGTAGCTTACAGTCTTACTGCTAATTTATATCTATATTTATTTGCCTGATGAAATAGTCTTCTTAGAATGTTCTTCTACTTTAAGAATGCATTCACAATTAACCAAGCAAACTTTTTTACTTGACTCACTCTAAAAATAAACTCGATTGTCACCTCTGCCAGTTACTTGGTCTGCCAATATTTTTTTGTCTATGTTTTGGTATCAATATAATTGAACCTGTTTGCAGATTAACCCATAGTTTGCGGGCAAGAAAACTGATCAACTCAACTTGGCCTAATGAAGTTGAAGCTTGGGTCGCACATTTTTAATGTCAGAATGAAGACACGCATAAAACCCAACAAAATTAATGCAAATAACCGGCAGGTATTTTAATCAAGCCCGTAACCAAGCCAGGATAAAACAAAAAAATTAAAAAGAGCAAAAACGAAAAAAAGAAAGTGCAACCAACCCCCGAGGAAATGACAAGCGCCTAATACTTTTTTATATATCGTTTTTTCTATGATTTGATATGTAAAATAAAAAGAGAGCAAGGGGTGTTGGCATTGATGGGCCGCGATGAACGGAACGCGTTCATCGTCTGAGCGAACGAACGAAATTACACTGTGAAGTGAAGGTGAGGCAAAGGCACTGTGCGAGAGATCGAGGCAAATAGGAATGGGAGGCACTGTACAAGTGCGCATAATAACCATCAATCAAGCGGCATAGACAGGTGGACAAGCAGCTTCGTGGACAAGCAGCGTCAAACAAACAACGTGGACCAGTCGCCAACTTGCAGACAGACAAAAACCATCACACACACACACACACACACACACATACACTCCCTTGAGTGTGTGTGCGTGTGTGCTTTGAAAAATAACGCGAAATTTCGCATTTCACGAAAAATTTTCGCATTAATTTACCAAAAGGCGTTGGGCCAAAACAAAAAGCCAGAAAAAAGATCTGAACAGCAAAAAAAAAAAAACAAAAAAAAATACGACGAATACGTTGCCGAAAAAATGCGCCACACAAAATGGCAAACAAAAGCAACAAGCCAACAATTTTTAGAACAATTTTTTTTCAAGTGCCAGAGGCATAAACACATTTGAGTTGGGCAGTTTGGGAAGCTTAAAGTTTTGGAAGGGAAGGGGAATAAATGGAAAGTGAGGAGAATGAGAATGAGAAAAGCTGCCTGCTACTTTATCGTTTTTTATCTGCGGGCAGTTGGGGCCGGAGCCGGGGCCTTTTAGGCAGCTTTTTGACCATGGCACAAGTGTAAGTCGAAAACGCGGCATTTTTATATGTGGCGGCCATACAAATGCGTTTTATGTGCGACTCTGCGAGTCTGAAGTGTCTAATGGATGGGTAGGTCGATAGGTAGCAGTTAGACGGCAGTCAACAACAGGACTACAATCTTCAAAACACTTTAAAAATATTACCAATTATCTACCACAAATTGTCAAATTTAATACAAATATATTCATTTAATTTAGATTTAGAAAATAGAGCGAATTATTGATTGCCAATTAATATGACTATTCATAATTATAAAATAAAAGAAGCAAGTCTAATATCATACAAAATAATTGATTCTAATCTACAGAATTGGTTGACATTTTTGAAAGTTCTACGCATCATTAAGTGCAATAGGACTAAAACACCTTTAATCTAATCTGTGTAGACATTGACATTTCGAAATCTGACAATCAAAGTGGCATAAATCAAAAAATAAGATTTTTGCATTGCCTGAACGAACGGATATGAAATCATTTAGGATGAGAGTCAGCTCAGTCAGCTAGCAAAGCAATTGACTATTCCATTAAGATTCAAATTGCATAGTTAAACTAGCCATACCACCAGCATAGCCAGCAATTAAATTGCTGCCTTTTTAAAATAATTGCAAAAATGCAATGCAAAAAGCCGTAAACAAATTTGTAGTTTTCCATAGCTTCTTGTAAATTCAGCAGGCCACAAAGTATGCAACAACAAATAGGAAAATTGATCGAGAGAAACATACAAATGCACTCACATTTATACATATACAATATACATATGTAGATAGTTTGAGCATTTATTTAATACGAGATGATAGAAGTTTTTGGCCTTTCCACACACATCGAAAGCTGCTGGCATATGGAAATTATAAAGTTTTCACCGACTGCAAGCCGAAGGGGAAGTGGAAAAGAGAGAAGAGCGAAGAGAGTTGCAATATAAACCCTATGGCAATACATTGTGCAATATACAAACTGCAAATTATTATTGCTATTAAATGCACAAGCAAAAAGTTCTTAAAGTTTTTCCAAAAAACTTTTCCAGTCAAGCAATGTGGATGTGTCGTATCGAGTGCATTTTGCTTCATTATAAAGCAAACATCTTAGGAAGCTGCTGGACAGCAACCAATCAACGGCGACTGTCCATCAATCTATCTATACATACATATAAATATGCATATAGATATAGATATATACATAGATACATCTTCATCATGGGCAAAAGTTTTTCCACTGCCTTTTGCACTGGGCAACTTAATTAGTGTTCAATCAACAATAAACTATAAACACTCTCTGCTTTCAACTTGGACTTTTGCCTGAAAGGTTGCGGTTACCATGGCTCGGACAAACTCTCCAAGAACCAGTCAAAGACAGTCAAAAAGAACAGCTCGGACCAGTAAAAAGCATCTTTCCTGCTGCTGCTGCCAAATTAGTAGTTATTAGTTTTGAGTGCAAGGAATTTTTGTAAGAACTTGGCCAAGAGCGTTTCGTTTCGGTTAACAGCCATCAATATCGAACTCCAACTAGCCTCAATGCCAAAAACTTAGCCAGCATATAAACAGACACAACAATTGAATTACTTTTGCAGGCCACAAAATTTAATAAGTCACTTTATTGCCGGCTTAGTAATATTGCATATTCAGCTTATTTGTTTTTGTTCTTGCAAATGCATTTTCCAAAGTGCATTAAAAACTTTTCCTTTTTCCTTTTGCTTTTGCTTTTGCTTTGTCTGTGTGTGTGTGCGAACTACATCACACACATTGTTGCAAAAAGCTTTTTGTCAACAACAATAGTTAATTTACTTATATAAATTAAATTTAAAATGAGTTGAAATTATCAAACGATGAGATTTTATTGCATTTTATTGCTTGCTTGGTAACAATATTCCATTATTTAAAAAAAATATATAATAAATTCTATCAGCCATTGAAAGTTGAAAGTAATAATAAAATAAATTAAAAATATTTACATATCAAGTTAATAGCAAAATAGCAAAATATCAAACTATATCTTGGAAAGTAGATATAACCCCAAAAAAAAAATGAATAGTTTGCTTAAATCTTAGCATGTATTTCAAATTTATTTAAACAATTTTAAAATAAGTAAAAAATTGTATTAGCCATTGAAAGTTGATTGAAAATAAATTAAAAATATTTACATATCAAGTTAATAGCAAAATAGTACATATCAAACTATATCTTGGAAACTAGATATAGCCCCAAAAAAAAATGAATAGTTCGCTTAAATTTAAGCATGTATTTTAAATTTATTTAAACAATTTTAAAATAAGTAAAAAATTGTATTAGCCATTGAAAGTTGATTGAAAATAAATTACAAATATTTACATCTCTAGTTAATAGCAAAATATTACATATCTAATAACTAATAACTTAGTAAATAAAAGTAAATATTAACATTACAAAATAAATAATTTGGTTAAATTTAAGCATGTATTCCAATAATATTTTTGAAAAAAAGAAGGCAACAATTTGAAAATACCTTAGCAGGAAAACCTTATATTGCCTCGAGACAAAAGAGTTTTCTTGCTGCCTAACAAACTTTACAGGAATTGCTCAACCTGCACTTTGCCAACATTGCAGCCTTACAAAAAACTTGAAACTTGCCATAAATTGATTTACTTGGCACAACAATAATGAGTGCAAACATGACCACACAAGCATACACACACACACACACTCGCTCGCACGCTCGCACACATACTGGTTGGCTTATACAAATACAAATACACACGCACTGTTGAGGGCCATGACGCAAGTCGTGCAGAATATTAGCAAGAAAATTAAAAGAAAATTTTCCGTAAAATGTGCAAAAGTATGCGAAAGTTATTAAGTGCATACAAAGTAGAAAAACATATACCAACCTGCACACACACGCACACACACACACACACACACTCACTCACTCTCATAATGGACACAACATCGATGCAGGAAACTTTCTAATCACGTGTACAAGGCAGCAGTCAAAGTTGTATTACTTCCTGGCAAGATGTTGGTCTTTTCCCTCCTCTTCCCTCTTTCCCTCCTCTCTCTCTCTCTCTCTCTCACCACACCTCTTACAAGACACTCGCTTATATTTTACAAGTTTTCTATTTAAAATATAAACACATGCTTGATTGGAATTGGGCAGTTGCAACTCATCGAACATCGAGCACAATGTAAGGACTTTTCGGAATTTTAATAAATTGTTAAAACATTTTTATGCTTTCTCTCTCTCTCTCTCTCTCTCTCTCGGCAACTCTTCAACTAAAGCGTTTTAGTATATATTTTAATTGCTTTTATTATACGCTCACCAGAGTCAAATTATGTGGTAACGTAACGCATACGTAATAAATTCCATTGAAAAACTATGAAAGACAAGATATGCCCGAAAAATTCCTTTAAAAACATTTCAAATGTGCAGCTTCAATCAAATAGTATGTAAAAAAAATTATTTTTGAAATTTAACAACTTACATTTATAGCTTCAAATGATTGCTTAAGCTTCACAATTTTATTTTATGATTAAAATAACACACAAATTCCTCAAAATTCTCAAGAGGTTTTTGAACAAAATTTTTCCAAACATTTTTTATTTTGTAATATTCTTTTTTCTAATTTTCATCCCAAAGCCCAACGCTCATAACTCACAACACCTGGGCATTGCACTCGCAAACACACACACACACACACCTTCACACACACACATGAACAGGACGAAACGCCAAAAGTGCCGCAAATGAAAAATGCAAACGGAATTAAATTATAGTCAGTAACGAAACAGCTAACAGAAAAAACAGAATCAAAAATAGAGCGGAATGAAACCAACACATAACATATATGAAAAATAAAAGATATATAGAAGCTCTCAACTGAAAAAGTTCAAACAGGCGGCGCATAGTTGGCTGCCCGGGCCGCGTTCTATGTTACTTTACGAAATTAAATCTGAGCGGAAGCATAGCAAACACACACAGATACACAAAAACACACACACACACACACACACACACACATCACACACACTCATACAGTTGTAATAATGCAGCAGCTGCGCTTAGATTGCATTAAGTGGGCGGCTCTGGGTGCTACTTGGAGGCGCCTCTAAAGGCAACGCCAGCAAGCAAGCAAAAATTTTAATTTCCGCGCAAAAATCACAAAACTGGCAAATGGCAAAGCAAAGAGGCAGCAACAGTAAAAAAAAAATTCATTAAGCATTAAGCAAGCTCGACTGTAGGAGACCCAGTACTTTTTGAGTGCAAAGCGATCACTACAGATTGTTTCAGTTTCAAAAAATTTCCATAGATGTCGCCACTACGAAGATATCGGCTGATTTTGCTCGTAACATTGTTAGTTGAATAACTTCCGCGTTTATCATTCGATATGGATGAAATTTGCAGGATATGTTCAGACCATAGTGTGTATTTTACATACTAAAAATCAACCCGCTAGCATCAAAGGTGCTCTTGTAATTCGACTTGGAAATTTTGTATTTTAATTTGTGGGGGCGGAGGGGGGCGTGGGAAAAATCTAAAACAAACTCGTTCAATGCAAGATATAGATGTACATACATGCCAAATTTGGTGTCTCTAGCTCTTATAGTCTCTGAGATCTAGGAACTCAAAAAAGGGACAGACGGACAGACAGACGGACAGACGGACAGACAGACAGACGGACATGGCTATATCGACTCGGCTGTTGATGCTGATCAAGAATATATATACTTTATGGGGTCTGCCACGCCTCCTTCTGCCTGTTAAGCACATTTGCACAAATGTAATAGACCCATTTGTACTTTTTTAAAGTACAGGGTCTAAAAACGACATCACCAACTAAAATACAGCACAGTGAAACGAAACGAAACGAAAGGTGCAAAAAATGTGAACGCTTTCGCGCACATTAATGAAACGCGCTCATGTGAATAGTGGAGAGCACACAGCTTGTCCGAAGAGTGGCAGGAGTAAGTGTACCCAACTACAACTACAAACACAGTCAATTCGTTATCAAATACTAAAGAACTAAATTTACAAAAATTAATAAATAAAGTAAAAGAACATTGCTTTCATTTCCATGTTGAATATGAGTAAAATCAAGCGTCCTCTAAAAACTACTTCTCAATTGTGATTTCGTATGTTAATAAAGCAAAACAGAATGAATTATTCTATTCTTTTTCTTATATATCAAATACTAAAGAACTAAATTTACAAAAATTAATAAATAAAGTAAAAGAACATTGCTTTTATTCCATGTCTAAAAACTACTTCTCAATTGTGATTTCGTATGTTAATAGAGCAAAACAGAATGAATTATTCTATTCCTTTTCTTATTTACTTAAATATCTTAAATATAATGTATATATTTTTTCCATAATTAAATATCATTTATAAAATTAGAATCTATGAATGCAATTTAAGTTGATAAAAATGCAAAAGCATAACCATGCCAATTATTTGTGGTTACAAATTCTACGTTCACCTACAAATATTACACATACC
The DNA here is from genome assembly GCA_037043535.1 of Drosophila putrida. Taxonomy (NCBI): domain Eukaryota; kingdom Metazoa; phylum Arthropoda; class Insecta; order Diptera; family Drosophilidae; genus Drosophila; species Drosophila putrida. The sequence continues at coordinate 4,590,144 of JBAMBI010000065.1, forward strand.
ACCCGTATGTCACTAATTAAAACATCATATGAAATTTCAGCTTTTTTTCTCTCTCTCAATTCCTTTTGCACATTCTCACCTACTCCTCCTACGTATAACTTTTGACTGTTACATTAAAATTAATTTTCGTATATTTTTATACATTTTTTCCTCTCACTTGTCAAGTCAAAAGCTTAGCACTAACTACAAAAACAAATTCATAAAAAAAAGGCAGACTTATAAGTGCTAAACTGAAACATACCCTAAGATCTTAACAAAGAGTACAATTATTAATCCAAATTAGATTTGGAATAGACTCTCTCGAACTTCATTTTCATTTCTTTTAATGTTGAATATATTTAGTATACAGTTATAATATAATATTAAGTATATTTGAACATCTCTTAACATTCTACGGTTACAGGGTATATGGAGTAGAAAACTCTGTGAAACAAACTCTATAGCTGACTGCAATTGGACTGCCTTGCCATAGAACCATCATCAGCCCGAACGACCCACGATATTTGTCTTTTTTAATAAAAATATTATTTTTACTGTACTCGTTACCTTAACAATGTCCTAGTCCGTCGTCGAGTTCCTGCCAGAGTTGAAGTGTGCGCAAAAAAAGGCTCAAATAACCACGCCAACATTTTTACCAGCCAGCCAACGAACCAACCAACCAACAAGCAAGTTAAAAGTTAATGAGACAACATAACTTTTGTGGTCAGCTAAATGAGTAAACGAAAAGACAAAAAAAATTACATTTGTTCAGCGAGGGTTGCTCATAAAGTGGTCTCAAACTATATTCAATTTCAATGGTTGTAGAAAAATGAACAAGGAATTTAAATTTAAAATTCATTAAATCAATAATAGTAATAATAAAAAATATCATTCAGTCGGGAGAGCCCGACAGTAGAATACCCTGAGGTAGTAGAGAACGCCACTCAAATTTTCTAATAACTAGTAACACAGCGCGCGCTTTCATGCATATATATGTATGTATATGTAAATGCTTCAACGAATGAGGACATAAGAGAGAGCGTAAACTCACAGCAACAACAACACAATAAATTAAAGAATTAAATAATTGCGGATATCTTCCCTGTTTATTATCCGATCTTGATCAAATTTTCACGATGCATCCATTTCAGTACAAGTATTGTTCCTGCCGAAGTTCAAATCTCTAGCTTGTTAATTGCCAGTGCTATACTTTTTTTCACTTTGTGGGCGAAGGGGGCGTGGCTTCCAAAATTTAAAATAAACTTGATCTGCGTGCAAGTATAAGAAGTCTTCATACCAAATTTGGTGTTCCTAGGTCTTACCATCTCTGAGATCTTGTTACTTACACGGACAGACGGACAGAAGGACAGACGGACAGACGGACATGGCTATATCGACTCAGCTTCTCGGCCTGATCAAGAATATATATACTTTATGGGGTCTGCCACGCCTCCTTCTGCCTGTTACATACTTTTTTTTTAACAAACTTAATATACCCCCTCAGGGTATAAAAATATCAAAAGAATTAATTACATAAATAAAAGCAAATGTCAAACAAAAGTATGAAATTTAATACTGACAATAATTATTAGAAAAGAAGTTTGATTAAAACAAGTTTTTAAAATAAATCTCCTGAATATTCTTTATGAGCTACAAATAATTACAATTTAATTTTAAATTCACACGTTTACTCATAATCCTTAAAATCATAATGAAACTTAAACTGATCAGTCAAAAATTTATTAAAACATTTTTATCTACAAATAAATTAAAGTTTTTTAGTAAATGAATTTTTTAAACGTTTTATAACTTCAAGAATGCATCTCGTGCATATATTTATGTACAATTTGCGGAACTGGACGACACTTGAGTCCCAGTTGCATCGCGTTGTAATCAATGTTCTCATGTGGGGCTCAAAATTAAACAATTTGCAGCAAGAACATCATGAAAAAGTTTAGAAAAAGTGACAGCGGAGAAAAAAATGTGAAAAAGAGTTGAAAATGTTGGGCAGAGATAATGTGGAGAAAGACAGTGTTGTCGCCGCCTGCAACTTGTGTCTTATGTCGTGTTAACATTACAAAATTTATGTGATAGTCTACACCAGGACATTGCCAGGACACATGCTTATCCTATGGTCATCATCAGCCATTAATCAGCGCAGCGTTCATGCCACACACTTGTCACTCAGGCGACGCTTATCACTTGGTCCATTGAACGGTCGTCGCGTCTGGCATAAATATCACTTAAATCAGTTGACTTAGCGACGCGAGATGAGAGACAGACAGACAGACAGATAGAGGACTCGCAGCTGCCCAGGACATATCAACTTGTAATTGTGACAATTGCTGTCAACAAAGCGCAGACAGAAACCCCACCAAATAACAAAGGGTATGTACAGTTTTAGCTTCACCAACCTCAACCGCCAGGACATTCGCAGTCAGACAACAACTGGAGGATGACTGCTTAGCCAGTGAGCTGTGTGCGACCTTTCCTGTCTCTCTCACTCTCTGTCTCTTTCTGTCCTCTGTCCTTTTGCGTTGACAATTTTTTGACAAAATAAGATAAATGAGTTGCTCACATGCACTTTATAAAGTAGAGTCCGTTCAAGAATCGTAACTTTTAGATTTGGTAGGTGGAACAAAACAATTCTATGGAAAATTCTAGCGAATAAAAATGGGATCTAAACTAATACTAATACCCATTTATCTGATTTCCGATGCCTGCAACAATTGTTGTATTTATTATGATGAACTTTAAGTTTTAAATGAAATAACTTCGTATTTATTATAATTGTTTCACATGAGATCTTATGCCTAATGTCGACTGTTGTTATGAATATATTTATATATATATAATTAAATATATTATTTTCAACAATTTCCTATACATATCGACTATTCTATAAGTCTTCCAAGTAAAGCTTCATTTCAAATTAATTTAATTACAGTGTGTACAGAAAACATTCTGCAAGCTTTGATGATCTTTCTTGGCAGCTTTTCATTTACATATGGCTTGAGAGGGGGGGGGGGGGGGTTGTTTGGTGCATGTCGGAAGTGTGCTCCATAAAATGGTGCTTACTATAAATTTTAAAGCTAGACAAAGTTATTTAAAAATCATTGAGCTGCTCGCTGCTCGTTTGCATCCTTTCGCTACCAGCTACCAGGTTACCAGCTCCTTGCCGCTCTCATTTACAATAAATTCGCGATTTCGGTTCAGTTCAGAATCTGCTCTGTGTGTGTGTGTGTATTTGTGCTTTTCTGTATTGGTATATGTGTATGCGGTTGTTCTTTTACTTTTTTTGCACCATTGACTAAGCCAAACAAAGTCTGATGCTCGAATTTATTATGCTCACTCCAATTGCCGGCTCGGTTGGGTTTTTTGTCTTTGCTCGCGCTAACATTTTATATTTATTTTTTTTTTTGTTTTTTTTCCTACTTTTCTCTGGTTTTTGCCTTTTTTAATTCAATTTATTTTTGGATTTATACGTATTTATGCACATGGGATTCATTTCCGCTTACGGTTTCTAACATTTCGCGCGACCAAAGCTCATTTTTTTTTGTCCCGCTCTTTTCAACTCTTTCTTCTCATGATTTTTTCGCTGTATTTTTGGCGCGTTTTAATGAAAATTGATGCTGCAAAAGTGCGCAAAGGTTATTGGCGTGTCTAAATTAATGTGCGGATACGGAGGATGTTGTAGATTGGTGTTGGGGGCAACGCCCACACACATACACACACTTGCACAGAGTTACTATTCCCCACAATGGCCTGAAGCGTCAGGAGCAGCAGCACCTGCATCTGCATTGTGTTCAATAAAATTTTGACATTTCTTAATTGAATTCCGTTGCACAAGTTCGCGGCGAACTCAAACAAAAGCCAACAAACCAAAAATCAAATTACAACAAAAGTCAGCGAGCAATGAAATTTTCCACAACACACACACACACACGCACACACAGATACATATACATCGACATGGTTACCTGTATGTAGCTAACTTACCTCTGACTTCGTAGATACATAACTGATCAGCGAAGGGGCAAAATTTATAACTTCATTAAATAATTGCGCGCCCCAAAATGCAGGCAAAAACCGCAAAGAGCCGCCGCCCAGACTCAGACTCAGACTCAGGCATCGTCCTCTCCTCGAGTCCTGTAGCCCAAAAACTTTATGGCGTGCTAACTGGCAAAAGACGATAGCGTTACGAAGTTGTAACCATTCTCCCAGCACGTTCACACACAACTTACCTGCCATGTGTTGCAAGTGCTCAAATATTGGGTTTTTGGATTTTGTATTGAAATTTTCGACCCGTGTCTGTGTCTGTGTGTGTGTGAGTGTTTGTGTGTTGTTGATGGGTCAGCCTTGGGCAAATGAGGCACTGCTACTAACAATACTTGTACTCAATTAGGCGATATCCTTTTTTGAGAAGTAAGTTCGAAGAGCAGTCGAGTGGCAAGTTGTGGTAGATGGAGTTAAGCAGAAAGGGAAACAACGATATAGACTTGGATTTTAAAGATATAAATTAACAAATTTCAGCGTATTGTTTTCAAACATTTGTTACCAGAAAGCAGAATTCTCTAGATATGAAACTAGCGCTAAGTTTAAATCATTAAAGATCAAATGTGAAGTTTAGAAACATTCTCTTACATTGTTCAGAAACTCGATTAGAAAAATTGAGTTAAAGAAATTGGAGTATATTGAATTTATCAGCTCACTTGCTTACCTTGATTAATTAGTACCTTGGCTAACATTTCCCCAATTTAAATTTGAATTTAAGTCTCTTCAATTATAGTTACAAAATTTAAGCTCTAAACACAATTTTCCCACGCATAAATTACGCTTAAGCTCATCAAATAAAACAAACACTTAACAAGCTTTTGCATTATTTATTTTGATATGGAATTCACACATATTTCCCACCACTACACTTCAAATAACAACAACAGAATCGCATGGTGTGTGTACTCAACGAATGCTCATATTACGCATACGCCTCGTGCAACCGCCAAACTGCAATGTTAAGCCAACAATGCGGCCGTTTGTCGATATGTATGTATGTGTATAGCCTGTGGCACTCATTAGGTCTATTATACTGCGTCACACACACACACACACACACACAGAAACAAACAGCGAAACATACACAAATATTTATGCCACATATTTTCACACCTTTTTGGCTTTAGCTTTGGTTTGGTTTGGTTTGGTTTGCTGGTATCGTTGGTTTTGCTGGTTATTCTGGTTTTTCTGGTTGCCTGCATTGCACTTAATTGAAATATTAAATAAGCCAATTAAAATTAAAATTATTGCTGCATTATGCCACGCCCCCTCTACTGCACAATCATCATCATGGATGATGGCAGACACATGATAGCCGCCAGGGCCAACAATATTTATTGAAAATTACTGAAAATTATTATTATAATATTGTTGCAACGTATGTGCGACTGCTGATAATTTGTAAATTATTGCAGTGCTGATAAACAGTGCATTCCACACTCTTTTCAATACTTAATTCAATATTAATGAAGTTGGCCAACAGTTTGAGGTAAAGGTATTTTTAATTATCGCTCAATTGGCTGGCATATTTTTTTAGGCAAATTTAAGGTCATCGTAAGTAACGGAAGTAAAGCTAAAAGATGTGGAGATGGAGAAATAAACGCTGTCCTTCAGTGTCCTTTGTAAACAGGTTGACTAAACAAACTGAGGTGGCATGCCCCACAACTCCTGCCACATCTTGCCATAAATGTCATGCGGCCACAGTAGCAACAATAGCTTAATTTATAATTAAATTAATTGTTGTAATTACTTCATTAGCGTTCACTTTTATTCCTTTTGCCCTCCCCCATTCTCTAACTGTTCATTGGGCTCACTTCCTGAGCTCCATTATGAAGGTTCCTGCGTGTTGTTGTTCTTCTCTTGTTGTTGTTCCTGCTATTTGTTGTCTATGTAAATGACATCAAATGCGACACCAAATTACACAATTAGGCAACATTAACATTTAATGCGTTATGTTTGCGTTTTATTTACCTGTTTCCATCCCCACTCGCTCCCTTAACTCACCCTTAAGGGTTGTGTCCTGGCACGCAGGTCATAAGCATGATAATCGATTGTTAGTTAATAGAATTTTTCTTTGTGTTAAATATTAGTGGATATTAATTTTATGTTGTTGTGAGTATATTTAGGCATTGACTGTTGCTTTAAATAGTCTTCTGTCATTTTTGGGCAAATGAGTCGTAAAATGTACAAGTTTAAATGGGTTCATTAGTTGCAGCCTAATCAATTGGGGTCTGAGTTATTTCTTACCTCAGTGCTTTGTATTAATCAATATATTGTATGATAAGTTCTATCTATGAATTTATATAAGAAGCGACCTTTCCGAACGAAGATTATACAGGTTTATTGAAGGCCACTTACAATAATATTAAAAAGAAAAATTTAATTTGTTTTCAAAATAGCATTTAGTATTTATATTTATATATATGTATATATGACTTATTTTACTACTGTATATTTTATAATTTATAATCGAAGACATTTTCCTTCTTTTCATGATGTTCATACTTATGTTAAGATGTTTTTCAAAATCATCACATGATTGTTTTTATAAAGAAATTGTAATGGAAAAGCCTTTGGCTTTTTTATTGTAAATATTGTGTAATGTCAAATGTAAATACGTATAGAACTAATTTGAAGTTTGTGTTTTCCCAAAATATCAAAAAAACAAATATTGTCTTTTTTGTGCTATATTTATTTAGTGAAGAACCTGTGCAACAAATGTAGTATAAGTTAATTTTAATTCTTAGTATGAGGTTATAAACAAATATTTTCTATCATTTGACCAAAAATAACAAAATAAAATATGAAATATACTAGATAAATAAATATTAACTCGTCAATTAAAAAGTGTTGCGCATATTAACTAAAAGACCACATGTATGTAAATATTTATAACAAAATACATAATAAATGAATATAAGCACAACAAATAAAAGCTGTTCAACATATTTACTATAATATTGAATTTATGTGTTTGAAAAGGCAATATTTTCGTTTCTATTTGTAAATATCGATATAAAGTCATACGTAAATTAATATTCATCTCTTACAATAAGGTTAATAAAAGTACAATTAAAAGTTGTTGAGCGCATCACATAAAACATTAAGTGTATTGAATTATAGAGAAAAGATCATAAAAAGCCTATGGCTTTGTGTTTGATTGATTTATAAATGTGCATAGATATAAGCACTACAGATAAGATAAATTAATAAGCATTATATTTAATAATAATAATAAAAATTATAGTAGAAAAGCCTTTAGGCTTTTATTTGAGAAAATCTATCTATAAGATTAGTAAATATTAGATATTCAATAATTTAATACTATTTGTAAACCACAGATAATGATAAAAAAAATTTGGCTTTTTATATTTTAATAAAATATATAATATGTGTAAATATGCAAATGTATTTCGTAATAAAGAAACAATAATGGAAAAGCCTTTGGCTTTTCCCACTGCCCATTGAACCAAGCGACGAGTGCAAGCAACATGCAATGCGGTGCCTCCATCGTAACGAAAACTCAACGAAGCGCCAATATGAAAAAGCTAAGAGCGTGACTGTTAAGAGAGCGCTAGTTGATGTACTCTTTTGCTTTGTTGTTGGGAGCACACTCTGCTGTTCACGCTGTCGCGGGCAGCGCACGTGGCTGTTTTTCTTTTACCTTTAACGCAGTGCCAAATGAGCAACAGTGGAAAATGTAAGGCAACAACACGAACAAGAAACAAGAAAAAATGTGCCAAGCAGCGCTGCCGGCGTCATCGCATCAAGAGAGAGCGACTCTGCATGAGTGTGAGTGCGTGTAAGAGTGCGAGAGAGCGAGCGAGCGAGAGAAGAGCGCAATCATGCGACGGCCATTTGATGCTGTGTGTGAGAAAAATTGCACAAAATGAGCGACGCTCTTTACTTCTTCTTTTTTTTGCGCTGCCTCCAACATTTTCTTTGTGTTGCTTTTGCCGGACGATTCGTAAACAAATTCTGTGATTGGCTGCCACATGTTGTTGGCCATGGGGATGGGCAAGAGGGGGCAGAGTATGTGTATGTCTGTGTGTGTGTGTGTGAGCCTATGTGTGAGTGTAGTTTTTTGCGCCACGTTTTCTTATTAACGCGTTTTTGTGATTGGGTTTGGGGGTGCGGCCAGCAGCGCAGTCAGCGTCTGCGTGTCGACTTTTTTCGCATTCGCAGGCAGGCAGGCAGGCAGCGGCGTCTGTCTGTGTGTGAAAATGTGGAAAATTGCCTATGCGCACCCAACTACAACCACAGAAAAAACAAACTAAAGCGAAATGAGTGTAATGAGCGTGGCAGAGCGAGCGCCAACTACATCAGCATGCTATCCTGCTCTTGCATTACACATACGCCGCGTTATCTATGTATGACGTATGTAGTTGGTGTTGTTGTTGCTGTTTTCTAACTGCGTCGTCGTTGCTGGCGCCGTTGGCTGTTGGTTGGCTGCGTTTTGTGGCTGCGGCGGTGTTAATGTTTTTGCGTGTTTATGTTAATCGGACGATGCTGGCAGTTGGCACTTGGCAGCGACGTCAACGTCAACGGCAGCAGCATTTGCAGTCGCAGCAGCTGCACTGCTTGCTTAGATGACGCCTATTTTGTTAGTCGACCCCACCCGCCACACACACACACACTCACACACACACGCAATCAACTCATACATATATGTACTCTCGTACATATTCACATTCGTTACGTTACGTATACGTTGTTTTTTATGCATTTACTAGGCAGCATTTTGATTGCATTTTTTTTCTTCAATTTTCTCTATTTATATCTTTTTTTTTTTTGCGCCTCTACGTAATGAAAAATTGTACACAGCTGTGGAGGTTCCTTGGTTAAAGCGAGACAGCAAGTGTGAGAGCGGTCAGTGCTTTTTTTTAATTGCAATTTTTCATTAATTAAAATTTGCTTAGTTTGCATTTGAAAGTTTTTATTACTGTCGTTCCTCTTTGAGTTCTGGATATATAACGGAAATTTGTATGGATTTATTGTGATTGAACGTTCAGCAAATTGAATGTGTATTCTGTTTACATGTGTGTGTGTGTGTGTGCGTGTTTATATTCGTGTGTGTCAAGAGTGATAAACTGTATGGATGTGTAACTGAAATAGGCAGCAGCGAAGTTGAACGTATAGTGCTTGAAGTATTAAAACTACCGAATATAGATAGAAAGGCTAACGGTTATTGCAATTAGAATATTTAGCTTTTTGCGTCTAACTGAATATTTGAGCGATTAAAATATATTTTTATAGTTTTAATTTATCAATATCAATACAAGATTTATTCACAGTACAGTTTAGGAAATGTTTGACAGTTAAAAGCAATTTTACGCGTATGAAGCACAATTTTAGAATTGGTTTTTTAAAGTCTGTATAGTGTTTGAAATTAGGTTACACAGCATAACTTAGAGAAATATTCATAATATATAAATACTCATATTTAGGCACTTTTATCTCCGTTGTAAATAATTTTTTTACTATTAAAAATATGCATTTGTAAACATTTTTTATAAAAGTATTAATACACTTTCTTCTTTTTCATTTGAACAAATTTGTTAGTATCTTTACAAGAAATTATTAAAAAAAAATTAATCTTGAAAATTATGTCTAAGAAAAGACAAAATCTTAGAAATATGGTCAGACTTAAAAATAATCACACTCCAATATATATATTTTATCTACCTGTTCTCTTTAAAGTATGCAATACTACAAAGTCATAACTATTGCTAAAATTGTCAAATTTGTATAGATTTTTTTTGCATTCTCCGATTTAACCACTAATTTGTGTGCTACTTTTTATGTCGTGTTGCTGCTATCGGCAATTAATGATATGGCCACAAAGTCACAGCCACATCAAATGACAGGCACTGGGAATGCATCCAAAAAAAAAAAGGGAAAAAAAATGAAATTCATTCATACACAGACATAGACACAAATGAAAACCCAACCCCCTGTTAGCCATATTCGACAGCCAACCAATGCATGGAAAACGCATTGCCACCCACAAGAGGCAAAGTCAAAAAGTGCGTAGCCCAACCACCCCAACTACCAACACACACATAGAGTACACACACACTGACTCACAAAAAGAGAGAGATGTGGCAGGAAACGGAGAATGCGTTGAGCTGATTGGTGGAAAGCAAAAGGAAGAGAAAAAACTCTAACACATAACCGCCGTTGCACAACGTTGAAGAGCAAATGTGGGAGTTGGATGCTGGGCGGGGCGGGGATGTGTCGACCACAACAATACAAAAGTCAAATTAGTGGAAAATGCAAATGCGAATAAAAAACGCAAAGTGAATGGCACAAAAAAGCGGCACTAGAAAATATAGACATAGCTGCCTTATGTACCACAGCAACAGAAAGAAAAAAAAAAGAGAAAATAGATAGAGAAAGATAGTTCAAAAGAGAGAAAAGAGCAAAGCAAAAACTGCAACGAAGCATTTTCAAAAGTGTTGGCACAAAAAATTATATTATAATTACTCGTTGCAGCTTTTGCTAACTGGCTTTGATCAGGCTACAGTTTTAGCCTGATTTTGGGCGGAACATCTTTCCATATCACTTCCTTCTTTCTTTTTTTGCAGACATTTATCGACATACTTTGTGTGTTGTCACTTTTGTCACTCGAGTTTAGCATGAAGTCAATTTCTTGTTGAATTTTCTGGATCAACTTTCTTGCCACATATATTTTTTGACGATATTCTTCTTTTCTTTCTTTGGTAATTGCTTTATTCTCTTTTCAATTTGTTTTCTTTCGGTACTACTCGCAAGCAGCTGCTGTCAGCTGTCAACCAAAATATATTTTCCCTGTATTTTTAACATATTTTTTGTAGTTTTTCTCCTTTTAAACATATGCTGCCTGGTCAATTTACGCCTGTAAAAAAGTTAATTGAACATAAACAAGAAGTTTTTGAAGCATCAACTTGCAGTAAAATTAAAGCGTTTCTTAAATAATGGAAGTAAAATAATAATATTACATTTTGACTAATATATTTTCCTTTATTATAAATGCTGTGTCTATATTTTACAATGTTATATTAAGTTAAACAACAAATAAAACTCTTAAGATGTAATAATGTAACAATTACTTACTTACCAGATTATTCTACTTAATTCATAAAAATAATTCTAAGGAAACGGATTGACTTTATTTATGGATAATTCCTGTTTACATTTTGATTTTCACAATTCTTATTATTTAACAACCGGTTTAACTTTCTTTTCTTGTATAAGATAAGAATATAAATAATTAAGTCTCGCATTGTTATCAATTGCCGTTTCTGTTTTTTAACTTATTTTTCTCGCTTTCATATTTGTCTTTTAATTAGAGCTCATTATTCAGACTGTTTATTTGCTCTTGACATAAAGTTTATCGCAAACTAGCAACTGGCTTTGAAAGCGGCCATAGAAGCCAGAGGTAATATTTTTCTTAGTTTTTTAAATGAGTTCTAACTAGGTCTATGGTAAATTCCATGACCAATCAGGTAAACAAATGAGGGATGTTCAATAAAATTATAAGAAGAATAAAATATGAATCAAAAATTTGTGTTTATGTAATGTAAGAGTCTTTCAATAAATATAAAAATAAATATATCATTCAGTCGAGAGATCCCGACAGTAGAATACCCTGAGGTAGTAGAGAACGCCACTCAAATTTTCTATTAATTATATTTGTGTTTCGTATTTGTGGCAGCTTTACCACTCTACTTGAAAGAGAGAGGGAGAGAGGGCGAAAACTCACTCTAACACAGCGCGCGCTTTCATTCATATTTATATATGTATATGTAAATGCTTCAACGAATGAGCAGATAAGAGAGAGGGCGAAAACTCACAACAACAACACATTAAACTAAAGAATTAAATAATTGCGGATATCTTCCGTGTTTATTATCCGATCTTAATCAAATTTTCACGATGCATCCATTTCAGTACAAGTATTGTTCCTGCCGAAGCTCAAATCTCTAGCTTATTAATTGCCAGTGCTATCCTGTTTTTTTCACTTTGTGGGCGAAGGGGGCGTGGCATCCAAAATTTAAAATAAACTTGATCTGCGTGCAAGTATAAGAAGTCTTCATACCAAATTTGGTGTTCCTTGGTCTTACCATCTCTGAGATCTTGTTACTTACACGGACAGATGGACAGACGGACAGACGGACAGACGGACATGGCTATATCGACTCAGCTTCTCGCCCTGATCAAGAATATATATACTTTATGGGGTCTGCCACGCCTCCTTCTGCCTGTTACATACTTTTTTTTTTTACAAACTTAATATACCCCCTCAGGGTATAAAAACAATTAAAAGCAACGTGAATCTAATTAAATTTTTATGTAATATTAAACCCACTTTCTATATTGAAGTGCATTTTTATCAACCAGCCCTCGCCTGCTGTCACTTTTCTGACAATGTAAATTGTCAGTTCTTATCACCTGTCGCTCATTAAAGTTAAAAAACACACGACTACCGTTATGAAATTATGAATGCTTACAGCCTATTTAAATGCCAAGTTCAAAATCGACTGCATTTCGAGGTCGAGGTGAGGCAACATTTTCCGTAATATTTGCACAAGTGCAGTCTACAATCATTGAAATGGAAAATCGTGTATCAGACAACGGGGGCGTATGCGCAATATATCCACAATTGTGTTACTGTTTTATCAAGTGCTATTACGTTTAGTAGCAGAAAGAACAATAAACCAAAGTGTTTTGTGTGTTTAGCTTCGGCTTTGCTTGATTGTCTTAGCTACCTGATATTAGGTGGGGGCGAAATTCAATTTCACCTAGTTGAGTGCTGGCATCGAAACCGAAAGGTCTTTTTCCAAAATGCTGAGCTATACTCTAATCTTTGCAAGCTGCCTGCTGGTGCTGCCTGCTGTGCGGGGTGCATATTTTGACGGCTGTGATAACACATATCCATTGAATGTGGGTACCGTTTACGTGGAGTCGCCCTATTACCCCAAAAACTATCCACCACGCACCTCGTGTCGATATAAATTTGTGGCACCCACAGATCACTACATCAAGATGCAGTGCACCATTAGTTTGCCATCGGTAAGACATCCTTTTTAACTTCCAATTCAGCTTCATTCTAATCTGTCTCCTTAAACTCCATTAGACGAATGGCCAATGCAACACGGATAATTTCTGGGTCGACACCGAAGGAGATTTGTTAATGCGAAATGCTGAAAACTTTTGTGGCAGCGGCACCTTCAGTAGGGAATCACTTTTCACGGAACTCGTCTTTGCCTACATCTCGACAGGCAGCGCTTCGGGAAAATTCAGATGTTCAATTACAGTTCAACCACAGAGCTGTAATTGTGGCTGGTCAGCTAGTTCACGCATTTCCAATGGTGAAAATGCTGGCCTCAATGAATTTCCCAGCATGGTGGCCCTGAAAGATAGGACATCGCAGCAGGCTTCTTTCTGTGGTGGTGTTATTGGTGGGTATCAAAAGATTAACGACTGATAAGAAGAGAAATAAGTCAAACAGGAAAGATAAGAACTATTTAGAATACTACTGTGATTCAAAAAATGTAATTTCTTAGTCAATTCGGATATTTACTGAAACTCTCTTTGAATTTTTATTTAATTTTTCATTTATTCCTTTATCTATTTCTTAATTTATTTATTTATTTATTTACTTATTTATTTATTTATTTATTCATTTATTTATTCATATATTTTATTATTTTCAGTCTCGCATCGTCATATTGTAACCGCTGCTCACTGCACCCTTCAGATTACCCAAGCCACCAATATCTTGGCCATTGTGGGCACAAACAATCTACAAAATCGTAAGCTAATATTTAAATCTTTATATATACTTTTATCTTTACACTGTGTTTATTACAGCCACTAGCTCTCTGTACTACAATGTGTATGCTATTCAGCAAATGATACGCCATGAACAGTATGTGAATAATCCCAATGTGGTTAATGATATTGCAGTGTTGGTCACAGCCGCCACTATAAAGTGGACACGTGGTGTGGGACCCGTCTGTCTACCGCCTCCAAACACGTAAGTAGAGGATTCAAGATTTCTAAATAAGAAAAACACTTTTTTATTTCAATCTCTATGCAGTGCAAATACGTTTGCCTATGACACGGTCGATGTAATTGGTTTCGGCACTACCTCTTTCGCTGGCTCAGTTGCCCCTGTACTACAAAAGGTCAATCTCATGGTGGTTAACAATCAAGATTGCCAGACGGATTACAATAATGTGGCCACCATTAACTCGGGCCAAATCTGCACCTACGATTACTCTGGCAACGCTCGTGATTCCTGTCAATACGATTCCGGTGGTCCTGCAATCAAGCGTTCCACCAAACACTTCCTTCTTGGTATCATCAGTTTTGGCAAGAGTTGTGGCAGTACCTCATATTCCATGGGCGTCAATACGCGAGTCACCACCTATGTCAACTGGATACGCCAGAAGATTGGCAACTCCAACTGTGTTGTATCCATGTAAAGTTATATGTACGATTAGAATAATATTGGTAATCTCAATTCGTAATTAATTAATAAAAAACGTACAGTAATTGGCCATTTTTTACAAATTTCCTATGACTTCAAATCTCTAAATATTCTTTTATTAGATTTTATAAAACTAAAAGATTATCGAATTAAAATTTGAATATGTCTGTAAATAAAATCAAAATTAAAGATTAAATTATATTGTGTATAACATATATTTTGTTTAAAGTATGTCAATTGTTATAATTCAAAATAAATTTACCACTTTTTTGGATGGCCGACATATTATCTGATTTTTACTTTCAAAAGCAATTCGCAAGCATTTCTTTTAAGTTTACTTGTACACAATTAATAAATTAAAATCCAATTTAATAATTTAAAGGAAATTAGTGTGAAAAGAGACTTAATAATAGTATAATTGTTAATATTTTTGTAGTATCAATTGCTAAACAATTTTCTGAAGGGAATTTCATTTATATATTTATCAACAAGCTTTCCTTTTTCTAATAATCTAAATAAACAACTTTTGTTACCCACTGCTCATTTAACTTTAAAAAAAAACTATTTAAATACCAAGTTGAGAATTGGCTGCAATTTCTGCAATCATTAAATTGGAAAATCGTTTACGATAAACAGGCCACAAGTGTCGTATACGTAATATGACCACAATTATGGCTTATCAACTGCTGTTAGTTTTCTTAACAGCACAATAAAGCAAAGGGTTTGTAGGCTTAACTTCAGTATTGATTGATTGTCTTGGCTTCTGATATTAGTTGAGGACAGAATACAAATGCAACCAGTTGAGTGCTGGCATCGAAACCGAAAAGATCCTTTTGCAATGATGATCTATAGTCTTGTCTTAACCTGCTGCCTGCTGGTGCTGCCTGTTGTGTGGGGCTTATATGAAAACTGCAATTACAACTTTAAAGTGCATCCAAATAACCCAACATATCTCAGGTCAGAAAACTATCCCAACAAGCCCTCGTGTCAATTCAAATACACAGCTTTAAGAGATCACTATATCGAAATGAAGTGCAACATTAGTTTTCCATCGGTAAGTTCTTTATTTTCTTAAGATCCACTCGATCTCCACTTCTGTTCTGACTCTCTATTCCCATCAGACTAATGGCCAGTGTACAACGGCTAAATTTTGGGTTCACGTTGAAGGAGATTTGCAAATACCTGGCGCTGAAAACTTTTGTGGCACCCAAATTATCCACAGGAAATCTCTCTTTACGGAACTCGTAGTTTCCTACATCTCAAGTGGAAGCAATTCAGGAAAATGTCTTTGTACACTGACTGCTATACCTCAAAAATGGGATTGTGGCTGGCACCGCAAATCACGCATTTCCAATGGGGAAAAGGCTGTGGACACTGAGTTTCCCAGCATGGCGGCCCTGAGAGATAAGTCTGCCAAACTACCATCTTTCTGTGGAGGTGCTATTGGTAAGTACTAAAAGATTAATCACTCATAAGAGATGCCTATCTTAGGAATAAGTCAAACACATTTCAGCATAGTTTTTAAGAAGTTTTCTTTAACTTTTCTAATATAATATCACTCCATAACTTTTCAGTTTCACATCGTCATATAATTACCGCTGCTCACTGCGTAAAAAAAATCACACTTGCCACCAACATTCAGGCTATTGTAGGCACCGATTGTCTAAAAAAGGGTAAAGTAATGATATATAGTAATTGACTTACTGTTTAAGACAAACTGATCATCTTAAACACTTGTTCTTACAGATGACAGTTTGAGATACTACCAGAAGTATGACATTGAAAAAGCATTGACTCATGAGAAGTATATGGATAAATCTGGAACTATGTATAATGATATTGCAGTGCTGACCACAATGGCCCATATTAAGTGGACACGTGGCGTTGGCCCCATTTGTCTACCTCCACAAAACAAGTAAGTAAAGGATTCTAATTTTTTCAATCAAGTTTAACATATTTTTGAACAGTGCAAATATCTTTGCCCATGACACTGTCGATGTAATTGGTTATGGGACTCTTTCCCATGCCGGCAAGAAATCCGACACACTACAGAAGGTCTATCTTAAAGTTGGTTTAGATCAGCAGTGCAAGCAGGAATACAAGGAAATAAATTCAAATCATATGTGCACCTACGATGACAGTGGCAACTATCGTGATTCCTGCCAGTTTGATTCAGGTGGTCCTGTCATCAAAAGTTCCGCCAAACAATACCTGGTGGGTATCATCAGCTTTGGCGGTGGTTGCGGCAAACTGAAATATGGTGTAAATACCCGAGTATCCCAATACATTCCATGGATATGTGAAAAGATTGGTTCTGCCAACTGCGTTGTATCAATGTAATGCAATATTAAATGCTAATATTATTAAATAAATAATAAATAATTATTAAATTAATTTATGAGTTTTGATTCGATTTTAGCAATGCAAAAAAAATGCAAATATTATTAAATAAATAATAAACCATTATTAAATTAATTTATGAATTTTGATTAGATTTTAGCAATAAAATAGTCTTATTAAAATTTATTTTAAATGGAAAAAACATTTCTTTTATATTAGCTTAATTTAATTTAGAAATTATTTACCAAAGTCAGCAATTTTCTATATTAGTTATAAATATAATATTTAAAATAAACATTAGTATAAAAGGTGTGAAGACATGAAATCTGATACATTGATCAAAGAGATCTAAGCTTTTGACTAAATTCTATTAGAAAGCTCGTATATAATTTGTAAATATTATATTATAATTATAATTGAAACTTATCCCACAAGTTACTTAAAATAGATACAGGTTATTATACTATTTACTATATATTATGTAAGTACAATGTATAAACATTATTATCTCTCTTTTTTCACTTCAGTTTAAAAAGTCAATAGTCGAATTCTTTGCTTGACATTGACTTGGTAGTCTACTTTCTCACAATGCAGTTGACTTAATGTAATACATGACTTGTAAATAATATGATAAACAAAAGAAATATATATTTTATGGCCTTGAAAATCTCATATATAAGCGGACACAATTGAAACCTCCGCTTGCATTAAGAATTCAGTTATTTATTAAGAAGTATTCGCAAAAGAATGCTAAAGTTACAAGTATTTCTTTTACTCTTAGTGCTTTTTAGCCTGGCTAATTCACAACAGTGCAACTGGCAATATGATTTGCAGACAAATCAACCCATTACCATAAACAGCTCGAATTTTCCGAACGCTTTTCCAGTCAACAGCAACTGTCGCTATCAGTTGCATGCACCTGCTTCCCATGTGATACAACTAACATGCCGCTTTGAAGTGGTGAGTTTTCATTGAGATCATCTAGATTATAGATATATTGATGTTTCTGATAACTTTCAGTATCCTGATGTCTGTCAGTCCAAGTTTCTATTTGTCTCACGTGATGGAGACTTGCAGTTTCGCGATGCTGATCGCTTCTGCCGCATGGGGCAAGTATCACGTACTTCCAACTTTCAGACTCTGTCGTTTGGCTATCAGTCGAGTGGTGGTCAGCAGCGTGCCAGGCTAAGCTGTCAGGCTGTGGCACGTCGAGTTCCCTGTGATCGTGGCTGGTCCCAGCCAACACGTATTACCAACGGCGTGGAGGCGGCCAAACATGAATTTCCCTCCATGGTGGGTCTACGAGATGTCAACTCGAATATTCCCATATTTTGCGGTGGCAGTATTGTTAGTGATCGTTACATTGTCACTGCAGCCCATTGTACGGATCGTCAGCCGATAGCCAGTCGTCTTTTGGCCCTGATAGGTGTCCATGATCTCAGCCTTAGTAAGTAATTCTCTAACTAATCCGTTTTCCTGGTATTTATAGTCTTCTTTACAGATGGAGAATCGATGTTTGCCTCTCAATATGCCATACAACGAATCATCAGGCATCCCGACTATAATAGTGTTCAGGTTACAAACGATATTGCCCTGTTACAGACTGTAAGACGTATCGTTTGGTCCAGAGGCGTGGCTCCTATTTGTCTGCCCTTTGCGCAATCACAGCTGTAAGTTGAACTAGTTAGTAATTCAACTTTAAGAATAACTATTCTTCTATTTAAACATTTTAGCAGCGAAACTTACGAAGTTGTTGACATTGCCGGCTGGGGAACTTTGCGCTTTGGTTCGGCCAAATCGAACACTTTGCAAAAGGCTCAGGTGATGACAATTGTTAATGCCGACTGCAGTGCTCGATATAATACCAGCATAGCCCCGAATCAGGTGTGCACCTATGATCATACAGGATTGGGTCAGGACTCTTGCCAATATGACTCAGGTGGTCCTGTTATCCTGCGACAACGGAGTCGCATGTTTCTGCTTGGCGTGATCAGTTATGGACGCTCCTGTGGTCAACGTTATGGAATTGGGGTTAATACTCGGATTTCATCACATCTTAACTGGATACGAAATTATGTGGGTGGTTCAGTATGCATTCGATAGGTAAGAGGATTTATACATATATATAGTTATCAATGTGGTTGAGCTCGATGATTGTCAGACAACAAACTTGGTATTATGTCCCTCTGGCATTTGCCTCTGCAGCATCTAGCATCCAGCATCTTCGACTGCTCTTCCGGTTGAGTTTGACGACAGTCTTCGAGTGTTGACAAAAGCCTTAATTTGCATTTAAATTAAAAAGCAGTGACATGTTTTGCCTACATTTAAACAACACACAAACCAGTCCCCCCTCTTCCTTCCCTTTAGCCTCTGTGCATAGTTCGCACGCACTACAATAAAACTTGATGGCAATTTATACTCTTACCTAGTTGAGTATATGCAATTTGTTAACCAATTTATTGGGCAATTCAGTTTTTAATTGTAATAAAAGAATGAAACTATAAATTAATATACACATCAATTAAAATGTAATAAAATCATTTAAATTATTTTATAAAGAACATTTAATCGTCTACTTATACTAATTTATTACCCAATTTGTTGGGAAATTTAGTTTTTAATTTCAATAAAAGAATAAAAACTATAAATTAATATACACATAAATTAAAATGTAATAAAATCTTTCCAGTTATTTTATAAAGAACATTTAATAGTCTACTTATAGTACTTTATTTTGTGTGTGTTTGATGTATTTGCATTTTATTGTAAAATGCAACTCATAATTGTTGTTGTAATTGTGTGCTAACTCAATTTCTTGGCAACTCTGTTGTTGTTGTTGTTGTTGTTGTCAACTCTTTGTTATCTCTAAATTGCGTTAAATTTTGCATAGGCCTTCAAGGCCACAAATACTCCTACTCCCATCTCATCAATCAATGAGGGGGGAATTCTGCCAAAAAACTGTCTGCTGCCTGTTGTAAAATTAATAAATTTTCATGTGACGAGGCAAATGGTTATTTGAGATTGTTGTTCTTGGCATTGTTGTTCTTTAAATCGCAGTGCTCAAGTAGATTTTTAATTGAATTTTGCTGGCAATAAATACACAAATAAATATTTAAATACAAACCAAATAAATTCGAGATGTGTGTACAAATGAATTTATTGCTTTGAAACATTCTCTAATTTTGCTAAATAAAGAAACCATTCTCATTTGTGTTTAGTGTCATTCCAGATAACATTAAGTATAGGTTCTAGTTTCAGTTTCATTTCACTAGCTATACATTGTAGACCCCAAAATTTGCCGTTTGAGAAAAACAAAATAAAATCCCTTTTTTTTTCTAACTACACAATCAAAAATTTTGTGAACATTTTGTCGGAATGGCGGGAAAGAATATATCAGCCGTTCAACTACTGGCGAACTCACTGTATGCACCACCGCGTCATTATAGCGGCAGAACACTGGTGGCCAAAAGTTTTGATGCATTGAGTCTTCACGCTCGACTAACCCACAAACGGGCGTGGCCAAAACGGGAGGAAACGTTTGCGGCCATCCAAAAAATGCGTCAAAACAGGAACTGGAGTGATGTTACCAAAGTTGGCAGTGCGTTTAACCCAAGCATTACAATAGCCAAAAGAGGAATTGCTCAACGACGTAGCAAATTTCACACTGCGAAGATTGCCTCGGCGAAGAGGAGAGAAGACTATCCAAAGAGAATCAAATCCGCATCTCAAAGGAAGAAGAAGATGACTCACCAGAAGTTCAGTGAACGAGAACATTCGGAAATCGATGAGTATGATGAGGATCGTTTGATGAAAGCAGGATCCATACGTGAGGTTGTCTTTGGAGCTCCAGAGACAAACGAGGATGAACGGGAGCAACAACTTAAAGCAGATGAGGAACTGCTCAATCGCATCACCAAACAAATAGCTGCTAATGTCGGCTCGAATCTCTCCAAGAAAGTCGTCGCTCCGTATCAAACCTATAAATCTCATCGCGATTGCTGGGCAGAATTCCGACATCGTTTGGTCTATGGTGGTTATTACTAAGCCCAACTTCTCTGTGCCCTCAAAATTCAAAGTAAATTTATCAAATTAAATTAAACAGATTATAATTTGTACAGAATAATTTGTAATAAATTGATTTTGCAATTGTTACTCCTGTAATTCTGTTCTCTGAGTCTAATTAGTGCGTTGCTCTTGTGCCACATGACAAAATGTAATACAAAACAATTAAGAACCCTTTTGGGTACTTAACAATTGAAAGAACTTAGCCCAATTTAATGCTGTGCACATCAAAGTCACCAGTCAAAAGCGGAGGTTGCGCCTAATTACACCAACAAGCAGAAAGTACAATTGCAGATTTAATAAACATAAAAATAAAAAAATATGTATAAAAATATACATCAAAATGAACTCTTGAAATGGCAACAACTTAACAGCGACAACAACAAAATCACAGAATTTGCCGGGCAAGTTAATTGCATGACTTGGCCAAGAGAGAGAGCGAGAAAGAGAGAGAGAGGAAGAGAGAGAGGGGGAGTGGGCCAGTGCTTTGCATAAGAAGTGGACTCTCGACCATGTCCTGGCCGTAATCCTTTTGCACTACCATCCCTGCTTTTTTTTTCCATTGATTTTTTGTATATTATAAAATTTATGCTGCTTTGTAAAAAATGTTATTCTGCTTTGTTGCAATCTCTTGTACTGCCGCCTGCACTTCATTTTCTGCCTTTTCCATTTTCCTCTTTGTTATTGCTGTTGCTGTTGCTGTTGTTGCTGCTGTTGTTGTTGTGTGGCAAGCGCTTTGCAGCTTTTGTTTTCGAGTGGGCCAACAACGACGCCAAGAGCCCCAAACCCTAAAAGACTTGACAATAAAAATTATGAAGCGTATTACTTGAGTGCACTCTTATTTGTATTCGGTCCCTTTCTTTAGCCACTTTTTGCTTTTCCATGTTGCTTTTTACCATATCTCTCTTTTATGCACAGAAAAAGGACGTGAAAATATTACAAAGTATGTCGCTAGTTTCTGAAGAGCAAACTTGCGTGTTAAGTAGCACAAGAATGGGGGTAAGAACTCTTCAGAGATTAACAAGGCAAGAGTTTAAATCAAGTTTTCTATTGTGGATTATATTTGAAATCAACCAACTTACTTCACAATCTCATCAAACTACCAAATAATTTACTTTCAAACTATTTCTCTGAATTTACTGTCTTTTGATTGCTGTTATTCTGTTATTAAACACAAACCCAACAAAAAAAATCGAATCGTAATATTTAGTATTTTACAAAAGCTATGTATCTAAGCACATCCAAATCAAACGTATTCTATCAATAAGTCACCATGTTTTCGAAGAGTCTAAACAAATTGGATGCTCAGTTATACTCTAGGAATGTAACCCATCCAAGGTGTCATTTGCATCGTCACGATAATTCGAAAATTAAACAAAATACGGAAAGAATTGAATATTTAGCAAAAAGACGCTCTGAACCCAATCCCGAATATTATCGAGCACCACGAAGCTATGTTGAAAACTATATTAAACATCATCTACGCAAAGGTTCCCCACAAGAAACTATGCTCCTTCGTAATCCTCGCTATCGCTGGATAGACTTCAGGCGACGAATGGTCTATGGCACTTACGATATCTAGAGGGCAAGATAACCAAATGATTTGACCAAAATATATTCATTTTAAGAGCATACGACTTGGAGATCTAAACAAATGAATATCGGCAAAAAAAAAATAGTAGTAATTCAGATACAGTAGTAAAATACAGTTGAAAATCACAGTTGAAGTATCCATGAAATCTATAAGAGGTTCAAGGAAATTTACAGAAGATATACGTACATACGATCTAAATAAATCATATAAATTATTGAACAACTATGTAGAAGCCAAGCCCTTTTAATTGAAGTCAACTGACATAAGAAGGCTGAAGTAGCTAAAGTGCCTAAAAGTCAACCGATTATCACTTAACGTACAAAGAGTTTGATCGACTTTTATATCAAGTTCGACTCTTATCTAAATAGTCTTTGTTAACTAATTCGAATTTGTAAGTCTGAGTATGTCATGAAAACAATTGTATATTCACAATTACAATCTGTTATTGAACTCATAGTTTTAGTTTTGGGTCATAGAGAACGATCTCTATTAACGAAATTCAAAATTTTGATTGGTCTAGCAAGATTATCTCGTCCTCTAGTTTTTCACAATGAATAACTTTATAGCTCTAATGCGAAAGAACTCTGGACAATTGACTCGCTTGGCAACAACATCGATGTGCACTCATCAATTGCATGATATTCGTGCCATGATCTCTGATCCTTATTTCACACAACGCTATAAGGACACAGTACCAAGAAGCCAAGGCCTTATCAAAATGGAAAACAAGTATATGTATATCGCAAAGTCCAATCGTGATCGTAAAATGATGAGGCATTCATTAAATGAGGATTTCAAGTCAAAGAAGGCACGAGTACGATGGTCAGAATTCCGAAGAAAAATGATCTATGGCACTTTCGCAATGTAAAATAATTTAGAAAAATTCACATTCTATTAAGTGACATTGGAATGTGTTTTTTAAGATTGAATCACTTCGAAGTGAGCTTCAAACTAAAATACATTCATTTTCATTTAAGCGATATGAACCGAAAAAGAAATCAATAAAATCTGTGAGTTCAACAATCGAAAACATGTTTAAAAGTATCATGTTGAGTTATTCAGATGCAGTTTCCCTATTTATTTAAAATTTAATTTAATAAATATTCCAGAAGAAACCTTTATATGCAGACATTAGAAAGAACGAATTTGAATTCCATTGCAATAAGCCAAGTAAATTTTTATGTAGGTTCATTTTTATTGCTGTAAACGGATTTAATTGGCCAACAACGTGGACAACAAGGCAACGCTAATTTCTGACCACACACAATGTGGCCAACAAGTCGAAATCAAAATAAAATATTTAAAAGTGCTAAATAAAAATAATACAATTATTGTGTTCCCGCTAACAAAAACTCAACAAACTCGCCAATTTAAAAGGCTTGGCTATTTTCATCGTATTAATTCGATAGAAAAAAAGAGATTTAATTCGAAAAAAGGGATTTATATTTATTTAAATATTGTGCCGTTTAGCGCGAATTGAGGCGGAATTGAGGTGAAAGAGTTTTTGGAGAGACGCATTCATTCACACTTTTATAGTCATATAGTCAAAACGTGGCAGCCATTTTGTATTTTGTGCACAACGATTTGGCGGCTTTTGTGCAACGCGTGGTTTTATGTAACGGGCGCTATTGACTCCACCCAGTTGCTTTCTCTCTCTCTCTCCCCCCGTTTTAGCCTCTTATATGTAAGAGGCGGCCAAAACGTCAATTCCATGAGCCGTCATGTCGATATTTTTGCCAATTTTTAGCAGCCTCTTGCAAATTGCTTTTTGAGCTTGTTAGAGTTTGGCACACACGCTAATGAATAGTCAAAGTCCAGCTAGCTGTGTAGCTCTTCCCACAGTTCCCCATTTTCCCCCATTTTCCATTGCATTTCCCGCTGCGTTTCGTATTGCATACTTTTTGGCAACGTGGCGACGGCGACGGTGCGAAAAAACGAAAACTAAATGCCAATGTTTAGGCGCATATTACGACAGCGACTAACACCGCAGTCGCCGTCGCAGTCGCAGAGACGCTCCCCATCATCGACGCCATTTTGTAATCAAATGCAGCACAAAAGTATGCAAAGGAAATTTGAAATAGCCATAGCGAGCAAAATGATAGGAAAAGGAGAGGAAAGAGAGAGAGAGAGAGAGAGAGAGAGAGAGAGAGTGAGATAGAGTGCAACAGCAGCTACCAAATGCGTCTTCTTCTTACAGTGAAATAATGTAATCAAAGAAATAGATTCTAAAAGGATCAAAAATTGATCAGAATATATAAATGAGTTTTTCCTAAAAATAATTGGATTCTTTAAGAAAATAAGTCGATCAACGAATATTGTAAGCAATTTTATGAAGTTGATTAAATTGATATATTTTTATCAAGTCTGCAAGCTCCTTAAATTAAATCAAATCAAATTAAATTAAAAGCTTTTCTGATAAATTCTTAAAAATTACTAACATTTTTTTAGTTAGATTAGTTTAAAGCCACTTAAAAGATCTGTTATATAATTAAATAAACTTATTCGTAATAACTAAAGCTTTAAATTATAAGTCCATTGTACTTGTAGCATTAGAAATTCTCAAATTATATAAGTAAAATTTATTAATAATATTGACAACTTCTAAAAATATTATAAAGTATTTGAGCCATGTAGAAAAGATTTGGGTTCGAGCTTTGTTTGAGCTTTAATTTAATTTAATATAATATAACAAAGTAGTTTTATTTTCTCAATTTATTTTTTAAAATTTATCTAGATTTTTAATCTCTTGATATGCTTTATATTCAAGTCGCTAACTGCCTAAAGACATTAGTTATGTTTAGTTAAATAAAAGGAAACTTACGTAAGTTTTCATTAAGAATGATGATTAAATTGACTGTTATTGGTTATTCTTCTTTTGGTTAATTTAACTAGTGTTCACTGTAGTTAAAAACAACTGCATCTCCCAAGAGCTGGCAAACTGACACTGGGTCTGATGTGGCTGCTGTTGCTGCCGTTGCTGCGTTTGTTGTTTCAGTTAGTGGCTGCTGCTTTTCAATTAGTGCCACAGTCCATGGCAGCGATTTCTATGCCTATTGCCACGCCCACAGGGCGCAGGGCGCAACACGGCACCAGCAGCAGCAGCAGCACCAGCACTTGATGCCACCGACTGCAGTTGACGTTGCCGCGTTTTACGTGAATTGAACAACGAGACCAAACAAAAGAAACAGGATGAGTCGAAAGGAAAAGAGCTGAAGAGGCGCATAAGGTAGAAGGTACAGACATGTACCTAGGAAAAAAAAAGATAAAAAAGTAAACAAAATACATGCAGAAGAAGAAGAAGTAGCTACAGAAGAGGAGTAGCCAATACATGTGCAAATACATTGCAACAGCAACCGAATGCAAAAGCTTAGCTGGAGACACAGAGGGAGACTATTGAAAAAGTGCATTGCAGTTAGGAAAGGACACATAAAAAATAGAAGGAATAAAAAGTGAATCCCACGGATAGGGATTGGGGGTTATACAAAAATAACAGCAACCGCATAGACAGCGACTGTCGGACTGTCGGATTTGTATTGCCTTTAAGCCTAAAAGCATGCTTCATATGTTATGCCAAACGTTTAATTATTTATTTGAAAAGAAGACGACAGCAGACAGCGACGCAGCGAGAAAAAAATAGAAGTCAAGAGAGTCATTGGAAAAATTTCAGCATTTTTATTGACAGCAGTGCAACGAGGACTGCCACAAGGGAAGGCAAGGAGAGGGAGGACAAGAGGGCGGGAATTGCTGCATTGCCCTGAGGCCCTTTGGCAGCCATTGAGGTTAATTAGTTGACATTTGCGTTTAATTGCAAGCTGCCAGCGAGGCGTTAAGATTTCCATGCATGATTGATGACTCGATTGAATGATTGAATAACATTTCAATTGACGAAGCGTTGATGCAAAGCGACAAACTTGACACCCACTTGTCCCCTTTCATTTTACTGCTACTGATAATCGCTATAGATGTACATTATGTTTGCTTTTGACAATATGCCACCTCGGGTGTCTTTGCTCGGATCCACTTGATGAACGAGGCAACTCGTGTGTTAACCGATGGCTGTTGAGTGGCGCAGGCGTAGCCATAGCTGACAATACCCACAGCCATGAGACGACCATGACTTCGTTCGTAGAGAGCTCCTCCGGAATCATATTGACATGTATCCCGGCCCGGCGTGTAGGTGCAAAAGCTGTGAGCGGGCACAGATCCTTCACTTAGCGAGTTGCGACATTGCTCCACACTGATCACATCGAGCGTTGTCTTCAGCAGCCGATGAGTCTGTGGTCCTCCGTAGGATGTGGTGCCCCAGCCAGCAGCCAGCAGTTGTTGACCCACCAATGGCAGTTTCTTGCCATTCTGCGCTGGTTGCAGTGGTAAACAGGCAGGACCCACATTCCGATTCCAAAGGATGGGCAAACGAGTGCGCAACAGAGCAATGTCATTACGCAACTGTCCATTGGATTGACTAAACTGTTCATGAAGGATCAAGGCATCCAGATCATAGCGACGAGTGAAGAGCGTCTCGTAAGCACTGGACAAATCATGCTCCCCCACCACAACCCGCAACAGGGAAGCCTGATTTGTCTCTGCACTGAGAAAACAATGTGCGGCCGAGAGCAGATAATGATGATGAACTGAGGAAGAATTATAAGACTCTTTTTTTCAGTGTATAAATTCAAGTACTCACTGATCGCTGCGCCACAGAAAACTTTGCCAAGTTTCTTGGTGAAAACACCGGCCATGGAGGGAAACTCGTGTAGGGTCGCCTCATCATTAGTTGGACTGGCGATTCTTTGTGTGAGGCTCCAGCCGCAGTTACAGTTAGGTGCCATGGCTTCCACAAGGCAAGAGAAACGCCCACCACCCACCGACATGCCCAGCGGATAAATGGACACAATTTTGCCACGTTTTGCGGAAGTCTTTGGAGTGCGGAGACTTGGCAACGACAACTGGGCCAGGTAAGTTGGCAAGGGCGTGCTGCCAATTCGACGACCATTGTTGTTGGACTCATCGTAGAGCAGCGAGGCAACGTAGGCCAAGGCATCGCTAACGCCCACATCCTGCAGCACGTGCAGCACCTCGTTTGAAAAGTCATCATCATCTTCCTCATCCTGCTGTTGCTGCTGCTGCTGCTGCTCCACTGCTGCTTGCTTCTCATCCTTGTCCACCTGAACAATTGTGGGTGCCTCTGTAGTGGTTGTAGTCGTTGCAATTGTGCTTGTGATTCGCGCTGGCAGCTTATCCTTTAACTTTGGCACCAAGGCAGCTGAAGTTGTTGGCTCTTTCCTCTGCGATATGTAGGAAATCACGGCACGATTCAGAAAACTTTGCCGCTCGAATTTCCCAGAGCCACAAAAGTATTCGGAACTTGTCAACAGCTCATCGCCCTCGGCATTGAAGTGAAACACCTCTGAGCGGCATCGCGTGTCCCTCACAAGCTGTTAATCAAATGAAAATCAACACAAAAAAATATATAAAGTTAAATCATTTGCAAAGCGAGGAAGAGTTTTTGTGTTATTTTGGGAGTAGTCTTAATACAGAAATATCCTTAGATATATTTAGTTAAAGTAATTGGGATACATTTTAAACAGAAAGCATATCCTATCGTTTATAATTCTCAATTATCATGGGTCTAACTAGTGTCCAGATCTTCGACAGTTTGTTTTAACTGAATAAAGAGGCGAACTATTGAAGTATTCTTAACCAAATTGACTAAACAAATCAAGGCGGTAGACATTTGATTTATTAAATCCTAATCAAATTGATGTAATACCTCAAATGTCTACCACATTGACTGTTTATGATCTCTCGATCCTGAAGCTAGAGTTGATTAGATAATGAGATGATGATGTTAATAGAATAAATTTCTAATAAATTTAAGTATTAAACATCATTTTACTCTACTAGTAATTTTACTCTCTATATTCTAAATTCTTCTATTAACATAAAAATATAATTTAGCAGCTGTATCTCTTAGTTCACTATTTCACTCTTTTTCCTCTCTCTTTCTTTCTCTATCACTCTCTGGGTCACTTTCTCTCTTCCCAGTTGTAGTTCTCACTCACCGTTTGTAGCTGCAAATCGCATTTGAATTTCAGCACATGATCCTTAGGTGCTTGTAGCGTATAACGGCAAGAGCTGCCGACAGGATACAATCCAGGATAATAAGGAGAATTGACGTAAATCTTTTGACCCGCCTGTAATTCCAATTGATGATTGCACTGTTCAAAGAGAGCGACTGTCTGAAGAAGTTGGCGCAGTAGCAGCCAAAGAAGCTGTTGCTTCCACCACATGATCGCAGCAACACTTGCCGCAACACACTGAACAAGATGTGGCAGAGACAGCGACTTAAGAATTGAAACATTCCAAATACCAGTTGCCAAATTGTATCTTGTGATATCTTGCCAACGCCAACACAACCAGCACCTTTCATCGAGAGTTGTCCACAGACGTTGGACGCTGACAGCTGAAAGACACGCGATCTGATCCATAATTGTCAGCTTTTCTCAGCTCTCCACCCACGTCCCTGCCTCGACCTGTCTGAAAATATCTTTAAGTATGCATTAATTGGGGTCTTCAGAGTCGGCAAAGAAAGTAAAAGAAAGAAACAATCTGGCAAACTAATTAAAGGAAAGTGCAAGTGTGTATCACCTTCTTTATATTTCTTATACTTTAAGGGGCAAACCAGTTTTGGAACTGTGACACACTGTGGCACGAACACTTGCTGCCACCAGTTGGGGTAGGTAAGTGTCAATGGGACAGCAGAAAAATAATAATAGACTTGTTCCGTGAAGAAATGTTTGACATGGTAAAATTCAGTTAATTAAGTGAGTGCGTTTAAAACTATTTGTAGTGTGCTTAAGTTACCCTAAAATAAAGCCTTCAATTGCATAATAATTATTCTAAAAATAAGATATATTTGGTTATTATTAATTGCAGTAACTTTGAATATCTATCGTAATATTATCGTTAATTTTGAGAAAAAACTAATTTTCTTAAATTTATATTAAAACATGATCAAAATGACATTTGGCCTTAAAATCGGTATGTCTGTTGACTCTTGGGACTGACAACTATACAAGTCAAATTTCACTTGTGGCATAATTTCTTACAAAGAAAAACGAATTTAAAGTGTTGTTTCAAACTAATTAGGACTCACTAATTAATTTCTTCACATGAATCACTTATAACCAACACACATTTCCTTTAGATTTGCAACAATTTATTTACATTTTACATTTTTTTTTACTAACTAATTAATTGATCGTGTAAATTTTCATATCAAAAGCTTGCTGAATAAATACTGAAATGACTAATCCATGTTCCAGAATTATTTATTCAAATTGATTGTGTACTCTACTTATTAATACCCATGTTCCCTTTACATCTCGCACTTTAAAAAGAAGCACTTGGCATTACCCTTCCTACCCCCCACAGGAACCCCTTGCCCAACTGCTTGGCTAGCTCATTTTTTAGAGCTTTTCAAACGCTTCTTAATTGGATGTGCTCCATGCTCTTCCGAGCCTCGACTGTTGCTGGTGCCACACATGTGCGCCACATGGCATAAAAAACTAACAGTGGACTGGAATGGGAGTATGTGGCAGGTTTTTGGCTATAAAAAAAATAGGAAACTGAAAAGGCAACACAAAATGACGGCAAGTTTGTCGCCCATTTTGTAAAATAAATAAAAAGTCAGAGCGACGGATGTGGCGCCACGGCTGTCACGAGGCGCGCAGACAAACGCTTAATGCTAATATTATTTTCTTGCTTAACAAGCCAAGGGGGTGGTAGGTAGGTAGTAGGTGGTAGAGGGGAAGGAGGCATGGTGGATCCTACCAGCTGCAACTGGCCGTGTGACTTATTTGCGCAAGCCATAAAAAATTTAACTTTATTTCGCCATTTTTAATTTCCTACTCCGCAGCGCGCATTTTGGCGTAAACAGTCAACGTTGGACAATAACTACAAAACGTGGCCAGCGAGAGACTCGTAGTCAGAGTCAGAGTCCGAGTCAGAGCCAGAATCGCCCGGAACCCGGATTCCAAATACTGGACCCGTACGTAAGCCGGGGCCAAAAGAACAATGCGAAAAAAAACTTGGCTCCTGCTTTATTTGTATACCATATATATTTTTTACATTTTTTTTCTGGCTACATGCGCGAGCGCGGAAAACAAACAGCAAATAATTCAAAGTGGATACAACTAAAGCAAAGTCAAAGCTAATATACGAAAATGTAATAAAAATTAAAAAGAAATAAAAACGAATTAAAATGAATTCAGAGTCAGCGACTCCAAATGAGAAATAACCGAAAGGAATGGGTTCTCTATATGGCATTAAGCGACAAGCGACAGTTGTGGGGCTTTCAAACGACAGAAGGACACATATTCTTGATGAATGTGAGATGAAAGGATCTCCATTTATAGTATACATTCATATAGGATACATCTATATGTAGATATTTAAAAGAGTTGGGTCGATTTGTTCTGAATAACTTATTCAAACGGGTCCTCGAAATGAACAAATAAACTTATTCAGCATTTTATTAACTATATCTGAATATATCTATAACTAAACAAAATAAACTTTCAGTTATCCTTGAGACTCCTCAACGAGGCGAATGTTGACTTCAACTTGTGGGCTTGAAAAATATAATTATTTTTCATTAAATTAGGCCCACTTCATCAATGTTATTTAATATAGTTCCTCATTTATTTCGCCAATTTCGAGCTTACAAAGCAAGTTTGAATTTTGTTTTAAAAATTTTAGTTCTAAAAAAGCGGCGCTAGCAAACAATAGATGGCGCAAAAATTGTTGTAATCTTTTAAGTTTTGCATAACTTACAGAAGGTGACGTACTACAAAAAAGACTATCGTTAAAACCACGTACTAAACGCTATCACTGCTTGCTGCGCACACATTGGTGTGAAACTCTGCTAACTAAACTGCTTTAAGTAAGCAGTTCAAATTGTATTGGATAAATTTCCTTTGAGATACCGTTCCGGGATATTTTATGATTATAATTTCCCATGAGATGGCACGCCATACATAATTTAAATTAAGCTCTACAATAAAATAAATGAGATTTATTAAAGGGGACTATTTGATTGAATATTTGTTAAGCTACTTTCATATTAAATTACAAAATTCTAGCTTGAAATTTAGAAAATAAATTCAAAAAGATTCTTTTTCTTAAACAGATACTTTCTTACTTTCAAAATTATATTTGCTTGTTTCCTGCAAGTGTCAATTAATTTTTAAAATTGATCAGCTCGATTTGGAATCCAAGCTGCAATTAAATTAAATCAAAGCGCGCTGGGTGCCCGTTAGCTTGTCAGAAGGACAAAAGAAGAAGTTGTCCACTTCCGTTGCATTACGTTTGTGTGTATGTATGTATGTTATATTGCCTGGAGCGAGTAAATAATCAGCACAATTAATGAACAATAGAATGTTTTGGTCATCAGTTGAACTGGCTCACAGGAAGCGCAAAAGCAGGACAACATTGTGGGCAGGAAGGAAGTGAAGCGCAACAGTTGCATGAAGTGCGGGCACTTCAAATTAATAAGAGGAAATGCGAATAACAATGGTCAATGGTCAGAGGGATTGGGATTGGGAATGAGAAAGGTCAGTCAGTGGAACGCCAGCAGTCTATTTGCAGGTCCTTTCTGCTGTGTGCGGTCCTTTCTCACAGGTGTATCCATCGCTGTCTGTGTGTGTGATTATGCGTGTGATTTCAAGCAAATCGAGAAAGAATCCTACACTGACCAGCACTTTGATGAGAGCCGCTTAAATCCAATTAACGCAACTTGGCAGCGATGCCGTCAACGCCGCAGGATACCCAGATACGTACAAAAAAGGACGAGACACTGCAGCCATCGATCATCAGTTTTGTTTGGTTGCAATGTTGAAATCACATCGAAGGAGCTGCAAGGATAACAGAGCTACTACAAGTTAGCCAGGACTACCTGCCACTTTGAGAAACTCGCTTCAGAAGTGTGCGCGTATCAAATTACCATTTCATAGTCCTTAGTCCTAACACGCCTTTGCTTCAATTACTTGCGTAACCACTTTAACTAATTTATGGATACACTGTCAGCACTAGGAAACGGTTTTCACTAGATTTTCCAATGGGTTTTCCATGCTAGCTCCATTTTTATGGAGTTTCACTTGTAAAATGAGTCCTTGTCGACCACCCACTTGATCATTTCTGATGTCCTATCCATTTATCGAGCCCATCACACGCTTAGGCACTTTAATCCTGACTGATCCTCAGCCTAAATACCTGTTAACCTGTTTCTGTATACAAATATTGTTGCGGCTCGCAAATAACAAAGAACGAGGAAAAAACAAACAAACAAACACACAAACAACCACACATACATTTACTTATGCAGTATGATATAATGTAGAAGAACGATATCTTTGATATATATTTGTGGCTGAGCCACAAGAAATGAGATTTTTCTCAGCCTTCTAACGATGCTATCGATGCGAGGGTGGGCTCACATCAAATTGGGAACAGCCTTAACGATATCTCTGCTTCTTCTCAGTTCCCACAGCCTCCGACTGACTGTGTGTGTGTGTGTGTATAAGTGTGTGTGCTAGCTGTGTTCCATATTTTGCAATTTAGATTTCTACACATTGTCTGGGCGATGCGAACAAATATCCTTTTTTGCCATCGAGTTCCGCTTACCGGAAGGAAGTTCACAAATTTATTGTTGTAGCTGCATCCTTTATTGAACATATTTCGATGAGTTCCTTGGCCAGTTTCTTGTGGGCGTGGTTGCCATACTAAGACTGAGAGAAAGAGGCAGACATACAGTTAGACATGATTTTATTTTGGTGAAGGATAACATGTTGGACAAATTAACTTCTTTAAATATGTGCTAAAAATCAAACTTTGGTATTCAGCCAAAGATTATACAGTCAATTTTTTTATACTCTCAGGAGACACTTTGTGAATTAATTCAAAAAGTATATTTTTATAAAAATTCCACATGCGGCAACTTGGGGCAAAGCGACATCAATAATTATCGATTATAATCTTCTATCGTTTAGTTCTAGTCGCTTATCGCTTTTCTTAAGCTTGCCTTATCTAGTTGCTCCGCGTTTTTTATTGAAAATCATAGTTTAATCGGTGCAATTGGCTTAAATAGTGTGTTCAACGGTCAAGCAAAGTTTTGTGCACTTCCTGCATATGAAAGTTGTTAAATTAAACTGCGTTAGTTTGTTAAATTCAATTTTTAATATTTGCAAGTGTTTTGTTTTTGTATAGAGGCCAGCGAAGCACCAGTTTGCTCTCTTCGGCGCCATTTTATCTAACGCTATCCCGCTCCTTCCTACGCATTGCGAATGTTCGCGTCTTCTTTTGTATGCGCTCTCCTTGTGATCGTTGTTGTTGCTCGTTTTAACTCCCGCGCTCTCACTTATGCAATTTTACATATGTATGCGTTTATTTTATTTCCTTTTAATTGCCTGCGTTCAGAATTTTAAATTCGTTTATGAAGTGTGTGTGTTGTAGCTTGCGGCTTTAGTCAGGCTATAGTTTTTTTTTGTTTTTGTTTGGTGTTTAAAAATTAAGTCAGCTTTTGTTGATTGCTGATCACAGTGCAGTGAAGTAATTTGTGAAAATTGTTTGTAAATCTAATAAAATATTATGTAAAAGGGTAAGTTATATTTTTTTACTACTATAAATATGTATTCTGTATCATTTTAATATTGCTTTAATTTGTGTTAAATGGTACCATACTACAAACTTAGGTACAGTTGAGCTCTTGAGACCATTTAGGATAATTTTACAGAATTTCCAAATACAATTAAAGATCTGTTCATACTGTACAACTAAGTATATAAACTATATTTCCTTCATATTCTAGAGCTCACCCTCCAAAGCAATTCCTTAACTCATTTAACAACGCCCACATAATTTTTGCTCTCATTGGCATCTAAGAGTGGTTCCCATCACTCCCTTAAGTCTTTCCTTCAATGCAGTTTCCCAAGGCAACTCCAATATCGAAATTCCCATACAAAAATGTGACTTTTGCATACAGAAAAGGAACATATAGTATGTACATACCTGTGGTTGTCGTTGTTGTACCTGTTACCCTTAACCCCGCTGACGTTTCTCACGGCCAAACGGTAACACTCCAACGCACACAACAAAAGGACATCCAACCCTCAACTCTCGATCCTGGAAACAGGTTCCTTCGCCTACGATGACGACGACGACAACACGTCTGAAGTAGGCGCTTCGTTTTCATTTCGTTTCTTTTTTATTGATTCAGCTCGTTGATCATAATAAACGATTAGTCTGCCCCGATCCTTGCTGATCCTTTGCCCAGCATTTTTGCTCGGCTGAGAATATATTTTCTTTATACATATATTTACTTTGTATATTCTGTATTTCTGGAGTTCACACGCACTTGTTTCTCCGCTTGTGGCTGGGAAAATTAGTTTAGCGGGTTTTTCTTCTATTGCAGTTCCGTTTT
The DNA here is from genome assembly GCA_037043535.1 of Drosophila putrida. Taxonomy (NCBI): domain Eukaryota; kingdom Metazoa; phylum Arthropoda; class Insecta; order Diptera; family Drosophilidae; genus Drosophila; species Drosophila putrida. The sequence goes on from JBAMBI010000065.1 coordinate 4,625,130, forward strand.
TCTTTTTTTTTTATCGATCGTGTGATATGGCAATCCATCGATAGGACTTTGTTGTGGGAAATGTTTAATGATATTTATTGGGTGCCATATTCTTTGCTATAGATTAGATAAAGTATCTCAGTTTGCTTATTTTGCTGATTTATTTGTTGTTTTGATAGGTAATTTTAGTGCTATTATCATTGCTGTAATTTATAAAATAAACTCAGATTTATGGAAGCCTTATGGAAATTTGCTGAATTTCAGGAACCTCTTGGTTGACAGCAGTTAAACTGACCCTTCAATATATTCCAGGAAAATTGTAGTCTTAACAATTTCAGGGAAGTTAAGAGTCGATTACCAAGTTAGTACGAAGTGAGTTATTTGCGTGGCTCTTGCATAATATTGCCCAAAACCCGTGCTGCCCAGAGAGTCCTGCGAAATAACCAGACAAAGCCTTTTCCAAAAAACAAAGCCATTCGACAAATGCTGACGCAAGGCATTTTATGCAATAGGCAATCACATTCCCGGAATTAAAATTGACTTCTGGAATCTGCGTTTTTTACGCAATAAAGCGCAGAAGTTCGTAAAAAAAAGAGGACTTGTTAAAAAAGTGTGCAAGTATGCGGATAGTGATAGATCCGACTTCCTGGAAGTCTGACTGACTAACCCTAGTGTGTAGCCCTTCTCGGATCACAGGATAACAGGCAAGCCGCTAATCGCAACGCTAATGGCAAAGGTAATAGCAAGGATATCCTTGCATTATCCTTGCCACCCGCCGCTTTTATTGTGACCAAAACAAATAATCACCCATTGCTCATATTGTTCAATGCAAATGCGTTTACGAGCCACCTCATAAAGTTATCCTTTCTTGCATCCATGGTCTGTCGTCGGATTTTGTGCTGTTGTTAACTTTGCGCATCCTTTCAGCCTTTACAGCCTCTGCAGCCTTTCGTCCTGTCTGTCAACTCGGTCCATCGGTCTGTCTGTCCGACTGCTGTCCATTCCATTACATGGAACTCTGGAAATTTGCCGTGACTATCGTAAAACGTAACCTTGTGCGAGGAGTCTCGTTATGCATCCTTGTGCCAGCTATGGTCCTTTTGCTATAAAAACATTAGCGATGCCATCAAGGACATCATGCACATTTGTTTGCATTTGACTTGGTCGGCAATTTAACTGAAAACACACACACACCCAAAAACATACATTAATAGATGAGTGTTAACTGAACCAAGATACTCCATTTAACTCAAGGTCTATTCAAAACTGAAACTGGGCCGACTCTCAAACCAAAAGAATCCAAGGCTCTCTAGTATTTTTACTTAGTTCACTGTTGTATGTAGCACATACTATAAGTAAAATCTACTTGAGATACAAAGAACACAAGAGAAGATACATTTCTTTGTATGAGTATCAGAAATCTAGAACTTATCTAGACACATTCTTGATATTAACATATGTATTCTGCTTACCTGAATAATCTATAGTTAATTGTTTTACAGTAGAAGGTAATATTGCAAGGAATCCTTTACATTCTCAAGATTTTTGCTTAATATCTGATCATCTTATCAATTCTGCAAAAATGGTCGTATCTTCATTTGTGAATTCTGGTTTATTATTCCTTATTAAGTATAATTCAATTTCATATGTAGAAAATTTGGGATTATTATCATTGCAAAAACTTTATTCAATAATGATCATTTCTTCTAATTTCTGGAATGTTATTTCTATATTTATAATCCAACTCTTTGTGTGAAATATCTAAAAACCTAATCGTTGCTTTAAAATCAAGTAGTAGTAAATGTAAATATATATAGAAAATAACATTTATAAACAGAGAAAAATATAATTGTAGACTTGTAGCTAAATTGAGGATATCCTGTTATTATTTATTATTGGTATTATTATTAATAGCTTATCAATTCTTAATAATATTTCTAATTGTACTGCCATATTTTTATGATATACTGGCTTTAAAATTATTGTGTGTTTTTTAAGTGGTTAAACTTTTCTTTCCAAACAATGCAAAATAAAGAGCTGATTCAAATCGTTAACAGTTAAGCAACCCTTATAATTCTCTATAGTGTCTTCGTCATCATGTGAGCTGTACCTAGTCAAGACTTTAGTTGTATGTAAGATTTCTTAACTGCTGAGGCATTTGGCCCCCTGCCTAGATACGAGTGCTCTGTACACGCTGTAGATTCTATACACGCTTCTGACGCATTCCCTGAATAGATGCAGATCTGGCTGGGCTATAAACTGGGTAGAGATCCATTCTATTGCCAGATGACAGGCGCATGGAAGGCAGGCAAAACAAAATGGCTGAAGTGTGGCCAACTTCTTGTTCTATACGCGTACATATAAAAAGTTTCACACGCGTTGCACAGAACCAAAGCAAAAGCAAAAGACGGATCACAATTTTTGGGGTGTCTTTGGCAAAAGACTTGAAGAAAAACTAAAAAGAATAATATAAAAATACAACAGCTGCGAGTTAAACCTAAAAACCGACCCTACAGCGCGACATGCACCCGAAAGCGCCTCCCCTTTTCAGGCCCAGAGACAAAGGTCGTTGCGCTTAACTGAACCTCAGAACAACCCTCTATGAGTTGTACATTTTGCATAAGATTTCTTGAAATCTTTTGCCGAAAAGGAAAATTGGGGTGGCTCAGGGACTGAAACTTTTGATCGTTCTTTTTGCGCAGCGCATTCAAATGCCAACAGACTGAGGAGGTTTCTGATTGAGGTTAATATATAAGTAGAGTAGGGAATGGGGAGTATAGTATAGTATAGTATTTTGAACGCGTTCCATGTTGCGTGTGTGCGTTGTTCTTGTTGTCGTTGTCGTTGTCGTCACACGAGTCTTGGCGCACACCTGGCCACGATCCATGCCATGCGATCCGATCCGATCCCAGGACTCTGACCTCACAATGCCTTTTAGTTCAACTTGGTCTGTGCTTTCGTTTCGCCTGAGCGATATGTTAAATTAATGGTTTATTTATGCTGAATGGCAGAAAGACCAATTCTTTTCTTTTCTCTCTCTTTCTCTTGCCTTGAGACTTTTCTTGGCAAATCATAAAAATACACAGATATTCGTATTTTCTAGATACTTATAATTAGAGCGCGTTCGGAATTTTTTCGAAAACATCTCAAGACATTTGGGAAAACAAAAGCCGCGTTTTAATTTTCAATCATAATCGCTTTATGAGACACCCACAAATGCCTTTAAAAAGATGAAAACACATTGCATTGTTTGTTGTCACAACAACAGGACAAACACACTAAGAATAGTGAGGACATGTTGTTGGTAACATTTTTGTATGTTACCTGTGCAAATTCGTAGAAAACGCGTTATGGTTTTATAGACTTTTTGCATTCACAAAATACGATTTCCGTTAAGCGTTTGAATTTGAGTTTGAGTTTTGAAAACCTCATAAGCGCTCTATTCTACCCCCAAGGTGGCATGCATAATGTGTTTATGAGTGTGGCTCAAAGTCCTGGGAGTGTCCATGCTAGCTCGCTCTCAGTCTCTCTCTCTCTCTTTCTCTTTCTGTGTTCCTCCCTCTCTGCCTAGACACTTGCTGTGGTCGCCGTTGTCGGTTTGCAATCGCGACCAGCACACGCTGTGCGCTCGACCAAAGCCAAAAACCCCGAATAGATAATTTGCTGGCAACCATGAAAATGGTTAGAGAGCTCGCTGCTTTCCGGCGAAACGTTTGGCCAAAATGCAGTCGAGCCATTTCACGCCTATATGTCTACATCCAAATTAAGTTGAGTTGAGCGGAACTTGGAGGTATGGAAATATACCTGATAGAAATGCTCTTCACAAGATTTTTTCGGACTGAGACTAAAAGTACAAGCAAATTAAGTTTCATTTTCTCTCTAGAGTCCTTTAGAAAGAAGTACTAATCATACTTTTTATTTTAATCAATTTTAAATTAAAAATTTAATATAATTAAAGATTTATTTACTATACTTTTCTGAGTTTTAGCGACCTTTTTAATTCGTTTAAAACTAAATAATTTAATTAATAATTAAGTTTCATTTCTTTTTTAGAGTCCTTTGAACAAGTACTAATCATATTTTTTAAATAAATATGCGTTATTAAAATATATTTGCTAAAATTTTCTAAGTTTTAGCGACCTTTTTAATTCGTTTAAACTAAACAATTAAATTGACATTATATTTATTATAATAGAGCTCCAAACCAATATTAAACTATGACTGCTTTATATTCAGAGTAATTAAACCTTGATTTCTAAAGTATTAAAGTCATAATAGAACTGATTATAAGAACTAATTAATATCAAATATGGTTTAGTTACAATCAATATCTAAATTGCCTTAAAGTCAGATAAATCATAAAAAGAAACTCCCTTCAAGCGATAATATATTTTTACATATTAATGAAAATGATTTCGATATACTTTATCAAACCAACTTCACCAATTTCATAGTTTTCAACGCATGTCAGGAAAAGTAACTGCAGTTTTCTTTGAAAAGAAATTAGTTCTTGGTGTTGCAGCTGTGTCGCTGTGAAAAGGAAAACAAGGCCAAGAAAAGTACTTTGGCGCGTGCCAGGCGAGGAAAAACACCGGGCTCAAAGTAACGTTCATTTCAGGATCACTGATAATAATTACACAGACACAGAACTAGTGGCCCACGAGCAACTGCTCGTCCTGTCTCAATATGGGACTGCAACCCCCGTATCTCAATGAGAAAAACGACTCAATGAGGTCCTGTTCCTGTTCCTTGCACAACTACTCCACGATGTTGGAGAGAAGAAGAAAACGATAAAGATAAGAGGGGAGCCCTCCGTTTGTCCTTTGTTGCCAATGTGCAGTTGCCTGCCAGTTCTTTCGGTTGCTATTGTTGAGCCGGGAAATTAGTTGGTGTAACGTATTTTCTGTCTACATTTGAAGCTGATTTCCTGGCACGTGTGGCACGCGTGGAAAAACAAAGAACGATCTCATTTTCCCCAATGGTCTACAATCATTTCATAAACTATAGTTCTTTATCAGCTTCCGCTTCTCTAATTCAAGTGAATTTAATCAATTTGATGTCGCTAAACAAAACCATCATTCATCTATGTCATAGAAAATATTAAAGCCAACTGTCGCTGCAGCGAGGGGTAATATACTAGGGGATACCCTGTACAAATATGTGAAAATCGCACACAATTTATAATACAACATGATCTACTTAAATTAGAGTCAAGTTACTTCTACTACTTTCTATTATTTTATAGTAAAGAACAACATACCCTCTTTAAAAACAGTGTAGAGGGTATCCAAATTGTCACTGCCTGCATAACCCTCATATGATGCCCATGAAGCAATGGGCACAAAACTGTGACAAGTGCTTCCTCGACAGCATCGCATCATTCAACAGCAATTTGAACATCAATTATGAGTTGTACCCAGTTGAATGGGATGCCCTGCATCTGAATAAGAAGGGGGGGGGGGGGACTGACGTGTGCTCATCTCCTCGTCATCATGAGCACCACTCGTCATGCAGAGGCGCATTCACAAAAAAGAACAGAATAATATGAAATGAAAGGGTGGCTTGTGCCAAGATGCTGCACAAAAGACCGACAAGCCGCAGTGTAACCTACTTTTAAGTCACTTTAAGAACTGCCTCAACATTTTAAGCCGCCCTCCCCCTTATCCCCTTTATCTCCTTTTCCCCAGTCACTGCGCTGTGTCAATCTGTGTATCTGGCCAATTACGATTGACCCAAATTTTAAGTACTTTTGCTTAGGCCCCAAAATGAACTGTCAATAGCATGAGAATCGAAGAATCTGTTCTCAGGGTCATCACATTGACCACAAATCTGTCCCCGAACACAACTGTTGCTCAATTATGGAAATTATGTTCAGTTAAAAAAGAAGTACACTCCTCACTTTATATAACTCAAAGTTGAATCATTCTGATTTCATTTACATTCCCAGTAAGCGCCATTATATGCATACATTGTCTTTGCGGTTATCGTACTTGAAAACATATGTCAACTGTTTTGACAACCTGCGATCCAAACGATCAGACAATATAAATAATTAGTGGTAGCCGCAGAAAAACTGAAGAAACAAATAAATCTATTCATACTTGAACAACTCTATAAGTTTTTCAAAATAAGGGACTTTAAGAAAAAACTGAGTATATAATAATAGGTTATTTTTTACACCCAAATTCCATATATTCTAGAATTATAATGTCATGGTGTTTAAATAAATCTTATATACTTAGAATAAAATATAGCGCAATCATTCTGAATGAATTTCCGAGGAACCTCTGAATGAAACCCACTCATTTTATTTCCAGTGCATTGTAATCTATATTAGTATATATGGCGGTACTTGTCGGATAGAATTACGACATGATATAAAATGTCATTGGATTAATGCAAATTAAATTGTTGCATAAAGAACAGTTTGCTTATAGAATTAACCGCACTCGATTATATTACTTTTTATTGAAACCCAGCTTAAGCGTTTGGCAGATTTTTATGACGATCAGATTACTATATAGCTTTTGTTCTTCTATCAAATATTCAAATAAACTAAACAAATACAGAATTCTCATAAAAGATCAGTTCGGTATTCAACCGAATTGATAACGGAGCTACTCAAGATCAACTCAAATGAATACCTGACAATTATAACACCTCCACAAAATGGTAGAGCGGATTGTACACCTGTTAATGGGTTCATTCCCATACAAATGCCCAATGCTCAATGCTCAATCCCATTTCCATTCCCAGGATGTGGATGGGACAATAAAATCCATTCTAAAAACTGTAAATGCACAACAATAGCGATATTCGCAAAAAGGTAAATTGGTAAGGATTTCGGTTTATCGCTCTCTCTCTCACTCTTTATGGGACGAATGAGAGCGGATGTTGTGCACGCTTCGTGCATGCGAGTAGCGGAAATCAAAGTAGGACCAAGGAGAAGAACGTAGAGAGAACAACAAAGGAAGGGGAAAAGGGGAACTGATGTACCGCTATGGGACCGAAATTCGAAATCTACTATTGTTTGAGTGTTGTGGCGAAAAAAAAAACGGAAGAAGAGCCCAAAAGTTTTATGTCCGGATTGAAGTTCCCTTTTAGAATGTGTGACCACACACACACACACACACTCATATACACACCTTTATAGGCGCCTTTACAATGAGTCAAGAAATTCTCCTTCGATAAATGTAATGCAAACAATCCCCCTCAAGATATGTGTCAATTCTAACAAGTGCTTATTTACAGACCCACAAGATAATTTACGATCGCGGCGCAATTTTATCAATTTCTGTAATTCCCACAAGTGTTGCGTAAACTAACTGATAAAACGTTCTAAATTCTTTGTTTGTAAATAAAACAAAATAGAAAAATATGAGAAATCATAAAATGTACGCACTTCCAGACATGTTTGTATGTATGTATGTAAGTGTGCCCTTATCTACTAAAATTGACGAGGCTGTGTCTCGTAGGGAGAGGGAAGGCAATGCAAACGAGCCATGGAGGCCAAAACAAGCAAACAAACAAACCTATAAAAATCACTTCCCGTTTTCGAATGGAAAGATGTCAAATGTCAACTTGAGAGGGAGGGGGACAACAAAAACACTCGCTTGTAAGTCGATGCTAAAGAAATTGTAAACGGAAATTTCAAATAAAATTTAAGCGCAGGCGCAGCCGCCTCTCTCTCTCACTCTCTTTCTTTCTGTTGTATGCTCTCTCAATTTTGGTCAATTGGCTGCTCTTTGGCTCTCCGCGTCACGTAAATATGTCAAGCGTTGCGATCGTGTGGGTGAGCGTGTGTCGTTGTCATCTCTCTTTGAAACTGTGCACGTGTGAGTGTGACTGTGAGTGTGACTGTGTGTGTGTGTTGTGTGAGCGTATGAGAATTGTGCGGTTGCCGGCTTATTAGAAGAACGGTCAACATTTGTTTTTGATTTCAGTTTTCGTTCTGCGCGGTTTGACGTGCAAGAATGTAGCTCAAGACTGACAGCGCTACAGGGTGTCTGTCCAGGCCCATGTGTGGGACAGATGTGTGGCGCAACAGGGTGAGCCATAAGTAAAAACAAACCTTACATGCAGTGCTCTCATTTCAGCTGATAAGCTCAACAGCTCTCTCGCTCTTAATTTATCATATATGCTTTTACTCATGAGTGTGTGTGTGTGATTCCTATCTTTCTCTTTATAAGTATTTGAGTCATCGTCCTAAAAACAACACAGCAGCAATAACAAAAAACGCCAAACTCCACTGTGGCTGTTGTAGTTGTTGCCGTTGCGTTCATTGATCGCCAGCAATTGCCGCTTAAGTGCTGCGTCAACGTTGTTGACTTACATACACACTCTCACATATGACCATATACATATGTATGTACATATTTGTACATACAAAAAGTATATACAGTGACTTGAAAGATTGTTATCACACCTCGTATATTTTATCCCTAGTTAATTTGGGGATAATAGTTGAATGTCAAAGTAATACTAAATTTTTATTTTTAAATAGTTTATTAATCGTATAATTTGTTAGATAGCAGACTTTTTTGAAGAACAAAGATGCCTTCTTTTTATACCAACATCCTTTTAGTTTGTCTAAGTGAACTACTTTGAAAGATACATGCTAAATCAAACAACAATATTGTAGTACCAGTACTTTTTTGATACACTGTTTATTCATGTGTATACACACTGCACGCCTCCGCAAGTCTCCAACAACTCCTTGCCTATGTATGTATGTTGCAAGCAACCGCACTCTCTCGCTCCATGTTTCATGTCTTTCACTGTTGGCTTTTCTTTTTTACGCTTTATACGGCATTAATTGAGTGCCTTTCAATTGGGTTATGGATTAATTTTTATGCATAAATTAAATACCCATACGCTTCGGGGGCTACATTTTGCCTGTTATGCCCCAGCCGGCAGCATTTAGAAAGCAATTTCAAGTGGGCCCCTCTGCCATATCATATCATTGCTTTGCATTGGCATATAGCATATATAGGGTGTGGCAGACGATATGGAATGCAGATGCATGCAGCTGAACCTTGGCACGGTGTAATAATTGGCTCTATTTAAGAATCTTATTGAGAACTTAATATAATTGGCATATGGTAGTATAACATTCTGTAACAGTAAGCTCCACCTAAAGAAAACAACCACAACACAGATCTTTACGTATTCCAACTGCGGTCAACCGTCTCTATTTTTATCAGACTTCTAGTGATAACAAAAAAATCCAAGTAGATAAACACAAATACCTTTTGTTGAAGATATCAATTACCTCATAATAAAGCTTGACTGTAAACTTTTTATATGAGATTGTCTGTGTCGAAGACATTCAATTAAGCATTACTAATTGAAAAACTCAATGTCATATTCAAGAGATATTAGCTAAATCGATTGTATTCACATTCCCAAGCTGCGTCATTCGGATTAAAGACAACATTCAGACTGACTCGTTGTGTATATAAGAAATTAGTCAGCATTTGATGATGGGAGAGTGCAACATTGTTGAAAATTTCGTAACGAACCGTCACGGTGCTAATTCCAGTTCTCCAGCCAAGACGACGCGTGCCAGATACAAAGACACCCTGTATAGTATATACTTACTTCATATTGAGTGCGCCTTGCAGTTGAATAAACAACAACACCAAATGGCGTTTTTTTTATATAGTTAAACTAAAAAGAAGACTTTATTTTGTAAAATGCAAGAGTATATTTTGTTGTTGCTGTGATTGCAGTTTTTGTTGTTTTTCTTTTTCGATTTGTTGCTTTGTGTTTTTCTGACTTTTTATGCATAATAAGTAAATACAATACACATTACACGTTACGTACGTTATACAAGTTATTAATATTAGGATAATTTCTTCTGTCGGTCTTCTGGTTTTTTTGTATTTATTGTTAATTAAGCGATATTTAAGTATTTTGTAAATACAATTTTTAAGTTATTTTCAAATCATTTATGCTAGTCGAAATGTTGCGTCAAGTTTTCTCTATATGTATTTGTTTGTATATATATTTCGGTATTTTGATGCGCTTCTTTAAATAGTTTTGATAAAATACTGCATTTAATAATAACTGTTTAATATGTATGCATGTAATAAACAAATGCGCGATTGCTGTGCCAAAGCCAAAGCTCTGTGTGTATGAGTATGTGTGTGTGTGTGTTTGTGTGTGTCCTAGACAATACATATGCATTTCTGGAGGCCTGATAAAGTTCTCCAAGTTGTATTGCAAATTCGCAAGTTTCCACAAAGCAAGAGTATATGAAATCTTTTGAATTGAATACATATGTAATTGATATATATATATGTATTTAAATAGTATGGTATGCACCGCAATATATTTATATATATATATAATTCGTTATGTTATTTTGTTCTCGAGATTTTTAGCCCTTAATGTGTAGTATGTAAATCTTTTTTGTTTTTTTGTTTTGTATCGTTTCGTTTTTTGTTAATTAGGAGGACTTTCTTTCTTAGATCGCTGACTTAGAACAGACCCTTCTTCTTCTTTTCCTTCTTGCCATCTACGTTGTCGGTACTGCTATTTGCACCTAGACTGCGCCGTTTGAGCTCCTCCAACGTCACATGATTGACATCCTCCCATTCCTTTTTCTCACGCTCAAACTCTCGCCTCTTCTCGTCCAGCTCATGGATCTGCATCTCTAGAGCCTTTTTACGCTCCTCATGGCGGCGTGCCATCTCCAGTTCGGAATCCTTGAGCTTTTGCATCTTCTCCTTGACCTTCATGTCAAAGACCTGCTCCATTTCGGCCTCCATTTTCTTCATCTTTTGCTCGTGCTCCCGTTTCTCTTCCTCCATTTGGGTCAACGGATTCTTGTTGGACAGACGAGCCTTGCCATCGACCAGTCCCAGCTCCGATAACTTGCGACATCGATAATTCTCATAGTGCACATTATTCGTGACATCCTTCAAATCCTGCAGATGTGTGCGTATAACCATATTTCGTAGTGCAATAAAATCGCAATGTGTCAAATTTTCAACTTCAACTAAACCCCAAGGATAACGACGTCCTCGAACCTTTTTGCCATCGATCTCAATGATGGTGTTGGCACCGACAACGGCGAAGGGAACTCGACTGCGTAGATTTTGAGTGGCCTTGGACTCCTCGGCGGCATCCTCGAGTGTGGCGGGAAAATCATAAATCTTAATCTTATGTTGAGCAATCTCATTAAGTATCTGCTTCTTGAACAGATGCACCTCATCCGGTGTCATGGTATCCGCTTTGGCAATAACCGGCACCAGATTAACCTTATCCGACAGGCTCTGCATGCAGGCAATGTCCAATGGCAATAAACCATGACCCGATGGCGCTATAAAATACAAACAACAATGCACACGATTATCAGAGATTGTCTTGCGATAGACACGCGATTCGGCGGTCAAGTACTCCTCATATTTGCTATCCACATACTCCAGTATGGGCACCCAGCAGTTACTGTTATCCACGGCATCTCCAAATCCTGGCGTATCCACCACAGTTAGTGTTAGATTAACGCCATTCTCCTTGAGCATTACCTTGGTGGCCTCAACGGCCACGGTCTTCTTCTTGCGCAGAGATGGTCCCGGATATTGTTCCGCATTGTAGATGTCCGAAAGGAACATGGAATTGATCAATGTGGATTTACCCAATCCACTGGCACCCACCACCATCAGAGTGAATTCGAAGCCACGTTTAACCGCTTTGCGATACACCTGATTGGGTAAATTGGCAAAGCCAACGTAACCGGCAATTTCCATGGGTTTTTGGCGCACTGGAAGCGGTGGTTTCTGTGGCTTCTGCTGCTGCTGTTGTGCTTCCTTTTCCTGCAAATCGTGCGTCAGCTTGTTGGAATCACCATTGGAACTGGTCACACTAGCCGTATCCGATAACTGCAATTTATTCACGGCCGCTGCTGCTGCGGGCACACTTGGCGGCTGCGTTTGTGGACGCGTCGCTGCCGTTGCTGCTGCTGCTGAGGAGTCACTGCCATTTGATGCCGAGGCGGATGCCGCTTGCTGCTTGTCTCGCAGAGCCAACTGTGCCAATGTGCTGGGTAGCGCTGATATGGCGCCGTTTGTGCGAGGACTATTCATATTTATTAGCTGCTCTTCTCTTTATCAAAATTTCACTTTCGTCTCTACACACACTAGAGAAAAGCCTTAAAACTTTTGCACGCTTTTGTGTCGTCACGCCTAGTTCTCTGTCTAGTTTAGGGCTCTTTTTTTTCTTGCTTTTGGTGTCAACAAAACTTTCTGCACTGCCTCTTCTTCTTCTTTGCAAAAAATAATAAGTACGCCAACACAACGCGCTATGGCCGTGTTATTGAGTGAGCGAAAAACAAGCGACTGCTGCTGCAGCGAGCAGCGAGAGCGCTTGCTGCCCACAGGCATGAAAGAGACGAAAGAGCAAAACACACACACACACACTCATATGGCACACAAGGGCTCAGCGCATGAGTAATACACAAACACACAAGCATATGGCACGCTGCAGGCAGAAGCGGTGCTGCCAACGCGATACACACATAAGTGTGTCAGCAGTGAAAAACTGATAAAGTGGAATGAAATATGGCAAATATCTTTCAAAACAATAGTTAAAAATTCAATTAATGCAAATTACGTAATTATTTACATTAAATACTTGTTTTAAAGGAAAGATTTGTGCAACTTTAGTGGCATTTTAAAGCAGCGCATACGTTGGCAGCTCTCAGTTGGTGCGCGCTCGCTTTACAGCATTGCCAGCATTAAATTTTGGGTTCTCTCCATAGGCAAAGCCAACTGCAGCTGCCTGATAACTTTACTGCTGACAATGCTGCGGCCGCTGCCTTCTCAAATTTATCAATGTACAACAAAAAAGAAATTCTTATCATTTTGCTTGTGCGTTTAAAAATAGCAGAGAATGCATTTACTGTCGCTTCTGTGTATGTGTGGGTCTGTATGTGTGTGTACAGGCCTCTCAGTTTTTGAATTTCTATTTCATTTCGTAAATTAACGCTTTTACATTTTTGTTTTCTTTGCTTTTGCAAACCGCTGTTGTTGCGCATGAGCGTGAGCACTGAGAATGAGAGCGTTGCGTCGCTGAGAGAGTAGTCCAGCTAGCTGTGTCATAGTATTGGTGAGCAGCGCCGTCTCACCGATACGCTACATCCATGAGAGACGGGCGTGTGGGTGCCGCGTTTCAACTTAATTTTGAAAAATTATTAAGTCACTCTGTCAGTCTGCCGCTAAACAAATGTGGGAATGTGACACATTAGCGTGTAGTTAACCTGGACTCGAACTCGATAATTGCCCGCCCCAGCAGAGACAGCCTCAGCCCGCTTCATGCTCGAGTGTGTCCTCGTCAAAATTCCCACACCATCATCTGTGTTGTCCTGCGCCCCGACTCCTACCCCGACCCCGACTCATTGTCAGTCCCTACATGCCAATACACACAAACAAAGGACGTGGATTGTGCGCGCTGTTTGTTTGTAATTTAAATTCTCATGCACTCGCGTTGACTTGGGCGAGGGGGCTGTGAGCACCAAGAAGCAACCACCACCATCTCGATGCCCATGCATGTCCTGCGTCCTACTCCGCCTGCGTGCCGGCCGTGCCTTTGCTATTGCTTCCTTCCGCAGTTGTCGCCAGTTGTTGTTGCTGTTGTTGCTGTTGTTGCTGCTGTTGGTGGCAGCGGTGGTGGTTCCTTCTTCCCCCTTTTGCACGTGGATTTCTTCTACGCGTCTGTCCAAAAGGTGATCGTGAGAAACTTTTTTTCTCACATTCGACTTTCAGTTTAATTTTAGCCTCTGTGTCGGAATTATTATGTTTATGAATTGATATCAGCCAAACAGTTGTTGGTAGCAGTCATAAGATTTGACTGTACTTCTGGAAATATATATAGGGGAGACTTTTCAATACAGTTCTGATAATTAATTCCTACTCTTTTACTAGATTGTATTAATTAAATAAAGTAGAAGTATAAAACACAGGACAAGGATATTAAAAATGTACTATGAAATCTATTACGATCTAAATTTATCTGTTTCTTGATATATTTTTCACAATAGAGTTGAAAGGGTTATATTGGAGTATCAAATAATGTGGGAGGGATCTGTAACTGAACTAACTACGTATCATAATAATAATTAATTTATGTTTCGTATTATTTAAATTTTAAAGGCAGTACCAAATCTGTAACTAAACTTTAATTTTAGGAAAAATAATTAAAAATCTGATATGTAGATATAAAATATAGGCTGATGATTCTATCTATTATTCTATAATGGATTACCTTTTACATATGTTCACTTTCACTTTAAATAATATTTTCTGTATGGGATCAAGAAATGTTAAATTTAGAAACATACCATAGAAAATCTCAATGATTTGTATGATCCCCGAGATGATGCAGTTGAAGCCACTACTGACCGCAAATCCTTTAGGTAAACTGCAACTGCAACTGAACTGCCGTTAATCTCCCCCCTTCAAGGCGTTGTAGTTGTGTAGGCAACCCTTCAACAGATCTTCTTGATCTGTCCTCGGCAGCTGTCTCGCATCAGGCACGCTTCATCCAAAATCCATTTGTTTTGTTACTTAGGCGCGCATCTTCTTTGATTATGTAAGACGCTGTGGCGCAGCCATGGGCAACAATTAAGGCGCATAAAAACCCCGCACGTCAGTTGAGGTCTTAGCGCCTCTTTGCTATCCCAACTCCCGAGTCCGGACCCAAAACCAAGCCATTGTTATCTCAGCCAAGCGGTCCTTGGCAGCTGTGCCAACTTTTGGCACATGCCATCAAAAGGCAGCGACCCGTTGGATCGTTGACATTTTGGTAGAGAGCAGCTGACCAATAGACGTTACATGGCCGAGACACTCAATATTATATTTGCTTTATAAAAGATCTATAACATAAAATATGTTGGGAAGAATTTTGAAGATATCAAATATAGATTGATTGGTAAGCAATTTCTAACTATGTAAACATTGTTATAATTTTATTCCCTTACATTGTCAAGACCTCAATAAAAATTTATACTTATTGATTTATAAATGAGAAATGCCCACAGTTAAAGATTCTCATAGTAGTGTATGCAATTCTCCAGCTTAATCACTGATGACTGAGAGCAGCAGTACTTATTATAATCATTGTTAAGAGAGCTCCTCGGCCAGTTTTTATGAGCATCTTCCACAGACATTAAATACTTAGAATTAGATAAACAATTTTAAAAACAAGTAAACATTGTTCACCATGTTATAGTCTGTAAAACTTTCGACTGATAAATCTGGTCAGAGACGAATTTTATGAGATGATATTAATAATAGACACACAATATAGTTTCAATACTAAACAAATTTGCAACACAGTTAAGTCAATAAAATTTTCCCATTTATTGTTAATTATTATTTTTCGAAATTTGAGATGGAAATTCATATATTATTTTTGTATGATTTGTGTGGTTCATTATAAAAAATTATATAATAAATACTATTTTTTAGAGGCTCTCTGTTAAAATATTATATTCCAAATAATCGAAATTCTAGCGTTCCCATGAGAACATATTTTTAATCGATCTGTAAACGTTTCCCAGGTATAGTCACAGCATATTTTCTGCTGTGTTTTTTCTCTTGCCTTCCGCATCTGTCATAAAAGTTTCCAGTTATTAGCCCAACTACCGCTGGCCATTTATCAAATTCATAAAAATAAAATAGTGAGCCCCAAGGAAAACTCGCCGCCTGTCATGACTTCTAATACCGCCCGACGCACACTTCACTCAAATTTCTCCCCATCTAAGAATTTACCTTAACACCCTAAACAAGGCGCCATAAAAATCAAACAAAAAATTCATTTAAATCAACATATATCTTCTCTAAGCATCCCGGTTTTCGAGTTTCCCAGTTTCCCAGTCTCTTGATTAAAGGACTGACTTCACTTCTTCACACATTTGCTACTGTTTCATATTTTTCATGCTCATTATTTAGTTTTTGGGGGGATGCTGTGGATGTCGGTGTGGGTGTGGGTGTAGCACACCCTATAATAACTGCAGTTCCCACAGTAGGGCCCAGGCTAAAAATAATGTATACCCCAGCATCTAACCGCAGGCACTAATTTGAGGTTGCAAAAGGTCTCACATATGCTATATGCTACCTTGCTGTAGAATTGATTAAGAAAAGAGGGAAACAAAAAAAGGGAAGCAATCGGCCGATACAATAAAAATTAAAGTGTTTTAATGTGTAAATCGTGCGTTCGGGCATAAAAAACGAACGACGAAAAGCGAAAACTGAAACGCAACTAAAAATAAGGCAGGCGCAAGGAAGCCCCAACTGAAGATATGAGATATGTTATGTGTGTGTGTGTATATATATATGTGGCACAGACGGCTACCGATCAACAATCGTGCCACACTAAACGGCATTTACCTTGATCCCGAGATCGAACCCAAAAACTGATATGAAGAAAGAAGCCAAAGCAAACTCCAACTGTCCAACTGACTGACCGGGGCTGATATTGAACTTTGATTTTTTCATACCGAAGCTTTTGTTATAGAATTTCATTCTCTGTTTTTCATTATTTTCTCAAGAAGCGACTCAGTGAAGTGACTGTGTGACCGGTCCGTCCGATCGTCACGTCACGTTTGGGCCAGACGAAATGATCCACATTTGCAAAATGTGCGACTACGAGTATATGTAAGTAGAAGTATAAGTATGAGTATGAGTATCAGTACGAGTGTTACTGCCGCCCATATGTGTGATGAGTCTGCGGCTCAGTCATTTCTGTTGTTTTTTTGCCAGCTCATGATTTTTATTGAGTTTTCTCGTGGGAAAAAGTTTGCCAAATTTGCAGCTAAATGCAGCTTATTAACAGCAGCTCAGCTCAGCTTGAACAGCAGGATCATTAGCAGAACTTAAGGTTGATTGGGACAGCGGTGAACCACAAAACAACAATCGCATCGAATATACGTACAATTATTTTTCATATGCAAATACATAAAGATTTATGCATTTAAATCGTAATCATAGGTAAATGGAACGCTTATTCAATTTATACAAATATCATCGCCCTATTTATGAGTCTAGCGGGGGATTTTCACTCAACTTCTGGTGGTCACCAGCTGAGAGTGCTTTGCACAACCAGGGTTGCCAGGCGGCGCAATCATTTTATGAGTGCCGTAAATCTGGCTAACCGAATGGTCCTGGTCCGCAAGCAGCTGTCAGCTGGCGCATGGCCCATCGCCCAACATCGGGTTATTGACAATTTTGCAATGCCATGTCGCCCTTTTCTTTAATCCTGCCAACATTGTAAAGTAATAAATTTTTTAAGCCCCTACGATTTTGGGGTGGTGCAAGCAAACTGCAAGAAATCCAGGCTCATGGACAAGCCAGGTAAGCTTCAGCTAATGATTGACCCGTGACCAGGCAGAGAATTGCAACCCCCTGGAAGGTATTATCTTAAGGATCTTAAGGGGGTTGCTTTGTATCTACCAAGACAGCTGGCTGGCCTGGCGTAAGACAACCCTGAGTATTCTAAAGAAATTTTTAATGAATTGCACCCAATGATCAGCATTGATTAAGTTTCCAGTTGTTAAGGGTGCTGGGTACGAAATGCATTCTGCAAAAGAGGCCTGTAAACTAAGAGGAGAACAGAGATTTGATGATTCATCATGTTAAAGAAATTTTAGAAAATATAAGCTGAAACGCTATTTACTAAAGACAGAAAGTCGAGTATAGTTAATAGTATTATTATCAGAATTTAAAACAATATTATTAAACAATATTATATTACAAATTTAGTTTAATTTACAAATTGTACATACTCAAAAATTCCATTTGTTTTCTGATTAATTGAGCCTGATTTGTTGTATGCAAATTGCAATGCTCTGACAACTCTGCTGACAATGAGTATTTAACTCAATTCAAAAACTCACTCAACATTTTGAGTGTTCTTTTATTTTTTGAGTGCAAGCTGCCTGCGCTGGAATTTCTCGTGTTCTCGTGTGTGCACAACCACCCCAAATGCGCTGCAGAGCCAAACGATCGCTCTCACGGCTACCTGCGACTGCGCCTGCGTCGTCGCTGCTGCTGCTCAGGTAAACGAGTCAAATCGGACTCGTTTTGCCATCGTCGCGTATCGTTTTTAGACAGCGCGTTTGCTTCGACGAGGATCAGTATCCTTTTGGCGTTCCGTGTGCGCGGTTGTCTGCCGCTCGTCCTGAAACGCAGCTACAAAACGAAACGAAATCTCAAATGAACTAATTCAAATCGCGTAGAATTTGTTAATTTTTTATCTATTTGGACATTTTGCAACAAAAAGTACGTGCAATAATTGTTTTATTCGTACTACAACCAAAGTTTTCGTGTTGTGAACAATTCTGTGTTGTGTATTAAACAAAAAAATAAACTCGACGATCGATTGGATAAAATAACCTCATCTTACTTTTGGATTATAAAATAAAAACAATTCAACTAAAATGGATTACAAACACGATCTTAACTCGGACGATGACTTCGACTGCTCCAATGGCTATAGCGACGGCTATAGCAGCAATGGACGTCAGTCTAATCCCAATGGACTCTCCAAAGCGGAGCTCCGAAAGGTGAGTTGTGATTGATAAGAAATAGGGAAGAAATCGGTTACAAAGATTGAAGGAATATTTTTTAAATTAGTTTCAATTTATGTCAAAAGTAAATGATTTAAATTCCTGATATTTAAAATATGTTAAATTAATATCTGTAACATTTCAAAAATATTTTAAAATAAATAACTTTCAAACTAATGAATGTCAAATAAACTCTGAGTTTAATCAGAGATTCTAATATCATATTTAAATTAATAATATTTGTTGTTTAATTTTTAACAGACTAACAAACCTATTATGGAAAAACGTCGCCGTGCTCGTATCAATCACTGCCTCAACGAGCTCAAATCCCTCATCCTGGAGGCCATGAAAAAAGACGTAAGTATTCTTTGGAATCAAAAGATAACAGAACAGAAACAGAGCAGAAGCCAAAAATCTGGCCAATGATTTAGAAACTACTATAGGTGCAGGATCAGTTCAATTTCTTTATAAATGGTGTCGCAAGCCACATAAATTTCATAAACTCGAAAATTTCAAGTGTCTGAAGTCGGCAAAACTACAAAAGGATACACGACGACTCCTACGACAGACAGACAGACGGACGAAGAGACATAAAAAAAACGAAGAATAAAAGAATCAAGTCAACGGTTTAATTGAGTATTAAATTTTATTGATGATCATTACAAGAGAGCGCCGACGGTGACGATGACGACGATGGGCGATGGCGAGTTCGTCAGACCAAAAGTGTTAACAAGTCGAGAAATTACGCAGAAATCTCAGACAGACGAGAACGTAAACCTGTTTCCACAGGAGCCAACAGTGGATCCTGCTGTGAGAAAACGTAATAAAAAATAAATATAAAAAAAACTACACATAAAACAACAAAAAATATGAGATAGAAGTAAAACGAAGACGTCGATGCTGACGCCAACGCCGACGCCAGTGTAGCAGAAATTCTGCAGGCAACGACCAAAAATCAAATAAGAAAGACATTGAAGAAAAAGCAAAAGTAAACAAAAGATGCAGACGTGAGAAGAAGAAGCAGCAGCAGCAGTGAGGGACGCCAAAGGACGGGGACAGTCAGGGCAGGGGCGGGGTAAAAAGCGAAGCGGGCGACCTGCGTGGGAAACTTTTGCAAAATATGCAGCCAACGGCAGCAGCACCAGAAGAAGAAGAAGTGCCAAACAGATAGTCTATCCCTCTCTCACACTCTCTCTATCTTTGTCTCTCTTGCGCTGTATCTGTATCTCTATCACCTTTACAAGCTTGAGACAGGGCTTAGTGACCGACCGACCGCGCAGCTTTGGGGCGTGTGATATTTGCTGGACTGAACTGAAGATGAACACAGCAACAGAACCAAACAGAACAGAACCGAACCGAACAGAGCAGACCAGAAACAGAAACAGAGGCAGATTACAAATAGTTGGACATATGAAGCAAGAAACGTGCTCGGGCGTCTGCATCATTCACTTTTCTTTGCCCTTTAGTTAGGAGTGCATCCATGTGAGGTAGCTTGGTTCTATAATGAATAGGATAGGAGTTCATCCATATGAGGTAGCTTGGTTCTATATTGAATGAAATCCCTGATTTTCGGATAAAAAATCTGGTGATCTCGTATTTTTTTAAACAGAGTAAAGGACACTTTAGTTTTTATTTCATAATCAGCAAATATTTTGAGTATCGCAGATACTATAATAATTTTGTAATTGAATCAAACATCCTTGTTTATCCTGCTAAAGCATTTCCATTTTATCTAAATTTTTAAGAAATTCTTTGCCGAAATAAACTAGATTCTCATAAAATAGAAATTTGCAAGCCATTCCTTTTTAAAGCTTAGTATTAAACTATCTATATTTGTTATCCATATTGATTTTTACAAACTATAAGCTACAGTTTACATAATAATCTTTAGTCTTAGAGCTAAATATCGTTCTTAAGCTTTACGGGGTATTCCTCAGTCTATTCACAACTTTTACTGAATTCTGGCGAGTTTCACTTGTTTCCCATGCATTGAACTTGTTATAGGGGCCTTGTTACTGGCCCTGTGACTGGGCCTTGTCTGTTTGGTCTCTGATCTCTGGTCTCGCTGGTCTCTGTAGTCTCTGTAGTCTCTCTGGTCCTGGTAAAGAAACGAAAACAATTAGTCAGGCGGCTTCTGCTTTAGTTGTTGTGTAGTTTAAGTAGTTGAAGTCAAACCAAAAACGACACCCAAAGAGTGGACGACATGGAGCTCATCATTATCTGTTTGTTCTTCTACCGTTTTTAGCCGGCGCGACATACCAAACTGGAGAAGGCTGACATACTCGAGATGACGGTGAAGCATTTACAATCCGTGCAGCGTCAACAGCTTAACATGGCCATCCAGAGTGATCCCACAGTGGTGCATAAATTCAAGACGGGCTTTGTCGAATGCGCCGAGGAGGTGAATCGCTATGTTAGCCAAATGGAAGGCGTCGATGTTGGTGTCCGTCAGCGTCTTAGCGCCCATCTCAACAACTGTGCCAACAGCCTTGAACAGATTGGTTCCATGAGCAATTTCAACAATGGTTATCGCGGCCAATTGCCACCAGCCATGTTTCCTGGCTCGGCAGCTCCCCTGTTCCCTCCATTGCCCCAGGATCTTAACAACAATAACAACAGCAATGGCAGCCACAACAACAACAACAGTCGGGATAGTGCATCAGCTATACAAATGGGTGGACTACAGTTAATACCTTCCCGTTTGCCTTCGGGCGAGTTTGCATTGATTATGCCCAACTCAACAACAACCACAACGTCGGCACCTGCTCCCGCTCCATTTGTCTGGCCAGGATCGGCTATAAATACAGCTAGTGCTGCACTCGCCAACATCGCGAATCCAACCCATTTGAGCGATTATACTCAAAGCTTCAGGCTGAGTGCATTTAACAAGCCCTCAGCTCCTGTTCAAACGCAACTACAGACAGCAGGAGTTGCAGTAGCTGCCAAGAATACCACAAGCAGTCCACCCTTGAGTCCCATCTCCTCCATTTCCAGCCAAAGTCAGGGAGATGAGTCACGTGCCGCCTCTCCGGCAAGTGCGGCACAAGCGGAACTTTTGCTGGCCAAGCAGCATAGTTTTGCTGGTGTCTTCTCTACGCCGCCTCCAACGAGTGCGGAGACCTCCTTCAATACCAGCGGCTCTCTGAATCTGAGTGGTGGCAGTCATGACAGCAGCACCTCGGCTTGCAACACATCGCATCTGCTGGTGGCACACTTGCAACAACAGCAAGTGAGTTCCACCAGTGGTCAAGAGAACTCGACTCAAAAGCGGGAGCGGGAGCGTGAAGCTGAACTGGAACAGGAACGGGCCGATTCTAGCGATTCTAGTTCGTTAATGGACGAACCATCGTCTAAGAAATTCCTGGCCGCCGCCATTGAAAAGTCCAGTTCCGCCTGGAGACCCTGGTAAAGAAGCAGCAGCATCCAACAAATTTCTCATTATCCTCAAATCATGTTCTATATGTTAAGTTTTTTTCACTCTTCAAAAGTTAATTAATTTGTTAATTTATTGTCAATTTTTTATTCTCGCTTTCTTCAATTTTAAGTTCAGCTGTGATTTTTTATGCGTGTATATTTTGTGTAATTTTTTTGTATAATTTGTATTAATTTTGTTTAAGCATTTATCTATTACATACTATTAATATTATTATTATTATGTATTTTAGCAACTTACAGCATATTACATTTTTTATTGTATTTTTTAACTACAAGAATTTTTAACTAAGTTATGTAGATTATAGTATAATGTTTAAAGTTTCATGTTTAATATGCTTACTATATTATCTATTTTATTATTATATTTTAATATGTATATGTATATAAGGATGTCCTTGCTGCGATTCATCTGAGTGAAAGATTGAACTAATAATAAAAAGCGCTTTAAAACAAGCAGAAAATAGTTTTTGAGTTGTATTTTGGGAAGCTGGAAGAAGTTTTATTATTGGAAAAATATATCTACATATATATATTTGCATTTGATTTAATATTTAAAAACACTTTAAAATAGCATTTAAAAATTTCTTCAATTGTGGAAAATTTGCTTTTTCTGATATATTTTTGGGAAATTTTTATTTTGTTTTGAGTGACACCCTGTAAATAAAGATTCCGTTAAGTCTCCTCTCTCCTTTTTCTGTGTGTTTGGCAGCTTTTTACTTTACGATTTCACAGTGTTGTGAAACAATCAAATGTGTTGAATTTGTATTTGCATAGTTAAGTTGTGAAATCGTTCCACGTTGTAAGCAAATCTTTTTCCGTGAAAATTTCAGCAAAATTTAGCAAATAAACTGTGTATTTTTCGTTACATCTCAGCTACAAAGTAAAATGTCCCGTAACAAGCAGACCACTCGAAAGTCCAATGGAGGAAAGCGTTTTCGTAAACTATTCTTGGGTTGCCAAAAAGCTGGCGTCATGAAACCTGGCCGTTATTCTCCTGGCATCGTGGCTCTGCGTGAGATCCGTGTTTACCAGAACTCGACCAAGTTGCTCATCCCCAAGTTGCCCTTCATTCGTGTGGTTCGTAGCATTGTCCACAGTTTCATGATCGATTTGCGTGTCCAGTCGGAAGCCATTGAAGCTCTTCAGGTAGCATGTGAGGACTATTTGGTCGATTTGTTTAAGCACACACAAATGCTTGCTATTCATGCCAGACATCAAGTTATCAAGCTCAAGGATCTGCAGTTGGCACGGCGCATTCGTGGCGAGATTGCTTAAGCCATGAAGAAGAAGATGACGAAGGGGCCAAGATATAGAGGCATATATACATTTACACTCATATGTCAAATACTTTGGGCCATGTTATTTGCTGAGTTATAAAATAAAATTGAAACACATATAATATTGTATAATATGTTATAATATAAATTAAAAGCTATGATACTACTCATGATATATAATACTCATATATTGCCCACTTTAAAACAAATTAAAGAGTAACTTGTATTCGTTCAATTGCGGATTGTCTACTTTATTTTCTTTATATCCGTGTATTTCATCTGTGCAGTATAAACTGCATCTAATTAAGGTTTTTTAGCCTCCTAATCTTACATATATTTTAAGTAAAACGCACACAACTTAAACTTGACCCAAAGAACTTGAACCGTGTGAACGGAAACTGATAATATAATCAAAGTATTATACGGAAGTGACCTTGTTGTGCGTTTATAAATACGATCGTTTTTGCAACAAATTACTGAATTGATAACTCAATTAAAGCTGCCCGCCTCCCTATATAAAGAGTCGCCTTTTGATTTGCCGGCACAATTGCCGAGCTCACACGAAAACTTATTGCAACTGAGCACGCAGTGATCTTCAGCGGAACCAGCTGGATAGGCGTGTCTCGATCTTCGATAAAGTTGAAGAATAAAGCGATTCCTTAACAACAAATCATGGAAATCAAATTTGTTTTATGTCATTTACCAATGATTTGTCTAGTCTTCGTACCGCTAATCGATGCCAACGATCGACTGGTGAATTATAAAGCCTCGCCGAAACTCACAGGACCCGCTAAGATGGTGCATGATCCAGAGGATACTATGCTTAACTCACTGGACAAGGCGTTGCAAAAGATCTCCAACATTTATATGCAAGCTATAATGTCTGGTACACATACACCCGAATTGGATATCTCATTGCAGGGCCTGGAAATGGAACTCTTCGATTTGCTCGATCAGCTATATAAGCAGCATCGGTTGAAGGACTACATGAACTATGAGGCGGAAGTGACGCGACAAATGATTATCTATAATATGCTCAAGAGATTGTTTGGCTATACTCAGGAAAACGTGAAATCAGAGTAAAAAAGTAAAGATCAATAAATTGATTTGCATCCTTTGGCTGTCTACAAGAGTCTCTCAATTTAGTTCATTTCCGTAATCACTTCCGCAGAGGACCTTATGTCCTGCGGCTGCCTTGCGTGTGGCTGTCGAGCGACACGGCACGACATCACCTTGGGAGACGCCCTCGGCTGTGCTCTTCCGAACTTCCAAACTTCCCACACTCAATCATATCGAGGCGGTGGCTGCCGATCTGTTACCCGATCTGCTGTGAGAAAGAACAGAGAATTATCATAATTTTCATTTCCTTTTAGCGCTATTATCCTTTGGTAGTCTCCAAATACCGTTGCACTTGTTCGCCGTCGTCGTGTGTTCCCACACACTCTCAAGATCCTTTATCTTTGTTCGCTTCGTTGTTTGCTTTGTGGTTGTTGGTGGTTCACAGGTCCTGCGTCTGTGTTTGCATTGCACTTGTTCTTCTGTGTGGATCCTTTTTCAATTTATTTCATGTTCTCGTTCTTTGTCTCTCTATGTTTGCTGTGATTTGATGCTGCCCTCGCTCTCCAGACCTCTTCGAATGTCGGCATCTTGGGATCTCTGGGTATATGTGTGCGTGTGTGTGTGTGTGTGTGAAATTCTTGTGCACTTCGCTACGGTTTATCACTTTTGTTTTTACTCTTGATTTCGTTTTCCTTATACATTTTTGTGGCCATGGGAATGGGAATCTTTTCAGGCTGGCATTGAAATTTTTATACATTTTTTTTGGCATAATTAATAGCCCGATTGTGGCCCCCAAGTGGGTTGCCATCCAAGACTCAGCTGGACTGAAATGCGCAGTTCCACAAAACTGGTTATTTACCCAAAAAAAAATGTGTGTGTAAAATAAATACTCTATTGTTCGCAAAATTACTGGTTTCTGTTGCGCATTAAAAGCGCAAAGCGCAAAGCGCCGCACAGGATACTCAAGTATTCTAAAATTCCTTGCTTGTTAATAAATGAGTTTGATATTCAAAAATTCAGGATACGGCTGGAAAAATCAACATGGTAAACTATGAGAAGTTTTATTTCTTTTGCTATTAAGTTTTCGATTAAAATTGGTTTACAGCCTCTTATCCTTGTCAAACAATTACACAAACAGTTTAGAGTTGGTCTTCAACTATGCCTAACTGAAATTTTTAGTATTTCAGGTTCGAACTGGTTCGGTTTACTGTCTTGATCCTAAGGCCATTGTTATAAGGCCAATTCTTAACTATTTAATTGTCATTAAATTAACTTGGAAGACATTGTTACAAATGATTTTTCCCACAGACTAAGATCGGTTTAAACCCAAAAACCTTGTTGGGCTTATAATAGAGATATCCTTGCAAACAAACAAACAACAAAGTCATGCCGTGTTTAACAGGAATTCTCCCACACACACAGACATTTTGAATAAGTATGCGATCCTTTTTTTTCGCCAGACCAAAGGATGAAATGAAATCTACCTGTGGCAGGGCAAATTCAAATCGCTTGCATTTTTCACACGACCCTATGGACTCGACTCGTCTCTGAATGGGCCCCGATATTTGTCAGGTCGACCTGTAGTGTGGCCAACAAGTGCATCGGGAATGCATATAGTTTCATATCAATAACCTGCAGTAAATATGCGTGAGACAGCGGCAAGGATGCAGCTTTGCGTAATAGCCGAATGCAAAAGAAATCAGTTCAAAGATAGATGATAAAATGTTCCCAGGCTGAAAGGCTCCATCGGGTCAAACTGAGTCCTTCAGGTAGACGCCCCTTAAAGTGAAAACGGAAGTGCCCACGCGTCGCACACTTGAACTACGAGAATTATGAGTGCAGAGAGAAAAAGGGAAATCAACAAATTCAATTTTGAGTGCACACAAATTTTTATATTTATCATGCATATCCTTTTTACCGCACATAATGGAAAACAAATTGCTGTCGATTTTCCAGGCTCATTTCCCCCTTTTTTCACGCCATTCGCTTGCCACTCGTAAAAAAGTGAAAAAGGTTGAGCGTTGAAAATTGAAAGTTACTTCCGCTTCGTGCTGAGATTTCTTTTAAAGAGAAACATAGAAAATAAAGGAGTTTCCTTCCTTTCCTAGGGTAACATGCCATATGGTAACATTTGGTAGAGATTGCGTAATGGGAAGCAATCTGTGTCAGCTATTTCCGATGTTCTATAAGAGTTATTTAGAAATATTGTTATATTAAACCAAACCAAAAATATTAAGTACACTTTCCGTTAATTATATTAGTACATATTTGTATTTTTTTATTTTTTACAATTGGTTTTTGCATGCATTATGTATTTAGTGCACATACATATTTAACTATATATTTAATAGGTTTTTTTCAACGCTTTGCACTTTGCTTTACATACACATTATTTATATTATTATTACTTCGATTTTTACATAGTATTGTTTAATAAAATTTGGCTTTCGTCTGAGCATTAGTTTTATACAGGAAATTGCGTTTGTTCGATTGCTTTAAAAAAGATGACAAACTAAATAAATGTTATGTAATATAATATATGTATGTATATAATGTAAACTCGTATCCTTTAAATGTACTTAATATCTAGACTATGCAACTTGTTTGTTATATTGTTTGTCATGTGTTTTTGTTCGGTCTCATTTTCAGTATATTTTGGATTTTCGTTGCTTTTGTGCGTTACATATTTATATATTATTTTTAGTGTGCTCATTAAATTAATTTAAATGCATTTCTCTTTGTTGTTGGTCAATTTAAAAAGACAAGTTTTACTCTAACAATTGATTGCTAATTGTGTTTTTTTTTCCTTTCGTTTTTTTGGTTTTAAAATTACGATTTTTCACTAATTGGCAAAATATTTAGTGCTTGTTTAAATTTAAATGTTAACTAGGCTGCCAGTGGGCGTTAAATTTATATAAAATATTTACAAAATTTCCATTAGCTGCACGTGAACTTTTCAACTAAGTCTACGAACTACAAAAATTTACAAATGCACAAAATATTTCTTGCTTTTTTTTTGTTTTTTATAAAATTAAGAATCATTATATAAAGAAGGCAAATTTTTGTAAACTTTGCGACAATTACAAAAGGCGCTTAAACAAAAGTGACAAGAAAGGTTACAAGATATATGAGTATAAGGACATCAATTTTAAGGACATAAAATAAGGAGTCCAAGGAGTTGCCTGAGTTGCAAATTATAGGTTTAACGCTCTTTGGATGGGTGGCTCCTCCCCTCCCCTCCCTCCCCTCGCGACAACAAAAATAAAAGAAACAAAATGTTTACAAAATTCGTAATATGGCTACGCTATCAGTCCATTGTTCGTATTTGAAGTCGGTTTGGATTTGGATTTAGTTTTGGATATATAGATTTCACTTCATTGATCAATCAGCGAGATGCGCTTAGCACAGCTCACAATCTGATTGACTGACACGGTCCAATCATCAGAGTATGTCCGGTGTGTGTGTCTCATCGTGTGTGTGCTGCAGAAGACCCTTCCGCTCATCTGGGGCTGTACTCAGCGCCAATTCGACACTAGCCGGCTCAGCAATGGCATCGGCGTACATGGATTCATACACGGGATTGGCGAAGTTACTCTGCAAATTCAAATGAAGTTAGTCATTGGTAATCATTAGAAAAGTAAGTTTCATTACCTTGTCATCTTCATGTGCAAACGGCGGCGCTTCATCCGCATCGCCGCGGTACATGGGATTGGTCAGCATGATCTCCACATTGTCCGTGAGACGAGCATGTGAGAAAGGCTGCGCAATGCGGTGTTTTCTGTAAAGTAAAGATTAATATCGTAAATCACTAAATATTTTACAAGTTAACTCACTTGAGTAAGTAAACAGCACCGCCAACCAAGGCTAAGAGGAGTGTGGTGATTGCCAAGATGATGGCCATCACAGAGAGTAAACTTCCCGACTCCTGTTCGCCGCCACTCAGTGCATCAGCACTCTCTCCCAGACAGGGCACAATACGTTTGTTATCACACAAACACTCATTGATGGAGCTGCCCGTGCGACAGACACTGCATTCTCCGACACAATGTGGTGGCAGTTCACAGTATTCACCCTGCCACTCGCCAATGCAACTGCAACGTGGCATCACATACTCTTTGAGGTGGCACACGCCACCGTTGGCACAGTGGTTCACACAGGGATTATCAGCGCCCACAGGCAATGTGCAAAACTCCCCATTCCATTGATCCGTACAGTTGCACATGGCCATGCCCTTGATGACATGACAAGTACCCGAGTTTTGGCAAATGATCCCCGTGCAGGGATCACGCGATGGAAGCTGCGAGACATCACAGTAACGCGGTGGCATTGAGGTCTTACACAGATCCGATTCACAACGATCACCAATGTATCTGGTTGGACATGTGCAGGTCAATTTATGATCACGATTAATACAGGTTCCTCCATTCTGGCAAAAATTGCGACACGAGTTTGCCTCGCAACGCTCGCCATAGTAGCCACTAGGACATTTGCATTGTCGTTGTCCCTTGCCACCAATGCGGCAGGTGCCTCCATTTTTACAGAAATCCGCACATTCATTGAACTCACAGCGTTTTCCTGTGAAGCCATCGGGACACTCGCACTGTGGTGCCCCAGTGTTTGTCTCCCGGCAAATGCCATTATTCTCACAGGTTAGATTCAGACAGTGTTCGCACTGATCACCCACATACATATCCGGGCAGCTGCACTTCATGCCCTCCGTTTCGGAAACGAGACATGATCCCCCGTTGTGGCAACGACTCTGGCAATCCGAGACAGAAGTCTCGCAACGTGGCCCCGACCAGTTGGGCGGACAGGTGCACTTCAGCGGCGGTGGCTCCAGCAATCCTGGCAATTGTGGTGCCACTGTACACAGGCCATAGTTCATACAGTAGCCGGAGCAGCGATAATGCTCACACAGTTCACCTTCAAATTGAGGCTGGCAAATGCATTTGGGCACATGATTCACCAGCTGACAGGTGCCCAGATTGCACATGAGTGGACAGTAGTTGGGTATTTCGGTGTGTGCCTTACAAATACCCTCCTCAGTCATCACATATTCGTTGGGGCACTTGCAGGTGTAACCACTGGCGGTCTCGGTGGACAGTATGCAAAGAGCTGGCGATCCTTTGCAGGGTTCCTTGGCACAAGGATTACTTACTGCGAATGTTAAGGATAGTTAGAAAATGAATGAACAATAAAAGGAACTTAAACTTACTGTTGCGATTCTGTTTCATGGGATGCAAGATTCCAATGTCCGAGGAGCGATAACCTTTCAGCAAGTAGGTGCCATTGTCATTGCCAAACTTGTTCATTTTGATGATGCTCTGATCGTACAGTTTGATATACAGATAATCCTCAAAGACATCAATCTTTTGGGGCTTCTCTCGAGTGCCAAAGCGACGCACCACATGGCGATCCTTGCCATTCAAACGACATGTTTCGATTGTTCCTTTGCGATAATCCGCCCAATATAATCGGCCAGTGGGATAATCTATCGACAGACTAATTGGCCAGCCAACATCACGTTCCACAAGACTCTTCTTGTTGCCGCCATCCAGTGAAGCTACCAGTATGCCATTCTCCAATGTGGACCAAATCATTACACGTGATTCCGGCTCCAGGACAATATCCGTGGGATTCATGCCCGTGGAGACTAGAGAGATGTACTTCTTGCCCTCAATATCAGTGGCTATAATTTGATTGTGCCGAGAATCGATAATGTAAACCATTTGTGTAATCCAATCCACAGCCAGGGACTTGGGATCATCCAGATCGGGTATCTGTATAGAAAAGACAAAGTGTTAGTAATATGATAACTTTTGGAAACTCTTTGATAACCTACATTGAAAGCAGTCAACTCCTTGAGATCGCGACGCACTCTTACGCCAACGCCCTCCACTTGAGGCGTGGCAATCTTCATGGTGTGCACTTTGCCATGATGCGAATCAATCCAGAAGAGCAGCGTATCCTTTGGTCGTATAAGGATGTCAAACACATCGATCTTTAAGCTATCCGTTTGGAAGAAACCCACGACCGTAGTGCCCTCCTGTTTGGCAGGCAATATGAAACGGAATTCCTGCTCCGAGGCCAACAAGAGTATTTGATCTGGTCCGGATGCCAAGCAGGTGGCATTCTTAGCCGTACCCTTGTTATAGCCCGCCGTGCACTTGCAGTTGTAGTGATCCGCCTTCTTTTCTATACAGATCTGAGAACATGTTCCAAATCCACAA
Organism: Drosophila putrida; assembly: GCA_037043535.1. Taxonomy (NCBI): domain Eukaryota; kingdom Metazoa; phylum Arthropoda; class Insecta; order Diptera; family Drosophilidae; genus Drosophila; species Drosophila putrida. The sequence goes on from JBAMBI010000065.1 coordinate 4,655,678, forward strand.
ACTGGCGGCTGACAATTCGTCTCATCGGAGCCATCAACACAATTGTATTGGCCATCACAGCGGAAGTTCTTCGAGATGCAATCATTGTTCTCGCATTGGAATTGATCGTGGCGACATTTGGGCAACGCAGCACAAACCTGATCCGATTCATCCTCATAGTTGCCACAATCATTGACGCCATCGCAAAGAGCCGACTTGCGAATGCAAAGAAGATTCGCACACTTGAAGGCATTATAGTGACAATGAACTTGAGAGCAGGTTTCATAACTCTCATCACTTCCGTCCAGACAATCGTCCCAGCCATCGCATTTCCAGCGTGACATGATGCACTTGCCATTGCCACAGCTGAAATGATCCTTGGGACACGTGCAGTTGACCTCGTCGGAGCCATCGGGACAGTCGTCGTCGCCATCACATTGATATTGCCTGTGAAAATAGTTGTAAATATAGTTGGAAAATACAATACAATTTCATTCCATTGTCACTCACATGTTAATGCAGGTATTGAAAGCGGCGCATTTAAATTGATTCGGTTTGCAGGTGATGTTACAGTTGATCTCATCGCTGCTATCGTCACAATGGATCTCACCATCACAGCGGAAGTCGTGCTTGATGCACTTTCCGGTGCCACAACGGAATTCACTCTCGGAACAATTTCGCATTTGACAATTGAGCTCATCACTGCCATCGCCACAATCGTTCTCATAGTCACAGCGCCAGCGACCGGGAATGCACTTGGAATTGTTGCACTTGAAATACGTGGGATCACAGGTAGCCTTGGAGGTGTGACAACTGGCCGGCTCATCCTCTCCATTGGGACAATCCTCCTCGTCATCACAGCGCCAAGCAAGCGGTATGCAGCGACCCGAGTTGCATCTACAAAATAGAGAAAGATTAGATAGGGAATTGACAAGTACTTTCGTGTGACTTACTGGAAGTCGTTGGGTCCGCAGGACACATGATCACAGTTGGCCTCATCAGATTTGTCGGCACAATCGATGTCGCCATCACAGACCCAAACATATGGCATGCAGCGATTGTTGCTGCATTGAAACTGATCCTTTTTGCAGACAAGTGGAGTGCAGCCAGCTTCATCCTCACCACCAGGACAATCTCGGACGCCATCGCAACGCTTCACACTATCTACACAAAATGCTGTACTGTTCGCAGTTGCCTCGCACTTCAGATGATTCTCAAAGCACGTGAATTTATCACAATTCAACTCATCCGTGCTATCACCACATTGATTGACACCATCACAAATGGCCGAAGGATGAATGCACTTTTTGTTAGCGCATTGATATTGTCCCGGTTCGCAGTGGAAGAGCGGACAGGACTCTGGCTCATCACTGCCATCGCCGCAATCATCCTGTGTGTCACAGCGCCAATAAAACGGTATACATTTGTACGTATTGACGCATTCAAAGTGTGCCGCCGTACAATTGGCTTTACAGGTGCGTCCATCCTCGGCCAGCACAAAGTTGTTGGGACAGGCACACTTGTAGTAGGGCTCCTCAGGTGACAACAAACAGAGTGTGGAACAGTTGGCCTGTAGGCAAGGATTACCACTAATTGGTTGCTGCTGGCGATACGGATGAAAGACACGCAAGTCCATGGGTCTGTGTATGGTTGTAATCAACGTGGAACAATTCTGACCATCGTACTTGTTGCAGTATTCAATGGATTTCGTCTCCCAGTCGGACCAATAGATGCGATCCTCCCACACGGCAATTGCAAAGATATGATGCAGATTCAAATGAGGATTAATGCTGCGAGCTAGCAAAATTCGCGTACGATTTCCATCGAGATCACTAACCGAAATCGTATCCTCTCTTGCATCGCCCCAAAACAACTGTTGGGTCTCAAAGCTAATGGTCAAGGCATTTGGCCAGCCAAGATTCTCGCGGATAATCATGCGGGATTGTGATCCATCCATGCCTGCCTTGCCAATGTGAGGATTATCGCCCCAATCGGACCAGTAGATGTGCCGCTGATAGGGATCCAAGGCAATGCCACGTGGTTCACGCAGATTTTCATTGATTAGCACTCGTCTGTATTTGCCATCCAGTTGGGATACCTCAATCGTATCCAATCCTTTGTCGCACCAATACAAATTCTTGGCCACCCAATCCACGGCCAAACCATCGGGATTCTTCAGCATTGCCTGATGCAATGTTTGCGTCTTATTCTCCGCAGGACAATGACGCTTTATTGTGCCCACTGTGCTGGTTACATCCGACCAATACAGACACTGACTATCCCAGTCGAAGTCCAAGGCCACAGCGTTGGACAGTGAATGGATTAGTATGGATCCGTTGCCTGTATGATTCACCTGCCTGATGTAATAGCGATTGGAGAATATAAGTTTCATGGTCACATTGCTTGTGGATTTGCAGGTATGATGATCTCGCAGCTCGTATCCCTTGGCACACAAACACTTGTACGATCCATGGGTATTGATGCAGGTCTGGGAACAAGGCTGCTGCTCATCACACTCATCAATATCCGTACAGAGATGTGTGCTGCCGGGCAAGAGTCTAAAGCCAGGCAGACAACGGCATTCATAGCCCACCACCTTGTCGATGCATTCATGTTCGCAAATATCCTGAATCAGACATTCGTTGGTATTGCACAATTCCTCATCCGAAAAGTCTGCACAATCATTCCGTCTGTCGCACAACAAATCCGCACTGATGCAAGCTCCGTTCTTGCAACGGAAGTCATTGGTGCCATTGCAGGCACGTGTGTGGGCACAAAGTGTTTCCGATTCATCCGATCCATCTGCACAGTCCGGTTTGCCATTACAGGTCTGGTTCTTGAAGATGCAAATGCCATCCTGGCATTCGTGCATTTGTGAACCGCCTGGGCAGGCGTGTGGTGGATAAGCTGGCTCACAGCCCTCGTACTCATCATCTCCGCCTGGACAGTCCTCGTCGCCATCGCACACATAATGCGAATCAATGCAAAGACCTGTGGAATAGTAAATATATTGTAAGGACTGCAACGCAATAGAGTTGTTCTATACTCACCACTGGAACAGAGGAAGGCGGGTGGCTGACAGTCGGGAATGTGAGAGACGCCTCCGCATTGGGGTCCCTCATCCTCGGCGCCCTGATCCCCATTGCTGGGGCAATCCTGTTCGCCATCACACACCCACTTCTGGGGTATGCAACGCCCGAGGTCCTGCACTGGAACAAATGCGCACGACATGGACGATTGGGGCACTGCGGACCTTCGTCGGTGCCATCGGCACAATCGCTTTTGCCATCACACTGCCAACTGCTGGGAATACAGCCATTGTCACAGCCAAACTGATTCACCTGACAGGTTAAACGACAGTTCAACTCATCGCTGCCACCATCCTCATCCATGCAATCATTCTCGCCATCACAACGCCAAGTGCCCGCAATGCATCGGCCATTCGCACAACGGAATTGACCCACAGCACAAGTTGTGCGATTCAAGTTGTTGCAACCGATTTCATCGGTGCCATCGGGACAGTCCTTTTCGCCATCACAACGCCAGCTGGGCATTATGCAAATGGTGCTATTCGCACAGTGCTCAAACAGAGCATCGCCATGTTCGCAAGTCCTTTGGGTACAGTGCTTTTCATCACTGAAATCTCGACAATCCCGCATATTATCACAAAGGAAAGTCCTGGAGATGCATTCACCGCTGCCACAACGGAATTGTTCTGCTTGACACTTGCAGAGCAGCGGGGATTCATCACTGCCATCGCCACATTGCTGCAGTCCATCACAGGTCTGTTCCTGGGCAATACAACGATGATTCTGGCACATGAAATAATTATCTGGACACTGTCGAATAACACAATAATTGCGCAGCTCATCGGATCCATCCAAGCAATGGGTTACATTATCACAGGTCAACTCCAAGGGAATACATTCACCCGAATGGCAATTATATTGGGACTTGCCACAACTCGTATGCACGGCGGCAATGCAACGTCTGCCATCGGCAGCAAGGACACCTTGAGTGCACTGGCATTTGGCCAATCCATCCTTGTTCAAAATGCACACATCCTCACAGAGGCCATTGAGTATTTTGCACTGATTTGAATCACAATTGATGCTATTATTCTGCACCGCGATGATGCCCATGGGCTGAGCCACATGTTCGCGCAGGAAGAGCACATCCTGGCCCGTATATTTGTTGGCACGTACCACAGCATGGAGCACCCAATCTGTCCAGAACAGCAGATCGCCATACACAGCCATGGCAAAGGCATGCTTGGGTGTTGTGTGTGCCAATACCACACGATTGGTTCCATCATAGTTGGCATGCTCGATCTTATCCAGTCGTGCATCTGCCCAATACAGTTGTTGCTGCTCCAGATCCAGAGTCAAGGCATTGGGCATCTTGATATCTGTGTGTATAATACGCTCCACTCCGTAGCCTGTCAGATAGGCACGCTGTATGCTCGGAGATTGCTCGTTCCAGTTGGTCCAGTAAATCATGCCCAGACATGGCTCCACAGCAATGCCTCGGGGTTTATCCTTGCTCTGTAAATTCAGCACATTATTCACATGCTCTAAATTCTTCTCGGGCTGCGGTCGCAGATGCACCAACTCCAAGCTACGAATGGCTGCATCATTATTCGAAGTCCAAAACAACTGCTCATTGACCATATCATAGGCCAGACCCTCAACTCGTTTCTGCTGCGTGACCAGGACTCGCTGACCTGTGCCATTGAAGTGCACCTGATTGATGGTACTCTGGAGTACATCCGAGTAATAAACCAGCTGCTCCTCATAGTTATAACTAATGGCAATCACATTACGCATCATTGTGGCATTCGAAATTATCTGGACAGGCCAATTCTTATTGGCATGCTCCGTCATATGAATGCTCTCGATGTTGCTGCGATAACTGAACAATAAAAAGTTCTCATACGGCTCACAACTAACTCCATCCGCAGCGAGACGACTGTGGGAACAGGCACAAATGGCACTGGTGCCATTAAAGAGACACAGTTGCTCACATCCGCCATTACTTTGGGCACAAGGATTTGTGCCGTGTTGGACACGTTTGGAGAATATTTTCAGATCATTAATGGCATCCTGTTTTGTCTTGAGTATCAGGCGTGAGTTTGTTAGATTGCTAATCGGTGCCACTTTAATAGAACCCTCATTGTACTTGTTCTCTGCCCAGAAAAGATAATCTCCCAGTTTGGCCAGCGACACGGGCTTATTGAGACTATCATTGAGTAGCATCTGCCGGAGATTTCCATCGTAATCCACCTTCATGATTGCATCGGGATATCTTTCACACCAATAGACCTTTGTGGCATCCATATCAACGATCAAACTGTGCACAGCCCAATTGGGACGTGTATTGTTGACCAAAACAAAAGGTTGACTGCCATCTAAACCAATGCGTCCAATATAATGTTGGGTGGCATAGAACAACAGACCCTGTAACGGATCCACGGCCAATACGCTGGGTTTCTCCACATTTGCGACAACCACATAACGATGACTGCCATCCAGACGAGACACTTCAATCACATTACGTTTCGTATCACTCCAGTAAATGTTCCCAGCAATCCAATCGATGGCAATGCCTCCCAGCCAATCCTGTTGCTTATAACCAGCCAAATTGATGGAATGCAAAATTGTTTCTCGATTCGTGCCATCGCGGCGGACTCGAGAGATGGCTCAAAGTCATTGTCACCCCAATAAAGCATATCTGTGGCCGCATGGTATTCAATAAAGCTGGCCAAGCCGACGCGAGAGATGGGCACAAGAGCCTAAAAGGAAAGGAAAGGAATTGAATATTAATCATAATATTTATCAAATTAAAACCAAAAATAACAGTTAAGACTGTTGCAGTAAATATATAAATTAAGAGTTAATTTATATCCTTCAGATAGTTTTTAATTTCTCTTAAACTAACCGCTTTGGGTGTCTCAAACTCCTCGCTGGGATCAATCATTTCCACGCCCTGCATCACATCAATGGAATAGAATATGAACTCGGCACGAGGTATGCAACGTGTGGGATTATTCGGCTCCACATCATAGCCCAAGGCACAACGACACACATGATCTGTGGCCGATATGGCCAAGCAAAGTTGCTCACAACCACCACGCAATGGACCAGCACAAGTGTTGGTCCCGGTCTGGGCATCTGCATAGAACATCTTCATGGTTTGAATGCTCTCTAAAAAGGAGAATATAAAAGTAAGTTGAACACAGATTTCAATAGTTAGTTCATACTTGTATTAACTCGCAGGTAGGACATATTCAGACATTGTTCCTTCTCGCAGTGCATGATGGCACTCTGGATGTTCTCGGGAAAGTAGAGAGTGCCATTGTAGACGGTAAGCGAGCTGATCGATGTGATTTGACTGGCCACCAACACCAGATGCGTCTCATTCTTGGGTATATCATAGTAGGCAATACCCGAATTATCATATGCGTAATACAATCGTTGCGAATCAAAGTCCATGGTCAGACTTTGCATGCTGTTGTTGTGCTCATGGATTACAAGGCGTCCGGACCCGTCGAGATTCGATTGCTCCAGTTGCCACAGCTTGTTGTCCTGTGTCGAGTGTATCCAATACATTTTGCCACTACACAAAGAACAACAAAAGTTAATTGCATATTTAATTGGTTGTAAATAATAAATTACTTGACCGGATCCAGGGCAATACTATCGACCATATTGAGGTCCTCATGTATGTGTGACGTATACTCTCCCTGCAGATTGCTGACAAGTATTGTGCATAGCGTCTGACCCGAGGAGAAATACATATGCTTGGCAATCCAATCGATGGCAAATCCATAGGGCTTCTCAATATTCGTATTGATAATCGGTTCAATGAGGCCACTGGAGATGCCAGCTCTCGAGATCTCGTTCTGTTGTATATCCGACCAATAGATGTGACTGTCCTCCACCAGATAATCAATGCGTTGCGGAGCCACCAGCTGCAGAAAAGTTCAGAAAAGTTACTTAAACAGTTCAACAATGAGAGGGAAAAACTTACCCTGGGGGACTGTCTGATGGTGGGAATGGTATGATGATTGGGTTGCTGTAAATCAATGCCGCGTATCTCGTCACCAATGACAAAGAGCAACACCTGCTCATTGGGCACACAGTTCCTTTCGTCCGCTGGATCCAGACGCATTACATGCGGACATTCACACTTGAAGGTTCCTCGGCCGCTCAAGAGGCAAAGATGCGAGCAACCACCGTTGTTGTCGCCACACGGATTACGATCCCAGGGCTGGCGACTCGAGTGCAGTATCTGTATGCCAAAGGGTTGGGTTTGTGTGCGTTGCAACACTTGGATGTCAGTGCCATTCCATTTGTTGGCACGAATCACAGATGTTGTGCGCCAATCGGTCCAGTAAACGTAATTTTCAAACACCGAGATGGCAAATGGGTGGGAAAGTATCTCTTTGTTGCGCAACACCACGTGATGCTCGGAGCCATCGTATTTGGTGCTGCTAATCGAATCTGATTTGGCATCCACCCAATAAACACGCTTCTGGGTATAGTCAAGGGTCAGGCCATTGGGCCAGCCAGCACTCAGTTGCCAATTGGTGGAGATAAAGCGTCTACCCTCGCCGGACATACTGCAGCGTTCAATGCGCGGTGAATTGTCATCCCAATCGGTCCAGAAGAGCAATCCCTCCCGGGGATCCAAGGCAATAGCCCGAGGACTTTCCATGTTGCCGGCAATTAAAGTTCTTCTAAAGCTACCATTCAGTTTGGCCACCTCAATTTGATCCAGATTCGAGTCAATCCAATAGAGATTCTTGCCAATCCAGTCGACAGCCAAGCCTTCAGTGGTGGATAGACCCGAATGGACAACAGCCTCAACATTACGCAGACTTTCGCCCACCAATTGACCCCGATAGATTTTATCATCAATCACGTCTGTCCAGTAGATTTCCACACTCGTCTCGTTGTTGTACAAAAAGTCCAAGGCAATAATGTTACGCAGCGAACTATAAAAGCTGCTGGCAGCAAGAGTCTTTAGATTAATGCCACGAATATCCTGTCGATTGGTAAATATGACATAGGGTTCATCGGGTGCGGTGCTCTTGCATGTAAACTTGTCGTAGGCCAAGTCGAAGCCCTCGAGACATTGGCAAGCATATGTCTTGCCATTGCTCTCACAGACCTGAGCACACGTGTCCCAGTGTTCGCAGGCATGCAACATGCTACAACGCTTGCCATTCGGTTGCAGAAACAAATGCGATGGACACGAGCAAATGTAACCCTCGGGCGTATTATGACAATTGTGTGAGCATTCATGTCCCTGTTCGCAGAGCATGTCAGCGCACAGGAATCCCTCATCTGTGGTATCCTCACAGTCATTGTGGCCATCACAGAGTTGGCCAACCGAAATACACTTGTTACTAAAGCCACACAAACGATCGGGATGCTCGCATATCACAGTCTCATTGAGATCAAATTTGGTTGCATGAAACTCTGTGCAGTTCACCTCATCTGTCTTGTCGAAACAATGATTGATGCCATCGCATCTAAGGAACTCTGGTATACACTCAAAAGGATCTGCGCAGGCGAACTCAAAGGGTGCACATTCATTAAGCTCCTTCCAACCCTCCAGCGGATGATTATCGCTCTTGGTCACATTACAATTGGCCTCGTCGCTGAAATCCTCGCAGTCGTTGACACCATCACAGATATGCATATCCCCGTAGCAGCCAATGGGTCGACAATATCGTTCTCCATGTCCGCACTCGTGTTCGCAGGCAAACTCATCCGCATTGTTTCTAAAATTGGAGATAGCTTAATAAGTTTTCGAATGTTTATTGTGTCTAAGTTACTTACCCGCAGTTGTCCAGGCCATCACAGATATCGCTAAACTGCCGACAACGTCCATTGCCGCAGTCGAATTCCGGACACTTGCTGTCGATATAAAGATCCGATGATTCATCGGAGGCATCATCGGGTCCGCAGTCAACAACGCCATCATTGACCCAAGTCTGTTGAATGCAGCGTCCACTCTTTTCGCAGGTGAACTCATTGCTATTACAGGTGTTGTGCTCACAGTTCAACTGATCCAATCCATCCAAGCAGTAGCTAATGGAGCTGCAGAGCAGAGCACGTTGATAGCAACGCTCGTTGCACACAAAGTGCAATTTCTTATCACAGGAACGAGGATTGCAGGGACCCAAAGCATCGCTACTCTCATCGGTCCCGTCCTCACAATCCTCAAAGCCATCACACAGATCCTTGCCATCGATGCACTGCTGTGTGCTTCGACATTCGTGACCCGAAGTGCAATTGGATCGAGCCGGAGCTTTTTCCATTGCCGTGGACGTTGTACGTGCCAACTGTGGAATACAATGTGATCCAGTGCCATTGAGTGTAAAGCCATCCGGACAACGGCAAATGGCACCTTTGGGTGAGTTTAGACACATTCCAGGACACTTGGACAATGCACAGTCGCTGGGTGTTTGTGGCAATGGCTGAGTGGCCACATCAAAGATCCTCAAATCGACAGCATTGCCATTTGGTTGAAGATGCACCGTCGAACTAAACGTGTTGGTCAGATTCGTTTGATACACATGAAACCGCCAAATGGTTGAGTTTATGTTATCCACCCAGTATACAACACCATTGTGCTGTACCAGAGCAAATGGATGGAATTGCTCCGACTTGAAGAGCAATTCCCGAGCAGTACCATCCAATTTCATGCTCTCAATTGTGCCCAACTTAAAGTCACACCAATAGATGCGTTTGGTGCGTCTATCCACATCCAAACTACGTGGCCATCTCATACGCATGCCATCAGTTGACTTTGCCAGCAGCTCCTTATGGGTGCCATCCATCCAGGCGCTGTAGATGCCCGCCTCGCAGGACTGAAATGACCATTGTGTCCAGTAGAGCAGACCTGTGGTCGGATCGACCTTCAGGGACCTGTGATTACGTTAGAAGACCAAATAAGTTAAAGAAACTTTCTCAAAAAATATTATTATTTTAATAGAAAATTTTGCATATTTAATTTCAGAAACTATTCTTAATATGAATAATATCTAATGAATATCTCCTCAATTTATTTGATATATATAATTGAATTTTTTCATGTAGTCTTTTAAATTTTATATTATTAATCTCTGAAAATATTCTTAACAGGAGTTATATCAAATCATATATCAATATATTAATCAGCTAGTCTTCAATAAACTACCAATGCATTTATATTAAATTGAAGAGCTCAGAGTTATAAAAACTACTTACATGGCATCACAGTCCAGATTGAAGGTAAGGACTTTGCTCATATTGCGTAGGGAAGCAACATGAAGCTTTCGATAACCCGTCCAGTACAAATGCTCGTTAATCCAATCGTAGGCAATGGCATGCACCTGTCGCCAACCCGTGGAAAGTGTGCGGGATACGCTGCCATTGAGAGACTGGCTCTTGATTGTATAAACGGGCTCATCGGAGCTGAGGGGGGATGCCTCACGGTCGGGTATGACGTACAAAATGGATTTGCCACGCACATTTACATCGATGGCCTTCGGTCCGGAGACATTGTAAATGGGTACCATTACATCGGGCAGCTCACCAAGCTGTTCCAGCTGCTGCACCTGCTCGGTGCCCAGAGGCACTCCAGTGATCCGGACCAAACGCTTGTCGGTGTACACCAGAAATTTATCGTGCGCGGAAAGTAAACAGGTCGTCTGATTGTGCAATTTATAGCCGGCTGTACACAGGCACTTGGCGCTCGCAAATCCACGTATCCAAAGAGGCACACAAATCTGGTTGCAATTGCCGTTGTTCTCCCGACACGGATGGGCCACCTCCGGTTGCTTTTGGCGATGGAAAATCCGAAAATTTGTGCCACGCGTCACATTGGCCAAAAGCACGCGCGACTTCAGCGTAAATTTGTCCATTCCAACGATAGCCCTGTCCGTCCAGGGTGCCAAATAAATTGTGTTTTCGAATATCTCCACTGCCTGGATGGTCTTCAATGGCACCGGCGACTGTAAACAACAACAACAAGAGCAGCAACGGAAATTGTGTTTAACACAACAATAACAACAACAACAGCAACAACACAATACAACAACATCATGACAAACAACGTTGGTCATGTTTTTTTGTGGCTTTGCGGATTTCAGTTTAAGAGTTTACTTTATAGACTTTATAGGTCATCGAGTTACTCGAATTGCAGTTAAAGGTTTTAGCATTTCATTAAAGACTATACTAACTATACTATCTATACTATTTATGCTGTCTATATATTATCTACAGCTTCTGCATTAGTTAAGTGCAGTTATCTATAACTCATCAAATATCTATACTAACTATCATTATTATAAAATTATAAATTGATATATTTTTAAATGCAAAATCAATTATAGATCAAATCCTTGTCATATTCAACATTCAGCAGTAGAATGGATCTGTTTTTGACAAAGTTATACTGACAAGTTTACATAGATTATCGATAGATTAAAGCATTCTCCAAAATGTATGCATAAATCACGTAATAGCAACTCACATTTGAAGTCTTTTTCAGTGTCCAACGTTGCAGTCCATTGTAGTTGACCCGCTCAATGACATCCTTATAGACATCAATCCAATAGACATGTTCACTGGCCAAATCCAATGTAACGCTGCTCGGATGATAAATCTGAGTGCTAACGAGTGTTGTCCGATTGCTGCCGTCGAGCAGAGCTCGGGATAAACTGGGCGACCAATCTGTATAGAAGAGATAACCCTTGGTGGGGTCCAGCACCATCGAAGATGGATGCTCCACTTGATGGAGGATGAGGCGGCAAAAGGTTACCGCATTCGTGCACAGATACACCATGCCATCGTCCTCGTTCAGGAAATACCAATTGCCTGACAGCCAGTCTAAGCGTAGTTCGACGAAAACTGCAAACATGGCCGCAACACGCAACACAAACAAACAAACAAACATCAGCATACAATGCGCAAATTATGGAAGAGAGGGAGAGAAGAGAGAGGGAGAAAGAGAGTACTCACATTGGTGTGGAGAGATGAATGTGGAGACGGGACGCGTCCAATTGACATTGGCATCCTCGATGCGCTGGCAATGCATGGTTAGCTCGGACCACATCTTTTGCAGCGTGCACAACGTTCGATTCCGATGCCACACCTCGAAGGCAAGCACAAATTGAGAAGTCGCCTGTGTGGACATCAATGGCATCTCCATGTTCCCAGGTGCAGTGCTGATGCGGCGAATTCCGCCTGCAGATAGCAGCGTCAGTGAAGCTGCCTCTGATGGTGGCACTACAATAGAGAGAGCAGGTTAATAGACAACGAGTAGTTAGAAAAGGCTATGCGAGAGAGAGAGAGAGTCCGACTCTAAGAGACCCTGTACTTATAGAAAATACAATTTATGTTTCTTCTCAATTAAAAACAATGTAACATTCTTATTATGTGATTATACCTAAGTAATCTGATTAATAAAGAAAGATGCATATTAATTTGTAAGTTTCCGCAGCCTTCTTTTCTAATCCTAACTCTTAAGCTTATTATCTGATTGTGATGAAATTTTAAGAACGCATCCTGCCTACAGCTAACGTTATATTTTGCAAAACTCAAGCATTTTCATTTTCAAATAGCTCTATTAAGTTTGACATCTCCGAGATCTAAGTGTCCATAGAAACAGTCGGAATAGTCTGCTAACCATAAGCATTGTCTACATCGATCAGAAAAGTAGATACTTCAGTCTGTAAAGCCCTATCATTTTGATAAACTTATTACACCTTTCTACTCTATAACCACAGGGTCTAATAAGCCATGTCCAAGTTGGCATACTCACCATTTATGGCCAGGCAACGCTTGCCCAGCTTCGTGTAGCCGGAAACACAGCTACATTCATAGGAGCCGGGCGTATTGCGGCATAGTTGATCACATGTTCCTGCCACGCTGCATTCATCGTAGTCCATGCAACGTGTGGAGTTGACGGACTCGGGTACTTGCCCGCCAGGACAATAGCAACGTGCACCCTGCGGCGTCAATTTACAATTGTAACTGCAGTTGAGGGCAGCACAAGCGGCATTCTGCTTATCTGCAATTATCGATAGTTAAGTGTGTGATTTTGGTGCTGATGATGATGATAATGTCAACTTACCACAATAGAGTTCATCGTTATCACAATCCCAGTGACCATCACAGAAGCGCGACAATTCAAGGCAGGCGCCATTGTGGCATTCGCCTTCAAAGACGCGACACTTGGGCGCAACGACATCGTGACCTGTCACAGAGACAAGGGCAAATAGTAAGATTATGATACAGAAGGAACTGTTGTAATAAGTAAGTAGAGTGCAGAATTTGTGGCTACTTACAGTTGGTCTCATCGGATATGTCGCCCTTGCCGCAATCGTATTCGCCATCGCAGAGCCATGCCATGGGGATGCATTTGAGACTTTGGCCACAGTGAAATTGCCCCTCGTTGCATTTGGGTGACTTGGCTGGAAGGACGCAAACAACAAACAGAAACCACAATAACAATAACGTAAATGAAGATTTATGAACGGTTTGTTAGCGGTTTCGTTGGGTTTTTGGTTTTGGTTTTTACAGGGGTAAACAGAGTGCGGAAAATGCTTTTGGTTTGTCCTTGTACAAATCACTGAATTATTTTCGAAACGAAAATTTAAAATAAGTAAAACGGCAAACTACATTTGCCCAAGGATTTGCTTGGCAAGGGATGTGGCAAGGGTACAACTATGCAAGTATTTGTGGCATGATAAAGTTTCAAGTGCTCTTTGGGTTAAGTTACAAGACTATTTGAAGTTTTCCTTAAAAGCTGGCGAATTACAAATATACATTTTCCTATTGTATTTCAATTTCATAAAACCAAATTCCACATTCTTTTTAACCGCATACAACAATTTATTGTGTATGTGTGTGTGTGCTTCTGATTGAGTGTACTTAGAAAAGCAATTTATAATGCTTGTGAAATTTACCATCTCAATGGCTTGGATTAATATGTATATCAAATAAAAAACAATAAAGCTCATATTCTTTTTTCAAACAAAAGGCATGCTTTAAATAATTTTTGGGAATTTAAACGAAGTTTAAGAAAAATACAGAACATTTTAGACACAAATGTAAAGTTTGAACAAATAAGATGACTGAGAAAATATTTTATAGATCACAAATTGAAAGACATTGACTTTATTTAAGCTTGAATCGTTGGTTAATTAATCTACACAGCAGTTCAGTTAATTCTAACTTTAATCAATCTCATTAACTCTAAAATATTCTGGCCTTAAATTCAGTAGAAAGTACAGAATATAGATCATCGAATGTAAACTTAATTTCTATCACAATTCGCTACTAAATTTATTGTACAAATAAGCTGTAGGAATACTTTCTTTCACTTCTATTATTTGACTCGAATTATTATCTTTAAATTGGTTCAGTTCTATCTTTTTTGATACTCTGCATAATATGGTCTATTAAATTGCTACAAAATTGGCATTTGAAAGAAACTTCAAGTGTGACTTTTGCAGCACATTTTCAACACATTTCGTTTCATTGTAGCGAAAATATTAAAAAAATGCAAATTGTCACGCCAAAATATTTGAAGAAAAAACAAAAAACCCAAAAAAAGAGAAGAGAATTCAAATAACGCGCAGCTCCCGCTTCCCGCTCCAACTCCCGCTCCCGAGTTGGTTGTCCAAAATCAAAGGCGACGACAATGACAATGTGGTAGTGGGTTGGGAGAGGGGGACATGGGGGGTTGGGGGCATCCACGCGCGGCTATAACCATAAAAGCCACGTTGGCGACACATGGGACGTCCGAATGGAATGGAGTGGAATGGAATGCCTTGGCTGGCAAGAGGTTAAGCTCCAGAGAACCACCAACCAGTCCAAACCACGCCTCTGTCCATCTATTGTTTTTATCCCAATGGATGGGGCGGGGGCGGGGCGGAGCTCGGAGTACTTAATAAGCCCAAGGGCATGCAGATGTTTCGGTATAAATTTTAAATTTTCATTTTATTTGATACGACACAAAAATGGGGTGGCAAATCTTTTTCGCCCACGTTAACTGCAAACTCTTGGCTGTTATTTAATCAACTTGGCCAACACGAAACGCTGGCTAAAAAACAAAACGATGTCGTAAAGCAATTGTTAAGCATTCTTTTAATGCTCTACTCCGGGGAATCCAGGGAATCAACGGAAATTATCTAGCAAAAAAAGACAATAAAATAAATGACATTTGTGAACTTAACTGGACTGGCAGTTAATTTTGAAAATTAAGAATGAAATTGTCAATTAGTCAATTCATATATATTGTTTGCATAATCAACATTTGCAGGATAATAACAGAGTTTTCCTTTTAGTTTTAGACACTAAAAAGTTAAGACTGATAAGAGAGAGGGGAAAGGGGCAAAATGAACGAGCACATAAATTAAATAAAATTTATTTCGAGGGAGTGCGAAAATCCTCGGAAAAGTTTTTGAGCGTCGCAGGCAGTTTAAATGCGATATATCAAGAGGGAGATATGTATTCTCTATAGAGTGAGTGAGTGTGAAAGTGTGTGTGTGTGTGTGTGAGTGTGTGTTTGCATCTGCAGTCAGTGAGCTTTAATTGAAATTGCGTGGATGAACGACTGATAGAGAGAGAGAGAGAGAGAAAAGGGGAGGGGAGGTGGCATGAGTTTGGCAAATGTAGATGAGGACACACACAGCAGTGGCTGCCACATTTATTATAATCTGTTGCATTAATATTTGCCGACAATTTGTCGTCAGAGTTGCCGCTTGTTGTCTGTTTGTTGTTGTTGCTCGTTGTCCGTTGACTGCACTCTTTGCTATTGTTGTTCTTGTTGTTGCTTTCTCTGTTGTCACCATAAAAATGCTATAATATAAAATGAAATTAAAAATGCCAACAGAAAGACAGTCCAAGCTTGCAACCAAAGGGGCAGCGTCCAATACATTGGCCTCGGGCACAGTTGCTGTATCTGTTTTTATACCCTTTGCGGAGGGTATTTTTTTTTGTTATAAACTCAAAGAGTTTTCTTTTGGTATGAAAAACATTTTTGTTCTTTGAGACAACTTTAATAAATTTCGCAGATTTAGTGTCTTTTCTTTACGTCTAAAGTTTAAATAATATTAAAATTAACAATTGAATATTTAAGTCCCAGTCAAATATTTAATGGAAGTAACAACACTTTAGCAAATTTTACTGAAGTGGAAAATTCCGATATAATTTTAATGGAAGGACACTTTCTAAATAAACTTTTACTGGTACTAAAGACGAAACAAAAGCCAGTAAAAATTTATTTAAATTTAGATTTTCAACTATTTTAGCTTTTATTAAAATGCAAATAATTAAAAAAATGGTACGTTTAAAATTAAAATTAATTTAATGGCATCTTATTATAATTTAATTGCTTATTTCTGAGGAATCCTTCATATAAGCAAATAATTTCTAGGAGCTGTTTGACTAACAATTTTAGTAACTATTGCCAACTCTGATCTGAACTTGTATCACAAATAATGTATTTCTAGTCATTCCTACATATTTTGACTAGCTTTAGTATAAATGTAAGGACTATATCTACCATTTGTAGCCGTCATCAGTTAAAATTCAGGGTATAAAATCTTCTCATAAACTGTATTTCCGATTGCTCTTTGTTGTTGTCAACGTTGCCATTTCTCAGTTCTCAGCTCGTTGTTGATTTTCTTCTCTTTTTTTATTGGCATGCTGCGAAAATGTCTACACATTAATTTAGTGGGCTGAAGTGGCTGGTCGACCGACCGACCGACCGACTGACTAACTGACTAACAGACTAACTGACTGACTGTCTGGGAAGGCCATGTGGGTTATATGTTTGTCAGCTTAAAGCACAACAAGAGAAACAATAGCAACTGCAAGAGCAACAGCAACAGCAACTGCAAATCCAAATGCAAATGAAAATGCATTTGACAGAGTTCAGAGTTAAAGTGGCATCCCAAGCGGAAATTTGGAATGGTCACAATGGGCCAAAGTGCACAGCAGAGCAGATCACACAACAGCACAGCGGGGTAACAACATGGGCCACTAATTGCATTTGGTGTTTTTGGCAGAGGCTTTTACGCATTTTGTGGCGCGTTGACCAGCACCTGTCATTAGGCGCAGTCAGCCAAAAACGTTTACAGCCAAACAGTCAAACCAATAATATTGCAATCAACATCAATGGGCAACAGCAACAGCAGCAGCAGCAGGAACTGAACAAAACTGGATAAAATGAATGGTAAAGGAAGATGGGGATTCATTGGGATTCGTGGTAATACAAGTACTCACCGCATTCACTGGTCTCATCAGAACCATCCGTGCAGTCCGGCTTCGAATCACATTTCCAACGCATTGGTATGCAAAATCCATCGTTGCATGTGAAATACGAGGCTGGACAGGGACCTGAAAAAGGAGTACAAGTTGCAAATTTTATAACTATCTCATTTAATTGCCTGTAATATTAAAGAGAGTAAAAGCGAGTGAACAAAAAATAAGTGCAGTTAATTATTTACAATTTCTTTCAAGTGCGGCAAGAAATTCATTAAATGAACAAAAGTCTAGCATAAAAGTATTTAAACTTAATCTATCGACCTATTTGGATATTTTAAAATATTATAAAATATTCTAGCTAGAATGAATTTGTTTTCTGTTTTTGAGTATTTTTATTTCATTTCAATGTAAATCAATGTAAAATATGTAAATCTTATTTACTCTTAACTTAAAAAGGAAATAAATGTAAAAGTACCTTTTATAGCTAGGATTAATAACAAATTGCAAATTTAAGGATCTTTGTGAGAAAATTAAAAACATATCAGCAAACTTAATTCTTTGTTTTTAAAAGCACTTTATAAGCTAAACGTACAAACTTTCTGCATATTTATAGCAAACTTGTGGATAAATTGATTATATTGATTTTATTATTATTCACTTTGTCTGCAAATTGCATAATTTGAATTCACATTAATTTATTACGAAAAGAGAAAATGGCAAAACGGCAATCGATTAAAAGCATTTCTTAAGGAAGCACTTGATATTTGTGCTTGATTTCGTTAATATTTATCACCCAAGTTATTCGTGCTTGCTGTTCTATGAATAAGTTGCCACAGAGATATATATATATACAGATGTATATGTTATGTGTATACAGAGTCAGAGTGTTAGAAACAAATGTATCTTCCAACTACTACCAAAAACAAATATCATGTTTATGCAGTTTGTTGCCAGTTGTGCCCAGTAGCTGTCGCCTTTTGTACGTGCCCACAATTAAAATTAACATAAAGAGCACAAGTACCAACAACTTTCTCAGTTGTTGCTGTTGTTGCTGTCGTTGTTGTTGTTGTTTGATTGTGGCAACAACTGGCGACGATGCTGCCAACGTTCGTGTACGTGACTTTGGAACATTGCATCATCAGTTTAGCTCCATTCTGGCCTGTGTCTTGGCCTGTTCTGGCCCAAACGTCTGGTAAACAATAAAAACTAATTTAAATTTGCTTAACGCATAAATAAAAGGTGTCAAAATGTTGCGGGCTTCCTGATAACTTTTCTGTACAGCTTGAAACGGCTGATAGCTGATAAGCTGCTGCTGCTGTTGCAACTGGGCCTAATTTCTATTGGAATGGGAGAGCAAACAACAAACTTGGCCAAGTTGACACAGCCGCCTCCGCACGAAAAGAAAGAAGTTCTATAAAAGCATTAAGAGGCAGCATCCAGAGACACATATCGATTCCAACATGTCATTCAAGTATCTCACAATCTGCACTCTTGTGCTGCTGATCGGTATTGAAACCACATGGGCAGAGGATTCCAAGACTTTGCAGCCTCGTCCTGAACAACAATTAAGGGAGAGCAAGGATTTTCGTTTCGAAAGGCATGAGGTATCTAATTTGGACGAAGATGCTTTGTATGATGATGAGCAAAATGTGCTGGATCTAGAAGATCTCGATAGTGCCTCGGTGGCAGAGCTCAACAAGATCCTGGATGAACTGGAGGCCGAGCAGAGGATCGGGGCACGTGCCGCACGTGGCAACCGTGGTGGCAGACGCACCAACAGACGCCGCAACAGAAGCGGTGCAAGCAACTGCCGCAAGAACAGACGTGCTGGCAACAGACGGAATCGCAATGGCAAAAGAAGGAGAAACGGTTTGAAGCGAGTGACAAGAGTCTAAAATATGACTTTGATATTTCCAATATCCTTCCACCAAAAAAGAACTTAATCAGAATTTATTGACAATAAACAAATTGGAACTAACAAATTGTCTTTTACTTATTTTTCACTTATTTATAATCATATAATATAGTAGATAGATTTAAGATTTAATAGATTTAAGTTTAACAACCTCTTCAAGGTTTCTATGCATTTTAAGATCTACCAAAGTTTGGAAAATTGTCAACAATATCCCGTTTAATAAAAGATTGCACAGAACCCGCAGGACAATCGGAACGTAAAACACAAGCAGGTATACTGTTATCAATAATATACCCTTCCTTGCAAACGCAAGGTCCTCCGCATATCCTTGGGCAACCTCTCGATATGGATAGGCATGTCTCCGGGCAGGCAGTAGGACAAACTGTTTGGGTTCCATTAACGGTACAATCTATGTCTCTCAAGCCGTAGCACTGCAAAAGCAAAGTTAACGCCAGGAAAACTCCAAAGGAATACATCATTAAAATTAATCCTATTGGCCTCAGAAACGTATTGAGTATTATATAAAAGCAGTCTTACTTTTTATACATTTTGTGGTGAAAACCATGAAAAATCAGATTCGAAATGAAGATAATTTCAGAGCGTAGAAAATATGTTTAAAGTTGCTTTACCGTTTAGAATATGCAAATTATTATGAATATGTAAGTTATTCTCATTATATTTCAATAAATTTAAACTAAGTTCTTCTCCATTCACAGTAAATACGATCAGTTTTCGGTTAAGCTTCAAGATAGAGTCAGCATCATGAAAATTAAAAAAATTAAATTAAAACAAAAATGAAATAAAAAATAAATACAACTATGCTGCTCTTTATACAATTTATTTAAACATGAGTCCTCAAATCCCTACCAAAGTTTGGAAATTTGTCAAAAGGATCATAATTCGGACCTTGTACAGAACCCGCAGGACAATCGGAACGTAAAACACAAGCTGGTCTACTAGTATCTATAATATACCCTTCCTTGCATGCGCAAGGTCCTCCGCAAATCAAGAGACAAGTGTTCGGTTTGAATAGGCATGTCTCCGGGCAAGAAGTAGGACACTGTTGTAGGGTCCCGTTAACTGTACAATCTATGACTTTCAAGCCGTAGCATTGCACAAGCAAAGTTAACGCCAGGATAACTCCAAAGATTTTCATCACCAAAATGTATATTATTGCTCTCAAAAACGTATTGAGTATTATCCAAAAGCAGTCTGACTATTTATACATTTTCTACTGAAAACCATGAAAAATCAGATTCGAAATGAAAATAATTTCAAAGCGTAGAAAATATATTTAGCTTTAGACTTAAAGTTGCTTTGCCGTTCAGAATAGGCGTTTATCTTCTGGAAATTGACATGGTACACAATAAGCTTATGAATAAATTACTGTTCTCTTTATATTTCAATAAATTTAAACTAAATTCTTCTAAATTCACAGTAAATGTGATAAGTATACAGTCAGTTATTGGTTAACCTTCAAGATGGGGAGTCATAAGTAAGCATCATGAAAATTAAGTAAATTAAATTAAAACAAAAATTAAGTAACAAATAAATATAACCATGATGCTATTTATACAAGTTATTTAATTAAAAATCGACGAACTTCCTACCAAAGTGTGGAAAATTGTCAACACGTTCCCATTCCGGACCTTGTACAGAACCCGCAGGACAATCGGACCGTAAAACACAAGCAGGTATACTGTTATCAATAATATACCCTTCCTTGCATACGCAAGATCTTCCACATATCTTTGGGCAAGCTTCGTATTTGGATAGGCATGTCTCCGGGCAGGCAGTAGGACACCGTTTTCGGGTTCCATTAACGGTACAATCTATGTCTCTCAAGCTGTAGCATTGTACAAGCAAAGTTAACGCCAGTACAACTCCAAAGAAATTCATCACTAAAATGTATATTATTGCTCTCAAAACGAATTGAGTATTATCCAAAAGCAGTCTGACTATTTATACATTTTATGGTGAAAACCATGAAAAATCAAATTCGATATAAGAAATATTATAAACACGGCTTTAGCTTCGGAATCAAAACTGTCCCACCGTTTATAACCATGTGGAAATCTGATTTAATATATCTACTATATATATATCATACAACTGATATGGCATCTTTATGGAGAGTTACCCTGACAACTAAAAGCAAAACTCATTTTAAACTAGCTTTACAGACACATGAAATACAATTTAAATAATGTTTGACAGTTACACATTTAAAGATAACATTTCTAGATTCTGAGCGAAATATTCCTCACATTTGTTGCAGTTTCGAAATTATTACCGAGTGCATCCAATTATCGTACGCACTGAGAATTTACAATATTTGTAGCACAATTTTTGGCGCAATAGTTTCTCATGCTCAACGCACAGGTGGCGCTTTTATTTTCATTGTTATTAACGCACCCGCAAAGTTTTATGGATTCTCTTTGAGTGAGAGAGAGAGAGGAGAGAGAGTGTGTGTATGTGTGTGTGTGTGTGTGTGCATGTGTGTACATGTTTGTGGGCGCCAGGTAGCAATATGAGAAGCAACAAAAAAAATATAAAAAATGGCATCATAAATTTTGCGCTTTTGTCCGCAATGCGTGTTATTCTCGTTGTTGTTGTTGTTGCTGTTGTTCTTGTTGTATAACTGCGCTTTCAATAATTTATGAGTGCTGCAATTGCATTCAGAAATTTAACAACTTGGCGGCATTGGAAATTAGTTTTATGCCGTTTTGATTTAGTTTTAGTTTTGGTAGTGCGCTTGAATGCACATAACGTGAATGAAACGAATCCTTTGACCATTAGTCAAAAGGAGTCAACTTGTCGAGAATATTAACAAACACTTGGCCACATTTTAAACAATGTCTGTAATGGGCAATTTTATGTCTGGCAATTGTACAAAATGGTACACTGTAATTCGGTTCACTTCAACAGTCAAATGTGGTCTTTGTGCTCTGAATACTTAAACTTCTCGTCCATGCCCTTGTGATATGCACTCAATTTCAGTTTATATTACTTTGAGCTCATCTTTTGCAATGGCCGGCCATTGAGTTCGTTTACCTGCCATCCTTAAGCCAAACCAGTGAGAGATGTTCCAATTTTAGAAAACTACTTCTTGATTGGATAAGTAACTGGTAAAAAAACATTTTTAAATGATTGAATTTACCTAAAAATTAATCTCACATTATTTGTCAGTATGCTTGACAATATGTTGACCTTCTTGATAAAATATACTATGCTTTTAAAACTTGACGTTTTTGCTGGAGAAATTGATTTGTGGAACAGCTTTAATTGTCACTGTTTGCTTTCTACCTGTAGCCAATTTTCAACTCTCGTCTGTCTGCTGTTGGCATTTGGTCAGCGTTGTGGGTGGCCATGCGGGAGACTTGACTGTATCTCTCTCTCTCTCTCTCTCTCTCTCACTGTGTCTCTCTCTCTCTCTCTCTGTCTGTCTCTATCTCCAGTGGGGCACTGAGCTTGGTCTGGTCGTGTGTTCCATGTCCGCTTGCCACTGACATTTGCCAAATCAAATAGAAATTTTAATTGACTCTTGCTGCTGTTACGTGCCATAGTTGAGTGTGTGTATATGTGTGTGTATGAGTGTGTTTGTGTGTTTGTTCGCAATTTTAATTTGATACGCTCTTGCTGGCTGTCACATTGTCGCCAAGTGTTTTCTTCCATGCGACATCCTATTACTTGTTAGTTGTTTGCTGTCCCTTTCTGTCCTGTTTCTGTCTCTTTATCTATTTTCTTTTTGCTGTTTTTTTTTCAAATTTTTTACTGTTTTTTTGTGGTGCACACTTTGATGTAACTTTAGCGTGGCACGAGGCAAACAAAGTTTTGCCTAAGCTGCGCTACGCTTGTTTTTTCACATCCACAGCCGACACACTGAAAGCGGGTTAAGCGCCTTTGGGCACGACTCTCTGGGAGTCGCGCGCATTTGCATCTGCCACTGTTTGTTGCAAATTATGTGGGCACACGGTACGGTACGATACTGTGTGGCAGTGTCAGGCGCCCAGAACCAGAACCAGTACCAGAAACCGATTCAGTTACAGTATCAAAATCAGAAGCAGAACCAGAAGCAGAACCAGAACAACGATGGGTTTGGGTCGAGACACTGTTTGTTGTTTGTCAACAACTTGGCACGTTTTTTGGGTCAAAAAGATGCGACAGTGTGTGATTCCCGCTCGTTGTTTCCTCCTCCTCCATTCTTTTACACGTCTCTCTCTCTCCCTCTTATTCTGCGCACTTTTAAACATAGTTTTTCACTTAATTAGCACGTTGAGTGACGCGTTGACAGTTAACGGTACGTGCACCCGCCCGTGGCATATGCAACACTTTTTACACACTTGCCTCAAGTTACTGAGCAAATTGTGATTTTTGCAACTCTTAAACACACTTGGAAAATTAAGTCAAAAAAATTAAGTGTGTATTATTTTTAAATAAATAATTTAATTATATATTGTATTTAATCGAGTGGAAGGAAAGAAAACGTTTTAAATATTTAAGTATACTTGCACTTTAAGCGATACTTTTTAATGGGCGTCGATATGCAACAGTTCTCTCTCATTGCTCTGTGGCGCGACAATTTGCAGCTTGGTCTGGCTTGTTGCAACATACACTTTAATGACCCACTGCTCGGAAAATTCGCACACCATTTTCAACAGCCGCAGCAGCAGCAACAACAGCAACAACAATTTTACGAGCCGCTTTTAATGAGAGCCGTTAAAATCGAAACGATAAAAGTCCAAAAAGGAATGTTTATGTGGCAAGTGTGTGGTGCACTGGAAATGATAGCCAAAAACCGACAGCATGTAACTGGAATTTCAGCCTGCAACGCTTGGCACAGCACACATGCCAAATTCTTGGCTGAAATTCATTTCTCCACTCGACAGCAGCAGCAGAAGTAAAACAACAAGAACCACAAGAAGAGAGAGAATACAGCAAAAAAAAGATACTTGTACTTTCTCCACTTACAAGGTGACCAAAAATAGTGTTGCTGACAAGTCGAGCAGATTTCCGTTTCCTGTGGTCAATTCACAAAACTAGCAGTGCAATTTCCCACAGCTGTTGTGCTGCTTTCTCTAAGATTTCCAAGGGAAAGAAAAATCAAGTTGAGTTACAAAGTTCATCGATAGTTTTTCCAGCAATTTTTGGTAGAAACTCAATGCGTTTCTGAATGTTTAATTTTATTGCTTATTTCATTTTATTCTGATTTCATTTTTAATATAAAAAACTTATATTCTTCAAGTGACACAGTTTAATGAATATACTCCACTAAGCTGTAAGTTAGGGTATAACGACATCTGCCTTAACCACGTGAACAAATATGGCGACTTCCGTTGGCATTTTAACTTCCTTTTCGCTATGGCTACAATTTCCACTTACATCGATGGTCACCATTTTTCTTTTCTCATTCATCGCCTTTCGCTCTCTCTCCTTCTCTCTTTCTACCTCTACCTCTCCCTCTCACTTACCCAATACTCTTTCTCTATGCAGGCACTCTATGTGTATAATTTAATGCAGTGATGTGCGCATAATGAGCGTGATTGACATAAATGTACTTTAAATGCACACGGGACGCAGCATTTCTCTGACTGACAGCCATCCAGTCAGAAATGTATACAACCAGACAGTAGCCATGCCAAGGGGATTGCCGGAGGAAATGGCAAATGGGAAGGGACTCGGCAGGAATAGGGTTTACTGGTGCCGGCTGGACGAGGGAGCCACCACAGTTGTATCCGGTATTTGCTTGTTTGCTAGACCCTCCGACCACCGATCCCCTCTTTAGTTTGCTCGGTTTGTTGTTTGGTCGTATGTTTTGTGCACTTTAATCGAGTTTATTACGTGCCTTCACAATATATATGTAGAAGTGTGGGTGGTATTGCCTTTGTTGGCAAATCACTTTAAAAAAACTCTCGCCACAAAAGTTGCAACGCTTTTTGTTTATTAATTTTAATTGTTTTAATACAAAACAAGCTGCAGCAGCAAACCGGCAACATAACAAAAAAAAAATTAGTACATGGGAGGCGGATGGATGAAACAAACCAGCAGAAACAAAGTTGTTAAATGTTTTTCTGAAGCATTATTTGCAGTTTTTATAAGAGCTCTAGAACTAAGGAAAATGTGGCTAAAATATATATGTTATGTTGGTCAGTGCATACTATATACATATTTGAGTGAGTTGTCCGACCGCAGCACAAAACCGGCTAAATTTCCCGTGTGTGAAGTTGAATTTTACATTTTATTTTTTAAATCTTTGCAGAGATATTTTCCATAATTCATTTAATTCACCAAATTGCCACATAACCCCTTTAGTCAAAGCCATTTAGAATATGAATAATCAAGCTGATATGCAGACCTTTTGGCAAGAGGAAATAGAATTAGATTTCTGACGAGAATGATTTAGGGAAATACTTATATAGGAAATTAAATGAATAAAGTGAATATTTAGAGAATATGTAAATAGGAAATAACATAGGTATATTGATACATGGAAAGCTATTAAAGTGAACATGGAAGCATATAAGATTTATGGCTTTGAAAAGAAAATGGAAATTAAAAGGAAGTATTAAGATTAAACTAAAATAAATGTGAAACAAACTGAAATACATATTATTGAATACACATAATCTCTGCCCAAATAAAAGACATTTAGAAATTGAATAACTGATAGCTGTAAGCACAATTCAAGTGAGCTTATAGTTAACATCCTGTGTGTCTCCCTAAGAGGTTTACTATGAAATTGAATAACTGATGGGAATGCATTTCAATTTGACTACAGTTTTTATTCTAGTTTTTATTTGAATCTCTTCTTTTCAGTAAAATACACATTTATATTTGTCACACTCATAAGCTTGATATTTAAATATGAAATCATCATTTTGTGGTTTCACAATTGGCTCTGATAGTTGTTACCTAATATCAAAATATTATACAAGGGTTTAAGTATATTTTTATGTTATTTTACGAAACTTTTTGCACACCCACACACACGCATACACTCACACACTCGCACACAATTGGGGTCCTCGAAATTGAGATGTTGTTTTTCGTTTTCGCCTTGGATGGGCCATAAAAAGTTGCAGCATCATCAGTGGGCCAGTGAAAAAGTTTTTCTATGCATTTTACTGGCAACTTTATGGGAAATATTTAAGTGCGTTCGTTCTCTGGAGTTTTTGCCTCAGTTTGCTGTTTGCCAAATACGAAAAGTTGCATTAATGACACACCACAACGATGCTCAACACCTTTTGGGCTACTTAAACTTTCAGTCTACGTCCAAGAAATATAAAATTTTAATAATCCTAATCGTGTATAGACTCAAGTCGACTGACGACCGACCGACAACGGACGACAGACAACTGTCAGAGAATTATCTGAGATGCCAAGAGAATTGCGCATTGTTGTAATTATTGTTGTTAAACTTGTTGTTGTTGTTGCTGTTGCTGTGTTGAGTTGCTTGCCACTTGACACAGCAGACATTGGGAGGCAGGAAGATGATTCTACACTGCCTCTGCCTCTGCTGCTGCTTCTGCTTCAATAGCCAGGCCAAGAAACCATAAAAGGCCGTCAGGGCATGCAACTTTAATCTGCATATATATACATACACATATATATACTCCCATCTGATGCCATTGGATGAGAGATCGAGAGGGGGGTAGGCTGTAGAAAAAAACTTTTATTCACAGCATAATTTTGCAGTCTGCAAACTTTAGCCTTCGTTTGCCGTCGTCGGTTGTTGCTGAGTTTTGGTTTGAGTTTTGCCTGTCAATAACTTAAAGCACTTGCAACATGGCAGCAATCCCGAGACTGCTGCACAGAGAGAGCGAGAGAAATGGGTATATATATTGAAAGAGCGACAGAGTCGCAGCCTGTCCTGGGTCCTGGGGGCATCCTGTGAAAATTTCCTTCATAAATGTTTATAAATACAATTTTTAGCCAGTTATCGTTGTTGCAACTGCATTTGTGGCAAGTTTTAACGCTATGCGAGGGCGGATTAATGGATTATGTGGGAGAATATAGCTAAGAGTTGCAAGTTTTCTTTGAGCAATAAAAAACAATACTTTTAAATCAAGACACTGGTTACGACCAATTTAAAATTGTTTAAGCCTTAAGATTAAAAGACAGATTGAACATTGTTTATAAATTAATTTATTTATCTTTGAGTCTTATTTACTATGTGAATTAATAATACTGAAAACTAAGTAAATTTTAAATTATATGCGTAAGGAGCATAAATTAAATTGAAGTCTGTTTAAAAATAATTATGTATGAGTTTTATTTATTATTCCTTTTATTATTATAACGATTACTATTTTTAAGTTTTCTTTACACATTGACTAGCTAAAAACATTTAGAGCTAACCTCGTTGTTTATATATTTTGTTGCCTTATCCAACACGCTTTGGTCTCATCAATCTTTCTGAGCTGACAATTTTTGTGGCTGTTGCTGCCACATGACTGCGCTCAAATACGGGCAACAAGGCTTAAATGCTTTTTGCATTGATTTCCACTACAACACCACCAACTATAACAAAAATGACAGCATGGAAAAGGATGGCGAGTGAAAGAGAGCAGAAGACAATGCTTGAAATCTAAGCAGTAAATTCATTTTGCTTGCATTTGTTCCGTTGATGGTTTAAGAGTGCATGTCTGCACAAGGGATTTCCTAGGGACAGGACAGGCCGGGACAGGACAGCACAGGGTGTGCTTGCTGTCTGTTATTGTCATGTCGTACAATGCATTTGCGGCAATGCAAAACAATCAATCGGTCGATTTTCAGTCAATAGCTTGGCTTAGTTTTTGTGTTTTGTCACCAAGAACAACAACAACAACAACTTGTACATGTCGTGGATGACATGCTGAATAAATAACTCATGCAGACGACATATGTCGTATTGTTAAGGAGGATTCTGTCATTTTTGTGTTCCAAGGAATAAGCTTTTCATTTGCTTGTTTTGCTATCATCAAGGTAAGTTTGTGTTTATGGTTAACCAGTGCGTATACACAATGTGTTGGCACAGCTGTTGTTGTCACACATACGCCATGTAGTACAACTAAAAGTACTTGTACCACGCATACACTATACTATACACATGTATGTACCATGTACATATGCACATCTGTACATTAAGTATACGCCACATTCACCCACAGTAAGCTGTCAATTGAAGCAGTTCACAGCTTAGCAGCAGCAGGCAGACAGACAAGCTGTTGCTCTGCCCCGCCTCTCACAATACGACGCCCTCTCTTGTAGCCTGTTTGGCTGCTATCACACGTTGGCATCTTTCACAATTCATTTCCTACTCGCTAACTGTTTTATATGCGCTGCAAAATAATCCAGTTTGAAGCAAGCTAACTCAGCTCATTGTTGTCCTGACTCGACTTGACTTTGGCTCTGGCTTTGGCTTTGGCATCGGCTTAATGCCGTCACCAACCCCAAATGCCCCCAGCAAAAAAAAAAAAGAAAGCAACCCTCGAAAATCCGAGTGCCTCATAATTCTTGTGGGTCCTTAAGTGGCTTAAATGCCATGGAGCATATCTGGCGCAACTCTTTCGCACACTTAAATGGATTTACATTTCAGCTTTCCCTTAGCCATTTTTTTTCTTTTTCTTTTTTTGATTGACTTTTGAAATTGTCTCGTCAATCGCAAGGTACGTACGTATATATCCATCCAGGAATAGCATACTTCTGTGCGCTACAAAAAGTGCTTGAAATTATTGCCGAAAACGAAACTGAAGGAGGACGACAGAGAGTTGTGCAAAAACTTTTTGGACTCTCGAACGCATATTTTAAGTGCCAAGTTTTGAATTGTGGGCGTCGAGTGTGCAAAAATGTAAGGAAATTGTTGCAGCTACTACTGCTATTTGCCATTTGCCATTTGCCATTTTCCTGCTACCAGCTACTTCAAGCAATAAAACGAGCCAGGAGTCCGCAGCTCGGAGTTCAGAGTCCGTCCAACTAGACACTAGAAAACATTGGGTAGACGGGCAGCAGCAGTCGGGATTCCAAAGAGCAGCGCAACAGCGTACCAAGTAAATAAAAAATTATTGCAAAAGTTTGTGCAATAAACGAAAAAGTAAGACATTCTCTCCAGAGTTTGGCGTCGAAGTCGGTGGCGAAGCATGAAAAACGCAGTAAAATAGTTACAGCCACAGCAACAACAACAGCGACGACAACAACAACAGTAAGAATAACAACAGCGACAACAACAACATTATGATCTTATGAGAATCTTACAAGAGTTCAGCTAGTTTGGTTGTACAACATTTTCTAGTTGCCTCCATATACATTGTTATGTAATCAACGCAGGTACCAGGGAGAGAGAGTACCAGGCAGGAACGTCAATAAGCCTCCAGTTGGATTTAAGGCGCAGTTAAGCGGCCTTCCCTGCCTCCCACTCTCTTGCTCTCCCTCTCTCTCTGTGACCTTATAGTTCATGCCAGCCCATAGGTTCAACTGACAACAGACAACACTTCCGTTTCCGTTTTACGCACACACACACACACACAGTTACAACGACAACAGCAGCAGGCACGTGACAGCAATGCACTATGGGGAATTTGACCGGTTTTGGTGGCATAAACTAATAACTCGCAAGCTACGCAAGATATTTTGGTCTAGTTTTTTGCATACGGCTTCTAACATCAAAAGGAAGCTGTGCCAGCCAAATGGGCGTGGCACCGCCTTTTTTCATTTTATTAGAAGTATGCAAATTCGGTGTTTTCCAAGCGATCCAGACCAAACTTACAAGTTTGATTTGTCATCATCCAATTAACACTGGCCCAAGAAATGATTCAAATCGGACAACTATATCATATAGCTCCCATAGGAACTATCGGTTAAAATTCCAATTTTTATATGAAGAACTTTTTTGTTTATCAAGATATCCGTACCAAACACACAATTTATGCGTAATATTATGCTCCTAATGTTTTTACCAAAAATTATTGAGATCGGACCATATTAGCATATAGCTGCCATAGGAGCAACTGATCGAGAGGTAGGTTATTGTGTGAAAAAGAAATCTTCCTTGACCTGTTTACATAATAAAATTCAAAATATTTTCGTATCTAATGATTAAACGCATTAAAATTAATAATAAAAAACTGCTCTTTTGCGTTTTTTCCTATCGCTTCATTCCACTTGCCAAACAATTCTATGTTAGCAAATTTGAGGTTGTTTTTTTAAAAATGAAATTTTGCAAAAAATCGCAGATATTCGCAGTTGAAACTGGATGTTCTGTTCTGGATAAGGAATCGATCCCTCTATAACATGTATATAGCCACTCACTAAACAAATCTAAACATTTTTTTGTAACTCCATTCAAAGTTGAACTTTCCTTACGAAATTAACACTTGGATACCACTTTCTAAAATTAGAAATTATTAATAATACACGCACAAAACAAGCAATATATTAGTAGTTACACATAGTTAAAACCTAAATAATTAACATCCATTTCAAACTTTTACTTTTACGTTGTTTTGTTGGAAATTAATAAATATTAAAATGCAGTGCAAAAATAAGCTTTAAAAATGCGCGTGGCGCTTCGTTGCAACAGCTGACTTTAACAGCTGATATTTTAAGACAGGGCTGTCAAACAAATATATGTGGTATATAATATAACAGTTTAGTGTTTTTATAACACATTTGCATTAAAATATTGTTAATTTGTATACTTGTGAAAAACACATTAATGCCACCAAAACCGGTCAAATTCCCCATAGTGCAATGCCGAGCGACAATGGCATTAAACATCTTTCCTGACTCGGGCAAATTGCAACAAAGGCCAGAAAACTGAAAATTAAATCTGTAAATCTGAATATTTGTTGAATCGATTGAAAAGCGGCTTGGAATCAGTTTTAAAAGTTACTGAGAACAGACATATAGTCTATATTTATTATGTGCAATTGTTTAACTAATTTAGCTCATCAGAATACATAATTATTGATTTCAAATGTTAGAAATTGTTGAGAATTTTATGTACAAAATGTTTTAAGCCAAGTAAATTTTATAGTTATTATTAGTGAAAGAATTATGAATTATTATTTGATTATTTGGTTCGAAGTCTTAATAATACCACAATATTAAAGGGGTAAAATAATTCTTGTAATTATTTTTTATACTTTCATTTAAAGTAGGAGTTCAGTTCGGATTCAACTATACATAATTTCAAAGGCTCACTTCGAGTAGCTCCGGCCTTTTAAGTTGTAATCATTGTCAAACTTTGAGCGCATAATGAGCATTTCCTGCCCACTGTAGTTAATAACTGGGAGCTGGGAGTTATTAGAAGGCGGTGCAGCTATCAAATCGTCATAAAAAAGTGAATGCCAAAAGCTAAGTCGCAATTTAGGTGTACGGTCATGTCCCAAGCTGGTTGAGAGATGCGAAATGTCAGTCAGTTGTCAGTCAGTCAGTCCGTTAGTCACTCAGCCTGGCTCAATTAGCCAATCTACCAACTTTGATAGTACAAGGAAGAGAGTGTAGGGCGGTAGAGGGGTCAGATTTGATGGACCGAATGAAAAGTTTGACTCACTAGCGTATAGGTTACACACACACACACAGAACCCAGCAACATTTCATTCAGATAAGCGCCAGTCTGTTGGCTACCAAATTTTTTCCTAATTCCGAATCGCTGCAACTCGATTTTAATTATTTAATATAATTTCTTTTCAAAGACAGAGGCTCACAACATCCCTCTCAATTTCGATTTTGTGGTTACATTAAGTGCTTCATTGTATTTCAAGTGGCATAAATCACACGCACGCTCAACGACTGACACAATGGGATAATTGGACAGAATTGAAATGAGCTGTTTGAAGATGCTATATAGAAGTCTAAGTAGATGTATATACACTGCCACTTGTATGTAGTATTTACACATATGTACACTGTACATACATATGTCTTTATTATCGTATTTGAGGCGGCTGTTTGAAGAGCCGTCTGTATTATCAACATAATGGACCATTGGGCTTATGGTTAAAGCCCGAACTAATGACGTCAAAATGTACGTCAAGGAAATGCAATTGCAAATGCAAAAGCGTACCAGAGTGTACACTCGTTAACAAGTTTGCGAACGTTGCGAACATTTATCATTTCTGGCATACACAAATTGTCAACATAACACTGCAGGAACCTTGGGGCCAGTTGGCATCATTATAAAAATATTACCACCAAGCGAACACAAACAGAGACAAGAACAAAGAACAGCTGAGGAATAATGGAAAAACGTGACCACAAGAGGCGCCAAGGCATTGAATGATGACGACTTCAAGCCAAGTTCTATTCTGTTCTGTTCTGGCCAATTGTGAGCCGAAAAGTTTTTGGCGCCTCACCAAAAGGATTGAGTTAAGGTGTTTGCTGTTTAGCTGGTAAGAAGATACTTATACTTACTAAAGGGAACCCGAATGAATTTAGTTTGTAGTTGTGTCAAATACAAAAGCGCTTTGCTGTTTGCCTGGTAAACCGCAGCAGTTACCACAGCTGCACTTGACAGGCCACTCATTGGTAACAGAGAGATTCCCTCCACCTCTCCAAACTGTCCATCCATCTGTCTGACTGTCTGAATGTCTATCTGGCAAAACACGCAGCAGCTTTAAAGCTCAACCAACGCTGCTCATTAAAAACAACACTCAGTTTACTCGTCCACCTGCCTGAACTGGACTGAACTGGACTGCACTGACTTACTACCTCAGAGAGCTGCTCCCATGTTTGCTCAATGGCTGCAGGAGTAGCAGCAAAGCGAAAAAAAAAGGAGAAAACAAAAAAAAGAGCACACACAGTCCACGTAATTGAATCACCCTCGAGAACATATTAAAACCATCTGAACAGACAGCGTGCTCGCATGGTGGAGCATTGTCTGTGAGTATGATTCTGACTCGACTGCGACTGCGACTGCGACTGTGGTTTGTCCTTCAAACAAAATGACCGATACCAGGGCTTAACCGTCTCCCTCTTGGTTTGTTTTCATCTATACACTAACACTGATATTGATATATTCGCTTAGTCATCGTGTTTAAGACAACGCTTTTGTTGACTTTAATTAAAGCTTAAATAAGCTTAGAAATAATAGAATGGGATTGTATCAAAGTTTTTGTTCAAATATGTAAAGAATGTTTTCTAGAAATCAATGCAAATTTTAATTATCTAAATATTATTTAAAACTGTTAGCAAAAATAGGGAGGAATACAATCAAACAAGATTCGAATCTGATTTATAGAAAAATCCCTATATATATTTTAGACAAAACTATATATATTTTAACTTAACCATTTCTTGTTCCTTTTCTCTCTGTTGTTAATATTTATGTTAAAAAATATTGAGAACAAAAATCCGGCTTCTACCTTCGGTATTTATCTGTTCTGATTCTATTTTAGGGAAATTATTATACGCAATAATCCGAACCAAAACTTGTCATATAAGTTATCAAGTAAGACAATTGTCAGGGTATTAATTGCTCGGTGCGGATGTGTTGTTTGTTATGTTCTTGTTTTCTTGCTTGTTTTGTAATTCAACAACATGTCGTTTGCCATTGTCGTTGTCCACGTTTTCCAAGTTGCTGCTGGAGCTGCAGCCGAACAGGTTCAGAGCGCCAACAACAACAACAACAGCAGCAGCAGCAACAACAGCAACAAAGCCAAAGAAATCACGTCTGATACATATATATAAATATATATCTAAACGAGACATAGCTAACCGTATATATAAAATTGTGTAGATATAAATCTGCCTGTCTGTCTGTCTGTCTTGTATATATGTACATAGATATGTGCATATATCTTTATATGTACTTATGTCTTTTCTTGATTCCTGCACTTGGCGCTCTTATCATTTGTGAGCGGTGTCTGCCACGTAAACTGAATGCATTGAAGCCTCGCCCTGGACATGTGTTGCACTCTACACAGAGAAAAAATAACATACCGAAATTCAAGTTCAAAATTCTTGACTTCAAATCGAATTCTGGATAAAGCTATTGAATGAAATTGAAATGAAAAGCCGCGCTTAAATCAAAACTGGGTCGGATATTTTTTGCTGTGTATTACTGTGAAGAGTGAAGGTGCACAGCTGGAAGGGGGGAAGTTGGTAGATGGGAAGCTGGGAAGTATTGCCTAAAGGGTTAACCATGGACTCTGGCACATTAAGCAAACTTCCAACTAGCTGCAACATTTGCAGCTAACTCTCGGTCCGAGTTCGCCTTTGTCATTTTCAAATCCAAATGCAAGAAATTTGATGCCAGCTGCTTGTTAAGACTTTTGCCTTTGGCTTTTCCTTTCGCCAACGTGCCGTTGCACGTTGCAATGTTGCACGTTGCTCGTTGTACGTTTGCCCCTTTGTGCCTTTGATTTTTTCATGTTCCTCTGCTGTCCATCTTACTATTGGTAAGATTTGTTCTTCTCTCAGTCTCTGGGTCTTGAGCTGGACCGCGTTTCGTAGTTGATTGCAGACATCTCTTGCAATTTGAGTATTTTTTTTATTTCTAAATCGTTCCCACATTAAGATTTCCTCTTGGATGTTGGTTTTTTGTATTTCCAGTTGCTAAGCAAATGCAAAACTCTTCGTTTTTTGTGTAGAAGCAAAAGTTCAATGAAGCGCAACATTTGTGCAACTGTTGTGCAAAGTCATTGAAGTCTAAGAACAACTAGAAAACAGACAGTTGGTTAATTACATTTACCATGCAGTTGATTCTCAAAAAGTAACTAGTCAAAGATTCGTAAAGTGCACGTTTTTGATGTTAATCAAATTAAAGAGGTTTAACAAATGTTTTTTTCTTTAATGCTTGAGTAATTTTAGCAGTTGCTATTCTTTGCCAGCAACAAGAACAAGAAGAATAACATCAAACGATTTGCCCTTTGGTCAATTTCAAGGCGTTTAATACGGATAGATTCTTGTGTTATTTATGAACTCTCAGCGAGTTCGCAGCCGCCCCCAAGACACAAGTTTCAACTTACGATAAATACACACACACACACACTCTCTCTCATATATCAAATGGCCACACGGGCAAATCAACACCTGCCAGAGGGCTAAAACTCTGAACCTGAAACTGAACTCGAACTCGTATCTAAAAGTGAATTCAAGAACTCAAACCATGGTGAGAAATGAAGCACTCGCTGTAAACTAATCTGCTCAACTAATCTCATTGGAAATCAATCTAAAATAAATCGAACGATTGGACAAACATGCTCTACGTGCCGGACAAACCTGTGACTGCTCACATTATAATGTGATTTCAGCTGTAAATGTGCAATAATTTATTCAAATTCCCAAATGTGTTGTGCGAGTTGTGCGAGCGCGCTCCCCTTGACCCAGCAGACAACACAACACATGCTATTAATATTTACACACACTCCCCACACACACACACTCACAGTTTGTTGCTGTATCTTTTGGGCCATACCATTAACTTTTGAGTAGTCGTTTCTTCTTTGGCCTGCAGTCGTTTTTAAGTCTCAGACTGCGTGGGTTGCTTTTGGGTCTTTTTGAAAACTTTGAAAGTCGTTAACCGGCAGCAGAACTGTTTCAGTAGCCCCTCCCCCTTCCTCCCTCCCTTCTTAGCTTCCCTTTTCCTTTCCTTTTCCCCTTCTCTTGGCAACTTGGCTATCAACTGTGAAACTAGTTTAGACAGATTTCTTGGCCGTCGTTTACCTGCCTCGTTGAGCATCCGAAAGAACCAAGAATAAAAAAAAACCCGAGCAATCGAAAACTGTAACACAAATGTCGAGTGACAAGTTTTGTGACTCTCCAAATGCATATTACAAATTCGGCATATTGGGTGTGACACTTAATTTGGCTACTGAACTGGGTTAACCAACAAAAAAATGATAGATAAATAAATAAAAGTCGCTAGCAGAAATAAATAATACGAAATATTCCAATGGCTTTTAAAGTGCTAAAGTTATTTGCACAGCTTTCGAGTTCGCTTTCGATTGAATTTGAGGCATCTTTTTCTTTTTCTTTTTTTTCCTTTTTCTTTTTTTCCTTTTTCTTTTTTTGGTAAACATATAAACATTGGCGATTACAGGAACAAAGCCTTTCACTGTTCTCGATGGGCATTTTCTGATTATTTTTCTTTAGCTGTTTGCTCGGATGAGCACAAATTAACCTTGACAGATTAGATGGAAACGATAGTCGAGCTCCCATAGTCGGCCCAATGCTTCTCAATTCATCACAAAATGTTTACAAATAAATATTTTTCTTTTCCTTTTCCGTTCCCCTGGTGCATAAAGATTGAGAAAGCGGGTATATGCGACTAAATTATTAATATGACTAATTTTATATAATTTATAGATTAAACTTCTTCATTTATATATTGTAATAATATTTATACTCAAATTTATAGTAAAAAAGTAAATGTTTTATATGTATCTTAATCTGAAGCATAAAGATTAAATAGAGTATTTTTTCGTATATTCTACAAAGAATATTTAAACTTATATTTTTGACTAAACTTCTGTCAAATTATGAATTGTTATTGATAACTGTTATTATTAAATTGTAATATTATTTCTATTCTAATTTCTAACTTATTCTGAATCATATAAATTAAATAGAGTATTTTTTGTTACATTCTACAAAGAACATTTAAACTTCTCCATTCTCTTTCTGAAGACAGAACTAATTTAAAATGCAGCTATATTAATGGCTTGTAATGCTTGTAAAAAGTTCACGGGATATCTGCAAGTCATAAGTACATCAATCTCTTTAGACATAAACTATTTATTTCGTATAACATCATACAATCTTTGACCCACTGATTGACTCGTCTCTAGTCTTGTTATTTTTCATACTCATGCCTATTGATTACACGCATTTAATTGCTGCCATGATACTCAGCAGTTGTCTTGACTCAATTCTACTGCACTTTTGTGTGCTTTAAGCACGTTTCTCCTCCTACTGTGACTGTGAGTTTTATGACGCATGGAAATTGGGTCTGCGAGCTGGGGGAAAATCAAATTTCCTTGTAATTTGTGCGTCATTTTGGGGATTATGTTTTGCTTGACTGCCAATATATATATGATTTATTAGCTTGTTATGTCTGTCAAGGCTCATAAAAATGATCAAGCTAGAAGAAAATAGCCGGAAAAATGCATACAGAGAGTCGTTCATCATACTCTATAGACTAACAAGTTTAAATTTTATTTGGAAATAATTGCTTTCATTTTATGCGAAATTTCTCAAATTTTGCACTTTATTAAAATATGATTTTATTTGCTACTATTTTATTCATTTGAAAGTGTTTCATCTCTTTGATGCTTTTCTGCTTTTTAAATGTTTGCTCTTCTTTGAGTTTTTATTGTTCGTCTTAGTTGCAAAAATATATTCATTTCTTATTGTCGAAATTTTCATTTTGCTCGTGAAACTTTTGAAAAGTTTTCTTACTGTTTGCTTTTCAACTATTTTGTCTTCATTTCGTTTATTTTTCATCTACTTATCAAATTCCTCAACTGCAATATTATCAAGTCATCTATCAGTAAAGGCATATCAAAAGTTATTGGTCTTAATCAAGAGCAATGAAAACTAATTGAGAATATTAGAATAAACGAGTCAGCTAAACTTAAGCTGTCGATACTGCCAGTTTGGCACTTTGGCAGTTACTTAAAGGGCACACACTCATCTATAGAATCTATGGCATCTATTCCCGCCCCTTCTTTATTTCTTTACTAACAACCATCATAAATATTTATGTAGCAATTTGAGCTCATTGTAACATTCCACCCCATATGACACTCTTGTAAGATGTCACTGCCTGAGTAGCATTGTTGCCACCTTCTTATCAGGTTTGAAAAGAACTTGGAAACATCGATTTCATATTGTAGAGATAAATGCCTTCTCCAGAGAGATAACTGATGTCTGCATAACTCAGTCTTCTATTCTATCAGGAATTCAGCACAGCTGCTGTAAATTCCTTTGGTTCTTTTTAGCTTCTTCTTTAAATTGTTCATGTTGTTGTTTGATACCTTTCAAAAATATATAAACATCAATGGGGAACAACAGCTGCCAAGCTACCACACTTAAGCCGCTCAGCTGGTGGCACAACCAACAAAAAAATACTCAATCAATGAATAAAACACGGTAGCTACTTCTCACTTGGGTTACAATCTGCCACAGTTGAACGGATAGCTTTTAACGGGAGGGGTGAAATACTGAGCTGTCTATAGGCTTTGAATAGTGAATAAAGCGAAAGCACACTTCAGAAAAATCTATTCACTCCTTCCCAATTAATGAATGCCTTCCACTCACAATCAGTCTCAATTGAGTGCAAGTTTGTGGCATCTGAATTTATGCAACAAATTGAATTGTTCAGTGCTCTTCTCTACTGTAATTTACATGAGATTCTCGTTGTTTATTTCGTTATCGTTGCTGTTGTTGTTGCTAGGTTTCTACATTTATTTGTTTATTACTTGAAAATTGAGCATCTTGAAAATGTGCAGCTTGAGGGGATTTTTGCGTTTACCGAATGATTTAGCAGCATTTGACAAGCGCCTTGGCATGAGGCTATTAAACTGCCAAACTGTTCCATCACTCAACAGAAACAACAACAACAATAACAATAGCCACATTGCTGGAAAAAGCATTTCTTGTTTGACTTTGACCCCCAATGGACGCCTGTTTACTTAAGCTTCAAATTACGCTTAAATTGTTTTTACGCCGCTTTCTCAGCCACTCAGTAAAGATCTATAAAAATAAAAAATTGGAAAAACAAAAAGAAAACTTTGACGAAATCAACACAAGCAACAACAAATTTATTGCCAAAATAAAGATTTGAAAGTGTGATCGACTGTTGAATACGCTACATACAATTTAAGAAGTGTAAAATGGGACTTTTATAGACTATTACTGACTTTTATAACATATGTTATAATCTACCACAGATCCCTAATCGAGATCATATATATTGCTGAAATTTGTTTAAGACTGGAATTAAAGTCTATTTAAAGTATAAATTTTACTTAGATGAGTTTATCCCTGATTGTACATTTTTGAAACAACATATTTTATTATGATAAATGCTTATAACTTGTATTTATTTTCCTGAAATCCCTTACGTAGTCAAACAACTCGAATGAAACGATATCTTCTTGACAACAACTACAATTTTAGCACATCATTTACTGAAACAGTTCACCGCTGCTCAACCGCTGAAATCAGAACCAAGTGGCACCCTCATTTCCTTCCGCTCAACCACTATCCAATTGCCAGGCCGTGTCCAAGGTTCTCTCTCCCCCTTGGAAACTTAACAGCCACATTGTCTGGGATGCCATCAATAATTTATGCATTCAACCATCAATCACTTTGTGCTGCTTAACGCTAAGAGAACTGTGAACTGAGAACTGAGGACTGAGTGCTGAGAATACTTCATAGTAGCAAAGCAAAACAAGCCCAACTTCATTGGTCCATTGGTTCACACACAGTCGCCAGTCCACAGTCTAGAGTCTACAGTCTTCAAGCAAGGGCAAAACTAACTAAAATCAGTGAACTGTGGATGCGCAAAGAGTAGAGTCTGGCTAGGCTAT
Organism: Drosophila putrida; assembly: GCA_037043535.1. Lineage (NCBI taxonomy): Eukaryota > Metazoa > Arthropoda > Insecta > Diptera > Drosophilidae > Drosophila > Drosophila putrida. The sequence goes on from JBAMBI010000065.1 coordinate 4,695,355, forward strand.
GGGACAAGCGTAAATTGGTTTGCATTGGGGGATTTTTGGCAAGACCAGACCTAAAAACTCAGACGAGGCGAGGACAGGCCAAACCAAGACCAAGCACAAGACCAACACCAACTAAGAGAGAACCAAGCAGACATTTCATTTCAATTGCCAGTCGCTGTGAAAATAATACGCCAAACTTTGAGCAACCGACAAAACGACAAAACGAAGGACAGACAGACAAAAAAAAACCAACTGACGCACTGGTCGGTCGCATATTTTATGTATTTTACTTCATTATACACTTGCACTGGTTATTGCGACTTCCTCATCAAGTTTGCATAATGCAAATATATAGTACACATCCATCAGATATTCCTCAAACGATGTCACGCTCATGGCAATGGTTATAATATGACTTTAAAGATTAAATAAACTGCAATTGAAGGTCAAAGAGATTATAATAAATAAAAGTACTTTGATGGACTATTTACAATTTTAGTAAAACAACAAAAAATAATTGAACAAAATTAAATAGAGCTATCCATCTATTAGAATTAAAACTTTAGTAGAAAGGGAACAATAAAAAAACTAAAACTATAATGGAATTAATTTGTATTCGAGTGAACAAAACTTTAGTCAAGGCAAAAGAATATTTGACTTATAACAAATACAACAATTACTATGATCTTTAAAATTATGAATATAGTGAATTAATGATAAGTAAAAGTTGCAAACAATTGTTTAAATAATTGTCATTTATTTCTTGAAATTTGTAGTTACTTTTAAAATACCTCAACTTCTCCTCTATCAGATTGTTAATAGTTTCCAGAAAGGATATTTTCATTTTAGCTATGAATTTTCCTTTAAAAAAGCATTTCAAAAGTTTCAACAATATTTTCTTTTTAGTAGATATTAAATACAAGTGTATCTACAAAGTGTTTTAGATATTTGAATGCGATGCTAACGCATTTGTCTCACTTCCTTTACTTATTGCTTTGTCGCTGCTTTTGGCTCGATTTCTCAGATCACAGTTTCCCAATCCCCAAGTTCTGAGTGTCATTTCTTTCTTTTTTTCTGTTGATGCGGCAATTTGCCTGCCTGGGTCTAGTTGTTGTTGTTGTTGCTCTTATTGTTGTTGGCAAATGTGTGTGTTAAGAAAGAAAATGTAACTTTGTTCCCCCGATGGTCGGTCGTCTTGTAAATTTGCAAAATTGCTTCCTTATTTCATTTGGCAAATAAACTGAAGCCAGCCGGCATATGCCACGTGACTCTTTATAACATACATATATATTTGTGCTATAAGTGCCAATTTTTTGAAGGCCATTCGCAACGACATTTGGGGCAAATGTGTTTTGCGTATTTGATTTATGCGCGTGCCTCACAAATTGATTTGCAATTGCCAAGCGTCGATTCATAAGCACAAACAAAATCGTTGGTACTTGTCTTGTATATTGAGAAACAACTGAGAAGTGATGGAGAAACTGAGAAACACTCTTCAAGTCCCTCAGAGAGCTATGCAAATGTGGTTGTTGAGACGACATCAATGTGGGTCTTTTCCCCCCTACAAAAGTTTCTAATACTTTTGTGAGATCCAAAACAAGACGTTGGCAAAGTTCACGCCCTTCGAAACAATAATAATAAGGAAAACAACAAGAGCAACATCCACATCAACATGGAGCTAACAACAAAAAACCATTTAAATTATATTGAGTTTCTTTTCGTGTAATATATTGTTGCTGTTGTTGTTGTTGTTGTTGCTCCGGGGTGTCTCTCCATGTTCATCAAGTCTTTTGGGGGGTCTCATTTACATATGTACTTAACACGTGTTGTGCCTTTTCTTTATTTTTTGTCTGATATTATTTGTTTTATATACAATTTGGGGCGGCTGGTAATGTAACCCCCAAAAGGGAGGAAGTTGAGACAATTAGTTAATGAGAACCGGGCCAAATGTTTTAAGCCAAATGCAAATCACATAAAATGGTTAACTGACTACGTCTGCTGTTGCTTTTACTCTTTAACGAGACACAAGCCACCAGTTTAGATATTTATATGAGTGTAGAAGACACTCGTTTCGTTCTTAATCAAATTACAGCTCTAATTAATTTCAATTGTTGCAGAGACGAAACCTGGCACAAAATTAACTTTCCTATGCTGGCACAGTGGTGGAATTTGATCAAAATTCTGATTAGAAAACATGATAGAAGCTGATTACATTTAATAAAAACTACATTAATATGCAAGTCATTTAATAAATATGTGAAACATATATAAATAAATTGTAAAAGCACGAATATTTTTAGATGATTAATAAAAAAAGGTTAAATAGATTCTCACAATTTACTGATTAGATTTTTGAGATTGTCAGATGACATTTTCAATATATTTGAAAGGTAATTTTAGTTTAATAGGATTATCGACAAATAAATTTATTTAAAATAGTATTTAAAATAATTATCATGTAACAGATTTAAAAACAGCTTTTCAATTATTAATAAATGGAAATTGAATAATTACAAGAAAAAAACAGTTTCAAATTTACGCATTTCAAGTTCTTTAATGTTTAGTGAAGTGTAAACAAATATGTTTGAATTTTTGATGTTAGCAGATTCCCTTCAATAAACCAAAACTTGTTATTAAAGTAAGCTAAATCGAACTTAGCAAGCTCTAAATAATTAAATCACAATCATTTACTGTCTGATATTATTTATGAGAAAATATCGATAATTCTATGGCTACCATTTGTTTGTTGTTTCTAATAATAATTCAACTCTTTACCAACCAAATATTAACTTGCATATTGCTTGCATTATGTTTATTTTAGCCTCATTCTGTGGCACTCCCATGCCACTGTGCCTTGCCACAAGCAACGCCAAGTTCATTACAAACAATTGATTTGGCAGAACGGCGTAAAACTTGGCACAGGTAAGACACAAGAAGGCGAGAAACAACAGAAAGAGAGTGGCAGAGAATGAAAGAAGAAATGGAATAGACGGAGGCGTCGTCGCCGTTGCTGTTGTCGCTGTATTTGTGACGCCAACTCACAGGGCAACCACATCGACTTCGGCATCGGCATCGGCATCGATGTCGACGTCAGCGTCTGGCCATGACCAGCGCAATGTGGTTGCAACTCTAGACAAAAAGCCAAGTCAGCAAATGCGGCTACCTAGGCAAAAGCAACAGCAAAAGCAAAGGCAAAAGCAAAACCCGGCAACAGTGGCAGCAGACAAGAGTTAGGGTAAGAGTTCTGACTGGTTCACTGGCTGACTGGATGACTGGCTTGTGGGTGTTGCGGTGGCTGCAATGGCTGCCTTGGGGCATTAATAATGAAAATATGCAAGTTGCTGCTGCTGCTGATTGAAACTGAAAGGCAGAGGCAGAGAGTTCCAGCCAGAAGAGAAGAAAAGAAGGCTAGGTACATGGGAAATCTTTTGAAAAAGGATTAACATTAAAATGTATTTGTCTGTGGGTGTGTTTGGTTGTGTATGTGTGTGTGTGTGTTGCTAAAAAGTTGGCTACTGGTTTGAGTAATGTGCGCACATAATGAGTAACAAAGCGCGCTAATGAAGTACTCAAGCTTGGGGCAATGTTCTATGGCCAACTCCAAGAGTTCTATCGTCCATTATGCCGGAGCAAAAGTTTCAACCTGGACTTGTACAGGACTGCTGCAACGAACTTTAAAAGGCAACGAAGGCAATTTCGTACTGCTTTTAAATAAGCATAAACAAACAAAACGGGCCAATTGCCAAAACGGACGACAGAAAAAAGCAAAACACGCCGTAAACAAAGCGCTGTCCAATAAATCGAAGAAGGCCACCATAGAAGAAAATAGATATACAATTTGTTTTTAAAGCAAACAAATATTTACTCGGCAATACTTATATGTTTATACATATGTGTGTACCGCAGTTTCCATTTCCAAATAAGTATCTAAGGGAAAAATTGAACATCATAAATATAACTTGTAGAGGAAGTAATAAAGTTTGTATATTATTACAGCAATTGATAGTGTTTTCTGAACTGCTTTTGAAAATCGACTTGAAATCATAAAAACATATTCCGCATTCTCAGAACTTCTCAGACTCTATAAATACTCAATTATATATGTATGCAAAAAGAATATTTACAAATTGTAGAATAATATGACTTGGCTAATCTCATGCTGAGTTTGATTATTATCCTCATTTAAGCTAGACTTTGGTGCTGATTTGATTTACTTCTAGTGCTCATGATGTGATGTGTTTATATACATATGTATTGTTATTGGTATAGTTATGTCTGGTTGACTGACTGCTCATGGCACTTAAGTTGATTTGATTTGCACACTTGGTGTTGTTGTTATTATTGTATTATTACACACACAGAGACATACACACTCATATTTATTGCGGCTGGTACTTGCCAGAGTCCCGCGGCATCTGTGGCGTATACGTAATTTGTTAAATAAAACGCAAGCTTGCGGTTAGGTTACATTGCTTTTGTGCTGTCGTTAACTTTGTCTGCCTTTAGGTCGATGTTATTATTATACTATACGTATTGTAGCAATGATAACAATAACAACAACAATAATAATAGCAACAATATGCAATGGCTAATAAATTTAATGTGTTCAAATTTAGCGCTCAATTAAGCCAGACATTCTTCTTCTCTCTTCTCCTTTTTGTTGTGTGGTTGATTTAAGCACCGCAGGCGATGTGGGAAATTGCCGGAAAATACTCAAATAAGAGGTGTGTTTGCTTACCTGCAAAAAGAAGAACAAAGAGAAAATGAGTCAATATTAAGGTTTATTCCATTTAATACACAAATAATGCAAGTAATTGAGCATTTTTAAAATAAATATTTATAAATTTTCATTTTACAAAAGCTTTTAATCAATGGAACATTTTCACTTGTTTGTTTTAAAGCCCATTCATTCTAAAACAGGAGCCAAGGATGCGATTGTGGCCACAAGTGGCATGGAGGACATTGAGAAACCTACTGACGACTTAACCCGCACACACATAAATTCTCAAGCGACAGACGTTGGGCTTCTGAGATAGTGGCAAGATTGGAGCAGGCCAATGCCATTTTCCAGCAAGCCAACGAATCTTAAGACTTCTTCTTGGCCTGCGCAAAATTTATTATAAAATTCAATCTTTTTTTCTGCCCTGCAAGCTAAGTGAACTTTTGCCAACGTGTCGGACAAATCCGCAGGCGGCCACCAAACCAAGACCTGTCTCTGTAAGTGTAAGCAAAAACATATATATATGCATATAAAAATGTGTATATGTGTATGTGTATAGTATCTGTATAAAACATAAAGGCAGGCTAGGTATTTAAATCGCTTTTAATGGAAAAATATGCAAAGCAGCGGAAGCCTACGTAAGCTAGTGGTCCACTGTGAGAGATTTTAGCCTCTGGAGACTGTTGCAAATCTGTGCGGACTATTGGCCTGTCAGGTTCCAGGTTCCAGCTAGAGCTAGAGCAGTTTTGAATACCATCCAGACGCCCTTCATTAAAATTCCAAACATTTTCACTTTACCAAGACGCGCGCACGGAAATGCTGACACACTTTAAAACAATTTTCTGGCATTCTTCTATTCGTTTTTGACAGTGCGGAGGCGAACAATGCGACACAGGACACGGGACACGGGACATGGGACAGCAGGACATATGACAAACTTGACGTAGCATGTCAAAAGATTTCAAGGCAATTTGGCACTGACAGACACTGAGAAACGCACAGAGATAAAGAGAGAGAGAGAGAAAGAGAGAACAGTCGACATATGTCTATGCACGGGAAACAGTGCTGTGAAGTGTGGTAAACTTTGCAGATGCCTTCAAGTATGCAATGGTAATTTTCAACACCACAGACTCACACACACACACACTCGCATTCACAGAAAACTTTCAAAAAGTTGACTACACAAGTAATAAATTGAAATTCAATTCGTACAAGAACATTCCAAATTAGAAAAATTAATGTGTCACTTGTGTGTAAGCAGATGCTGAAGACTGAGAAGAAAATTTCTAGAAGCACTGTAAAAAACATAAACTAAACGTACAACGTTTAGGAATGAATGAAAAATAAAATTTAGAAATATGCAAAGTGTTCGAGGAATTTTATGACTTATAATAAGAGTGAGTAAATAATATATATAACGAAAAATTCCTTTAACGCAATCAAAACATTTAACGAGGTCACATTAAAGAGGAAATAAATAAGATAAAAGATCTCATAAGGATAAGGTATAAGTACAGCCATTAAAAAGATTACAGATAACACCGAGAGAAGAAAATTTAAAAGCATTAATCATTGACTATTTGTTTAAAGAAATGCTTCAAATTTACTTTATAGTAAATGAGAATATTTAAAGTAATATATTTACTGCTTACATGAGAGAATTATTAAAATTTAACAAACAAGTTACAACTACAAGACAGTTGAGTACTTATCACTGTCAAAGTTATTTATTTGAAGAAGAGCTGCCTATTTTCTATGCATTTAATGCCATATTTGTAATTTAGTTCATAAACTTTAATTATAATCCTCCTGTTGTTAACCGTAACTAAATGCTAAACTCAACATGGCATCAGATTGGAATGACATAAATCAGAGAGAGACTGTTGTAGAATTCGAAATTTATTTGATACATCAGCACATAAGCTCAATTATAGTTAATATGAATGTACGCATTAATATGTGTTTGGCATAAATAAATACATTTAGTTACTAATTAGTTGCCAGCTGCACTTGGGCTTAAAATGCGAATACGAATACAATTTATAGCATTCACACATTGTAATAATTATATGTTTCTAATTCCAAAGCTATTTGCATTGTGGAGGTTGGTTTAAAAGGAATTGTTGTTGATAAGCCGTGTGCATATTTAAAACAGATTAAATTAACTCGGACAACAACAATATCAAGCAGCATTTAGTTACTTTTCGAGCTGCTGAAGTGGCATTAATCAAAAAGGTTCAGAGGTTGAGTGCCATTCAAAAGATGCAACTGCAACGCAGATAAAAGAGATGCTTAGAGTTGTGCCACCAAGAGTTCCAGTTTGTTCTCGAAAGATGAGAATGAAACTGGAGCAGGGACACGACAGGATACCAAAGACTGCTGCAGTCTTCTCTTCTACTATAAAATTAAGATTAAAAGCGGCAATGTGTGAGGAGCTTCTACTATGTAACCCTATCTCTTTGACTCTCTCTCTACCGTGTCTCCCCGACCTGCTGTCTGTCTGTCTGTCTGTCTGTCTATTTGTCGGAGCATTTGTGTATTTAAGGTAAGGCGAATGTAGTAGCACTTTGCTGTCCATGCTGTTTGTTTGTTAATGGTCTCCTTTAGACGAGCAGCAAACAAACAGAATGCAACTGAAAAGCGCTCGTTTTCCTTACTCTCGTGCCAGATTAGCTGCCTGCCAACTGCCAGTTGCCTGCTCCCAGTTGCCAGCTGAAAGACCGCCACAAAGGGCGAGGAAATTAAAAAATTCTCGAATACACAATGCACAGCAGCAAGCGTAAAGTGAAACAAAGCAGCGTTTTAATTTACCAGCATGCCGCATCAAAAATAATAAAAACAACAGCAACAATAGAATGGCTTTAACATCTGACAACAACAGCAGCAACAACTACAACAAAGTGGAGCAGCAAGGGAGCAGCGCCAACTAAAAAGCTGACAGCAAAAAGCACACAAAAACTCAAAAAGAAACTATATACTATACACTATATACTATATATACCATCAGCACAAAATCGACGTTACAAAATTGTCAAAGGCCAAACACAACTATCGGCTATCAGCTTCTTCGTAATTTTAGTTGTGCTTTATCAACGTGAGCAAAATATTTGACATTCTCAATTTCAGTAGCGTAACGAGAACAATTTCCATTGATTTTCCACACAGCATTAAAACAAGAAACAATTAAAAAGTACTAACAATACAATTGAAAAAATATTAAAAGAAAAACTATATTTTAAGCACCAACAAAACAATATTGATGGATGTGTGCATGGATATAAAGTTTTTATTAACTACATGAATTTTTAATAGTTTTTATATGATGATCTACTGTGAACAGCTGACTGACGAATAAAGAGATAATAACATTTCTATCTTTCAATTTAATTAAAATACCCTTTTAAGTGTTAGTAAAGAAGAGAAAAATTATGTGTCAATCAATTTGCGCACCATTAAATAAGTAATAATCAATTAGTTTAAATATCCATATGAGGAATTAAGAGATAATATCACTTCTAACTTTCAAATCAATTAAAATTCCCATTTAAGTGTTAGTAAAGAGTAGAAAGATTAAAGGCTACTCAATTTGAACAGCATTTGTTGTAATCAATTACTTAAAATTTTTTTTAAGATTCATTTTACATACTTGTAAATTATATAACAAAAAACAAGAGCTATCAGTTCTATCTCACTGCAGGGTATTCAAATACATAACAACTCCAACTGTCTACCAAATAAAGTAAAGTAAAAAAACATACAAAAATAATTTCAAGTTTTTTTACACGTATTTTCCTTCGAAAACAATTTCAATGCGGCAATTGGAAAAATATATATCTATAAATATTTCAATATATCCACTATAGATAGTATATATAGAAATATATGCACATATTTGTACACATTCTCGGGTCATGTGGAGGAAAATGATTATCAAGGATTGATTAACGTGTATGCGGCTTTTGGGGTTGTACGCCGGAGTCGAGGTCAGAGCCCGAGTTGTGTGTGTGGACCAGTTTTGGTGGCATATTTTTATCCGTTCTTCTATTTTTTTTGTTCTGGTGGTGGCTTTGTGACTTTTTACAAGGGATAGGGACGGCAGTTGAGAGAGAGAGAGAGTTGAAACAAATGTCTGTGTATTTGGTAACTTTGTGAAAAAGGGTATTTATATAGGATATTATTGCAACTGGGTCGCCCGCATTTTTTGGGGAGCAAAACTCCAAAAAGCGTTGCATGTGCGTTAGACATGAATGAAAAATATGCCATATGACAGACGGAGAGACCTCTTAAATTTGTTCTTTATGAGAAACTGTCATGCCATTTATTTGACTGTCAACAGTAAGTTGAAACATTTTATCTAAATGAAATGAAATGAAATATATTATTTAAGAAATTCATTAAATTGAAAAACACAAAGCATGATAAGAATTTTGATTGCATTATTGATATTATTGTTAACATTTTATAGTATTCACATCATGATTTTCTACAATAGGTAACAAATCAACTTTGACTGATTAAACGCTATCAATTGCAAATTTTTTGTATTTTTATATTTGTTTATATGTAGATTTTTCTTTGTTGTAGTTATTTACATTTGTTGCGAAATTCCAGAGTTGTCAATCATTTGTCAATTTGGCAGTCCAACCAATTCTTATTGTTGCTGAGTGTGTGTCTGTGTGTGTCTGTGTGTGTGAGTGTGCTTTCAATGTAATACTCTGTCTGTTGTATAAATGTAAATGTAAATGTGTATAAGTATGTATATTTATTTATTAATTCGTGCAAATTGAAATTCACGCGAGTCGAGTGCCAACAATTTCATCTGTAAAATGTCTGCCAATGTTATTATTGTTATTAATACCAATCGAGCGAGTCAATTTTTCATCTCCTTTCAGTACGCATAAATCTTTATGTCGCATTTTTCAATACCCCGCAAAAAAGTCGTGAATTTGGGCATCATAAATATTTTAAAATGTAAGTGAGCAAGTTTAAATATTAATCTGTTATGATTCAAGAGATTCAATTAATCTATAATGCTTAATTCATATGTGAGCTAATTATAGCATATCTCTTCGTCGAGCATTACGATTTGCTAGAATATTCCTTTTATTGCCTATATGGAGTCTTTGATTAAATTGAAAAATGTGAAAAATTGTTCGAAGCGCGTAAATTACACAAATCAACGACAGAAACAATAACAATAAAAAACAAAAATTGTATGAAAACTCCGCCAGTTTTTATTGTTTTACTACAATTCAATTTTTAACTGGAAAACTTTTGTATTGTTTATTGCACTAAAGTTATGCTTTTAACTGTAATATTTATATAAATTAAAAATCAAATGAAAAATCGAACCAAATGTGTGATGAAAAGTGATGAAAGCCTTTAACTAACAGCGGGTAAATGCCACGAAGCTGTTGGCCAGGTCATTGGTTTTGTGGTGTAAATTGTTTAACTTGGCTAATTAGCGCCTAATGTACAGTGATTGAAACGCAAACTGTAGCTGGGCCAGCAAGTGGGTCAAGAAGGTGTGGCATTTGAGAGGACACTGTTTATACACATATATATATAGAGAGATATATGTATATATAGTATATAGGTATACGATATCAAAGAGATTAGCGTAAATTGAAATTGATTTTGTGAGCAGCAGACACACGAAATGAAAATTTTAAATGAAAATTGATGTAGGAAAATGCGAGACGACGACGCGTCGACTAACGAACCACAGTGCCAGGCACGCCCCCCGCTCCCGCCCCCAACCCCTTGCATTTAATCCGCTTAAGCCATCGATTTATTTGCCAGTTATCGCATAAGCAATGAGAGATTGAATATGCAAATACTTTACACTTTGTTCATTAAGTTATTAAAATCTATTGTTAAGTCAAATGGACAAATGATTTGTGCAACTAACAGGATAACTAAAATATTCCGAATTAATTAAATTTTAAACACAAATTGCCAAAGACTAGCACAACCTATTATTAATTTAGGTTTATCTGTTATAATACGATACTTCTCTTTCATATCAGAATTAAATACAAAGTTTAATTCCTAATATAATTAAGTTTCCCTCTCAATTGTAAGTTACAATTTGTGACTTCTCCAACAACAGTTAAGCATCATTTTAATTAAATTTCCATGTAAATACCATTCTCATTCTCCACCCTGGAAAACTCCACCCTCAAAAACTTGCAATGTTTGAATTAAGCCCGCGGCTTCTACTAAAAACAATTGAACAAAAACTGGTCATGGTCCAGTCCATGGAGGTCTCCTCAGTCGATGTTAAGCCAAAATTAAACTAATTAAAATATTTTGGATTATAAATCAAGCAGCTCAAGGAATTTCCATACACAATGAATCACTTTTCATCCTTCTTTTTAATGTGTTGGGGGGGGGGGGATTTCCTCATTGCTGACAAACTTTGTTAGTTTTAGCGCCAATTTTAATGTGGAAACTTTTTGGGGTAAGAGTTTTTGTCAGCTTACGGGTTTTGAAGTAGTTCTTGTTTGCAAGTCGCTTTAGGTTAAATGATTAGCAACAAAGTTTTTAATTTTCTGTCTGTCTTACTTAAAAACCAAGTAGGAAATTAAGTTTTTTTTTCCCCTACACTTGCTGCAAAGTGAAACAATTTTGGGCAGCTTTCAAATCCACATTTTTGTTTGAGATTAAGAACAGCAAAAAAAAGGAGCATAAAATTGTGTCTTTAGAGTGCGACTTGAGCATGAAATTGAAAGGAAAAAAAACATGTGATTGACAAAGGTTTCTACTCTGGGTTTGCTTCGGTTTCGGTGAATTGGAGTGTAAATTTCCAAGGACTTTGATGTAGAAAATTGGTTCTAAAAAGAGTAAGAGTATTTCTTATTTTTACCTGCAAGCATATGCGAACTTTCACCGCTTTACTTAAGAGCTTCTACATACATGATATGAACAGCTTTTAAACTGAGACAGTCCCTTCAACTTTAACAACAAACAACAATTTTCTAACAAATTTATGAATTTTTGGAATTAAAACAGAATTTTATTTCTTTCTAGGAAATTGAGCCCTTCTTCAGATTAGAATTGCCGCTGTCTACTTTGTTTACTTTATAACTTTATTACAAGTTTCTTAAATCAACCAGAATTAAAGAGCTTAAAGAGTCGAAAAGATGACATTTTAAAAGCTAAGAATTAGCGAGATGTTGTTTCAATATAAAAACATATATTTCGGTCGCTTCCCCTTTTGATACTTTTTCTAATCAACTTGATTAGCTTCAAGTTCCAGCTGAGTTCCGTCTTTTCTAAGAATACAGAATACATATGCCATCGTCAATTGTCTGCTCTCATATTTCATGACTCGATTATTGTTTCGTTGATAAGGAAGCAGTCTCCACTAATAGGTCTGCCACGCCTGCTAGCTTTAGGCAAGTGAAAAGCCTTTGGGGCATGTCGTTGTTGTCTTGTAATGCAGTGAACGTGGACATGTCATAAATTAGGAAAAGCTAGACGCATCAAAGATGATGTCAAACATTGTGACAGAAGCGGATCTTATTGATGATACTTATCAGGGAACAACAAATGTGAGTTGGATGTGACATGACAGAAGACGTTGATTAGACCCAAAAAACACAAAACAAAAGATGGATGCGATGCGCTTAAATCATTTTTATACTTTCATACTTTTCTGATGACCAGGCACTAAGCACAAATGAAAATATGGAGTGGAAGAAAACCCATTTTCTACAAAAATAGTAGTGAAGCAGTCAAAGACAAAAGGCGTTGCGTAAAAACGAGAAGTGGAAACAATTTGCCAAAGCGTCGAGCGCTTTGGTTATAATAACAGCAACAGCAGAAGCATCAGCAACAGCAGCAGCAACAACATCTGAGAGTCATTGGGGAACGACAAGCCTGGCAAACAAAAGGCGTCACGCAAAAATAAAAAGCAAAACAGAAACAAAACACAACAAAAAAGCAGGAAAAAATTAGTGCACAAAAAGCGGCAACAAAAACATACAGTACAGAGTACATAGTACAACAACAGTGGCAAGTACAGCAACGGTGACTGCATCAAGGTAGACAAATATGCAAAAAAGAAAGGGAAAAAAACAACATGAACAAAAACAACAACAGCAAAAAGCTTATGCCAAGCAAACTCTTTTTATGCATCCCTTTTCTAACACTCCATACACATTTCTCTTTCTCACTCACTCTTTTCCTGCCTGGTTTCTGTCCCTTTCTAGTTGTCGGCACTGAAGCGCACTTCAAACAAAATGGCGCCCACATGGAAGCGTGCGATTTGCCGCAATTGCGTATCATTAATTTGCGTTTTAGTTGCCGTCTCTTCCCCATCCTTTACCCCTTTCACTTCTCTCTCTCTCTCTCTCAGTCTCTTATTCACATACCCTTTTCAGTGTGCTTGTCGTCGCTCGCTTAAATTACTTTGTAAAATGTTCGTGCCTGCAACGTGGCGTATGAGCAATAAATGTTGTACACACTCAAACTCACCAACCAAACGCCTCCGAACCAAGTCAACAAGCAAACGCCAATGACTGCAACCATGTGACGACCATTGACAACGTTTATGCGTTCAACACACATTATGCGAAATACATGATCGTAATAAACCCTAAAACAAAATGTATCTGCTATAAATGTATTTGATAGTAGCACTTTATAGCACTTTGGTTTCGATTGTTATCGGTCAGGGAATTTATATTGTCGCTTGCTTAACATGCAAGAGATTCATTAAAAAAAAACCATTGATAATGTTGTTAATTGTTATTGAGAATATTGATTGAATATATTTTGATCTTGCTCAGTTAAAAGTCAAGTAATTATGAATATTAATCTTAAAATGCCGAAATTCTTGGTGTAGTATTAAAATTCCTGAAATACGAGAAATCATTTTGCAAATAAAAATTATTATTGTTAATAAGTTAATAAGTTGAATCTCCTTTAAGTTCTTTTTAAGCTTACAAATATATACTGTGTATACATGTCGCTAATTCCAAGTAGACTTTATCAAAGATACTCAATTTCATCAATAACTAACAACTCAAATCACAACTAAGTTTAAGCTCTGAAAAGATTTGCAATATTAAAATCACACTCTTGCTTTAAACATCTTTCACTTATTCATTAGCAAACTGAATTATAGAATTTACGAAAATGCACCGAAATACCAAAATACACAAAATCAATTTGCATAAACATAAATTATGTCTCTATATACGGGTAACAGTTTAACTGACTATGTGTATGTGTGGGTGGATGGATTTGGTGCTGCGGCTTGTTGCTACATCACTAAAACATTTACTGCGACAAGCCTCAAGTGCTCATCACTGTCCGCCTCCTGTCCTGCCACCCACTTTTGTTCCCCCCTCTCCTCATGTCATGGAATGTCCTGTTGTAAGCAAATGCAAACAATGTAAAATGATTTTCAATATTAAACCGGGCAGCGACGACGACGACAAGTGTTGGACTTATGGAAAGAGGACTATGCCAATGTTGTTGTGGATATTGTTGTTGTTGTTGCCACAGCATTTTTACTGTTACTGTTACCAAGTACCGGCTTTAATGCCGCTTATGCTTCAGCATTATGGTCGCATTGCGTTCATACAACGTTCCGGCTTCGTTGTGGCCATATGCTTTATAAGTCTATACACATGTTTCTGACGTTTGTGAGTGTGTGTTTTTATGAGCTTTATGGCTGAAAGCGGCGCCAAAGAGTTCACTGAGTTCAGCTGTAAATTTAATAGCTTCTCACATCAGTATTTGGATGTTTTAGTATATAGTACAACCGAGTTTAAACAGCTCCCAACTTACGCTCATTTATCACATGAATGTTCTACTTAAATTTAAATGTATGTCGGTCTTTTGTAGTTTAACTCCATGTTTTAGGCTTAAAATTTGATGATATGCTTGATATGATATGAGTATATTTAAAATTGTTGTGGTCTCATTGCAAAAACAACTTTTATAGCTTTATAAAGCCTGTTTAAAGCAAATGTGTTCATTTTAGTTCCACCTAATTAGTTTTTAAATTAATTATGATTTCACAACTAATTGCAAAATAAACATAAAGTAAATGACATCAATGTAAAAGCTAACATTGTTTTATTTTAATCAATTGTTTTTAGGAGAATGGAAAAGTTAACTTAAAAGTTAAACTATTGCAAAAATGTATCTATTGGTTTAAAATTTTGTGGTTTTCAGCTAAAAATAATTTATGAAGAAAGTGTTATTTACTGAAGCGTTCATAGTATTATTATTAAGTAATATTTTCAACTTAGCATTCATTATGAATCCTGATTGATTGCTTTCAAATGCTTCAAACTCAAATGCCACTTTTGCAGATTGCTTTTTAATAATATCATTTTTATTGTTATTCTACATCCGCTGGAAACCTTTTGAAGAGCTTAAGCTATCTCAATAATTCTCAATGGTATCCTAGTAAATCCTTGAAGCGTCGCTTGACCATTAAAATTATTTTAATCGAGTGCAAAATGGCTGAGCTGCAAAAAGAAATAAAACTGTTGGGGAAAAATGCAGAGAACAAAATTAAGAAATGGCCTCAAGTAGTGAGTGGAGAACACGGCCGCTTAATGGTCGAGTCAAGGCAATTATAAAATATATTTTCATTATGAGGAGAATGGGGCAAAATAATTATGCCAAAAGTCTGCAGCAAGCAGCAGCAGAGGGATGGAGGAGTCAGTGAATGAGGGGGGGAGGTGGGGAGGGGCAGGGCAGAGGCTGGTAAACCCTGACTGTGGTCCACTTGAGCTGCTCGTTGAGTTTGTAGCTTTTGGTTTGGTACAATTATTTCATGCTCATTGCTAATTAAAACTAAATTGAGTGCATACACATACAAACATAGTTACATGTAAAGAGGGAGGGAGATAGACAGATACACACACACACACTCACACAGACATAGTCATATCTGTGTGGCTCTGCGGTTTATGGCAAAAGCAAATGCATGTCGACATCGTAGAGCTTAAATTATTTAAATGTCATAATGCTCGCGACTTTCCACCCCCCCCCCCCTGAAGCAAGTGACAAGTGTGTGTATCTGTGTGTGTGTGTGTGTGTGTGTGTGTGTGTGTGTGTGTGTGTGTGTGTGTGTGTGTGTGTGTGTGTGTGTGAGCTCATTACAAGCTGTCACGTGGAAGATACTGGATGAGTCTTACAGTATTTTGCTTGTGGGCGGTCGTGTGTCAGCAGCACTGAGCAATGAATTTTTAATTGCCCTCTAATTATTTGCAGTTCCTTAATTGAAAACCTGAACATAGCAACATATATAACTGAATAGTATTCGTTGTTGAATAGAATGAATACCATAAATGCAGCAGGAAATGTTTACGCATGACAATGAGAAAAGCTCAAAGAAAATTCCCAAAGAGACTTTGAGGCAAAGCAGAAGTTTCGCCAAGATCATAAATATTATTTAAGTTTAAGGAGTCGCTGTCTACAAAGCAGAGAAATGTAAATAATACGATGAATTAATGAACTTTTATTTGTTTTATAAGTAATTGAAATGTTTTACCTATTATTAAACATAAAACTTGGTAAAATGTCTCAAATACTACTTAATAATAAAGTTACTTTCTTAGACCTAATTGAGATAGTTTAAGAATTCTCATACACATTTAGGTATTTAGATTTTGAATACTTAAGAGGATATTATAATGTCATATGCATTTAAATATTATAAATGGACAAGTTAATTGATTTCTTATAATTACTTGTAATTAAACTGATTTGCATTTTGTTTTCTTTTGACATATTTGTATATAGATCTCTTATTTATATTGTAAACACACTTTATTTATACTTTCCAGTAACTACTTAAGCTTTATCCCTTTAAATAATATTTATACAATCGACTTAAAAATCGCTTTATTTCTCAGCTGAGCTTTTTTACTACCCAGTTGCAGCCTGAGTTCTTTTTAGAACCATATTGGGCGACATAGTCTAGACTCTATATACACTGGACACTAGATTTATCTTTGTTTCTCGAACCGGTCCCATCATGATCAGTTATGCGTCATACAGTCCCAGACAGACCATAAAAGTCTTGCAACTATAACAAGAATGACGAGAGTCGACCAATCAATTGTTACACTGGACAACAAAAACAATGAATTGTGTAATAAATCAATACACACAAAGCAAAACAGAAAAAATTAAAACAAATACACTCATTTCAAGCAAATGGTTCAGCATTTAGACCTCTCTCTGATCCTCTCTGACCAAACTACAACTAAGCAAATAACTTCATGTAACTGCCAAGGCAGCACTTAATTGTTTACAACTAATTATTTGCCTATGAGCTTTGCTGATGCATGTCCTTATTCAGCACTTGTAACGTATTTGCATGTGTCCATTTCGTGTGGACTTCATTTGTAACCCACACCGACAAACGGGTATATTCGAATTCAAGATACTCTTTAATGGAGTTGGTGTAAGGATGAAAGACCAAAGGATCAACAGAATTGAAACTTGCATAAATTTATCAAATCTAAGCCGATTTATTTTAGTCATTATTTGATGTATAAATGAATTCTACATTTAAAAATTGTTACTTTACAAAAAAAAAAATGTATAAAAAATGAAAATATAAAAAACAACTTTAAAGTTGATTTTGGGAAGATTAATTTATTTGTAAAAATTGAATAAAAATTTGATTACCCGACTTCAAACTTGCCATAAGTTTGGCAAACTTAACCGATTTCGATGCCGAATATCGTTCTGCCCAGAACTCTCTTGGAATTTTACGGAAGGGCATCAAAGTTGCGACTCTTATTTCCATTCTTTCTACTCATTTCTAGTTTGTTGTTTTTGTAGTTGTTGCTAAAGACTTAAAGCCGGCCGGCTTGTCCAGTTGTTTAGGTTTTTTTTTATATACATACATACATATATTTTTCTTTTTGTTGGTTTCTTTACATTGTTTGTTTGGACAAGCGACAGCAGATTTTTTACTCTCCCTCTCTCTCTCTCTCTTACTCACGGAACTTTAAGGTCTGTCTGTTTCACTCGTTGCTTTTCATTTTGTGGGCATGTTTGCTTTGTTTTTGCTGAGCCTTAAGCAGGTGTGACTTATGTAAGTGTGTGTGTATCTGTGTGTGTGAGTCGGCTCATAGACTTGTTTGCTGCTGCTGCTTCTGTTGTTGTTGTTGTTGTGACTTAATCGCCTGTATGCTGTCTATCGTTTGCTCTTGAACTTGAGGTGAGCGCCAGAGCAAACAAACAAATAAAAATACAAAATAAAAAACAAAATAAAATAAATAAATAACAACAGAAAACAGCACATGAAACTCAATCTGGTTAAAGGTGTCTCAAATTAGTTTTACTTTAGCATAAACTAATTAACTGACCCCCTTTACTCCCTCTCTCTCTCTCTCTCTCTCTCTCTCTCTCTCTTTTATACACCTCTGTCTCCTCTTCTTTTTACCTCTTTTTCTCTCTTTCTGGGATGGCAGCAATTATTAAAAGGCAGCCATTGGCGACATGATAAACGATTTCCGCAATATTTCCGCCCGTGCGGACCAGGGTTGGGACAAGGGCATTGGACCCAAACAGCTGCCATCCCAGCTGGGGTTGCATGCACACCCAGAGAATCGTTCCCCTTTGTTAACCCAACCCCCCATGCCCGCCCCTTATGTCAAGTATAGCCCATGGTGGCAGTGTTGTCAGAATTTCTTGATTCAAAGTAGCTAATTTAATAACAATAAAGAAGCTAGAAATAGTTAATAGAAAATTGTTAAGTCTGATTAATAAAATGGCAAAACTTTTATAAATTAAGATAGATATAAGATAGAAATAGTTAACAGAAAATGGTTTAATCTGATAAATAAAATGGCAATACTTTTATTTAAATTCATATCATAATAAAAAAATGTTGACTTTAGGTTATTAAGTAAAAAACTAACAAAACAACGGTAAAATCTTTAAATTAGCCGATTAAAAATTATGTTACATAATATGCATTCTTATTTTTATAAAACGTTAAATTCATGCACTACTTTTTGAATAAAAAATATTTATAGTTTTTAATGGATTCTATATCTTAAATTGCTCTTAACAAGCTTGTATATGGTTGAAAATTTGTTCAACCTCTGGTTTTAATTTAGTAGTATTATTTTCCCAATTTACTAAATGAATTTGACAGTGACATTGTGTTTTCTGCAACACATTTCCTATATTAAAAATATTCAATACTTCAATTAAAAGATTTTTGTTTTGTTAAATATCTGCAGAGAATTAATTAAGCTAAATATAAACTGAAAAATTAGTTATATATTTTAGAAAACAGCCAGATTTCTAGCAGATAAAGTTTCCCCAAATTATACCTTATTATACATTTTGTAATTACAAAATGACTAAATCTGGTTATTAAATGGCTATAATGGCAACACTGGGAATTACGCAGACTGCGCCCGCGGCTGCAACGGTTTACTGTGGCCCACTTCACACGGCTTCATACACTTTTAACACAGCTCACAAATTGTCCTTGCTGACTGAAAACTGTTGAACAGCGCCGCAGCGGCTTGTTTACACTTTGTTTTGCAGTCCGAAGGAGACAGGAGACAGGAGAGGGGCAGCTAAGAAGAAGGACCCCAACAACATGAGAAGAAAGAAAGTAAAAAAGAGTGAATTGAGCAGAAGGCAAATGTATTGCAGAGAGCAAGGAACAAAAGTGGAAAATTGAGCAGAAATCAAGGATATCAAAAAAAGCAAATCCCGATTTTTTCGGAAAGGCATAAATTGAAAAAATTAATATATACCAATCAAGTAAATATGCTAAAATCTGAATAATGAAAGAGCCTTTAATGAAAGTGTTTAATAATCTTAATTATATACTAATTGTAATTCGTCAGCTGTCTGTTTTCACATTAGAAAATCTGTTAATAAAAGTAAGAAAAACTATCTGTAAACATTCGCTGTACTTTGTTTTTCAGCCTTAAGACTAAAAAATAAATAAAATAAGCTTTTAGATTTTATAATTCTCGTACATAAGATTAAACACAAAGACTCGACCACCCAAAAAATAAAGTTTCTACTCGAGATAATCGTTTAATCTTCCAACAAATTGTCTGTAAATTCGTCTCGACATTGAACCACTTTGTTGAGGTCACAAATAAAAAGATGCTTGATTGTTAAATAAATAAAACTAAATGGGGAAAAAGTCAAGGAGCACATATAATACATACAAAAACATGAATATCATATTTAATATCATATTTATACTTAATCCCATAATCTTTCAGTTGTGAATGTCTTGTCTTAAATTTGATTCGTTTATACTGTTATCGTGTCTGTTATTTTGATTGATTTTCGTGCTGGGATTAAGTACACACCCTCTTGTCAGTACATATGTGTGTGAGTGTAAATAAATTGTATATTTTTTATTTTCCCACTGAAATTGTCGCCACAAAATGAGGAAATGCATACTTGAATTTATTTCATTTTTCTGTTTACGATTCTTTAGACATTTTTTTAACGAGATGACTTCTCCCCTGAACTTCTTGATCTTTTTGGGGCATGTACATGCATAATGTGGACAGAGGTCGTCGCCTGGGGGCCATGCCACATTTAAGAAATTGCGTTGCACATACATAAATCTACGTTTATTTGCATATTTGTTTAAATTTATTTGCTGTTTGTCGCTGCAATTCGTTAGAATTCTAATAGCCCATGAGTGGTTTATGATAATGCAGCTGAGGCTGACAGGTAGAATAAGGGAGGAAGGGAGGGTGCAACAATGGGTTAAATCGGCTGCTATATCTTTTGTTGTCTTTGGCAAAAATTGTTGTCTGCGCAACATTTCACTTGCTGCGGCAATAAAATTTCAAGCAAATCCAAAAAGAAACAACAACAAAACAAATTGTGTGTGCTTTTTATTTTGTATTTTTTTGCGGGCATTTCATGAAACAAGGAAAGAATTTGCATAACAAAGGCAGAGGGAACGTGTGAGGTGGTGAAAAAAGGGGTGAGGGGGCTGTTTGTTATTTTTGGCATAAGCGAGAGCGAAAGAACGAGAAGGAGCTCGAAAGCGAGAGCGCGCATTAATATGTTTACTCAAGCGACGCCGACGTCACTGCTGCGTTGGGGTTAATGCACCGCAGAGAGCAGAGATTAACAACAAATTAAACCTTACCTTTTTCAGTCAGAGGTCTCAGCGTTGTTGTTGTTGTTGCTGCTCCTGCTGTTGCTTTTGCAATTGTGGAGGAGCTGGAGGAGCCGGACTCCTGTTGCTGCTTCAATTTGCTGCTGGCGGCGACTACGACGAAACACAGCAACAACAACAGACACAAATTCGCTGTCGCCGGCATTTTGCCGCTGCTGCGCTGCCTGCTGATGCTGCTGCTCTTGTGGTTGTTGTTGTTTCTCTTTCTTTACACGTAAAAATAAGACAAAAACAAAGAGCACACTACACAACACACACACGCACTCACACTCACACACTAAAAGCAGCTATTGCTTAAAATTTTCTTTGTTTTGTTTATATGCTTAACATTTTTGTGCCGCAAATTGTTGCAGCTTTGTTTTCTTGTTTACTTTTGCTTGGTTTTGATTTTTTTCTCCTTTTTGCCGCGCGAATAACAAATATGTGCACGCACACACATACACACCCGAATACACTTAGCACCAATACACTCGTAAACTTTGAATTAGGCACAAGGCTCCAACAAATTGTAAACAGAGCGTTGCCTATACATATAATTACTTATTTTTTACATAATTTTTGTTAATTTAACACATGTATGTATATTTATGAACTTGCGTCGGCGTTTAGAACAAAAGTCGCGCACCGTTGTCGCACCACACGCCAAGAAAACCGTAAGAAGACTGAGAAAAACACAGCGTTTCATGCAGAGAGAGAATTTATAAGGTAACATAATGCGCGAGCATATTCTGAGAGCGAAACCAATGAATGCGAATGACGTCACTATTTCAGAAACTTAACATCGTATTTCTCATGGAACAGCACTAAATGAATAATTACCTTTTTAAACAATTTAACTTGATTTTATTGTTTATTTATGTCTTAATAATTTACGTTGACTGAAAATGTGTAAAATTATTCAAATGCAAATATTTATCTAAATTTGCAACCAGTAACACCGCTATTATTTTTCCACCCCTTGTAACATTTTCTGCGTAACTTTCCGCAGCCCTGCAATACTGGTAGTAGTAGTGCAGCCCTGGTTTTATGTTTTTATTTCTTAAATCACAGCAGCCGGCGCCAAATCGAACTATTACTGGAGCAAAGTTTATTTCGGCATTCAGTTTTGGAACGCGCAGCTGCGAGCAACGCAGCAACAAAATTTCTCGTAAAATAAATATTTTTTAAAGCAAATATAAGCTGATAAAAAATGTTGCCCCAATTGCTTGTGAGTAAACGCAGAAAAATCGAAATGCATTTTGGTTGCATAACGTGCAATTGCATTTTTTTAAAATTTATATTATTTTGATTGCAGCTATGTCGCAATCTGACGCGGACTGCGCTGCTGACCTGGAGCCGAGGTACTTCCCAGTCTGGAAGTTCTAAAGACGATGTTATTGTGGACTTTGATGGTCCAGATCTGCCACTTCCGGTGTACCCCAAACGACCCAACGAGCCGCTCGAAAAGCGAAAGCAACGGTGAGTTGAATGAGTGATTCATTGATGATGATTGACAATGACTGACTGGTGTATCTGTTTCAGTTTATTGTATCAATCTCGCAAGCGAGGCATGCTTGAGAACGATTTGCTTTTAAGCACATTTGCACATAAATATCTCAAAGGATTCAATGCAGAGCAAACGGAGATTTACGATGATCTCATTAATGGAGTGAGCAACGATTGGGATATTTATTATTGGGCGACGGGAGTGAAGCCAACACCAGATCAATATAATACAGAAATCATGAAGTTACTTAAAGAACACGTCGGTAATGCCGAGAAGGTCACGCGCTTCCAACAGCCAGATTTGAAATATTTTCTTCAAAAATAATTTGTTGGAGGGAAAACTTAAACAAGGCGACTTATCCAGCGGTCGACCTTGGGTATAGTTTTCCCCAGTAGTTTCCACCGCTATCAAACGCCGTCCCACTGTTCCCGCCTTTTAGTCTAGATTTTACTAAATGTCACGAATTAAAACATGAACAACACTTGCTGCAGAATCATGTGGATACAGACGATACACAAAAACAAACACACACGAAAACAATACACTATTTGTGCACTCATACAGTCCTGGGCCTGTATTTCTTATTATGTTAAATGTTAAATGCTTTAAACGAGAACACACACTAAAATAATACACTAATTATACCCTAATACAGAGCTGGGCCTGTATTTCTTATTATGTTAAATAAATGTTAAATGCTTTAAAAGAGAACAAAGATATATATATCTCAAGAAACCTTACTGGCATAAGTTAATTTCTAGAATTAGTTTTGATATTTATTAGTTTCCAATTTATTATAAAAATCAGAAATACAAATTATTTTACACATGACAATTTTTATTTTAAAATATACATATATGAGATTTGTGTAAAAAAAAAACATTAATCCGATCTTTTAAAACGATGAGAAAAAAAATAATTCTTTATCTTGCATGCTTTTAGCTAACATCGTTCAAAAACCTTGTACAAGGTGGGTAAATTGGTAAGTTCATAGAGGTGTTTCTTAAGTCTTGCCGGAGGCAGGAGATACTTTTTAAAGCCCGGAAATAATACATGTTCCATATGCCAATGTTGGCAACGCATATCGCCGTCATCCTGCCAGTCAAGCTGAGCATAATAACGTGCGGTCTCACGGCAGAAGCTCTCGAAACATTGCGACTCCTGCTCCCATTCCACCTCCGTGGCCAGACGTAGCAGATAAATGGGTAACTGGGCCCGGCTAGGCACATATTGTGGAAGTAATGCTGGCAATGATTCCAAATAACCTTCCTCCGAAATACGCAGTGCAAAGTACTCTCGCATTATGGGCGCTTTTTCCTGTAGAATATGCGCGGCATTTGCGGCCAGCTCCGTTTTGTCGCCATCCTCGGGCTCCCAGCCAGCTGCCTTGCTCTCCAGAGCTATGAGCAGGAGCTGCTGTAGTGACAACGGAGGCACAACTCTGATCTCAGTGCAATTTTGGAAATCGTAGACCAATCGCTGATAATACAATTCTTCGCTAAAAGCCCCAGTGTTGCACATGTATAGACGCGTCTCGTGCTGGAAGAGTGCATGTCTTTCGTCCACGCAACCCACATAGACAAGTTGCTTCATGATGCTCCGCAATTGTATTTGGCACTTACGCTCGATGCTCTGTTGCATTTCCAGAACGCTTGTGAGACGCACCTCTTTTGATTTGCGGGCAGCAATTACCCGGAAACTTTCATCTTGCGATGCTGTAGGCGTTTCATTACTGGAACTGTTGGACAAGCCAGAATCACTTTTCTCTAGCGGTTTGAAAAACTTATCCAACTTTTGTTCGGTTGAATCAGTGCGGACCATGTCCTTCTCATAAATGCGTTGGGTTTTATCCTGAACCTGCGTCTCTTCCAGCTCCGAAGTTCCCGGCAATTTGAGTTGCTTGTAGAAGCTTCTAGTGGCATTGCTGCCTAACAATTGAGCCTCCACCTGTTGCTTGATGCGTTCAATGATCTCGTCCTGATAGAGGAAATGCACCTCATGCTTTGTGGGATGGACATTGACGTCCAGGTTCTGTGGTGGCATAATCAGGCTCATGTAAACAAAGGGATGTTGACCCCGTGGCAAGTACGTGGAATATACTGCATCCACAGCGGTTTTAAGAGCTGAAAGAATCTGTACTTAAGTAAGTTTACCGGAAAACATAAATCCACTACTCACCTGGCGACTCTACTAATCGTTGATTAATAAACAGCAGCAGCATCGACTTTTTAGCAGAATAGTTTACCTGGGTAAGATGACACTCTAGATTAAACTTGAACATGTCATCCTTATAGCTAAGCTCCATCAGCTCCTTGGCAATTGCAGCACCATAAATGGCACGTATATTCTCAGACCTAGTACTGGATGCTTGTGTCTTCAGTGCCGGCTGTTCACCCTGTTTCCGTAGAACAAATCCCACCTGAGGATTGTGCACAGCATACTTGGAGACCACATCTGATATCTTTTGAAACTCCTCCGCTGGCGATTTGAGTGCCTGTCGTCGTTGTGGCATTGAATAGAACAAATCCTCAATTGTTATTATGGTGCCCTGATTGCCAGCACAAGGCTTAGGTGTACCAACAAGTTTACCATCCGAATAACTTGCTTTATAGCCACAACGTTCGAGGGCCGTCTTTGTTTGTATAGTCAGGTGGGCCACATGGCTAATACTGGCCAATGCTTCTCCACGAAAGCCAAAGGTGGCAATTTCTGTGAGATCCTCAAATTTACAAAGCTTGGAGGTAGTGAAGCGCTCACAAACAATCGAAAGATCCTCCTTACGTATGCCAGTGCCATTGTCCTGAATTTGTAGCAACTTGAGACCTCCCAATTTAATGTTCACCTGAATGTGACTCGACTTTGCATCTAAACTATTCTCCAGCAGTTCCTTGAGAGCATTCGCTGGACGTTGAATAATTTCACCAGCGGCTATGCGGTTGACAACAACCTCGTCTAGTTTCTTTATCATTCCCGGTTCCTCCAGCATGCCGCCAAAATTGTTTTGTATACAATTGGATCGTTTCGTTCTGAATAAGTTCAAATGAACGCGTCATCGAAATGAACAAATGAACTCATTTAGTATTTTTAGATAGATTATGTTTCGATTATTGCGATTATTTTTCACTAAGCTTAAAATATGCACAAATTCAAATATGAGTTGCTTAAACTTTAAGTTGAATGTTTATATACCTATACCATTCAAGGGTTAATTATGTATAATATATTGTGTGGAGTTGTCGATAATGAAGGGCGCCGTACGCACCGAGGCGGTCACTACCTGGCATGTGTACGCACCAACGGCTGGCTTCCGAATGCCCTCAACTTGCAGTAGCAAGCGTACTTAACTAAATGTAGCACGCACGCATACCAGTGTACGGCGCCTGCCACACCAACAGCTCTCTGAGCAGTGGACGATACTCAGAGCGCGCTGCTCAGAGCGCGCTGCTCAGAGCGCGCTGCTCAGAGCGCGCTGCTCAGAGGGCGCTGCTCAGAGCATGTATGTATGTTCGCTGTTGAACTATTGAGAGTGTGCGTGTGTTTGTTCGCTGTTGAACGATTCAGAGAGTGTGCGTTTGTATGTTCGCTGTTGAACGATTGAGAGTGTGCGTGTGTATGTTCGCTGTTGAACGATTCAGAGTGTGTACGTGTGTATGTTCGCTGTTGCCAACTGTCTCCTTGTACTTGGCGCTTTCTCTCCTCAACTGTTGCGCCGCTGCTGAGGCTAGTTGGCCGCTTGCGTTGTGTGGACCGTTCAAAAGCAATTTAGTTGCCGTCCGGTGCAGACCTTTGAGCTCGGAAGGAATAAGGATAAATTAATTTTTTTTTCGGTGCTGTGATATAAAACACAAACAAATTGTACGTATTTTCTCAACAATTATTGCAATTCAATTGTGCACAAATTGAAATCAAAGAATCAATCAGCGACTACTTGCCAGTATATTGATATTTTTGTAAGTTATCAATTATCGATACCTAAATCGATAGACCAGTGTTTTAAATATCCAACAATTAATTCATTTATTAACTCATTTTTAGTTAAACATAAACTTCATATAACATTTTATAAAGCATTTGTTGAGACTACAACTATTTTGATTCGAGAACTTAAAATGAATTTTCAAAATTCGTAAGATTCATTGTACTTGTGAAATATTCAAACTAATTTAAGCTTTAACGGAAATGCGTGTTAACTAATACTATAAATTGTCCGCTCTTAAGTGTAATATTAAAACATCCATTTGCACTTAAAGCAAATAAATACAGATATTCCCAAAATAATTGTCGTATATTTAAAGTAGCTGCGAACCTTACGCCGTTTACGCTCGGCGAGAATCTCATTGTAATCAATATAAAGCGGACTTTTGGGTGGGCTGAATGAGCCAAGCTGCAAGAGAGACAATGCTTATTTATATGACTTTACAACTGCATTAAAATCTTACATATTTTATAGTCTTGGTGAGATCATTTATAACGCCGCGATATGCATTTAAGCTGCTGTGCAAATTGGTTAGCTGCATCTCCGTTGGCTGGCCAAGTTTACCGGCCAATTGATTCTGTATAACGAATCGCAACGATGACTGAATGATGACCAAATGCTGTAGATGATTAGCAGTTATCATGAGAATATCATAGAAGCTGAAAGTTTAAATAATATTAAAAAAGGTACATTAAGAATTTATTAAATTTATCTTACTTCTCCATGCCATCTTTTTTAACGCGCGCAATGGATTTCTTTGACCAATGATGCAAATGAAAGCTGCAAAATAGAAACATTAAATTAGTGTAAATGGATTATTCTTTGATCTTCAATACTTACTCCAATATACCCTTCATTATCTTGTTGCGAATGATGGGAAGCTTTACGCCAATATCACCCAGCTTTTTATCATCCATATTCAGGAATTCACCGAGTGAGGTACGAGATTTAGCAAAATGTTCGATCATATTATCCATATTTATTGTGCGTAGAATTTGGGCGAGCTCTTGAAAGTACTCCGGGCAGTCGGACTTGAGGAAAATGCGTGGAACATGATCACGCAGCGTGTTATAAGAGAGAAATGCTGATGGAACCATATAATCGGCATTTTCGCGGGGCAGAAACTCTAACAGATCGTAAAATCCGTGAAATTCAGCTACCTGTTTAGGTGTGTAGCCCTTATTGTTGGCAATATTTGAGTTAACACCCGCCTCCATCAGTAGTTTAACAATCTCCGCATGATTATTCTCAATCGCAAAAAATATGGGAGTACATCCCTGATTATCCACCGCATCGAAGCTCACATCTTTGATCAGGAGACGCACTATGTTGGTGAATCCTCTACGGCAGGCAAACATAAACGGTGTCATGCCATATTTATCAGATACATTGATAATAGCTCCATGGTCTAGAAGCAGACGCACAAGTTTCTCAGCCACATAGAGATCCTTCGTCTGACAGTCACAAGCCAGCATTAGTGGCACTACTGAATCCACCTGCTTATTGACATTCGCTTTGTACTTGTTAATCAGATGCAAAGCAATCTCATAATCGCCATTCCGACAGGCATGCATCAACATCGTGTCTCCTCCACACACCGGTTGATCGACAGGAAACTGCAGCTTATCGATTTCTTCACAGACTCGCTGTAAATCGCCATCCATCAAAGCATCGTAAAGCTTTTGATCTCGTCTTACATATACCGTCGGCTTCTCCCGTTTTATCTATATCAACACAGAAACAAAATCGATGTACAAACATACATAAAAGAGTTTATAACTTTACTCACGTTATCCGCAAAGTAGAAGCCATCGTAGCAGCTGTCGTCCGAATCATCAGAATCCGGCGGGGGTCCACAGTTGGGATACTTGCTCATTTTTTTAATTTAAATTATACGAATTATGTATTTTATTAAAACATTTTAATCGGAGCTATTAGAAAATTACGCAGCGAAAAGCAAAAAACCAAACAAAAATGGCAAAGCTTAAGCAGTGTGGCCATAGCGTGCAAAGAGTTGAGTATTTGTGGTGTTTCTTAGTACTTTTATTGGTTACTAGTATTTTTGGCCTATCATTGAGACACCACCTATTGTTATCTTAGCGAAAGGTAATTACGCTACCTACCGGCATGAAAAACTTCGCGGGATTTATGCATTTTCAAAATTAAAGTTTTCACTTGTGAATATTTTTATTTTATATATTATTTACAATTTTACTTCTTTTTCCCTTTATCCTTTTTGGCGAATCGCGGCCCACCAAAGTTTTTGCCCTTGTTGAACTTGTTTTTGCCCGCCTTGTTGGTCAACTTGACGTTGCTGGTTTTCTTCACATTGCCAGGTTTCTTCTTAGCCGCAATTTTCGACATCTTCTGGTGTCGATTAGCCTCGGATCTATAACGGAAAAAAATATTTAAAAACTGGCCTAATTGAATATGTAATAAACTTACCTTAAACGTAGTGCACCACCGCGACTGACATCAGTTAAATCATTGGTGAAGGCGGATTGTCCACCACGTCGTTTGGGTTTACCGCCGGATCCGGAATATCTGGGAGTCTCAGTTGCCGCACCCAGTTTGCCAGGACGCTTGCGTAGCTTTGCCATCTTGGCGCGCACAAGTGAAACCTTTTCAACTTCCTTCATGGCGCGTTCCTTGGCCAACTGTTCAGGTGTTTTCTTCCTAGGTTCTTCCTTCTTCTTCTTGCGCTTGTTCTCAAAATCTTTCACAGGCGGTCCATCCTCCCCATCGCCACCGTACTCCGGTCGCTTTCGTTTACCACCCGTTTTTCCTTTGCCAGCAGCAGGTTTGGCTCCCTCATCACCATCGTTCAGAGCAAGGCGAGCCTTTTCATTCTCTCGCTGTTGCTTGGTTTGGAACCAGGTGCGTCTTTCGTTGGGCTGTCCCAAAAGCTTACGTTCTGTTTTCGACAACTGCTGCTCCGTTTTTGCTAGCTGACGCTCTGCCTGCTCTTCATCAAGTATATTTTCTGTAGATAATGAGAAATCAAATTAATTGAAACTTCGTTTAAATAAATAAAGTGATGACTTACGTATTTCGGGCTCCAAAGCGGTTAGTTTATTGCGATACTTGTCAATGATTTCTGGTGGTATAATGCGATTCTTTACACTGCTCTCGGCATTTTTAATGATATCCTTAACTATCTTGCGCTCCTTCTCACCAGCCAGGGAAACAGATATACCCGCTCGTCCGGCACGAGCTGTGCGACCCACTCGATGGATATAATGCTCTGTGGTAATGGGCATCACAAAGTTAATGACTGTTTTGACACCCACAATATCGAGACCACGGGCAGCCACATCGGTTGCAATCAACACATCAATTTGCTCTTCCTTGAATTTCTTAAGCGATTCCAAACGTTGTTGTTGCGTTAAATTGCCGTGCAGTTCTCCAGCTCTTACGCCGAGTAGACCGAGGAGAATGTGCAGCCTATGTGCCTGCTTCTTTGTCTGAACAAACACCATGCAATGGTCATGGAAGGTGCGACAAATCAAGCTGGCTAATATGGGCTCTCGATCGCCTTCCTTATCCTCACGTATACGTATAAACTCCTGTCTCAAATTGTAGGCCACCTGTTGATTGTTGTTCACAAAGACTTTGACGGGTTTTTCCAGCGATACGGCGGCCAAGTCCTTGACCTGTTCGCTCATGGTGGCCGAGAAGAGCATTGTCTGGCGAGTCTTGCAGCACGAGTTGATAATCTCCTTCATTTGCTCAGCAAAATACTCGTCCAACATACGATCAGCCTCATCCAGAATGAGCACCTGCAATGAATTGATATCTTTTAGATACTATCAAGGATTAAAGACTAAGCTAAGCAAATTGGGATCAGCTTGCAACTGCAGCGCAATTTGCAAGTACCAGAGTATCATCTGAAGAGATCAGAGCGCAAGGATGGAGAATCATCATATTGTCTACATTTTATAGACCAACTTCTTATGTTTGCTTACCTCAATGGAATCCAAGCTGAAACTTGGAGTGTTCTTAATGTGATCGATGAGACGACCTGGCGTAGCTATGACAATATCCGGATTCTGTCGCAGTACAGCTTCCTGAGCCTTTACATCGAGACCGCCAATGGCGAGACCCACATCAATGGATGTGAATTGACACAGCTGCTTGGTCACCTGATAAACCTGGGCGCCTAACTCACGGGTGGGCACCAGCACTAGGACCCTAGTAATTGCCTTGTTGTTAAGCGGTCTGTAGAGCAGACGTTCCAATGTGGGCAACATATAGGCAGCTGTTTTACCCGTTCCTGTAGCCGCACAGCCGCAAACATCGCGTCCGAGCAGAGCTATGGGTATGGTAGAGGACTGAATTGGTGTAGGATAAATGTAGCCAAGGACTCCGATGGCACGCATAAGCGGACGCGACAGATTCATTTGATAGAAGGATGTAATTAGCTCGTTCGACTCGATAGTGTCATCGAATTGCATTTTTTCGCCCTCCTCTTCTTCGTTATCATCATCCGCCTGTTTCTTTTTCTTGTTTTTGCTCTGTTTCTTTTCGCGAAGTCGCAGATTATCATGCTGGAGCTCATCATCGGATAAATCTATCTCCTCCTCATCGCTCTGTTCAGCAGCAACTGTTTCGGCGCCTCCGCGTTTCTGCAAGCGAGCAGCGATTTTATCGTCTGTCTTTGTGCGTGCCTTGCGCTTGACATACTTCATCAGATCATCCCATGTATCTTGATTGTACTCCTTGACCGAGGATACGAATTCAAAGCCCTTTTCAAACTCGGTTACCTTTTTGTGTCTTAATTTAGTTGGTTGATACTACAAGGTGCCGGGTTAGAAAGAGAAATTTATCAGAGCTGCAAATCGGGAATATTTCTGGTGTTTACTCACTTCTACTTCAGCGTCCGAGTCTTCAGATAGATTCTCTACCTCAGCGTCATCCTCAATTGTGCCTATCAAGTCCATATTTTTAGTTGCACCCATTTTTATGCGCGTAGTTGCAGCGCGTGTTTACAATTAACAAAACACCCAACACGTGTGCGAAGTGAGTGACGAGTTGGCAGCTCAGCCATAAAGATTTCAAAATATATTTATCGGTCATCATAACATATGTATATCGATAAGCTTCGATAATTATTGGCCGGGCAAACAGCTGTTGAGACAATTGTTATGAAATTTCGTTAGTTTACGGCAAAATGTTGCGTTTGTTGACAAAAACTCGTAACTTTAGGTAATGTAATTTAAAATAGATTAAAATATTTGTCTAGTTATACAATAATACACTTTATAGATCACTGCTGCCTGCCTCAGGCATTCGCTGCTATGCACAGAAACAGGCCACCAACATAAAATCTCCGAATGAGGAAGCAATCAGCAATGAACCCATCAAATTCTTTGGTAGCCAGGCTGCTTCATGGCGTGCACGTGACACACGCAGCGGCGGCAGCGACGAATCATTGTGGTATCAACCATATGTAATCTCCGCCAGCTTAGCCATATTTCTGGTTTATTTCTGCATGCTGCGCGAGGAGAGTGACATTGATCTGCGCTTGGAGGGTAATCTGTACGATCATGTTAGTGGTTTGGAGGAGGTACAGCTTACAGTCAACTATAGATATAACAAGGAGCATGGATTGGACACCAAAGAGCAGGAGAAACGACTAATTGAACTTGGCGTGGATCTGAAACAATTGGATGCGCAATTGGCAGCACAATAATCATAGTATGTCTGGTTTTTGTTAAGGGAAAAGTAAATATATATATTCATAACATGTTTACAATATACTAATTTATAACTTATTCAATATTCGAGTCTATGTTCTTCTGCTGTTCCTCCATATTTTCTAAATGTTTCTTGGTCTTGCAATGGTTTCTAAAACTGGCATATTCCCTGATATAACAATCGCAGAGCTCGCAATAGAGAACAGGACCCTTTCGCACATGTTTTTCGACCACCGCATCGGGTGGAAGCTTGCCTTCGAGCTTGGCCAACTCTGTTAGCAGCTCCACATGACGAACGCTATCACAATGACGCAAGTAATTCTTACGATCTTTGATTGTCAGGCCACAGGTTTCACAATAAACGGACTCCGTCTTCTTATGCCCAGGTTCAACATTCGAGTCTAACATCATCTGCTGTTCCTCCAACTTTCTTTTATGTCGCTTGGTCTCGCAATGGTTTCTAAAACTGACATTTTCCTTGATATGACGATCGCAGGGACCACAATAGATTATGGGAACATTTCGCACATGTTTCTCGACCACCGCATCGGGTGGTAGCTTGCCTTGGATCTTGGCCAACTTTGTTACCTGCTCCGCATGACGAACGCTATCCAAATGGCGCGCATAATTTTTACGTTCTGCGAGTGTCACGCCACAGGGTTCGCAATAAATTGACTCCGTCTTCAGATGCACCCTCTTGATATGATCCCGAATGTCCTTATTGCTGTAAAAGGGCTTGGCACAGTAATCACAAATAAAGTCTGGCTGTTTCAAGTGAATCCTCTTCTGGTGTATCTTAAGATGAAAGCGAGTGGAAAATTTCTTTTGGCAGAAATCACACACTACCTTTGATGACGAGCTGCGTTGTGGTCGAGGTGGACGACCTTGCTCTTGGCGAGGTGGACGACCTTGGCGTTCTTGGCGCCACTTCCGAATAGCAACTCGACACTCCTCCGCACTGTGTGTATCACAGCAACGACCATGGCATTCTAAATTGCATATAAGGCAACAGAAACTGCGTGCATGGGCGTGGGCAACATGCTTCTTTAACGATCCCTCCAAGTGAAAACGATACTTGCAGCTGAAGCATTTAAATCTACAAAGACGTTGATGGAATGCTTGAAGTACTCTCTGCCGATGCTGAACATAAGTTCGTCGTGTGCGGAAGCTGCGGGAACAACTGTAGCATTGATAGCGAGGACTGTAATGCATCGGAGAATGGCTTTGCCTCATATGCAGTTGATGGCTAAAGCTGTATTTGTAAATGTGACCACAGTATGGACAGTTAGTGGGAGAGCTGCATTTGCGAGAAGAAGGTTTACGAGAAGAAGGTTGCTCTGTCATTTCAGTTTCCGCCACATAGTCTAGGTGATGCCGCTTGGACAGTCGCACATTCAGTTGCTCCACTTGTGTAGACTCTTTCTGCAGCTCCTGTTGTTGCTGTGTCTTGATTAGTTGTTTATAGGTAACATTCTCGAGGAACTCTCCGGTTACATTCCTCTTTGTACGCCTGCTCAGGTGTGAGAGTAACGTGTGCTGTATAAAGTAACGTCGATAGCATAACGAACAGTGCCAGTTGTCAGTGGGCGGGTGCTGCCATTGATGCGCCTCCAGGTGCTCTAGTTTATTCCAGGGTAACAAGGTGCAGTCTTCGCAGCTACAGCGTAATCCTGTAAAGCTCTGAGCAACTGAGTTGGGTCTCAGAGCACCATGTGCTTCGGTCACGCTTAATCTGATAAAGGCACGGCGATAGCCTGACGTTACAGTATCCATTATCTGCTCCAACTGTTCATAGTTTATTGTCTTGTCCTCTACGCTAAAGGCATCAGCAAGTGCTTCATAATCAGAACGTAAATCCACTTTATAATACTGGTTACTCCAGAAGTTTTCTTGGGATTGGGCCGTACTTAGTAGCAATAACAAGTTTCTGGTACTGAGAAGCGCCATTTTCTGTCCTGCTCCGCCAGTTTTAGTTGCTCCTGCATCAAAGTTTACAAACTTTTGGACTGAGCCTCGGCAACATTCGCATTTGCACTCACAGGCATTTGAGCAAGTTCTGACACCTCCTTCAGCGGGTGCAACAGCCAATTTACCAGACCAGGACATGTTTAATTCATGTAAATTAAACTAAACGAGTTAAGAAAACAAATGAACAAACAGTCGAATAGTTGTATTTCGATTACAAGTCAACCTCGCACTTATCGTCGAGGTATGTCGATAAGAGTACAAATAATTGATGTTTGACCAATCGATGATTTAATTTTTATTTTTTAATAATGCATAAACATTATAAGAACTGTTAGAATATTATATAAGATTGATTGTTGTACTAAAAAGAAATAAGTTTATTTCGGAAGTATTGCAAAAATCACTTAGTTTACTTATGAAAAATTATAGTCGATACTTGTAAAACTTTTCGATAAGTGAGTATATCGATTCTGGCATCGATGCTTTTGCAGCGTTACCGCATTGTGTTTGTTGGTTTCTCACAACAAAGACACACGCTCGCGGCGTAGTTGATTTTTGTTTTAGTTTCCAGACAGTGTTTATGGTGTTTGGTAAAAGGTAAACAAAAGTGCAAGTGTGTTAAATTGAAAAAAGTGTAAGTGCTGAGCATTAATTGGGCATCAGTCTCTTCCTTAAATTAAATCTATGTACATACACGGTGCATCTCTATCATTTGCAAACACGCACACGTAGTAATATTGTGTTTCATACAATCATGTGTATACATACATACATATCAATTTAATATAAATTAAATTCGTCTGCAGCTGACGACGGGTTTTGCTCAGTTGTTCCCAGGTCCAAAGTTCACTTTTTGGTGCAGCGCTTTTGCTTATGTATACGTTTGCACACACGTACACTGCATATTAATTATAATATAAGAAATATAATTGTCAATTGTCTTTCCTTTTCAAGTTTATCACGTTCTTAAACAAAACACCCCCACACTTACTTTGTCGACAATGGCTTCGCATTTCTTTCGTACTGCATTTTACGCAACTGCAGCGAGAAAATCAATAAATCTACCGTTTGCCGCCGGCCCACTGGCCGCTACTCTTGCCGTGGGTCTCTCGTTTGGTGGTAAATGCATGCAATTTTCTCTTAAATGACATCCACAAATGCAAATATATTTATTTATATATATATTGTATGTCTCACCTACAACGACAACAACAATGAACAACAACAATTCTACAATATACAGCACAAAATAATCGCAGCGCTGCAGTACCATATGAAAATGTCTATGCGGATAGTTTCTTCAGTGCCTGCTCCGCCCCCGGAAAGGGCAAGGGTCTGCTACAGAGGCCATTAGCTGATTACCGGGAAATGCAGCGACCGTTGTCGCGCAATTTCTCGAGCCTTCAAACTCAACTGGTTCAGAATGTAAGCATAAATACTTATATTTTTGTTGTTTTCTTTTTAGTTTTCGGTGTTTATTTATTTATACATGCTTGCCTTTTGAATAAACTTGCACACACTTATTTTAGATTTGCCCGAATTGTTTGCCCATTCAACGCTAAAATATGCGATTTTGATTTTGTTAATTCATTCTGGGGTCGCTATATATAACATTAACATTTTCATTGTAATGAATTCATAACATTCATTATTCATCACACATACGCAGTGTTGTCATTTTAACTTTTAAGTAGCTAGATTTTGGGCATTTGTATCGATTTATCAATTTAGTTACTAACTTTAAATTAACATTCTTTTAACTCAGCCACTACCACAACATTAACAATACACTGAAAAAAAGACTTCAACATAATATTTTTTTTCACCCACTCAATGGAAGATTTTCAAATGGTGTTCAATGAGCTGTGTTGATAAATAATTGTGATGAACTTTGTTCCCGAAAAATGAATTTTACTTTCCATTTGAGTGATTAGCTAGCAAAAACAAACTTGTACATTTTAATAGCTTTGCAATTAGCTAGCAGTCATTAGACATATGAATTAAAAAAACAAAAACGTGTAATTTGAATATGTTAAATTTGGTTTTAAGTCAACGTAGAACTTTTGAACCCAAGTTTAGCTTCGCATACGTGTGGCGACCTCTATTGTGACGTTTTATGAACAGTCAATTGGAGCAGCTTTTATAATAGATCATAAATGGCACTCAATGTCAAGCTTTCGTGTCTCAGAATCGCTCTCTTTGCGAATTTCCAAGCTCCCATAGAGGTGGGTGCTTCCAATTCCCACAATGTAATTCAATCCACCGCAATAGGAATTGAGATCCATCAACTACACAAATACAACTATGCCGACTTTCCATGATTTCCAGATTTATATACGAGTATTGTCTGCCTCTATGTTCAATTCTCACAAAAGACAGTCGATTTAAGCTTTTGTATCTGCAGATACATGTTGGATAAATCGTAGTTGTTCTCCCATCATTTTGCAATTATGTATTTGATAATTGAAATAACTGTACTGCTTATATTCCTATATATGCTGCTTAAGATCTATAGGCGCATTAAAATTGTGAGTTTTATATTCGAAAATCTAAGAATAAGTTTGAAGTCAAGAAGTGACCAATAGAATTTTATTATCTGTCTAAACTTTGTATGACGCTTATCTAAATTGCACGTTTCTTATCATTAGATTTGCTTCGGTATCAATAGATACGAAGTACGAAATGTCTACTGGATTAAGACTTACAGAAGCTACAATTTAGTTAACTGCAGTCCGGCGATATTGACGGTCAAGGAACGCCGCATCGCGCATTTATTATTATTTCT
The DNA here is from genome assembly GCA_037043535.1 of Drosophila putrida. Taxonomy (NCBI): domain Eukaryota; kingdom Metazoa; phylum Arthropoda; class Insecta; order Diptera; family Drosophilidae; genus Drosophila; species Drosophila putrida. The sequence goes on from JBAMBI010000065.1 coordinate 4,732,130, forward strand.
TTTAATTTTCTGTGTATTTTTCGGTAATTCTTAAGTTTTTTAAATTTGTATAACCCCAAACTTGAGTTATTAAGTCAGATGTTGTTACCGGGGCTTTTTATGCTTACCTCTATTATCTTATCTAAAACTAAAAGCTATCTACACGTGCAACGGGATTAAATTGCTATAGTGCCAATTGTTCAAGGTCAATCGTTAAATAGAGTTGTAAAATCCAAACGAGATCAATGTAATAATGATTTCTTAAGTTGACAACAAAGTTTAACCAATAGCGAAATATATCTAATCAAATAAAGTTCTATGACCAGATGTCAGGCCATAATGAAACATATTCGAAAATCAGATGTCCATCATATCTAATCAGCTAACAGATTAAAAAAAAAACACTCGACCTAACCAAACCATTCATTGTTGGGTATAATTCATATAAAGATTTTGATAACAAACATATCAAAGTTTGGGATTGTATTAAATACCTCAAGATTAAATTGAATATATATAACTAATGCTCATATTATGATATTTGTATTATGCAGAGCGCAATGGCATCCATGAAGAATCGTAGGTATTTATCCTCCAAGGATATAACCAAGAATATGACGCTCTATACGACTAACAAGGCGAATATCGAAGTGGATCCCAAAACTTTGGCCTTCAAGAAGCCCACGGGTAATCCACTGGTCCTGATGATGGCCTGGCTAATGGCCAAGCAGAAGCATCTGAAGAAGTATGCCCAAATCTATACTGAGATGGGATTCGATGTGATGGTGGTGCACATTACACCCTGGCAGCTGCTTTGGCCGACCAAGGGCACTCAGGTAAGAAGCCATAAATGATACACACTTAACTGGTTTTTCCTTTTAAAAAAACTTTTCTCTTTTGTTTTGCCAGGTGGTCGCCGCAGAGACACTGAAATTTCTGGAGAACAATCAATCCTATGCACCGATTGTAATGCACGGCTTCTCGGTAGGTGCATATCAGATGGGCGAGATAATGTTGCAGATGTCACGCGACATGGATAGATATAGCAGTATTTTGGATCGTGTCGCTTGTCAAATTTGGGATAGTGCGGCTGATATTACAGAGATCCCAGTGGGTCTACCCAAGTCCATTTTCCCAAAGAATGAGCGCATGCAGAGCGCCCTACGCAACTATACGTTGTACCATATGAAAACATTCCACAATCAGGCGACCATACATTATATGCGCTCCAGTCAGATGTTCCACTCGACGCTGCTCAAAGCCCCGGCGCTCTTCTTTGTATCTGAGAATGATCCTATTGGTCCACCATCCTCCAACCTTGCGGTGCGCGACAATTGGGAGCGTGCCAACATAAAGGTTACATTCAAATGCTGGCAACGCTCACAGCATGCTGGACATTTGATGAAGCATCGTGATGAATATTTGGAGTTGCTGTTCCAACATTTGGAAAGCTGTGGTGTCCTTGAGGCTGTTGGTGTGCCAAAGCGCGCAAAGTTGTAGAATACCTCTCCAATTCAATTTGGGTGATAATATTTGCGACTATTTCATGATTTTACATAGTTCTAAGAATTAAAGATTAACCATTCTGTTCCCTATATGTACGTGTGTGTGTCAGAATCTTCAAATTATACCAAATTTTTCGGCTGCAAAAAATTAATCCCCTTTGAACAAGAGCGCAACTGAGAACCAACAAAACAGCAAACGAACATTAAAATTTTTGTGTTGTGATTCTTTTGTTAAAAGGGGGCAAATTCATAAGATTTAGGCTATGTATTGCAAAATAAATGCTCTATTGTAAAGCAACGATATATATTTATATAGATATTGTTATATTTTGAGACCAGCACACTAGCACCAGCCTCACAGCTAAATAAAGTAATTTTATTAAAACCAATTAAACACAATTGACTGTTGTCTGATTGAATATTAAAAAATCGTAAATTAAAAAAAATTCTGACTCGCTGCGGACAGGATTCGAACCTGTGCGGGTAGAACCCAATGGATTTCAAGTCCATCTCCTTAACCACTCGGACACCGCAGCCTTGTGTTCACCGCCGGCAAATTGCGTACAACTTACCTCTGTGTGCTGATTGCTGATGTTACTTACATATGCCATAGAGAGCGTTGCAAAGAGCTGCATTTTCGTACTGATAGATGGCGCTGCCAACAGCCTATTTTTAAATACAACTTTTGGCACGCATCGATTATGTGCTGCGGTGTCCGAGTGGTTAAGGAGATGGACTTGAAATCCATTGGGTTCTACCCGCACAGGTTCGAATCCTGTCCGCAGCGAGTCGTAAATTTTTTTATTTTTGTTTTTTAAATTACATTTTAATATTTGAGTCATGATGTTCAACAGGTTATATTTGTATTTATTTATTCTTGATTTATTACTATGAAAACACACTCTGTTTGGTTTGTTTTTGTTTTTTTAATATTTTGTACGTCTGTTACAAAAAATAGTTTGCATTTTGTTTAAGTGTCTTTACAACTATGGTTTGTTTGATTTATATATTTAAAAAGAAAACTTAATACAATACGACTGTATTAAAAGAAGAATTATAGTATATAGCTTAAAACCTATCCACATTCGCCTCATCAGACTTTCACTGCTTTGGTGGTGGTCGGTATACGCCCACGACTACGGCATGATCACGTTCGTATGGCTCCAACGTGAGCTGTTCCTGTGGTTTCAGTTTGTCCGCCTGCATCTTCTTCACTTCAGCGGCAAAGACCGCCTCTGGTTGCGCTGTGGAGTCAATACAGGATGCCTTGATGGAGATGACAAAGTGACCGCCATTCTTAAGGAAATGCTGTGCATTTAATGCGACAATACGACCCTGATCCGGTTGTGCCACATCCGCGAAAATTGTGTCCACCATGCCAACAAGCATGCGGTACTTATGCGGATGACGTGCGTCCTCGATAATAGGAATAATGTTGGTGCGTTTCTTGGCTACATTTATCAGATCACGGCCCGAACGATGTGAGAACTCAACGGCATAGACAAGACCCTCAGGTCCAACAACATCAGAGACGTGGGACACTGTTGTGCCAGAGGCGCCACCCAAATACAATACCTTGGAACCAGGTGGCATGTGTATTTTCTCAACGCCGCCGAGAATGGCAGCGGCCAACTTGGAACGGAAGGGATTCCACACACGGTACTCAATCTTTTCGCCGCCAGTCTGCAAGAAAATGATAGCATTAAGTTAACTGTACCAGACTAGATAGCTGCTCAGTTGATGGAAGGATTCGTTTGCCTCAGTAGTGCTATAGTTCTAAGCGTCACGTGGACGCCATCCGCAACTGTTTAACATGCACCTGAAGTACACACAGACGGACAGACGTCACGCACACTCATGGCCACAGTTTGCCATGTTCTGTACCCCTGCACAACATCATCATCAGCAGCAGCACTTAACGATGTTATAAATAAACATGGAATCTGTATACACACCTCAACGGAAATACGCTTCTCGCCGTAGACTTCTGAACCGGGAACAAAGTTGCGTGTGACTAGAGCATCTTCTTTGCCACGAGCAATGAACACGCCCTCGTGACGATGTGGTTCAATGGTGACTGTTTTGCCTCCCTTGAAGCCGCCGGCACCGCCGCCACGGCCTCCACGACCACCTCCTCCACGTCCACCACCACCGCGTCCACCAAATCCACGGCCTCCTCCGCCGCCACCACGTCCACCGCCTCCGCGACCACCAAATCCACCTCGGTCACCGCCTCCACCTCCGCGACCACCAAAGCCTCCTCCACCTCCACCACGGCCACCTCCACCGCGACCACCAAATCCTCCTCCACCTCCACCACGTCCGCCTCCACCGCGACCGCCAAATCCTCCACCGCCTCCTCTACCTCCACCACCGCCGCCGCCGCCACCACGAGGACTGAAACCTGTTGAAAATATAGATTAATTCCATCAGTACCTCAGTGTGTTCATAGGTTAAAGATTTTTCGCTTTGTTTTGGGTTTGAAAATGAGCATTTTCAGCGAGAACTGTGTGCTATATATTGTTTACAAACATCTTACCTGGTTTGCCCATTTTAATTATCTGTACTTTTAGTTTTTAATACAAATTTGTGATCCAATTCAAAAACGCACGCGGTTTACTTAAACGCTGCACGCATAGAAAAGAAACCACGTGTGAGTGTATCGATATATCGATATTGTGGTACATATCGGTATTTATGTTTTGCAAAGCTGCTTTACTATCGATAGCGAAAATAACCGATGCACCCTCTGCAATGGCTCACTTTGCGTTTACGTACTCCCTTTCGCGTGCATCGCATTATTAGGTAATTTCTTGATTACTATTTACGGTCACACTGAAAGTCTACGCAAATATGGCCGTCGCATGAAAATTATGTGAGAAAATATTAAGCGCCGTGTTTGCCATTTGTGTTAATAAAACCAAGAAAACTTATACAAGCGTGAACGCAAAACGTATACAAATGTAAGCAAATTAGTTTAGTGCCTGTAACTATCGTTTTTATTAGCTTAACACACATTAACTGCCCGATTTCGGTTCGTGTTCGGTTTCGATTATTTGTCGCTGACAAAGCAGAAAACGGAAAAAATATGCATACATACATATGTCTGTACGTGCGTGCCTGTGTGTGTGTTTGTGTGTGTCACTTTGCCTCTCAAGAGCACAACAAATATCGTTGAGAAGCCGGTGCGCGTGTCGTCACATTATGAAAATCTTAATGAATTCAAAGCATCAGTCTGGTACACTGTATTTTATTGGCCTTGATGGTCAAACGTGTCGCGGCATGGGCTGAAAAAAAGCTGGTGACGTTACGTTCTTGCGGCAGCCGCGACGCGCAACGTAAGGGTCGCTTACGTTTGTTTTCCAGCTGTTTGTTTTCGTCTCTCGCTCTTTCCCACTTACGACGTTGGTCGCAACGGGTGGAATTGGCCCACAGCCCATAGTGTGTGTGGGTTGGTAACGTTACGTTACGATGCTCTGCGTTACGTTACGCTAAGCAGCCTTGCGCGCGCGTGTTGTAATTCGTTTTCTATTACGTTGGAACTGTTTTTTATCTCTCATTGTTGATATTGTTGTTGTTGTTCTTATTATTATTGTACGCCATTTCTAATGCCTCTCTCTTTCTCTCATGTTTTTATAATCAATTGTAATATATTTGCAGCTTTTTGTGTATGTGTTTTTATGATATAAAGATATATATAAATAATATATAAATGAGATAGTGTTGCGCGCGAGTTCAAACGTATAGCAAAAAAAAAAACGTGCGCGAAAGAGAGCGCGATATACGAAACGCGTGATGGCGTCGCGCAGGCGCCCAGATTTGAATCCAAAACTGCACATGGACAGACAGCCAACAGCTGCACGCATAACAGGTACCTCCTACTAGGCATATCGAACTTATCGATAACTATGACGTCGGCATATCAATTTATCTACGCCTCATCGATTTACGCCAAAATATCGTTTTTAAAGGTTTATAGAATCTAACGAACAAAAAAGGAGTCGAGAAATTAGATTTACTTAATTTAAGGCTTGAAAACAGCGCAATTACAAATCTAACAATTATTGTTTGACAATTATCAATATGTTTAGAAGAAGACTTCTTAGAATGTTGAGATATTAACATATTACATATAATTTAACAATAGCTTTGCAGAATATTTTCGAGGTGCATAAATATTTAAAATACATTAATAAAAAGCATACACACAGCAGATTAGGTATATAAGTAAATTAAACTATAGATAATATCGGTCTTCAGTATGGACTTTTTCGTACTAAGAATTTCTCAATATAAGTGCATAGAACAAATAGTATTAAGCAAAGAAAATGTTGTTAACATTTGAATTACATTTCCAATTTACAGATCCATCTTTACCCGCTGGCAAGCGTCGCGAAATAGACAACGTTATGAAGAAGGCACGTGCCAACACAACAAACGATTACTGGGACAAGAAACTCATCGAGGCTGAGGAGAAAGATCCAAATCGTTGGCGCCATACTGGCTACAAGAAAATGTACATTCAAGGCGAGAGCAGTTCCGGAGAAAGCGAACGCGACTCCGCTCAGGCCAGCTATTCCCGTTATCCGGGTCTACCGTCAAACTCTGGACCACCGCCGTCGTCGTCCTCATCGCGTTATGGCCGATCGCGATCACCGCATTCGCGAAGTCGTTCGCGTTTGCGCAAATCACCGCCGCTGTCCCCGCCGCCGCCATCGCATGCACGTCGCCGGTCACCGCCTCCGCAGTTTATGGATCGCCGACCCGTAATGTCGCCTCCATCGCCCCATCATAATGGGCCGAACCCAATGCGTGGCCGACCACGCTCGCCGCCAATGCCACCGCGCAGCATGCCCCGTTCCCCCAACAATCACCACAATAACAATAACGACATGCTGCGTCGTCCGGGTAATGGGCACGGTAGACCGCGATCGCCGCCAGAACCGGCAACTGGTTCTTCATCACAGTTGCGTCGCAAGCCAACGAACGCGTCGCGATCACCGCTTGGCCGACGTCGTTCGCCGCCGTTGCCGCCTCCATCGTCGTCGTCGGGAATGGAGAAACGTGGCATGGGCCCAGCACACATTCTACCGCGATCCAAGCGTCCACCGTCACCGCCACCAAGGGTAAGTAAACCTAAACATTTAACCAAAGTTAGATAAAGGAACCTAAGCAACTAGTTTGGTGTCTCTATTATTGTAACTTACATTCCTTAAATACTATATAAACTGAATTTTAATAACTATTCTCAATATTCATATATTAATCTAGCATTCAATGCGGTCGCGTTCAAACAGTTCTATGAGCAGCAGCTCGGATGATTCCTGTTCCCTATGTTCGCCCAGTCATCGTCACAGATCTCGGTGAGTTGTTAACAGCTTCAATTATTCAATTAACATTTAATGATTATCAATTTCCTTTACAGTTCTCGTGGTCCGCGTTCGCCTCCGCCAAAGCCGCGTGGCCATTATCGCGGTGCCGGTGCACCGCCGCCGTTACCACCGCCAGAGTCCCATGGTCGTTTGCATGGTCGTCCCACAACTCCGCCGCCGGTTCGTGGTGGTGGAAGTGCTGGCATTGATAAATATCGTGAGGCCAAAATGCGTCATATAAGCCACGAGCGTGCCACATCGTCGGATGTGCATATGAAAGTCGGTCGCGTGTCGCGTCATTCACCTCCTCCAGAGGATCCGCGACTCAAGCATCGGCCGCCAGAGCCACCAGAGCCAGCAGCACCTGCAACAGCTGCAGCACCGCAGGCAAGAAGAAAAAGAAGGAGAAGGAGGTAATGGCCGTGTAGCCAAACAGCAGCTGAATTGATATTTATACAAATTTAGATCAACTTACATTCCTTTCTGAATCTTTCATTTTACAGATTCGAACTCGTGTCAAAATCGAAGGTGAAAAACGCAAGAAGCATACGAGTGCAACGGTTGCAACGAGCGGCAGTGGCAATAATGCAAACTCGTCATCAGATTCGGATGATTCGGGCGGTTCCGATAGCGATGAGGCGACCCCAGCATTGCCATCATTTTCGGCAACAACGCGTCTAACGCTTTCCGAGCGTTTCGGCAAAATGGCTCAATGGAGCATCGATCGCAGCAATATGGAAAATATGCGCATCACCAAAGATTCGGCGGGTGGTGCTCTCAAAGTGATGATCGAAGAGGGTCTGGAATCGCCGCCGCGTCGTTATTCGTACTCTCCGGCGCCGGCTGGTCATTTCCCGGAAGAGTTGGCCACCACAGCACCGTCGGGTATGCTGTCGTGGGATGATGTGCGCGTTCGTTACGAATACTACAAGAGTCGCGGCTATCTGAGGGATTTGGATCTTAAGGTATAAGACAACATATGATTCAATTGAAATTAATCTTATCTAATCATTTGATTTCTCTTTGTTTGCAGGACTACATCAAGTGGGAGGAATGGTGGTATAAATATCAGGAGTGGTTAAAACAGGAACGCTATTACGAGTACTGGGATCGCAGTCAGCAGCTGCGAAGACGGCGCAAGAAGCTGCCAGTTACTCAGCGTTTAAATTAAATAAATTGCACTTTATTTTCCTAAGTCCATTCGCTTTTCCCTTTTGTACTCCCATCGTCTCCTTTCATTCATTCGGTTAGTTTTTTCCTTTCATGTTTATTAATCATTTCAGACTCACACCTTAACCACCTATTTTTTGTACATTTAGAATGTATAAAAACGCATTTTGTCAGCTTTTGTATTTGATAACTAATTTATATATTTATGTATATGGGCATCAATCAGCGGAGAATGTCGCGATGCACAGATGGCTATATATTTATATATAAAAAAAAGTTATATATACAATATCAAAATTGAACACAGAACATTGTAATTTGTCGGTTATTTTGTCTGTGTACGTGTTATTTTTTCCAGGCAGCAGAGACATTTGTAAACACATTAAATACCATATATACATATAAATAAATGAATAAATAAGTAAATACGCGAGTTTTGTTTGCAAACTGTTTTCCAAAATTATAAATAAAGAGTGGGATGTTGTTTTTCATTGCTTCGAATTTAAATTTAACGGGCGATTTTATGTTTCGAAAAAAGCGAGCAAAGATGGCGCCACAGTACTGTTTTCGTGCTCGCTATGAAGTTTGGCGCCCTATCTAAATAAGGTTCAAAGCAAAAGTAACTTTAAATGAATGCTTGGTGCTCGAGATGGAAAAGGTAATAAAAATATTAATTCTATTTTAATATCTTTCAAATTTTAAGCAGATGCAAGGGGTTTTCTTTTGAAACGGTGGAGAAAATATTTTGTCTTTATTGCGAAACATAGTTCGCCACCTTTGGTTTACTTCTAGAAGTATATTCTTATCGATGACGATAATAGTATCTATCGATATATCAATATATTGTTTATAAAAGTAAAAGCATTAGCTGTAGAAGAACTAAGTTTGTTTATAACTAATAATGAACTATCAAGCAAAGCGAGTGATGCGCCAGAACTCGGTGTCAATTGCAGCCACCGATATTGGCGGTGTTGCGTCACCTCCTGTAATGACAACAACTTCATCGGCGCCCAGCACACCCCAGTTGCAAAATCTGGAGGACAACAAACCTGTCCACGTCCATCGTCAGGTGATATTGGTGCAAGGCGGCAACATGCCACAGTCGCAGCAGCAGCAACAACAACATCAGCAGTTGCAAGCCGTGACAGCCGTGGCACCAAACCAAAATGCAGTTATGGCCACAATACAAATTGCAGACGATGCTCCCGTCTCATTGCTTACAGAGATTGCTGATATAATGCGGAGCTTTGGAGACAGCGATCAGCCGCGTCCAGCCAGCGTAAAGTTGGTAGAACAGATACTGCAACAGCAACTACGGGGGATTTTCAATGAAGCCTCACTGGTGGCAATGCGTCGCAAGCAGAATCCATGTCCCTCGCAAGCGGATTTTGAGTTTCTCATGCGAAATCATTCTGTAAAAATAGCCAGAATGCGGAAGCACTTGAAAGATATGCGTATATTGAAGCGATTTCTTAGCATACGCACGGGCAGACCGCAGGATTTTATGGATGATCTCGAGCAGCAAGAGGAGGACGAAGAACTTGCCATTGAAGTGCATGAACTGCACGATGAGGATCGCATGCGTCGTTTGTTTCGTGCCGATCGCATCTCACAGATACTCACAGGGCAACAATATCTGGAGTTTAACGAAGCGCGAAAGACATCCTTCTACTGCCGGCACGGTGAGAAGATCAAAAACAAGTTTAGACGCTTCCTGGACTTACCCGCTGACTTGCGTATACCTACGCCCACAATGAACATATTGGCCTATCTGGCACACGAAACCATTGCGGCTATTGTGGACTACTCCATATTAACGAGACTGAATTCGGAGAACCGTGCCACAGAACCTTACAGCCGCGTCACCTCAGCTGGAGGAAGTCCTGCCATGATGCATGTGTGTCCTGAAGTCACCCAAGGCCGAGGCATGGAGGTAGTGAAGCCCATTAGCGTACAGGAAATACACGAAGCTATGCGACGCTTTCGACAAATGAGCAATCGAAAAATTGGACGTTATCGCAACTCTTGTGACATTGACTTTAGACGCAGTTTTCTGGCCATCTAAAGGATTGATAAGCTTCCTAGATGTCATAAAAGATTGTGTGTACTATTACTTATAATATCTCAAATAAACACTCTAAGAATTCAATTTGAAGCAATGATTTACTATTGTTAAATTATATTTTGGAATGACTTCAGATTCTTTTGTCAAAGTTCAATGAAGCGAGCTTTTTTTTAGCATAAAATTCGAGAGCTGGCTAGAAAATAGCTAAGCTGGCAACACAGACTACAACGCTTTTGACTTGGGTGTTTATGTGTGTAGTGGGAATATGTCGTTGATGTCAACGTCGCGACACGTCTCACAAAAAAAAAGTATGCATGTAGCGTTTGTTTGCCTGACGGCATATAAATTGAAAAATTCACATATAAAAATATGTAATTATTTGGCATGTTTTCAATTTGCACAAACCAAAGACGTTGAATATGCGCTGGCAAAGGGAAGGATATGGATAAAATCATACATTCAGAGATGGGGGTAGTACTTAGGGGATGCTGAAATGTCTGCAACATTTTGAGAGAGGCATGAGATTTCCGCTATACGAATTAACTGTTGTCGTGGGTAAACAGGTAACTGATAATTAGATTAAATGTTTAATGCTGATGTGGAATGTCTCGAAATGTCTCATTCACATACACATTATTCGATGTGCATAATATGTTAATGAGAATTATTGATTGTGTGTACTAATCAGTAATATTACTCATGATATCGCAAACTTACGACTGTCTTAAATGGTGTTAGTCTAAGTACAACACTTGACTGTATTATCTTTAAGTGCAGTTACATTATGCTGTTACATTTAACTCTGTACTCTATAATTGCCTTTGGCACTTGCTGTCTAACCTCAATCTGGATCCTTGTCATCAGCAGCACCACCACCAAGGGCCATGCCCTAGTACAATTAAGGCGTGCCTATGTCTGACTAAATAACAACAACCAAAGTGTTAAGAAGGCTTTAAGCCACACTGGCTTCCCACCCCGAGCCCCGAATCTCCAGCAGCACACAAAAGGAGCCAGAAAAACTTGAGGAAAAGTCACGTCTAATTACACACATCTAAGAGCAGCATTTTGACCTGGTTCCCCCGATGGGGAAGGGGAAAAGGGGCGGTGTAGCATGGCATAGGGTTGCTTATATTTTCGCCAAATTGGTTTTAAAAGCCACAATGAGCCGTTTCATGAGGAGGGGCGTGAGAACGTGAGCAATTATTACGGTTAAGTAGCAAAGTGAGTGTAAGACCGAGCATAGTAGTATATACTCCTACATACATGTATAAGCCTTGTATAATCCACATAAAATGCTATTATATGCTAAAAATGACAAATAAGTGTCAAGGAATGAAAACAGCGTGTTGACAACTGCCGCTCTGATGGCTGAAACGGTTTAAACATGTGTGAAAATATTCGCAAAGAATTAAAAATAATTGAATTTGAGTGCAGAAATCAAGCGAGGCGCAAAAACTGCAGACAACGGGCCAAATGAAGAAGAAGAAGACGTTGTCGAACACGAGTACAGTCAACGCCGGGAGCCGATAGTCATCATTAAGAAGCTCCTTTTGAGCCGACCAATCACGCACAAAGCGAGAAAGACACAGTGGTCAGTGAAAGAGAAAGAGAAAGAGAGAGAGAGAGAGAGAGGCGTGAGGTGGCGGGAGTGTAGTGGCTGGTCTTGTGAATTAACAATTCCTTTCAATTAACTGCACAACCGACAAAAAGTCGTGCAAAAATAAAACCGAGCATCCAACGATATTCTCTTTCAATAAAAATCCGAAAACTGCAACCAGGGATGTACAACTTTAAATCTCCTTAAAACAATTACTGGTTAAAATACTTATGTTCCCAATTGCAGTTCATATTCTAAAACTCTAAACTCTTTTCAATAGAAGTCAGATAAATAAATAAAGAAGTAATCTGTTCAGAAATTCGTTCCTTATAAATGTAGTTAAAAGAATCTAACGTAAATGGAAATGCATTTTTAGTAAGTTATAAAACAATTCTGTTGAACTGTATCCTCGTAAATTTGAAAAGAAGTGATATGACTCGGTTTGAAAATCGATTGCAGCCCTGGTGCTGCAGTTGTAGTTGTAGTTGTAGTTGTTGGCACAAAGTAAGAGTAATGAAAACGTTGCATACGTACGGGCGCAGAAGCGAAACTACATAAATAAACGCAGAAAGATAACGGGCATGCAGCAATGCAACGAGTATTTGGAGGGGGAGGAGGTGGGGCTTGTGGGCACGACCTGGGGATAGGGATAGCTGAAGAGCTGTGGGTTTTTTTGGGGTTTGGGGCTCTAAAATCAGCAGCGACTCTGTAACAAGTTTCGTGTTTCTCTTTACAGTTCTTTGCTTTTTGTATTTCGTTACAGTCAATCAGTTTTGCATGAGCGATTTCTTTACTCGTTTGCGCCAACTGTACAATTTACTTATTGGAAGCTACACCGAGATGGGGAAAGAGCCAGAGGGGTATACGACGGGGGCTATATTGTCGGGTTGCGGGTCGCTGAGCTTAGTCGCTGCAGTTTTTGAAACGAAGTTAAAGCGAGTAGCTTCAACTACTATTGAGTTTATTGGAATTTGGATCTAGCTTGCGCAAAAGTTTCTATCCCAAAAAAAAAGATTTACATCCTCTTAAATAAATTTAACGTTGGTTGTCAGTTACTATTCAAAAAGCTATGTAAATCTATCAAACAACAATCAACAAACAATCTATCCTTAAACAAATTCCTTAATTTCTTTTAATTCGTAAAGAAAGATTATGATCTAATAAAATCTGTATATGTTTTTAGAAATTTCTCTAATGTTAAATTATTATATCTTCTATTCAAATCTAGAAAAATAATATTAGGGGAAGTCTGAAAAAGGATGAGAGAGATAGAGAGAAAAGATAGCGCAGGAAATCTAAGCCATTCGTTTAAAGCTGCTAACGTGTTTTCTCTTTGTCATCTTTAATCTATGAATTTAATTTCCCTGAATTGTACAGAAAATCGGATCTTAAAACATGCCAGCATAAGTTCATTGTACAAAATGCGATATTTATCAATTCCAATTTCCTTTCATGCTATTCATTGCAAAAAAAAATCAATAGATTGAAGCCCACTTCATTGTGTCGAAAGTGTTTTAAAGTTGTTCCTTATCGTACCTGTATTAAGTGAAAACTACCATGATTTTGCTGCTCAGCTCAAAGCAGTATCCTTTTCCAAGATTAGCCACAATTTGTGCCAATTTCCAGCTTTGCCTTTTCCCCCTCAACTCGCTCTTCGCTCGATATCTTCTCCAAATAACCACTTTCTGTAATTAAAACCTCAAACAATCAAACTATCCGATATCCCCGCTCCCCAATTCTGCCCCCACATACGAGTACAAATGTCCCCTCTTCTCATGAGAAGAAAAAATAAAGAAGAAAACTTTAGGCACACACGTAGAGATTTTCACACGCACTTTGTGCAAGAATTTTGTTACGGGATTCACTTCACTTGTATCCAAACTGAGCTCCATGGGGGGCTGATTGTCTTTGATTTTCATTCGTCGACCATCGACGTGATATTTGCTTAATTTTTGCCCAGAGGTTTCGATTCGTTTGGCTTGGATTGGTTTGCTTTGGTTGGGTTTGGTTTGGTTTGCACGAATAATTATTTGCCCATTTGGGATAAAGTTTTCCTGCAGTACAGGTAATTTTCGCATTGAGATTGGAGCTGGCAATGTGGACGGGGTTGCACTCTGGGTAGACGAAAACAATTAGAATCGAAATCAAACGAAGCAAAACGGAAACAACAGACACAGTCACATACATTCACAGGCAGACAAACAAACACGGACACACAGACAGACAGATGGGACAGAAACGGATATCAGGTAGTTGATTCAGTTGGAAATCACTTGGATTTCATGTTACACTTTTCCTACACAATAGAGAGAGAGAGACCCCATCGAGTGGCAATTGTATTTAAGCAAAAATTTCTTGTTCGTTTCGTGATGAGTTTTAACTGTAATTGTGCTTAAATCGTTGGACAGACCAGTTGGCCTATTATGTTGGCTTAATCGCTAACCAGTTCTCAAGTGTTTCAAATGTGAATACCCATCGCTCCATCTCTCTTATTTACACAAATAACTATCTCTATCTCACACTGTCGCAACGTTTTGTTCGTTGCTGTTGTTTGCTTTTGTTGTGTTTTATTTTTTCACACTTAATTCTCATGTTTCGTTTCATGTGGCTAAGTTGTTTTTGTTGTTAGCTTTGGGTCTAAAAATAGCTCTCTGATAAGCCCCCACGTGTGATCGCTCTCTGTGGTCATCGCTTGTGTGTCTGCTATTGTTGCTTATACTCAGACCGCTTTGCATTCAACGGTCCTGTGGCGCAATGGATAACGCGTCTGACTACGGATCAGAAGATTCCAGGTTCGACTCCTGGCAGGATCGATGATACTTTTTGTTTTTTAATATTATTTTTTAATTTCATTACAATTAGTATTATACTAAAATGTTAATCTTAATATTCTAGGTTGTTTTGGCTTTAAAAAGCTTTGTAATTTTGATTTAATTTCTGTGGTACAAAAGAATTATAACAACATAAATTTTACCGTATTATACTATTTTTTTGGGATACAAACTCGAAAAAATATAGACATATTTGGGTAGGATATCACATTTTGGTTTTATAAATACTTTACGAAATTAACTTGGCTTTATTTATGCGAGTTTTTGTGTCCATTCACAATTGTTTTGCTGCGCTTACACGTTTAAGTACTTACAAGTTGGTTTTTATATGTGACAGAACATTTTAATGCTCTTCTCCCGCCCAAAAAATGTAGACAAGCGTTTTCGGTTTATTTTAAAATTGTTTTTATTTCATTTCCTGTTGTAGCTCACAATATTTTATGATGACACACATAAAGCATAAGCAAATCTCTTGGCATAAACCACGAACTCATCTGCAATACGCTCATACACGAATGTTGAATATAATTTCATTACATTGTACCCCACCCAACCACTCTCCTTAAGAGACCTCACACGACCCCGCACAACAGAAACTGTCAACACGGCGCTTTTCCCATTTCCCTTACTGTTAACATTGCCCAGAGCCGTGCCAGATAACAGTTTACTTTCTTAATCTTTGTACATAATTTTTGCAACCTCATGTTACGTAATGTCTGCCTCGAAGTTGAGGGTAGTCGCATTCAACGTGTGCCTATACTCTATACAAAAGGGGAAGTTGAATTTGGTTGTTCGCTTGGTTACACACTTATCAAAATAAAAGTAAACTAAAATTGTTGGGTGTTTAAATCTTGAGTTTTCGCTTTAATTTCGGCAGTCTCTTATTTTGTTTTCATCTTTTAAAATTTATATGGAATGATATACACCCTATACAATTTAGAGACTATTTAGTAACGGCTTTGGCTAATTTTCCTACTTGTTTTTATCTGTCTTTTGTTTTATGTGTGTGTGTGTGTTGTTCTTTTAGATTTGGTTTTGTTGTGCTTGTCTGGCCTTGGGCATTATACAAACCCCCTTTTGTACATTCCGTCTGTAACATTTACACATGTGGCTTTGCAGGTGTTCTTGCTGAAATGTCTTGACATTTCCTGTTGATAGTAAGAAGTAGCTACGAGGGAGCCCGCAAAATCCAAAACTGTGCCTTAAGCTAGAAAAAAGTTTTTAAGAAACTTCAGTCTGTTTTCTTTTCCACACTTCTTCGTATTTTACTCCACTTCACTCTACGCTACTCCACTGTAGGCCACTCCATTCCACTCCACTCTACTCGACTCCATTCTAGTCTGTGTGAAGCTCAAGTCAAGTGTGGAGACGACGCTGCTCTTGACCGTAGTCAACGGACAAAAACCGCAAGTGACTGCGGCAGGAGCAGAGTTCACAACGCCGAGCTCCAAGCGCATCCCAAGCAACGCTTTCAATTACCAACTTAACGCTGATTACTTATTCCTCAGCGCAAAATCCTGACATGCGCTTCACTCCCCATTAAAATCGCCTCCTTTACTTACACACAGCACAACTCGACCCATTGGCAGACCACAAGGCATATTAGTCAAAAGCGAATTGCGGCTGGGCTCATAAGGAGTTGGTCTTGGCTTGGCTTTCTTCGTGGGTTCATCTTCATCCTGTCGCACTCTCGTTGGCCTCTCAGTTCGCCTTTGCCACTTAATCTCGCCTCTTTGGTATGCACGGACTGTATTCAAATGAATTCTGATTGAATTCATTGAAGCTCATCAGTGAGAAGCGATTTTTTCTGATCTAAGACAGACGAACACACAAAGACATGCAGAGAGTACGAGTCAGTAAGTTGACTGGGCTGGGCTGGGCTTGTCCTGGTCCTGGTCCTGGCTGGGCACATCCCTCAGACATTTATTTTCAGTAATGGAAAAAATGTGTTCTGCAATTTCGCTCATTTTTATACATAAATTGTGCCACGCAGCGTTGCTAGTTACATACAAACATACGTATTACGTACATATATACAGCTATAATGCTAAAAAGTAAAGTAAATAAAGGATAATGCAGCAAGGATATAAATTACATAAAGCAGCTAGAGAATGACTAACTGTGGCAGGCAGTCAGGCAGCCGCTGGACGCGAACGTGGCCAGCATTGAGCTCGGTACTCAAACAAGGAGCAAGAAGCTGAAAAACGGATGCCAAGCCGGCGCATTAGAAAATGGCGCACAGGAAACAGGAAGTATTTTTAACGATTGGTAAATTTTGACGGGCGCCTCATAACACCGCCCTCCCTCCCTTCCTGTCCTAACTTCGACAATGCGTCGTGCTCTTTTCCCTGAATACATCGTCTAATATTCCTTTTGTTATTGATGGAAATGCAAATTGGATTTTGGCAAAATTCCCCTCTTGCTTGCATTTACTGCCTCTGATTTCGCCAGTTGGGAGTTGTGTGAAAATTTATCGGAAATTATTAACGGCAGCCGAGCACTGCATTTATCATTCGCAATTTGTGTTTGCTTAATAAATGTGGTCAAGGCGTTAAGATGGCTTTACAGCTAGGAACTGTCAATGCATTTTATATTACAAATATTAATACTGTGCTTTAGGTTGTCTTTCGTATACTTAATATGTGAAATGAGGTTAGTTCTCTTTTCTTTACAAAACAATGCGTTTCATCATCTACAACTAGGAACTAGGAACTTTACAGCTGGGAACTGTCAATGGATTTTATGTTACAAATATTAATACTGTGCTTTAGGTTGTCTTTCGTATACTTAAAATGTGGAATGAGGTTAGTTCTCTTTTCTTTACAAAACAATGCGTTTCATCATCTACAACTTGACAAAGTTCTCCTTTAATTGTAACCCATTTCTTGTCTTGAGGAATTAAGGAGCATTGTATTTACAGTGGAAATTTTGAGTTTTCTTTGCAGAAAGCTTGTCCGTTTCAGCTGCTTTAACTTTAATAATTTCAAATCATCAATGCAATTGTTGCCATTGTCCACACCAATCCCTGAAGCACCAACCCCTTTCATTTCCGCTCGAAAGAGTCTCGGGCAATGGACGCTTGCAGTTTACTTCAAAGTAATTAACGCCGATCCAAAACAGACGCCAATTTGCATAGCTTTGGCCTTACGCTTCTAGATCCAAACACACACACACACATACACACACACTTACAAGTATGTATTACTTATATATATATCCATGGAAAAACTTACAGCTCGAAAACAAAACCTCTTGAATTTTAATTAAACGTTTTTATGCAAGATTCAGAAACGCCTTGTGCTTCTCATTTTTCTTATTTTTCGGTTCAGTTCTGGTTCGTCGTCATCGGCTTCCTTGTTGTTATCCTTGCTGTCGTTCTTGTTGTTGTTGTCGAGTGCATTTGAATTTTTGCCTTTTGCGTTGTTGGTCTACTATAAGCGATTGCATTCCCTACCCATATAACCAGGAATATTTTTCTGGCAGCTGCAACAAGAACAAGAAGCAAATGAAGAAAATGAAGAAAAGCAAAAGCAAAAGCAATAAGAATAAGATGGAGTTGAAAATGAAAATGGTAGCTCGCTTGATGAGTGTAAGAGTGTAAGAATGGGATGGAGAAGTGCAAAAAAGGGTCTAGGGATCCATTGACTGCACTCTGTAATTCAATTATCGACTCTTGGCAGTAAAAAGTGTTAATTATTAGTTTCCTTTCTGCAGCGTTGAAGATGTCGCCTTGTCCTTGGAGAAAATACTTGCTAATGAAGACGTTGCTGTTGTTGTTGGTATGGAGCAGCTGCTGCTGCTGGATGAGCTAGTTGGTTGGTGAAAAGAAAAATATGCATTATAATTAAGCACTTTGGCATTGATGACAGTCGCAGACCGGGGCCAACCACTTGATCTAACGATGCAGCGGCTACTGACAATTGAGTGTTGGCTCCTTCAGAGTACAAGTTGATAATTGATATTAATTTTAGTCATATATTTTGCTGAAATGAAGTTAATTAGCTTAGATATTAACTCAACTGCAGTTAACGAGACAAGAGAGAAAGAGGGAGAAAATTATGTTTAACAAAGCAATTTGGAATCTATTCAAATATTTGAAAGCACACTTTACAATTAGATTTACCTGAGTAATATTAAAAGTATGTATTTTGAAAAGAGTCTTTCAGCTTAATTTAAAATATGCTGGCAGTTAACTAAGAGCCTGGAACTAGATTAGAAATGTGCGGTCTTCAAATGAACTCCAATCACGTCAAACTAATTGTAATTCTGTACGCATTGACGCTCTTAGGTTGCCGCTTTACCCGCTCCAACAAAAAGAGGAAAAGGTATCAGCAAAAAAAGCCAAACATTTGGGCAACATCACACTTCATTAGCGCAGGTTATCGCTGAATTGTGCCCCAACTGCCCCAAACAGAGAGTAACAGTTGCGGACTCGAAACTCTTTCCACGATTTCCGAGGGCATTTGAATTTCGCATGCACGTGGCGCACACATTTGAAAAACGGCAATGCGAATGAACATCGCAAACTCCCAGGCACGAAAAAACTGCAAAGCTCGAAAACAGACAGACCGACAGACAGACAGGCAGGCAGAATTGAAGCATATGAGAGGTAAGAGAAGTTAGAAATACAGGGAGGGGGAGGGGAAAAGAGTTGTGGCACGTAGTCGTTGCCGTTGGGCCGGTGTCAAAGGCAAAATACAAATTCGAAACGAAACGAAAAACAAGAAACGTAAAGTGAGAGGAGAGGAGAGGTCAAACCGTTGGTTCCCATAAATTATGCAGCACGCGGTAGCTGCAATCTGATGCCCTCAACGAAATGTCGGCTGCATTCAATTTGTACCACTCGAGCTTAGCTTCTACTCACTCTCACTCTCACTCCGCTCACACAACCAGTCCAAGTGTCTATCTCTTTCGAATGTGTGTGTGTGTGTGTGTGTGCAAAAATAATGGCAGCTGCGGCTGCACTGCGAACTTGCCACGGAAGTTGCAGTTTGCATGCAACTGCCAGCCATGGCTTAGCCATGAAATCTTCCACACACGCGTGTGTCGACAATGCCAACACCAGACGGCACAATCACCAACCGGAGGGATTGAAGCGAGGGGACGAGGGAAAACAGTAGCGCCTTCCACAAAATAGGCACAATCGCAGGAAACACAGAAACAAATATGAATGCTGGAGTCGATGACGTGATACCCAATATTACTAAATAAAAAGAGAATAAAGCCAAGATCAGTCAGATTGGTTTCTTCTCTATCGCAAAGCTACTTTATATCCTAATTCATGATATATTAGTTACCTTTCCATTATGTTTTTTAACCAAAAAAGTACTACACTAATTATTCAAAACTAAGAAAACTATTTTACATTTGTTTTCTGGATGCCTGCAATTGACATACAAGATCTACAGGCTATCAATACCTTAGCCTTAGTTCAATTGTAGATCCTTTTCCCTTGAATAAATTATAAATTAAGTATACGCTGTGTAGACATAAATACTTTTCAATTTAGAAAACTTGCTTATATTTGATTGTTGGATAATCTTGTTCATCATAGCCCACAGCATGTGCTTTATAGAGCATCACAACCATCAGTTTCATGGAGTCATAGAGTATCCTTTTCTATTTTTAGGCGATATTTTGTGGTCAGCGTTGTCAAGGCACTGATTTTTTTGGTAACGGAACTTGTTAGTCAGTTTGTGGGGTTAATTTACAAAGGCTATCAGTCTTTGTATCAATCAGTTGCTTTTCGATATGAAAATTGTTTTGCAACTCAAATACAAAATATGCCTGAATAAATTTCTGATTTATGAATTTTTTTATCACAATTTAGCTTCGATTATATCATGAAATTAACAAAGGAAACTGTCAGATTGAATAGTTTAACTGTTTCCGTTTAGTTACATTACTCATTACTCATACGTCATGTTAACTATTTATATTTTAACATTAATTCATTTGAAAAGTGCTTTGAGTATGCTTTTAAAATACCAACAATTGTGTAGAAAAAAATTGTATATAAAATATTTTAATACCATTTTTTCTTCAATTTTGTGTGCATTTTATGATCGATGACAGTAGCTATTGCATAAACAGTGCTAAACAAAAAATAGTATACATTCATGTTAATGATAAAAGTTCTGCTATTTCTATGAATATATTTATATAATAGAATATCTAGAATAATTTTACTTAAAAGTTAATTTCTAGCCATTTAGCTGTCAGTATTAATAAATATTGATATGACTTAATTATGTAACACTGCCCTGAAGTACATTTATTCTTCAAAAGTGATAATAATCTCGACTCTCTCAACTCAAGCTTTGCATTTAAAAGCGGTTAATTTTTTAACAGCATCAGTGAATTTTTGATGGCATATTTTTTGCAGGCACTATAAGCGCCGCAATAAAAAATATTGGACATTTTTTGCGGCGCCGCAAAATATTCTTCATAATTTGGTGCGCTTTCAAAGTGTAAATGTATCAATCATACGCCACGGATGCCAGCCAAGCACCTCGCTTACAACACGTACAAAGTACATACATGTGTGTGTGTGTGTGTGTGTGTGTTTATGTATGCAGACGCATAATAAACTGCTTTCAATGCACGCCTGTCTTTATGCATTAATTTACCCAATGCCGAGCTTAACGCTGCGGAAAATCTATAGACGTATATTTTAAAAACATTTTTGTGTAAAATACAAAATAATAAAATTTACAGCTAACGTTGACGATGTTGCTATTGTTGCAATTATTATTACTATAGTTGTTGTTATTATTATTATTATATTTAAAACATGAACAGCAACTAAGAGTATTTATTATACAAATTGAGTTTGCTTCGCTACAGCCAAAAGCCGATGTCGCTGTCGACGTCATCATTACTGCTTTTGGCATTGCCAATTTTGCTGCCAGTCATCGGTCGCTGCCATTGACGACATGGTAAATTCGCAGCCATTGCCACGTCACTCACAAAGTACAGAATAAAAAACAGAAAATATGTATATAGTATAGTATAAAGAAAAGCAGAGGGGGACAGAAGAGAAAAAATGGAATATAAGTATAAAGACAAGCCATACTCAGCTCTAGGGTACTTGCTGCCTGGCATAATTTAATAGAGTCGGTAATATCAATAAATTTTAAAAGCCTTTTAATGCGCATCGATAAAAATAACCACGGAGCATCTTTTTGCGACATAATTATGTCGAAGCGTTGACAGCATTGTTCCAATCGAGTTGCTCGAAATACCCGAGTAACCCGAAACCACCAACAAAGTAATTGTTTGGGGCGACGCAACTTTTGAGCTCAGCATATAAGCATACTACAGTTTTAAATCGAATATGATTATGCTGCAGTATAATACAATTCAAGTACTAAATATTTCAATGAAATTTATGTATACTTATGAATTATTTTATCGATGCACTGATGAATACAAATATTTACATTTTAAAATGAAAAGAATAAAAACCATTATTAGTTATTTTAGAACTAAGTCCATCTATGAGTACTTGGAAAGGGCATTTAGCATATTTTCGGATCACAGGACTGCGAACTGCAGAAGCGAAAGTGCTGTCGAAAAACTTTATCTTATTTATAATACGACTTAATTTAAGAAATACATTCTTAGCTCTATAAATCTATCGCAAAGGTCGACATAAATATGATTTCCTGTGCATAAGCTAAAATAGTTAAATGCGGTTTGGTATTGCGGTGGGGCAAGGCAAGGACTCTTCAATATTTGTAGCATACTTTTGCGCACTCATGCACACTAAACCAATGCCCCAACTTGTAAGCGCCACTCGCACGCTATCAAATCAACTCAACAACATGCTCAACTCCGGCTAAGCCCCCATGGAAATTTACTCACAGCAAAAGGGAAAACAGCACAAAAACAGCAAAAAAAAAACAAAAATTGTAAGCGAATAAAAAAAATTATAATAAGTAGCAGACCGGCGATGGCGAACGATAAAATGTGTTGAGCGCTGTCGTTCATATGCAATGGGAAACGAAAGAATGCAACAAACCGCAAACAGGCACCACCCACCACCCACCCACCACCCACTCACCCACTGTAGCGTCACGATTACAGAGAGAAAGCCCCAGCTAACCGGGCATCAGGCAACCACCACGACTAGCACCACCACCACCACCACCACCAGCAGTCGTAGTAGTAGAAAAGCCACCAAAGACAATGGCAGCACATGCATCCCTTGTTGAAATGCAACCAACGAAAATTCATGGTATTAAGGGAATGCCAAGCGAGCTGGGCAACGCAACAGAATCAACTAAGAACTTAAGAGTCTTAAATGCTGGACTTTTAAATACTCTTTAATTGTAGATAACAAGAAGTTATTATTCGAATTTAAAATAACATGGCATCTAGATAATCTGTCAGGTAAATATATTTTATATTAATAAAATGTGTTCTAATATCAAAACACTTTAAATATCCTATCCTTCCTATCATTGAGGTAAATATTATAAATTGAAAAGATGGCCCACTAATTGTTGACTTATAATGTTTGATAATATTTGCAAATATATTTGCAATTGCTAATAAAATATATTTCAATTTTAAAAGAATTAAATTTTATAAAAGATTTATTGTTGAAATAACTTAAATTTATATTATTAAGCGAGAAGTAAGACTTTTATCATATAGAGGTTAATATAATATTGTAAACTCATTGATGACCTTTAATGTATTTTGACGATCAAATATATATATTTTTAATATAACAATTTTATTATTATTATTGATATTATGTTATTTATGAATAATATTTTAGTGCAAAATTTTTATAATAGCTTGTCGCACGACTAATCTTTTTATCTTGGAAGTAGATGTTGACGATTTGGTAAGTGCAGAAGTTAACTTGGCCATTTGCATTGTAGTTGTAGTTGCCATTTCCATTGCGGTGTTGCTGTTGCAGTTGTTGCTGCTGCTGCTGCTGCTGCTGGTGTTGAGGCCATTGCAACTTCGGTTACGGTTTGTCGCTTTGCTGCACACTGCCTGCAAATGCCGTTGGCTTATAAAATATTTAAACATTTTGTGGCAACATATTTGCACTGGGCCCAAGTCACTGCTGCCTTAGATACATATAGTACTTCTGCATGCAAGGGGAAAGAATATAGGGGGGAATATTGGAGCTATTGCTAAAGTTCAAGTGGCACTCGAAGCGTATGCTATTAATATTGTGCGACAGCTGTTGGACTGTTTAAATATTTATTCAATACGCAAAAAAGTATGGCGTCGACTCAACTTATCGGAGGCCAAGGATGACAAGGGCAAACGTTGTCTTTGCCGTTGTCCTTGTCGTTGTCGTTGCCGTTGTCATTGTCATCGTCATCGGTTTGGTTTTGGTTGCGCAGTTCAGTTGCCTTAGCCTGATATGCTAATACGGTTATGGTTACGGCTGCTGATGCCGCTGCTTCCACTGCTGCTTCTATTCTTTGCGGTTGTCCTTGTCGTTGGCTGAGAAAATTTCATTATGCCAATTACTTGCATCAAAGCTGCTGGGATAATTGACTTTGCTTAGCGGCAGGCAGTGTTAGAGTCATCCCCATCCCTTTATCTCCTCTCCTTCCCATCCTGTTGAGTTTCAAGCGCTTGCATAAGACGCCTTTATGGCTTTTACATTGCACATTAGCTGCCCTATGAGTGTGTGTGTGTGTGTGTGTGTGTTAGTGTGTAAGTGTTGGCCCCATTTGGGAGCATAAAATAATTAAACTTAATTGACAGTTTTTGGCAGCACCTTTGTCCTAGTGTCTAAGCGAGTATCCCTTAATCTAATGAGCTTAACTTTGACAGCAAGTGCCTGCTTAGCTTTCAGTGTAGTTGGTCTATTTTTATATTCTTTTCTATAATAAAACAGTTTTTTTAAAGTAGGCATTGCATTTTGTAACGTCATGTTTTATTAGTTTTTAAGCCATCCGAAATCCATCAGTTTCAATTTTTATTTTCTTAAAATTCTTTTCTATAAATTTCTGTCAGAGAAATAATTGAAATCCTTTAGAACTTTCATTGCTTTTGGCCATCATGAGGATCTATCCTAATGCAGATGTTTGGTTCTATGTCGACAAGCCCGGATGTTGGGGTAGCTATCAAAAGTATGGACCGCATCACAGTTGGAAACTGCCAAATAAGGAGTATACTCCTAAATACATGCACTATTGGCGAGATACTGAAGGACATAAAATGGCTGATGTAAAGCGTAAGGATCTGTATTTTTCCAATTGGCCCAAGTCTAGAATTCGTCCTCAAGCCTGTCTGGGCATGCT
The DNA here is from genome assembly GCA_037043535.1 of Drosophila putrida. Taxonomy (NCBI): domain Eukaryota; kingdom Metazoa; phylum Arthropoda; class Insecta; order Diptera; family Drosophilidae; genus Drosophila; species Drosophila putrida. The sequence goes on from JBAMBI010000065.1 coordinate 4,756,929, forward strand.
CTATGCAACTGGTTACCGGTTTATTAAGTTAAGCATGGCTCCACCGGCTGGTTTTAAGTGTGCACCACTTCCTGTCAATTTGGTCACAGCTCGACAAGTTAAAGGTAAGTCAACTTTTATTCTATGCTTATTTTAATAACCCTAAACCATTTTCCATTTGTAGCCAATATGAAAAAACTGAAGAAACAAGCTAAGCTCGCTGAAAAGAAAGCTAAGAGGGAAGCGGCAGCAAAAAAGAAAGCTGAGAAAGCGCATAAAAATAGAGGCGCACCTCGAGGACGAAATTAGGGATCATAGCAAAGCATCTGATTTAAATTAATGTAGTAATCAATTTCATAAATATTATAAATGTCAATCAAGATCGGATATTCATAAATTATTTTATAGAAATATATATGTATATACTTAAATGGTTATTAAAGTTCAATTGATATTTTCTCGATACAAGATAATAAGTACTAAATGCTACTCTTTGTTCTTAATAGCTTATTAAATAATATGAGTGCGAATTCGCATATTTTTCTGATGTAGATCGAAACAATTAAAAACCTATAATTTGTAAACCTTTATTAAAAATTGTACTTATTAAGATAAGTCATGTGTTCGTAGTATCTTTAAATCACATTATGCATAGCTACCGCCACATAAAGGCCAACTTCGGTGCAGCTCATTAGACAACAATAATTTGGTTACACCATACAAAATAATATATGAGAGCTTATATATTACATGTGTGTGAACAGTGTACACTGTTCATGTATGTGGGTAGATTTATCTCTGTACATATGTATTTTGCTGATTTTCATCGGCCGCATAATTAGCGTAGCCAAGCGCACTGATTAACTTGCATTCAACGATTTTCAATTGAATTTTGCAGTTCGTTGATTCGAGCCAAAAAAAAAAACAAAAAAAACAAAAAAACAAAATTGAAAAGAAAAAACATATACATACATATATAGAGAGGAATACCCAGCAAAAAACACGCAACTGCATTGCAATTGCAATCAGCATAGGATCTGATGTGGGTGGGTGGCGAGAAATGGGGGGAATTGGGGAAAGGATAGGTTAATAAAAATACAAAGCGGAATAAGAACGAAATAAAAAATATGCAGTCGGGTAAATGATGAATGTGAAATGTGCCATTAATTAATTCGATTAAACGCTGCAATTCAGGCAATCAGCCAAAGAGGTATGGAGTATGGAGCAGGAAAAACCAAAAGACAGGACACAGTTAAGAGTCACTCAATCAATAAAGAACCCACAAATGGCTGAGAAGAATCATGTAACTGGATGCTCCAAGCTGTAAATAGCAACTTATTTATTGAAATTTCCACAATTTAATATGACTTATCATCTGATTTCTTTAATGTAACAAACAATGTTTTAGATAGAAAGTTGATAGTTAATATAATTTCGTTTAAACTGAATTTAGCACCTTATTATTCATTTTTATTTCTTTAGTCCAACTTGACAGTTGCTTGGATTCGAAATAAATTCTCCACACATAGCCCAACAAAAACAAATACACTTCAAACCGTTCAAACTATTTAGCATAACTTTAAATTTCTAGCACTTTACAAACATAATCAAAATGAAGGAGAAAAAAGCGTGTTCCGAAGACCGTCAAAATTTTGTTGCAACTCGCATGAGTTTGCCTCTATTTATGGTGTCGCGTGAGTTGGCATTTCCAAAAGATTCCATCCCTTAACCTACTATATAAACTGCTTTTTAGGTAATCGTATACGAGAGGATAACCTGAATAGCGTCCAAAAGCAATTCAAGCTGGCCGGAAAACATTATAATGTCGACTGTCAGCAAGGTGAGTTTGTAGTCCTAAAAAATTGCGAATATTTAATGAAAATGGAAACTTTTTTACAGAAAACCGTGGAGAAAAACCAAGCGCAGCAACTTATGCGCATTATAAACATGTTACGGGTTTTGAGAAGGTGCCTACATATCCCTATCCGGAGAAACGTCCATTGAAATGTGATCGATCGCTGTCTGCTTGGCGTAGCTACCAACAGGCTCCGAATCGTTATGGTATCCTTCCTGTGCCATATAAGAAGAAACAGGGATCCAAGGGCGCAGTGTTTGCTAAAATGCACACCAACAAGAGTCGGGTATCGATAAAGCCACCTGGGTCACACTTCTATGAGATACCATCGGAAATCGAACGATTGTTCAAGCGGGAGAACAAACAAAAGGGCATCTTTTTAACAAGTATTAACTTTTAATAGCAGATGAAAAAACTGGATGTTAATTTTCTTGTATTTCTGGTCTTTGCAGATGCTCGAGATCATCGTCCCAGCACAAGGGCAATGGTCAACGATTTGTCCACCTGTTGGCACAATCCAAAAGATCCTGGTCCCACCGATACCTGTACCAATGTGCATGAGATCAGTGCCAGAATGTCGCCTATTGTGAAGACAATACCGGATAATCCTCACTTGTTTTCGCCGCACTCATGTGTGCCCACAAAGCCTCATACTATGCTTAGGCGTAATATTAGCTTCGAACCAGGTCCAGGACGTTATGACATACGATATCCGAATGTCTGTGCCTGTGAGAGAGGCAAAAAGAGTATGCCGGGATTGACGGTAATGATAGAAAAACAAAAACGCTTCAAGTTCCGACGATTGCCTTATATGCGAATCAATTCTCGAAAATATTGTGAGCCCGACTGGCGACATGTTCATGGACATGGACACAGGCATGTATTTCAGATGGGAAAGCATGATTTGCCCAAGCCACAGATTAAGGTTAAGCAAGTGAAGGGCAAGAAGGCCGAGAAGCAGTTAAAATTGTTTGCAGATGCAAAATATATCAATATGTTGGTCAATCCAAGGCAATTTCCCATTTCAATACGGGATTTCCCGGTGCCTCCGTATGTGCCACGTATTGTCTACAATTGTGCGGCAAAGCGGATTCCACGCAAACAGTTGCGGAACAATAAGAAAATTGCATTTTTGAGTGGTCAGGAGCGCTGGAAGGATGGAGTACGTCCTCTCCAGTTGACCATGCGTCAACTGGAGGCCATCAAGGAGCGGCTGCCAATCGAACGACGTCTCTGCGATCATCCATTGGAACTGCGGGAATCGAAGATCATGAGCCGGCTTCATCATGTGCCTCATCATTTGAGAACTACGTATTTGCCCAAGTTACGTAAGCGTCTCTTTAAATTTCTACCCATACCGGGTGCTCGGGTGCTGGTCACGGACAGTGATATACGACCGGATTTGCACTTTGATCGAGAGAATCCGACCGGCATGTATAACCGTAAGCTCGATGAAACACAATTCTATCGTGATAATGTGCTTCTTGAACTGGCGGAACACCCGGAGAAGACCAAAGAGAAATTGAACTTGGAGATAGCTATCAGTCATTCCGGGTCAGCATTATCTAGGCAAAGCAATTTATCCATGATTAGGCCATCGGCTAGTCGGACTTCTCTGAAACGCAGTCTTAGCAAAGGTAACGTCATGTTGCTCAATCCGAGCGAGACACGTGCCAGAGAACTTAAATCAGAGGCAGCTGCTGAACAGGCGGCTGTTGCAGCTGCTGAGGTGGCAGCCGAGGTGGCTGCTTCTTGAATCAACTTCACAATTAAAAATTTCTACAAGGCACAAAAAAAACTAGCATATATAGAAATGAAATGAAAGAAAGAAATATCACACACGAGCCACGTTTACATAGTTTATGATTTATGCGCCATGCTCCAGTAAATTCTGAAGCCACCAAACTGTGAGCAGCAGCAGCAGAAAGTAACTTTTGACCATAAAATAAATAACTTTTCAGTCTCTGTTTCCGTACATTTCAATGTGTGTGTGTGTGAGTGTGTGTGTCCTAAAATGGCCAAAACCGGCAGCTAGCACGAAATAATTAAGTTTTCCAACGTTTTGCGGAATCTGTGCCGGGTCCGGGCTACTTCTCCAGCTACTGCTCCTCTCTCTCTCTCTCTCTTCCTCTCACTCTCTCTCTCTGGTTTTCCTGGTACTTCTTCAAATTCTGTCTACGTGTGGCCCGCTACATGTGGCCATTAAAATTACGAGCATATCTCATATCTCCTTGCTTAGATTGTAAAACATAATCTGTTATCAATTATTTTAGCTGCGTGCCTTTGCCTTTTAAGGGATGCAGGAAGGGAGGGAGGGAGGTAGTACCAGATGGGCGTGGCCGAGTCGGAAACTAGCAAAAAGCGCTCACGTTGCATTTGGCAAAAGGCTAAAAAGAAAACTTTCCACATGTATTTATGACTTAGTTAAAATTTTGGCATGTAAGCAATTTCATTTGCTGCGCCTCACTTTATGCTCCCAGCTCATCAAAATGGGCATCTTAATGGATTTTACACTCTTTACCAAGTGCGTGAGTGCGAATGAATGAATCAGTTGAGGGAGTTCTCGGTACTTAATTGAGTTTTCTGATGGCCGAAAGCATCTGCTGATAGGCAGCTGCGAATTCAGCAGAAATTCACAAATGACTAAGAACTCAACTGTTGGCTGCATTGAAATCGATTGCTGGATGAAATAAAAACTTGAAAGTATCTTTCAAACTATTAAATGTCCTTACAGGGAATTTTCGACAATTTTAACGTTCACAATTTGATCTATAAATTGATTCTACATTTAGTTTTAAGGAGTTTTTAAAATAAAACATCTCCGAGCATCTATTGTATACAAAACATATATTCCAACTCAGACCAAGACCAATTCTGTAATTTATTTGTAATAAAATCTCTAGATGCAATTTTAATTTGACTCTTAGTTCGCTGTAAATCAGCTTAAATATATACGCTTATCATTATGCGAGCTTGAAGAAATTCTTCGATGTCTTATAGACATTACAGGATGCCCGATATGCATCCTGTAGTTGCATTTCATTCTTGTACATGCTACTTTTGTCTTGTGCTTTTCTGGTAGGGTAAGCAGAAGTGAAATGAAAACAACAGGATTCAAGGCTCCATTGAATGCATTTTGTTTTTTCCAGCAGCTGGCAGCTGATTAACAATGACAGGAACTCCCCAACATGTCGTGGCTGCAACTTTTCGCAAAGAAAATTATTATGGTTAATGCTGTGCTCTATTGTCATTGTTATTTGTTGTTGTGATTATTGTTGTTGGCGTTCGCGTTGTCGTTGTCGTTGTTGTTCGCGTTGTCGTTGTCGTTGTCGTTGGCTGTGCAAATATTTTACACGCCACAAACGAAAGCACAAAGCCAGCGCCAAAGCGCGCACAAGGAAAAGTAAATTATAAGCAAAAGGCAACAATGCGACGCAATGTTGAAATGCAGTTGATTGTGTGCGAAAAGTTTTTTGTTGCTGCTGTCTTACTTCAGAATAAGGAAGAAGGACGAGAATCAGGTTGAACAGTACAGAACAGAATGAGTACGAGGACAACGAAGGAGGCAACAGCAGGAAAAGACACTGCACGGGTTTTTGGTTAACATGAGTTATTATTGCAAAGTGGGCGGCTAACCGGCGTAAGATGGCAACATCTTCTTCTTCCTCATCATCATGCCATCTATTCCAAGATGCAGCTAGCAGAGAGGTATGTCAACTACTATATCAATTACAATTAAAGTTCTGTATTCTATATTATATAAGAAATATTATTTATGGTATATTTTGTTGTTCTATTTCTATTTAAATATTAATTTTGGTCATTTTTTAGACTATAAGTCTTAGGGTATCTTTACTTCGATATATTAGCTTTTGTATTGTTTTGTGTAGCATACTTTTGTGCGTCCACAAAACAAATGAGCCAAGGAGTTGGCACAGCGTGCAACGCAACTGACTGCAGTCTATGAAAGTTGGCTTTGCCAGAATCACAGTCACAGTCATCGTATAGCCTTTGTTTGCTTTTCTTGTTTCCGAGATTTCTTTCTATTTAGGTCATGGGGTCGTAGCGTGTGCAAATTGCAAGCAGCAGCACCAGCAGCAGCAGCAGCAACTGAGACGGTGGCAGTGGCAGCAACAGAAACTGTGCGTGAGTCGTGAGTTGAGACTCGACATGTCGACTCTACATTTTCAAATAATTTCTGATTAAGCGTGGGCTGTCAGGGCACAGGACCCAGCGACAGAGAAAGGGACAGAGACAGGGATCCCACTCCGTTGCAACTGCTGGTTGCTGCTGGTGTTGCCAACTTGGCCGCCATGCTGTGTGACAAACGCAACGGGTGCACGCAACTCTGGCAACTCTGGCAACACGCTGACATATTGCGGCGCATAATTTACCGTTGCTTATGCTATGTTCTTTTTTTTTTCGTTCGCCAAGTGCAACTAATTTTTGTTTGTTGCCAGCAAAAGCCACAAAGATTTATGCTTGAGAAATTATGCTTTAAAAGTGAGCGTATGTCTTCCTTGTTGCTGTTGTTGTTGCTATTGTTGTTGTTGTTAGTGTTACTGCTTCATCCTTTGTGCTTAAGTAATTTAATATACTTTAATGTCAGCTTGCACTCGCTGTATATTTCTCTCTCACACACACACACACACACATTTATCTATATATAATGCATATTAGTGTATGCGCATATAAAAGACATGTATTATGAGTGCGATGCGGGCGGGGGGAAAGGGGTGCAAGGGCAACAACAACAACAACAACAACAAACAACGAGCAGCGAAATGTTCATAAAAATGTAAATGTGCAAAATGGCACGAGAAAGAGGAGAAAGAGCAAGTGAGAAATCATAATAAAAAAGTGTGAGGCGAAGCAGTAGAGAAAATTCAGCCAGAATGTAACAGCCGAAGGTTGCCAAATGTACTTATGTGTGTTTTTTGTCTCTGTATGTTTGCTTACAAATATATATATATAATATATATATGTGTGTGCTCGTAAGTTTTTGCGCTGACATTTTAAGTGCATCTTGTGAATTATTTAAACAAAGAATAATTACACAAGGAATTATAAACTTAATGCGACGAAGTGCATGAAAATGTCTACTTTTAAATAAACTTTATTATTAAATAAACTTTAAATATAACACTTTCAATTCAAATTTAAAAAATATATAAATAAATTGTATTTTTAATTCAGCTACTAAACTCTTTTGATTTAATAAATGTAAGCCCTTAAAGTTTCATACTCCTCCATTAATTTATATATATTTGATTTTTGTTTACACCTTTTAGGGTTTAATCAACAAGTTATTTTTTTTTGCAGAAGCTACTTAGTGTCTATATGTATGTGTGGGGTACTTATTTTCATATAAATTCCACTCAAGTAAGCAAAAACAAAGACATAAACCAAACATGAGGCAATGCAAATGGCCTCAGTTCAGCTCAACGTAAACTCCTTGTGGAATCCTGATGATGGTTTGGGCGGGGAATAGCTGCTCCGGCTTTTGTACACTTTCCGCTTTGTTATTATGCGTATTATGCAAACCACGCCCATCATTCCCACATACATCCTCCCACCGTACTCCCCTTGCATGCCACTTACATTTTACTTTACGCGCTTTTGCCGCGTATTTTTATAGCCATTTGGTTGGCAAGAGCACAAAAAAAGTAGAGGGTACTCGGTTGGCAAAAAAAAGCAAAAAACAGAATAGCAAACTGTGGAGTAGCTGTAGACGACTATAAAGTACGCTGCAGACTCAATTATAAGACAGTTTGCTGGCCAAGTTTATATGCCTAGACTTTGTGTAGTGCAAACACAATACAAGTCCATATGCAGATAAGAAATAAATCATATAATCACAGTTGACTGACAAATGCGCTTTATTTTTATAAAGTTGTGCTGAAAACTAATTTTCTTTGCTATCGCATTAGCTTATTATTTATTTGCAGATTTATATGATATTTAAAACAATTTAATAATAAACTAAATATGTGTTTTTAGTATGAAAATAATATGCTTTAGAAATTAAGTATACGTTTTCCCTTTTTTATAATTTGTAATATTTTTCTAGGTTCTGCAATGATTTTTGTCATTTTTTTTGAATTCGATTCATTTTAGAATTAATTGATGCATTCAGTTATTAGTCCTTTCACTTAAAGATTTGGAAAGCAGCAAATTAAATAAATAAAAAATAAATAAATAAATTAACCCCTTTAATGCACTGTACAGGGTATTTAGAGTGTCATATGTAAGGTAAGTGGATGAATAAGAGGTTCAGACAGTAGCGTCTAGGAATGTGTTGTGGATCTCTGTGTGTGCGTGTGTGTGTGTATGTGTGCATGTTGAAAAGCACTAAAAAGTATTATCTAAATGATAATTTGTTGTTGGCTGTCTGTTTGTTGAGTAATGTAATTTTATGTACAGCAATGGGAGCTGCCATGCATAAACCATTGGAGACAAAGGCTTCAGCTGCCTTTTCCTTTCCTTTCCCTTCCCTCTTACTATCTAACACACACATACGCAAACAGTAACGTTATATACTCGTATGTAGTGTAGGTTTTGCCAGTTTTGCATGTATTATGTGCGTAAAGCATATTTCCGCTTCCTGTTGCTAGCCAAGTCACAAAGAGGCGCAGAATTCCCTGGCTAACGTGAAGATGAAACAAAGCAAAGTCACTTAGAGCCAGGCATTTGGGCAAAAGTCTCAAGTTACCATACAACTATTTAAAACAAGTTGGGCTAAGACAATTCAATTGAATTTCATTCAATTCACTTCACGTCGAAGAAGGAGAAGTTTTCCTTCAAAGATTAGCCTCGGCTGGTTTACCTGCTGCACAGATCCTCAAATCAATTGCACATTTTGCGCAACTTTGGACAAATGCAATGCAATTAAATGCGACAAAGTTCAAAATTGAATTGGTACTGCAAATCGACGGACTTTTCCGGAACTCTATTGGCCGAAAATAAAACGTCGGACAAGTCAAAAGGCAAAGCAGTCTAAAGGCATGGGCAGGACGAGACCGTGCTGGACTGAACTGGACTGGACTGGACAGGACAGGATTGAAATTCAATTCGGTTGCGCTCGATTGCGTTGCATTTCAATATAAATATTTATTTTATTTATACAGTAATACACAGACACATACACAGATCCAGATACAGATACAGATACAGAAATGGACGGGGCGACAAGTTGCAGTTGACAGTAAAAGATGTTGTGGAACCCATTTGTTTTAGTCAATGGATGGCAGCGGTACAAAGTCACTCCACAGTTCACTTGAGTTCAGTTTCGACTGCAGTTCAGTTCGGTATGTTGCATTAGAATTCAATTTTCAAACTGATTTCGTATCAATGTATCTGTGTATCTGTGACTATTCGTGTATGTGTATTTGCCAGTTGTCGATTCCGAGTTTAGTTGAATGCCGTGCCATAACTTTGGCTTTGCTGAGAGCTTGCTCAGACTCAAACTCAAACTCTGACTCTAACTCTGAATCTGTATAGAGTTTTTGGGAAAGGATGAGTGGGATAGGACATCAGTTGTGCAAAGCAAATTGCGTGTGGCGTTTCTGGTATGTAAGTAGTTGGCCCAATCAGCACTGAAATAACTGAAATCGTTGACTAAATGAAATCAACAGACTGTGCACTTATTCAGCTAATAGAATCCAACAATCAAACAATACCAATAATTGTCTTTTGAATGGATCTCGATTATTTGCAATAGATAAAGCTATTCAGAAGTGTACGTATTTTTTATTAAAGCAAAGGTTATTGGGAAATATTTAAAGAGGGAAATGTTTACAAAAATCAGTATTCCTAGGTCTAATTAAATATTACGTTGGGTTGGGAAGTAAAAGTGTAATAGTAAAATTAGATAAATTTATGGTTACTGCTCAACATTGTGAGAATGTCCTATTTACCTAAGTAATGATATAAAAATATAGTCGTAAGTATATAGAAACTGTCCTCGTTAAGGCGCTATACAATTTGGCATTTGGTTACTAATTATTTGCATATTTCTTTGCGTGCTGTGTGGGACGTGAGCTGCAGTTGTCATGGAAAATAAAAAGCGAGGAGTAGAAAAACTGTGGCTGTGGCAGCCCTAGGATCTCCTTGCATATTAGAAAGTCCTGGAGCTGTCGCTAATTTGAAAGCTTTTTGCGGAAGACAAATGCAAATGTCAGCGTTGTGTGCACAGGGTTGCCAACTTTCTATTTTTTTTTTATATTTTACATTCGGCTTGGCTTGCAGTTGTCATTTTACGTTGCGCAAATGTCAAACTTATCGACGCCAAGCCACGTGCCCGGACGAGCATCTAGCACAAAGTACACTCTCTGACTGACTGTAGGTGGTGCATTGTGTGGCCAGGATGACGAGGATTCTCCACACTTCGCATTGCGTGTTGCATGTTGTGTGGCACGCCAATGTTGCACGTTCAAATTAACTTTAATGAACTCAGTTTAGTTGCAAATGAGTTACAAAACTCGAAAACACATCGAGACGTGTTTAGTGAACAACGAGCACCGTGCTTCGTCCGTGTTGCAAAGGAAAACTGGTGCAGTGTTCAACGAGATTGAATCAAGGAGTGGATTTTAGGTTAAGGTAATGAGTCCACTTAAATTTGATGCACTTCTATTTATCAATCTTCCATTAGAAGAAAGAAATCAATTAGTTTAAAAAACGAAGGCTTCGCTTTTCTTAATGCACAAAAAAAATTGCGAGCAGACTTGCCTTAAATTAAATTCAATTCAACGGCAAAGCAGCCACATATTTAAAATTAAAATTTCTTCCTAAGGCTATGGATGGAAAATCCTTAAAAAAAATTTTAATAAAATTCTAAACAAGTTTGCAAATCGTGTCAAAAGTCAAATTTTGTGTTTGTGACAGTTGGAAGATTGCGAAAAATGTTGATGTTAGCAAAAGGTTAAGGCGTTCGCTGAAAACTTTGCAGCGAAAGTTCACACGGCGTATACACAACGAAAATGCCAAACTGTCTCTCTCTGACTGTTTGCATGCCACGCCCCCTGCTTCAATATTACGTTGCCAAAGATGTGCAAATGTGAGAAGGAATGGACGCTGGGAGGGGGGGGGGTGGTATAAAAATGTGCTAATATTTGGCATAGACTTTCACTAGGAACCGTTGATGTTGTCGTTGTTGTCGTTGTTGTTGTTGTTGTTGTTGTTGTTGTTGGTTTAGGCCTTGGTAATTTTGTGTTTTTGTTATGCTGACAGTTATGCTTATTTATAGGCGTGTTATTTGGAAAGTATTTCAAGGGCTTCTGACGAAGGGTCGATGGCATTTTTAAGCCAAAGCAATTTATTGGCTTGCTTTGTGCCGATTAGCCAAATATTGAGATTATAGACGGATCGAAAGCCGTTTCAATTTTGGGGCTTATTACGTGCTGAGAAAGGCTTAGGCGCGTCTATCTAGATAATTGAGACTGTCAATTGCAGTTGCCGCACAACAGTTACCGCCTCTGGTTGGGGTTCATTGAACCGCTTTCAGTTGCGGAATGCGGCATGCGGTAAGCGGCATGTGGCATGTGGGCTGTGGCATCACGGGCGATCAGCCAAAATAAAAAGAATCACTGTAAAAACCAAACAAATTGAAATAACACCAGATAACTGTGAGCCCATCTCTCTCTCTCTCTCTCATGTTTGGCCAAAAATGTGCGAGTTGCCAAAAAAGTGTGAAAACCACAGCAGTAGCAACGTTGGCCAATTGTAACGGCTGTGTGGCCACTGAAAAACACTGAAAAAGAAACAACAACTGACTAAATGACTGCCAGACTGACAAACATAAATGGCTGGTCGACTTTACGTCTCTTTCTCTTGCTCGTTCTTCTCTCGCTCTCTCTCTCTCTTTCTTTCTCCTTCTCTGGCTGTGTTGCGGTTTTTGTGGCCGCAAATGTGCACGCCAATTGATTTATTTAAACAATAAACAAGCTGCCAAAGAAGCCACTACAATTATGTACACATCGGCGCCGGAAAGTATGCTACAATATTTAACAAGAAACCAAACCATAATAATCACAATTTATCAATTATTTTTAAGTTATGGATTACCAAAAAAAATACGTTCTTCAACTCAATTATGCTTAACCTTACTTGTCTTAATTTCTTTTTCGAATTTTTCAAAATCGGTAAAGATAACCTAGATAGACTTGACTGATAAACAATGAAATATAAATAATATTCGCGAGCGCACTTATTTAAACAATTTACATTAAACATTTTCCATTATTAATTTACCTTATAAACAACGAATTATTATCTGATATAGACTTAACATTGCAGTTACATATTTTTCTGGCCAGGTGAAGGTTATTGGGTCAACGTCAGACAACAGAATGAGTAAAAGCAAATAGTTTTTGATAAGATGCCAAACTGAACTTGAAATTATTGGCAAACTGGTTTCGTTTTGAACGAAGTTTGTTGACTCGCAGATAAGGGCATTGATAAGGAAAGTACTTACGAGTTTGTATAAAAGCGATGAAATGATTTCTGGGTTGTCATTATTACGCCACTCACCACAACAGTAAGATGTCTCTATTGGCAATTGTGTGGATAGGTTTACTACTCTCTGCTGTCATCAGAGCCACACCTCAATTTGATGGACGAATTGTGGGCGGTCAGGTGACAGACATACGCAATTTCCCATACCAGGCATCGATACAACTGAACGGTCAGCATATTTGCGGTGGAGCCATTATTGGAGATTACTTCATATTAACTGCCGCCCACTGTTTCGAGCAGCCGTGGACTGAGCTCGATTACACTGTACGTCTAGGCTCGACGGAGCATGCAGTAGGCGGTGAGTTGCTCAGCTTGCATCAGATCATACGCCATGGAGCCTACAATCCTCTGACACATGATAATGACTTGGCACTGTTGCTGCTTAATGCACGGCTCAACTACACGGATGAACTTCAAGCGGTGCCTTTGGCCACCGCACAGGATACACTTACCCCAGATACCCTGCTCCACGTGAGTGGCTGGGGATATCAGAGTGAGGAGGGTGTGGAGGGTGTATCTTCAGCCTTGCGTTATGCTGATGTGTCTCATGTGGAGCCAGGTGCTTGCCGGGGTGCGTATACCAAGGTTCTGCCCATTACCCAGCGCATGCTCTGCGCCTCGGGGGACGGCCAGGATAGTTGCCAAGGTGACTCCGGTGGTCCGCTGGTCGGCTATCAGCCAGGTAGCACACAGGGTAAGCTCTATGGGATTGTTTCCTGGGGTCTTGGCTGTGCTAAGCGCGAGTATCCGGGCGTTTATACGAGTGTGGCATCATTCAGGACTTGGATTGATGCCCAGTTGGGTGCCTGGGGCTGGAATACGCTACTTGCCGGTTGGAGTGGACTGCAAAGACTTGATTAGAGTTGCAAAGCCTACCACAAAGATCAAACTGTGTTAATTCAATATTGCCAGATATCATTACTAAATACTAATAACTAAAATTTTTAAATATATATATATTAAAATAGTTTTAAAATTCAAAAAATAAATGTAAAAATTATTAAAAAAAATAAATAAATGTGCTCAATTTATTTTTCGAAAAATCTCAACCCAAGTCCTAATTCTTTTCTTTGGTATATATAGATAAATCCCAATCAAATTTTCATAAAATATACTATGTCATACAGCTACTAAAGGACCGACTTTTAAAAATTAACGTTTACTAAGAAAAGCTTTTTAGTTTCTTTAAATATTATAATATAATATAGAAAAACAGCTCACAGATTGCACTTATTTTAAGGCTTCCGGTTGAGTTTAATTAGTGTTGATCTCTTAAAATTGCTCACAGCTTCTTTATCGACCTATTTTTAATTACGAAAATGCATAATTTCAACAATTAAGCCAGTGAGGCTATTAGGTCAAGCTACGGAGAAGAAGAAGAAGTCCAAAGCCAAAGTCAGAAGCTGGTTCATAATTCAAAAAGCAGCTCAAAATATGTGAGAGCAGAGCTTGAAGCTAATTCAGATTCAATGAATATGTTAACATCCTTGCTTGCCACAGAGACTGGCAAATAAATCGTTGCCTACAACCAGGCGCAAATATCAAAATGCAAGGCAAGCACACATACACACATACACACACACACACTCACATACACACATAAATATGCTAGTTTATACTATATAGTATTTCATTATGAGATAAAACAACCTGAACTTCCACAACAACAACAACTTATTAGTTTAGACAAAAATAAATTGCATAAATATTTAAAGCAGGCAACATGGCTTAAACGTGGCTTGTAGTATATGACCAGAAACTGAATGTGTGCCTTGTGGTCAGCAGCAAGAGGCCAACAAGTCATAGTGCATCTGGGCAGCCAGGGGTTAGCCAGTGAGTCGGTGAGTCGGTGAGTCGGTGAGTCAGTGAGCACTGTTCATCACACAGATACTACAGAGCACATTTCACAGATTTTAATTTGTTTTGCCGTTAAGCAAACTGTGTAAGTGTCTGGCCTAGACGATAAGGTCCACACATCTTGCTAATTGTTTCATTTTGCTTGGCAGTCAGCAAACATTTCAAACTGTATTTCATTTAATTGCATGCGTATTTTCTGAAATTTCAATTTGCTGCTGCTGTCACATCGAGCAGAGACTGATGTCTGCTTTCAGTATGCTAATTGCAGTTCAGCAATTAATTAAACATACCAGCTCAAAGCTCAGTCTCTGTTAATAAACTCGACCATGTTCAAAGCAGCAGCAATATTTCGATTGCCATAAGAAAAACAACCGCGTTTCTGGAATATTAAAGCAATCATCTGCATTTTCCATATGCAATATTAAAATCCGCTTTGTAATATGCACAACACATTCAGAATAATCCAAAAAAATATTGTGGTTTGTCAACCAAAGCGTTTGCTCCTCTCATTTATTGAGTAATATTCGAACCAGACTTCTTTATTCCCAAAAGGAGAGCTGATGAATTAGATAGTTCTCTCTATCTTACAAAATTTATATGTAGATACATTTTATAAATGAAGGAGATATTATTATTCAATCGTTTAAATGTCAAAGGCAGTAGGAAATCAGAAATACAACCAATTGCAATATAAGAATGAGACAATTTAATTTTATAAACTTTCAACTGAACTAAGATAAAATTGACGAGCAACTTGTGATACGTTATATATTGAGAATATTTGGACTTCTCTTAATATAATTCTTTAACGTTAAATGCTGTAGTTAATGAGATAATTCAATCAGTATCTAAAATATATTAAATTGATGATATATATGAATTTGTAATTTGTTGTTTATTATGAATAAATAATTAAATATCACACGTTGTAGGCAGGCAGCGTCATATTTATTTTTGTGATCTTTAAAGTGCACGAGGAATGGTCAAGTGTAGATTCAAGTGTTGATATACCACTCGAAGTTTTAGTTGCTATTCCTATTGCTTTTTTCTCGCTATCATGGTTGCCTGGCAGCCACATTTTCTGAGTGGTACTTGGAATGGTCTTTATTTTCCGAAAATATCTTTAAGATGCTTACTGATATTTTGGGTTGCCCATTTGTTGTGGCGTATTTTCTACAGTAAAGCCACTTTGAAGTGGAAACTGCGTAATATTGTTCGCCTATAATAGCTATTATTGATTGATACCAATTGTGGGTAACAGGGATTCTGTGCAATTTACAAAAATTTCTCGGAATATCAAAAAGAGTAGAAGGCAGAAATGAGATGAAATAATTTAATTTGCTTCATGAGCAAGACAAGAAAATATTATATTTAAGAACTTGAATTAATGATTAAAGTTATATTTTTCAATAATATTTTTCATTCTTATTTGTCTTCGTCTAATTGGGAACTTCTGTTTAATTTAAATTGTCTTTTTGATCATATATTATGAGCCAATACAATAAAGCAAGTCAGCTATTGTAGATATAAGCAATTGATTGGAACTGATTGAAAAGGTTACCATTGTGTGTATAGTTTGAGTTTCTTTTCTTCTATTTTAGCAGCGAACAAGAAAATGAAATTTAACAAGAGATTAATTGAGCGTAAATACAAAAGATGGCAAATCTGCAGTCCCTTGTCACGCTTCGTTTTCTTCCCAATGAATTGACTAAGCTGTAATAACAGTTATTTCTATTTATGTGACATACGTTACGTATACGCAATGTGGCATTATTTACAATTGTAGAATATAATATTTAGCTTGGGGTTATTTGTACGTATGTACGTGTGTTTGTCGCTGAGTCAACATGACGTATGTGTGATTTTGGTAAATATTTTTCCGGCTTTTGGCCGGTAATTGTTACAGTTAATTGCGTGTAATTGAGAACGCTTTTAGGCAAGACGCGTCATAAAATACGCTGTTGGCAACCTCAGAGCATAAATCTTTGGCAGGCGGGAGTTAATTGCGGGGTGGCAACATCAATTACACCCCCAAAAAACGTAGCCGCAAGCTCTTGACACATAAATTATGCAGTCATTTTTTTCTTTTTTTTATATGATGGCCCCCGACAAACTACCAACTGCGACTTTGACATGCCGACGACAACGTACACACACACACACACACATACATACATACTTACATGTAGAGTGAAATCAGCGAGACTTTATTTTAAAAAGTGTGTTTATTATGCCATAACAAAGAGAGAATGATAGCGTGAGTGAGGAGCTGAAAAAAAAGTGTTGCAAAGCGTGGCAAAGTGTCAGTTTTAAGGGTAAAATTAATTACGAACGCTTACTTAAGTTAAATATTTGAGCAAAGCTTTTATGCGACACCCACACACTCATACACCCATACACACACACATAAATATAAGCAAGTGTATCTGTTCAAGGAGTTGCTGGCAAGTTAACTGACAAAGTCAAGTTTTCAACGCCCGCTATTCGGGTTCGGGAAAAAGGTGTTACCGAGTCTTCTGGCTTCATTTTACATGCCCCACAGCGTGCTGCAGTAAGCCGAGGCACTTTGTCAGGGTTAAGGCAACGCGAAACTGAGAAACTCGCCCAAAAGTAGAGTAAGGTTCGTTGTTTTTTCTCTCTCTTCCCTTTGATGTGTTTGTGTTTCCCTTTATCTTTGTACCCTTGCGAAGAGTTTTGTAGTATTGTTCCAAAAAGTGTAAGCTGTGGACCACATTATTTATGGTATATAGTACACAATGTATATATACATATATATATATATATATATACATATATATATATTTTACTTACATTCTTGATCGATGTGCTTAAGTTTATGAACTAGTCTGTAACTAGTTACTTTGGAAGAGGAAGTAGCTGGGAATCAATGAAATAAATAAGGACTCTCACATGCTAGATCAAAAATCAAAGTTAAATGTGGAAATCTTTGATGTTTCTTGAAATTTGGTCCATTACATATTTGCAGATAAACTGCGTTACTAAAGCAGATAAATTTGTAGAAAACTTATTATTACTATTATTATTAATATTATATTATTATATTATTATTATATTGAGTCTTTGTATAAGCATTTTATTTTGTACTTTGATTCAAAGGGTATCAAATCCTCGATATGCTGAAGCAAACGTTTCTTTCTTGTTGGTTTTGTTATGGTTTTTCTTGCTTTAAGCGCAACTTGAACATTTCATTTGTCATGCTTTTTGCTTTCGTGTGCTGTTACCTGGCAACTGCCACGCCCATGCAACGAGTTCCGCCACCGTTGCGCCCCCTCCCCGCCCCCGCCCCTTCACCTATACGCATATGTTGCGCGCCGCATTTTGACTGATTGCACAGGACAAGCAGCGCTGCCAGCATTGGGGACCCAAGAAGTTTGAAATGAGAAAATAGAGAGAGTGGAGCAAAAAAAAATATATACATGTACATATAGAATGGAACAGCGTCGAGTGACAGGCAGCGCTAACGGTAACAGCAACGGCAACAGCAACGGCAACGGTAATGCCAACGGTAAAGGCAACAACAAAGCTAGCTAGCGCTAAAGGTAAAGTGTTGCAAATAGCTTTTTTGCGTTTTTGAATAATTTATAAGATGTGTTTACTCTTGAAACCAAGTGACTAAGTGTTGCTACGCCTGGGCAGCTCCCCAGCCTGGTCAAAATCCTGTTCGGGCGGGTGGCGGGTGTCAAGTGGATGGCACTGCCATTTGGGTGGCTGGCAAATGAAACACGATAATTTACTTAGGTGCAATGTGGTGAATGAGTGGTGGGTGCTTGGGTGGTTGAGCAAGCACAAAGCAGGCACAAAGATTTGCCTCACACAAAAAAACAAAAACAAACCTTATGCAAACATAAAATGTCAGACTGCTTCATTTGGCTGGACAACAGATGCCACATTGCAGCTATAAAGCTGACAATTTAAATATGCTGTGAATAAATTCAGATACGTTAGTATCTTAACAAAGTAAGTGCACAGATACAGAAATCAAGTATTCAGACAATCATTGATTTGGAATTGTTTGCGAAGGAAGTACATTCTTAAACTTTAACATAAAAAGATTCTCTATAAGAAATAATATAAAAATGAAGTATTTAGACAATCATAGAAATAGAACTGTTTATTTAAAGTAGGAAATATATTCTTTTTTGTATATAAGAATTAATAATTTATAAAATAAGCTTATTTGGTTTAGCTTTCAGCTCAACTCAAACAGAACTATGGCACAATTTTGTCAGCTTATCACATCGTTCAGTTCAGTGTTGTTGCATGCAACATTGTCCTTTTACTAATTGTGCTCATTATCTGCTAAATGTTGGCAAATTTATGTAACGCACGCAGTTGGGCCACCAACTGATTTGATTACCCGTACGTGTGACGTAGAATGGCCCATGGACTCAAGTCAGACAGTGAGTCAAATTCGTATTCGTATTCGTATTCGGAGCGCCTGTTTAGTTACCTGCACTTGAAAGAAAAAAGTCGAAAAAAAAGTCGAAAAATGTAAAAGAAGAAAAACTCAACTCATAAAACATGTAAAATGTTAAAAAGCTCACATACAAGAGACTGGGGAGTTAAGTCTGTGTTCGCTGTGTGTCGGTTTGGAGACTCATTAAAAATTCGTAGAGCGTTCCACTAAATGTTCATGTTTTGCATAAAAATTCAGTATAAAAAGGACATGGCCACATTGTGATGAGGAGTTGCTACTTTTTTTTTCCAGTTGAATGTGAGAACTGTGGGTGTGCATGTGTGTGGGTGTGTGTGTGTAATTTCAATTGGTGAATCGAGTGGAGCAAAATTATAATTAGCTCATCTCGGCCTAACGATGAGACGCAAATTAAATTTATTTTTACATATTTGTTACTTTCGCTTGCTTGAATTTTGATAGACTCTAAATTTGATTAACGACACATTTATCACACATGTATGCTATAATTAAGTTTACTATATAAAATGGAAAAGTTTGGACCCAGGATTTTATCAGAAAATGTCAACATTTATTTTAAAAACCCATTTACAGTATTAAATAAATGTTTACCCAAGAACCTTTCAGACATTTTTAAACAATACCCAACATATTATTTATATTTCAAGACATTCTGCAAAGTAATATTGAATTTATCTAAAAATAATCAAATAATTTGTCAATATCAAGAACATAAATAGCCATATCAATATAAATCAAATCAGAATCCCAAAAAATGTTCAATAATATTGGGGTTTTAGTAGCTAAACGAGTGAGCAAACGACTAAGCAGGAAATGCTATTGAAAATCACGTAATCACACAAACATATTCAAGCACATACATGTGTATAATAGTACGTACACACACAGTACACACACAGTGCACACATGTGTTGTGCTTGTTGCAGAAAACGTAAAATTTCATTTCAATGCTTATCATTTTTGCGGTCTTTTTTTCTTCTTTCAAAAGTTTTGTTCTTGAGTGTGTGTGTGTGTGTGTGCGGTGGTCAACGCATACAAATGCAAAGCGGAAATAACATGAGGGATAAATCAGGAAATTGCTAAACATCAAATAAAGCTGATAACGTAACTTAGCTGTACAATATAGTTTATATTTAGAACGCCCCATTTCGTCGTCGTTGAACTGATGTTTGCTGATGTCAACAATTCAAAATCATTGCAGTGATGACGAGGCAAACAGCTGGCGGAACAAAAGTGCTGTGCACCGAAAAATTCAATTTTGCAATATGACATCCGGTGGGCCGACACACACACACACACACACATTAAAACACACATGTATGTGTTGCCCACGGCGTATACTTAACGCCGCTGCGCTTGAGTCAACATCCAATGGCATTGACATGCCAGCCATTGTTGTTGCTATTCTAACTGTTTCTGTTACGGTCACTCACGTCAGCTGGTGACCAGTGACCAGTGCAACGCTGCAATTTTCACCGAGCATCGTTTGGTGGCAATTCTGTGGTCGCTTGTGTAACCAATGAAATGTTGTTCGAATTTTACTTGTGGCTAATTAAATTTACTTCCTCCCAACGACATATTATTTTTTATTATTTTCTTTTTTTAAGCAGCACAATTTAATCGGGAAATTTCATAATTTGTTCCAATTTCTTATGATTTATTACTTCTTGCCTTACATGATTATTCTATTAAATAATCAATTCTTTCAGAAACACACTTTGCATCATAATGCATTGTAATGTTAATTAATATCGTTTAGCATATTCGCAGCATTCATATTCATAAAATTGCTCTCACGGTACACGTTCTATTAAACACACGAAATGGGAACTTTTAGTTTCGTAAATGGCACTCGAGTTGTGGCGCTTTGGTAACTTGAAGTGAAAAATCGTTGCATAAAACACTGCGCACATTTTCGGCACTTGCCGCGGTGGGCCTCCCCCTCTCCACCCCTCTCACAAACACATATACACACACATACTTACATAGACCAAAAATAAGCGAGATGGCAACGAAAATTTAATTACACTTAATTAAGTGCAAAAAATTTCTACAATGCTATTAAAATGTGCTTCAAAATGGCTTTGGTTTTGGTTTTTTGGCCCTATCAGTGTGTGTGTGTGTGTGTGTGTGGGTGTGAGTGCATGTAAGTGTATGTGTCTGTGAGTACATAGTTCAGTAGGGCTGTGGTCCTAGTGTTTGACTGAGTGAGCTCCAAAATGTACTTTGCATTTATTAGAACATTTTTGCGGCACAGCCATAAAAATGCTTTGTTCTATATTAGTTTTTGAGCAAAAGTTAGGCACACAACCACACACACACACACACAGACACACGCAAATTTATGTATAATCAACATTCTAAATTAGATTTAAAATAATGCAGTTAATATTTTAGCTATTGACATTTGTAATTACTTTTTGCTACTCATTTCATTTCATAAAAGTTTGCTAATCAGATTGAAACAATATTTTCTTTTTCAAAATCTAAGGAGGAGTAAGTATGCAAATATTTTTAAGTTTTTAATATGCTTTAACATATTTTTATCATTTCATAAGTGTAGTACTTAAATTGGTTGTAATGTCTTTAGTAATCTGAATTTAAATTTATACAATACGAGTTTACAGAAGACCTTAAGGTGCATCGGTATAAAGTTTAGAATTATTAACTGAAATTCTGAGCAACTTGTAATTTGTACTTAGAGTCAGTGCCATAAATTTACCAAATGTAATTTTGTGGCTTGTATCTAGCGTAAACGGAGCACATTACAAATGTTAAATTAAATTTTCTAAGAGAGCGTATAATTTTCGTTCGTTTTGGCCAAGCAAATAGTAAATAAGTTTATGGCATCGTAAGCTGAATTACCTCTAAAAAAACGTTAGATAACTTGCTCAAAACAATAGAAACATTAAAAATTTTTTATTATTGCCACGGCGGGAACTTTATGGCTCTCTCATACCCAACAGGCCTGTCTATTACACGTAATTCTCCCACTCAGTCGCTTTGTATACCCAGTATTAGTGGTAGGTGAGGTATGCTTGGCTTAGAGAAGCATAAGTATTTATTTTAACATTTTTCTCATTAAAAGTTGGAATATTTTTATATAAAATGTAATGTTGAAATAATGTTAGTATCATCAATAAAGACAAATGACTGGGACAATCATTTAACATTTATTATATGCAGGATTAAATCCTTGCTAGACAATTATTAAAAGTGAAATATTTGCTCTTTCTTTATAATTAATAATATGAAATTATAAGATATCTTTAAGCATGATACACCTTTTAGATAGTATTTAATTTTTTGTTGTTTATGAGCTGGTCGCTTTTCATTGTTCTTGGCCTTGGTTGTCCATTTGCTTTTGTAGAACTTCAGTGTGGTCCTCGAGCTTTGCGTTGACAGCATATGGCTGGAATTGCGGCTACTTAGCATCATCAGGCTATGCTCTGTCTTGCCAAGTTCTTTCTGCTGTTGGTTGTTGGTTATTATTGGCCAAGTCGACTGTTGTTATAAGCCGCTTTTTTTTTTTTGCTTGACGCTGACAATCCGCGGCTGCTGCTACTTATTTTGATTAAATTTACATAATTTTTTCTGTCCCTTCGGATGGCTTAATTTAATTTACCCGTATTCTGAAATATGCCGCCTTATCGCCAGTTTCTCTCCCCCTCCCCCCAACTTCCTTTCGAGCAGTCTTCTTCCTGTCATTTTGGTTGTGATATTTGCCTGGCACTGTTAACTCGATTGCCAATATCGTGTGCAAATATTTCAACAGCATTGCAAGCCAAGCGCCAAACTTTGTAACTTTTTCGGCCAAGCAAATCAACGCCATTGCCAGCCACGCCCCCTATGCCAACCAAACGCCCATTGCAAATCAAATACGTCGAGCAACTCACTGAGTGTATAATTTGCGCTTTGTCTAACTGTCAACACTTTTAACCCATTTCTGTCGGTTATAAGTTTGGTTGTGGCTTTCAAATGCATGTATTCAAGTACAGTAGACTTGGACTATAATGTTTTAATCGAAGACATTGTATGTTAGATAAGAATTAATAACAATTATAACAATAATATTATTAGGAAAATGTTGCAAGTCGAGTAAGCTCATATATTCTATTTTAAGCTCTTTGCAACAATCTGTGTATTATATGCAATATTTCTAAAGTGTCTTCACTGTGTACACTGGGCTATAGTAATTTGTATACCCTGTAACTAGTTAAATGCACTTTGGCCAACTTTGACAGAATATTTGATGATCATATACAGTTTGCTGAAGCTTATTATCTGCCTAGCTGAGTGTTATATTCATTACTCTCAGTGAAGATTGAATTGATTTAAATGTATATTTTTACCTCATATTTATCAATTTCATTTATATTTAAAATTCGGTATTTATCAAAGGTAAAACAGGGTAGATTCCAGTTGAGCTTAGTGTATTACAGGAATTCCTATTGTTTTTTCTTATCCTATCGGGCAGAGCATAGTTTTACATAGCTCTCTTGAAACGCTCTCAGTTCAAGTGGATGCAGCAGTTGCAAGTGCTGAGCATTTTTCAGAGAGTCTCTGAATTTTTGGTACATCCGACTTTTTGGGCCGAAGGCTGCCTGACTGCCTGGCTGACAGTTGAAATAATATTTGCGATCATAATGGATTTTGGCAATTTGAATATTATTACAAACATACAGACAAATACCCTCAAACACACACACAGACAGCTATCTGTACTTATGTATATATAAAGAAATTTTCATTTTGTTTCATTGCTGCCTTCATTTCAATGGCAAACAATTTTCTTAAGTAGTTCGGTTTAGATTTTTGCATATGTAGATGAGGGCCGAGGAACCGAAATTGTTCCATTTGTCAGAAGTCAGTGCGTCTGATGAGTTGATAATGAAGTGCGCTTTATATAAGCTTAATAGCTGCATTCTATTGAGCAGCTATATACATACGAAGATATATAGATAAATACATACATACATATATTTGGCTCACAATAATGCCAATGAGCAAACAGTGATGGCATATTAGCTGAGCTGCCCCGTACTGTTACTCCTATTTTCTATGCTGGTAAACAGTTTGCCATGCCTTTGCCACAGTGCAAACATGAAGCACATTATCATTGCCGGCAAATGACGTACAAAGCTTAAATATTTGCCCAACTGTGTTTCAGTACAACAACCAACAAGCCAACAAGGCACAAGGCAACAAGCAGAAGGCAGCAGGCAGAAGGCAGTAAGTAGTAAGCGGCCAAATGGCCAAAAGGACGGAAAGGAGTAGCTGCGTAGTTTGCCAGTTGGCTAGCATTGCGCATACGACATGTAGCCCTTGCACAAATATTAAAAAATAAGCAGCGCGTCCGACTCCGACTCTCTGGCAACTATGTGGCGTAATATTCACAGCATTTTGCCTAAGGCCACCAGCCACAGCCACAGCCACATAGAAGAGCAGACAACCAGGCAACAAACCAACAACAAACATTGTTGACAGCAGCAAAAGTAATAAAACTTTAGGCGTTGGCTGACTGACTGACTGACTGTCTGACTGACTGGCTGGCTGAGTGACTGATGGAATGACTGAATGAATTATATGGCAATGAAATGTGTCGACCCACAGAAGCGTGTAGTAATTTTTGATATTTATGCCTCTGGTTTGTCAACAAATGCTTTGATAAATAATAAAAAAAAATATATTAATAAATTCTTAGCTTTGAATGTGCACTGATTAAAATCAGATTAAACTCTTTTTCTTCGATTAAGTGGAAAGATAAATGATACTTAAAGATGTTTCAAATTATATTAAATTATTTTATATAAGACTCTTTGAATTTAGAAATATCGCTTTATATTTTACAAATTACAAATTACATGTTATCTAAGGATTCTTTCGACTGTTGTAAAAATTATCCACAAATCAGCGAGAGGCCAATCAAAGCCAAGCCTTTTATATCGCATCTTATATTCCACTGGTGCTTCGCACCGCCAATTTTGGTTCGTTATATCATCAGAAAAAATGAAATACTGTTTTGCCAAAGAGGCATCGACTAAGAGATACTCTGTAATGAAACCTATGTGGTTATGATTTAAAATAATACCCTCTTTTACTGTCCATTTCATTTAGGGTTTCAGAACAAAAAAAAAAAAGAACGGATTCACCTAACGTCTTAACCCAAACGCGGAAATATTAGCCACATAGTTTTGCCTCGCATCGAATCGAATCGACAATCTTTTTTGATTCCCGTCATCCCTCATTCCTCGTCATTCGTTTCGGCTTTGGCTTTGGTTGCACAAAAATTGACATAAATAAAGCAAACGCAGGAACAAGAAAAACTGTAAAAGGAAAATTTTGAAAAATCGCTGGCATGTGGAAATTCTAGCGGACTGAGGAGACGGGAGGCTCTACTGTGAAAATGGACATGCTATGCATGCCGAGTGCTGTCGCATTTATTACCAGTTTCCACTCCGCCATCTTCCTCATTTTGCCATTCTTCATCCCCCCCCCCCCACCATGCGAAGCCTGTCAATATGCGGGTGGTTGGAGTTGTTTCACAGAAAATATATAGAATTTCTATAAAAAGGAGATATGTATATACTCGCACATACATATCTCGCTGACTGTGTGTGACTGTGTGGTGTGGTGTTGTCGTTGCGTATTGCTACGTGCCGAATGGAAACTGAAAACTTTTTTAATTTAAAAAATTTTCTTGTTGTTCTGCTTGGCCCAAGACGAAGACGAGGCGAAGACGCTGTCGTCGATGAGGCGATGAGAGTTCGAAGCATGCATTGCATTAGATACGTCCAAAATTCAAGTCAAAGCCGCAAACCAAAAAACAAAAAACAAAAACAAAAATATTGAAGAAAGTCACAAAGCAAGGGTGTTCAAGTCGAGAGTATTCACTAGCCAGTTGCCCATTATTCATATGTATTTGGAAAGAAAGCAATAATAATCAAAATTTGAGTTTCATTTGCAGCTGAAACGAGTTGACCTTTAGCTCAATGATTGTGGCTCCTTTGTCCTGCCAAATGCATGAGATGTATGTCTAAGATTTCTTTGTTGATGTCGTTTATTGAATTCTTTATTTTAGATAGATATGTGCAGTTTTTCTAAATGATATTTCTGAGTTGAACAGCTTAAGGACACTGTCTGTCTAAATATTTGTATTTTACTCCAACTCTTTAAGTTAGTTTTTTTTTGCTTTTTTATTTAGAAGGTATGAAATTAATAAAAATGACAGCTGTGGCTCATTTTTGTCTACATGGTTTTCTTACTACTAATTTCTACTATTTAATAATATTGTGAGATAATTTGGTAATCTTTTTTCATTTTACCCAATTCTAATCTTTTATTAAGCCACTCACTTTTCATATAGGGTATACAAAAATCGACGCTTCGTTCAAAAATGTTTAGAGCCGCGAGCGGTAAAGTTAATTTACAAACGAAACATTAGAATTGGTCCCGGACAGTGAGCCCAACGACGGCTGCGGCATAATAAATGCGAACATAACTCTGATTCAGATGCTATACTATATCTGCCCAACTCTGGTTTTTTTTTATCATATTTGACCTTATTCAGAGCCACTCACCACCCACCTACCCATACATACTATGTATCCATAGAAAGTGCGTGTATTGCATAGTGGCGACAACAGACAGCAGTTGAAATGTTATTGAAAAGAGCTACTCATATTTCAAAGGGACAATCACGCGTATGACAGCCGCGGGCTGTCAATGGTCGGCCATTGGTATCATTGCTACCATGACGGCTGCTTCTGCCTCAGCCTCAGCCTCTACTCCCGCCTCTGCTCCTGCTCCTGCTGCTCCTGCTGCAGGCCCTGCTGGCGTTTTTATTATTATAAGCCATGCTGTGCATATTATATTACCACACAGAAACTGTTAGCACATGCTTCGAGCTATGCAAAGAGGGTGAGACAGACATCGATAGGGGAAAAGGCAAAGAGACACGGACATCAGACAGACAGACAGACTGTGCATCAGACTGTGTGTGGAGTGCGTAGAGAGTGTGTCCCAATTGTCACTTATAAATTGACATTTAAAATGTTTGGTTTTGGGTTCTCCAATGTTGAAAGGTTGTGGGCGGGGCCGGGGGTGAACTGGTGTGCGAAATCTGAAACTTTTTAAAGCAATCAAAGAGTGTTTCAAAATGATGAGTGTACACTTGAGCTGAAATCTTTTAAAGTGAGTATACGTATAGAAAAATCCTATACAAATTGATGAGTTACAGGTTATCCTTTGAAAAAGTTAATATTCCAATAAAAGTCTATAAATATTGACTAAACATAATTTTTGTTTAATTTTTTACTAACATTTTTCTACATTAAATTTAAAATTATTTTTTTACTAAACCGAAGAGCATTTATTATGGACTTAGCATAATTATTTATTTTTTTGTTCAAGTGCGCGTCAATTGAAGTGGTAAAAATGTTCAGATATCATTAATAATATAACTTGTAAAATAAATACATATAATTGGCTTATTTGTATTCATTCCGCTCGGCATTTACAAACACAGACACAGATGCAAGTATTCATATGGACCCTCGATATGTACATAAATATTTATGTAAGTATATAAGATATGTATTAAGTATGTAAATTATGCGCTTCACGCACGTGACTTTAGCACTTCAATTATTTTATAATTGTATAATATTTACTTTGTTAAATTCGCCAGTCGGTTTATGCAGTTGTTAATTTTAATTGAAACTTTTTAATTGCATTTAAATCAAACAAAAATACACCCACATACAGACATTTATACATTGCATATTGTAAATGCTCTTGCATAATGCTGAGAAACTTGTGGAAAAAGCAAAAAAAAAATTAAGTAACAAAGCTTTTGTCCATGTCAATTGACTATGAGATACCATCTGATGAATCGACAGAATATTTGTCTGCTTCAATTTTTAATATAAATAAGCGATAAGTTAATATACCCATTTCTGTAAATTCTTAATATAAACAGAGTATTAAAACCCTTTTAATACACCATGAACTGTGGAGGGCAATTAAGAGGAATCTGCAAAAAGTTGTCTTTTTACTTATGTTTGAGAATGAACTGCAATTGAATTTACACACAAAAAGCATACAGGAATATTACCAAATAAATAAATTGTCGGCTTTGTTCTTTGGGAAATTTACTTACAATATTATGCAACAACTTGTAGGAAATGGCAAAAATGGTGGTGCATAATGAAACAATATTTACCTTCGTTAGCACTCAAAAATA
The DNA here is from genome assembly GCA_037043535.1 of Drosophila putrida. Taxonomy (NCBI): domain Eukaryota; kingdom Metazoa; phylum Arthropoda; class Insecta; order Diptera; family Drosophilidae; genus Drosophila; species Drosophila putrida. The sequence goes on from JBAMBI010000065.1 coordinate 4,784,832, forward strand.
GTTTTCAATTTTCTTATGCAGCTGGCAATGCAGCAGCCAACGAACCGGAAGGATGACAATGAATGTACAACTTAAACTTAAATTTTAACAAAATTTACGCAAAGCAATGGGGAAAAAACGTTAAGAAAAGAACGTTGCAAAAATATGGCAAAACTATATGCAAATTATGCTGCCAGGCAGCCGAGCCCCGTAGCCCGGCAGCCAGTTAGCCAAGCAGCCACTCAACTTGCCAGTCAAATTTTCCTTAACAAGCTTTTGGCCTAATCAAATAGTAGCGGCCACAAAAGCAAAAGCCAAAAACCCTTTGGTGACTTTGGCTCGCTCGACCCAAGAAACCGAGAAACTGTCTTGTAACAAAACGCATGACAGGCAATTGTCTTATGTGGTATGCTAATTTTTGTATGAAGCTCTTTCCCTCATCTTTATGGCTCTAGCTCTTTATACATATATGTATATACATATGTATGTATGTGTGTTTGCGTAGGGTTTTGAGTATGGGTGCTTTGCTTTTTGAGGCTTGTGTGCCGCCAGCCAGCAAAATTGCAAAAATTAAAACTATAAACTATCTCTTTTTGAAGCCCTGTGGCCAATGTCGTTGGGTTATTCCCTTCATAATGGAGCTGCTTGCAATATGTGCAAAGATGTAAATATTTAAAGATGTACAAGTGTGTGGAAGTGTGTGTATATGGTGCATTTTCGAAAGCCCTAACATATTGAGTAGTTATGTTTTTATTTAGCTTAACTTAAAAACATGAACAACTAGAAACATACATAAATCTCATAATAATTTAAGGTATTTATTGAAATATATTATTGAAAGAAAATTTGTTTAAATAAGATTGATTTTAATATAAATTTTTAAAATTTTAAATTTACGCATTTTTAAATTATGGTATTTTTTTCATTATTAGAAAATTTTACTTTAGTGTTAAATATTTTCTATTTAAAAATATTAAGTTTTCAAATATATAGCTAGTGTCTTTTGGCATTATTATTTTGGTTAAATTTGACAAGTAGATGAGACTTTTAGACAAGAAGAGGGCGTGAGAAAGAGAGAAGATCGCTAGCTTTTGAAAATGCCCGGGGTACAAGTATCAACTCGTACATATTCCAAAATTACGTATTGCGTTGTAAAGCAAAAAGTTTTTCATAACTTTTCATAAGTTACTCTTATTTATACGAGACCACAATTTTGTACTTTGCATTTTCTTTATTTGCCACATTTCTGTTCTATGCTCAACGATTCGCTCCTTTGCGTTTACTTCGTCATCCGTTCATTCAGTCTTATTTTATTTCATTTCATTCGTTTTTCTCCCGTTTTTCCCGTTCCCGTTCCCGTTCTTTGTTCGTTTTATTTTATGCTGGCGAGGAAATTGAAACTTTGCTACTATTTTGCATAATTTTCTGATGGCACAAAATGCAGAAAGCGAGGAGGAGGAGGAGAAAGAGAGACATTTCTACAGAGTGCAGAGTGCAGAGTACAATTGAAGTTGAGGCTGACGAAAAGGATGTCGACGCCTTGCCAAGAGGAAATGTCGTTGCGGTTGTGTGTGTGTGTGTGTGGCAAAGCCAACTAAATTTAGTATTTACTTACCACATCCTTTACGACTCGACTGAAGCTTCTCTAGGCTCGTCTTCTGGCATTTGCATTTGCACAATATGGCAAATGTGTTTGTATCTATAAGTTTGCTTTATCAGCTCGTGTATCTGTTGAGATACATTCAAGTGTTGCCGTTTAATGGCCAACTGCTTCGTTCATTCACCTTGCCAAATTGCAACAGCATTTGGCTTGGAAAAATGCAACTGGAATCTACTGTAATTACATTAGCTGCTGCTTTTGGCGCCTCTTTTAAGTAGCCTGGTCATTTGCTCTGGGGAGACAGTAAAACATTTGCAGTTCTTGTGGTCTTGTGTGCAGAAAATGCATTGGCTAAGTGTTTGCCAAAAATGCACTCACTGAGATGAGTTACTGCCATTTCTACTACCCGCTCTCGTATCCTGAAGATAAATGCTCTCTGGCAGCAGTAAAGTCGCAAAAAAGAAAAAAAGAAGAAATAAAACTGGACATGAATTAATTACAAGCTCATAGTATAGAAAATCTGCTTACAAATCAGCACTCATAAGTCAATATGCCAAATGCCAGAAATGCTAGAAATGCCAAAATGCCGAAATGTCCGACAGTCGCCAACCGGCGATAAAGTATTTATAGAGTTGTTCTAGAATGGGTCTTCTTCTTCTTCGTCTTCTTCATCGAAAGGTGGATGGAGTGGCACAGGGGTGTGCTCTGGAATTAATTGAAAGGCTTTTGCTTCTGCTCCGAGTGATAAATTAATGTGTCGATTGTGTGTCGAGGATTAAAAGTAACTCGGTTATGTATGTGATTTTTATTTCGTTTCTGGCTGCTACCCAGCTTAACGGCCATTTCCTATATAGTATTGTTGTTCAGGACTTGTCGGATTATGCACATTTTTACAAGGTTTTAGTTATTTATTATTTTATGTTTTCACTGTTTTGCGGGGGCAAGAAGAACGTCTGTTTATTTGGCAGGTTTATTAGTTATGCAGTTTGGTGTACAGCTTTAGTGAATTATTAATAAATAAATTGTTGTTTTCTGTCTTTTGGCAACAATAAAAAAGGGGACGAGTCACAAATCAGCCTCAGAATTATATAGAAAAAATGATGAAGCCATCTTCTCTACGAGACAACAATCTTTTCGTTTGAATTCTTTGACATATTAGAAGCATATCAATTATATATTTTAATTAATAAAGACAGCAAAATTTTAGAAGGAAATATCTGTAATTAGTATTGCCAAACATGCCTGCTCATTGACTTTGATGTACTTCCGTACAACTTACAAAATTGTTGTGCTTTGTTTTTTCTGTTCTGTCTGTTACATACCAACACACAATACTAATCACATTTCAAAAGTATTTTTTCTTGTGTTTGCCATGGACAAATTAAATAATTGGCATGACAATGAACATGACAATGCAATAGATATACACACACATTCCTGCACAATGTTTGAGGCATGCCACGAGGCAAGAATGGGAAGGTCCAACGTACAAGTTAATAGCCAAGCCCTCAGTGACGCCCCAATGGTTGAACATGGGCAGAAGGACAACAATTTCATTAGAACTGAAGCCTTGTGTTCATGTCCAAGTCATTGTCATTGGCATCGACGTCGACGTTGACGTTGTCGTTGACGTCGTTGTTATCGAGAGGCATTACAAACAAAACTACTTAAGTTACCACGATTACATGTTATCGTAAATTAATTGTCCGACATTTTGTTTTACTAACAACATTCTAAAGAGATGCGTCAAAGCTATTTGTGTGTGTCGACGTCACTGGAACACATAATGAGATTCGTTACGGTGTTTTCTCCTCTAAAGTTACTAAGTTTCCTACAGATGCCATGACAATATTAAATAATGGTGTCAATGATAATTTCAAAAATTAATGAATTTCTCTCGACTTCAATTCGAAATTGTAATAGAAGAATTCAATGCGAATGCGAAAGCTTGAAAAATGTATACGTTTGTTCACACATATGTTATATATTGTATATAAAGATCAATTAGCAACGAATTGTTTGCATTTCAATGTTTTCTTAATTGACCAGAGAATTTTTAGGGTTTCATTGTGCAATTTCGATGTACTGTGTGTTTCTAGCTTCTAATTGAAACGCATGTCAAGACAAACTAATTAAAATCGTATGCTAAGGTAGCGCCGTAAAGTATGCAGCATATTTTTCAACACTCTTTGTTCTGCATGTGTGTTTTCTCTGTGTGCATGTGTGTGTGTGTGTGTGTGAGAGTGTGTGTGAGTGGCAGGAAACTGCAAGCCGACTCGCGCTTCGCTTAATGCATAATTACACACACAATTTTCATTAAATAAACGTGCAACGGCACCAAATGTTTGTCGGCAGGCAGCAGGTGGCAAGCAGTTAGCTCAGGTTGCAAGCACTACTGAGCCTGCACTGGCATTCTTGCAACACTGCCGCAACCCTCGTCGTCGTCGTCGTGCATCTCCAGCGGCACATTCCGGCGATGTTAAGTGCGTTTGATTTGCCGCTCGAGTTAGTTTGCACATGCCGCACTTGTTTATAAGTTCTCTAATTAATTTTTAAGTGCCACAGCTAACTGCCTGGAGGACATGCTTGGCAATAGCACCACCTAACACCAGCTAGACTCACATGTGTGAGTTTTTATATAGTATGCGTGTGTGTGTGTGTGTGTTTGAGAAATACTCTTGAAGTTCCAAGGTGGCTATGGCAGTCAGATGTGGATAAACGCTAAAAAAAAAATTATGCACGTGTGATTTGCTGGCCATAATAAAATTAGACTCGTTTCCTGCTCCTGTTGTTGTTGTTGTTTTTCCTATTGCCTGATGGCTATGGGTTCAGTGAGTGGTAAATAAAGTGTATGCACCTATCGTTCCAAGCTTAGGAATTGCTTTGTGGTTGGGGTTACTCCGCACAATGGTCTGCTGCATTATGTTTACAGGCTTTAATGGAAATTTATTAATACGAAATGCGAAAATTACTTGAAAACTGCAATTTACTGCAAGTCTGTGTATATGCAAATAAGCTCTGTATTTATTTATCGTAGTTATTAGCAAACGGAAATTGTAGAAAGATTGCTTAGCATAATGCATTATGAACGTGTTGTAATACTCGTTTAAATACAAGTACTTAATTAAAATGTTTTAGCTACAACATTTATTGGAATTTATGCAAGAGAATGCTAACATTTATTTTAAGGTATAACTTGCACGTATATAATTATTTAATATTTAATTTACTCATGTAACTTTCTCAGAGTTCGTTGAAGGTTGTGTACTATTATATCGAAATCTACTTACATAATTGAAAACATTTAATTTTATGTCTGTTTTATTTTGAAACAGTGTAAAAATAAAATTACTATCTGAAAAATATGAAAATTTATAATTAAATAATATTTGTTTTTAAGAAAAGGAGAGATAACAAAAATAATTTGAATAAAATTTAGTATTAAGAAACCTTTAACAATACTTTAAAAAGTTTAATAAAATAATAAATATTTTAAGGTTTCGATTTTCTTTCTTTCATGTTGCTTTCTTTACAAAATACAACCTGCAGTTGACACACTGATTTTAATCTGATTTTTAACAATTCCTAAAAAATGTCAAATGAAATCAATTCGTTTGATTTTGTAACAATATAACAATAATTTCTCACACTCTTATAATTGTTTATGTAAAGACACTTCAATTCAATAAAATTGAATTGTGAATGAAAGAAAAATAAATATTTAATTAATATCATTTGCCAAGATCTGAGCAGTTAGTGCTCTTGACATGAAGTACAAAAAGCAGCTGTAGATGATATATCTTTTATATTGTTGTTGTGCTTATCGTGATGTGTTGTGCGTGGGTTTGTTGTGTGTGTGTACGTGTGTGTGAGGCGCCCTTGGTGAACTGTTTGTCTGTTTGTTGATGTTGTTTCTGTTTTTGTTATTAAGAAATAATCTACTTGTAAAATCTTAATTAAAGTTATTATAAATATGTATGTGCATATGAAATGCGAAGGCAGCCTTAATAGCAACAGTCACGTCACAGATACAGATACAGATACACACACATACATATACAGATACTTTTTATAGTATGTAGTATTTGTAAGTATGTCTCGTTTGCTTGTATTTTCTTGTTGGTTCGTTTGTTTGTGTGTTTGCCTTCGTTTTTTCCTTGTATGTATGCCCTTGGCTCTACTTTCCCGACGTTAAATTGCGCAGCTGTTTGCATTTCACTTTATACATGTACATACGAGAACGTACATTCCCCCCGCCCATCACCCATCAGAGGGGAAAAGAAGCATATGGGTGGCTAAGTGTACAGCAAGTGGCATCAAAAGTATTTGCGCTTTATTATGACAACTGACATTAGTTTGTTTGATATTTGTGTTGGTTGGATGCGTGTCTCAGTCTCCCCCCTCTCTCTTTCTCTCTCTCTCTCAGTTTGATAAGATTTAATTGAGTTGACATTGGTGTGGGTAGTAGGGGTTGTGGGGGGCAGGATAACCGTTCACAATCCTGAGCACCGCCTGCGGGCATTTGTGGGAAAAGTCAAGTGTGCAGTTGCTGCTCTTTGGCTCAGTTTGTTCATTCCTTCAATTGCTTGTTTGTTTGTCTGTTTGTTTGTTTGTTTGTTTGTTTGTTTGTCTGTCTGCCACACGCTCTGTTTTCAATGAGTCTTTTTTGAAGTCGTTAACCCTACCTTGCCAACTCTCGGTTAAGGGGTTAAGGTTAATGCGTGTTAATGCGACTTAATCAAGCCAAAATGCACAACTAATCAACTGCAGCAATTGCTCATACCCACTTCTTCTTCTTCTCATATCATTTTAGCCTCTTCTTTCTTTCTCTTTCTCAACAACAACAACAACAACAAGCGAAGAAGACACCGGAGGGTCTTCTTAAAACGGAATCTGTCGCTTTGCATGCGAATTGAAAAAGTTTTGCGCGCAAATTTTTAATGAAATAAATTAAAAAAGCTGTCACTTGACTGTAAGTTTATATTAAAACTGATAAAAAAAAAAGAAAAATACAGATATACAGCTAAAGCAGCTCTCCAGTAGCAGTAGCAGAAGCTCGGGGAAATATGCTTAAGTGTTGAGTTACGCTAACTGGATTTTCAGCTTGAGCGCGACTTCAACATAAAAAAATAATGCAAACTACTGCCAACTAAACTGTCATGAGAGCTACAAAAAAATTAAAAAAAGAAAAAAAAACAAGAAAGTTGCGTTAAAAAATAAAATAAAATTCAAATAAGGCAAACTGGAGACGCCATGAAATTCGATTAGCAACATGCCATTAAAACGACTACGACTACCAGGGTTTGGGTTTGGGAGACTCATTCAGGGTGCAGTTAAGTATTTTAAAATTTATAAGATGCCAAAAAGTTAGTCCGTAAGTTTTGTTGAATTAATTAGGCAGGACTGAGCGAGTTACCAGCTGAAACATAACAGAATGGCTAACAATAAGTGATTTATCGACTCTATGTTTAGCGTCGACTAGAGAAAGACATTTAACAATGTGTGCAAGTTGATTTATTATTTTAAACAAATGAATAATTCAATTTTCAATTTATGCGTTAAATATATTATTGTTATGCTCCACTATTAAGTCGGGAAATTAACATTTGGATACCTAATTGAATAGAAATCAGAAATGTTTGTAAGCTGTGTTAATTTATAAATAAAAGAATTTGTTATTTCTTATAAACATGCTTTATGAAAATGTATTCTCATTTAGAGCTTGTCGAAACGTTGAACGATGAATACAGAAATAAATTTTAAAAGGCAAATCATCTTAACAATAAGAAATACACAAAACTTGCTAGACCATGGCTCAAAGCAATAAAACTACCGTACTGAATATGTACTGTACTCGTGTAGAAGTTTATGTATATTTAAATCTATATGTAGTATTTCTATATAACCATATAAACCTATCTACAAACAAGCGAGTAACACGATAATAAAACATATTTTCGGAGCAGGCAACACAAAAAACGCTCACAAACGACAGTTGGCAAGGCAACAGCAATAAGACTGGAAACAAAAGGGGAAATTGTCCTCTTGCTGAGGGGGAGAAAGAGGGGGGCATTGCAAGCACTTGAGCGGGCCTTTACAATGGTAAACAGACAGAAGGACAGACAGACAGAGAACACTTTCATATGTATGCAAGAAGAACTACTTATAGTAGACAAGCTAAAGTGCAGGAAAAACTAATGCCATTTTGTACGTATGTGTGTGTGTATGTATTTAGAGTAGATATATAAAACATTTATATGTTTTTGTCGGAAACATTTGGTGCGTATGATAATAAATACTTAATCCGCAACAAAAGAATATTAAAAACAACAACAACAGCAAATGGAAATGCTAAAGAGCATCAAGAAATGCATAAAAACAAATGCTTGGACTGAACTGAACTGGACTGAGGAGGGTATCTGGCATCTGTTGGCTGGACTAAGGACTAGGGAAGTAAGCAGGTGTACTACTACTCTTACTACGTATGTGTATGTGGCATAACAAAAGGCGCTTTTGAAATGTAAAATGAACTTGCTTTTCATGCTACTCAAACATGCATGCATACATACATAAAATTATTGTACCATATACTCTACATAAAAGCAAAACGCTAGAAGGCCAGAAGTAGTCGACTACTAGTCAAATACATGTACGAGTATGTGTGTGTGTAGCGTATTGTGTTGTGTAACTTTATCAAAAGCAAATAAAACTTGGCGAGCAAATGTTAACGAACCACAATAAGCCAAAGCCGCAAAACAGTTTTCGTCATTTTCCAAAGAAAAGTCATTAAAACAGAGAGCAAGGCAGACTTACTACTCGTAGCTCGTACAATTATTACAATAATAATCATACGCACAGTTGCACACAGCGAGAGAGAGAGAGACAGAGTGGTGGAGATACAGATAGATAGTAGTAGTAGCTGACAACAACACTCGACCACACCCAAAAATACAACAAAATCTATTACAGATAAGAGTCACAGTGTACGGTGTGTGTACATATATAAATATATGTATAGCAAGTATTTACTGTAGTTTAGTTTTATAATTACCATTTTATACGGCTTTTATTTACACATAGTCTCTATATTGTTTCTCCTACTCCTCCTCCTCCCACTTTCAAGTGGTGTGAGTTTTTCGTTTCAACAAATATTAACATTTTGCTAGAACGATAAGCGAAAACTTTACATCCTGTGCGTATATGCTGCGTTTTTGGCTATGAATTTGAATTTGAAGCACATTTTCATTCTATCCAACTCTATCTCTCTCCCCTCTCCCCTCTCTGTCTTTCTCTATTTCTCTGTTGTATACGCCGGCGGCGCATTATTATAGAAATGTTTCCAAAAAAGTTTGCATTGCTATCAAGAGGCCATCTAAAGCGTGGCACAAGCATAGACCTCGACTCCTTTGCCAACCCTTTATCCTCCCTTGTTGTCGTCAATGCTGAAAAGTTGCCCGTGTTAAACTTTAATTACAACTACAATTCCCACTCGGTACTTCGTTCTCTGGCAACAACAACAAATACGCGAGCCGAAAACTTTGCATGGCTTAATGCGTATTTACATATGTAGTCATTAGATTATAACATATTAGCTGGCAGACGGTTTCACAATGAGATACTTCTGAGTGATGAATATGTTGGGAACAAATAATAATACTCCGAGCTCTAACGGCAGACATTTGATTAAGGTAAATTGCCATAGTACCCTTAATGGAATATTTTTTTAAAAACTTGCTTGTTAAGAACATGTACTTAAGAAGTGAAGAGATTATATTATTTTTATGTATGTATTGCAATATTATCTGCCTTTAATCATAATTTCCATTTATTTATTTCTTTAATTTTGCTAATTTATATCAACAATTAAGTACACGTACTATCAGGCATTTGCACAACTTTGTGACTTATATTTATTCACACAGACTCGAGTGCATTTTACATAAAATTTTGTTGTTGTTGTACGTCCGCAACTATTAACAATTGTCTGTGAGATTGCATATTTTGCAACCACAAGAACATATTGAATTTAATTATTAACTATTTATTGCTCATTACATAAAACAAATTGACACAGGACAGCATCCGTGGCGAACTATCAGCAGCGGCAGATGTCTCTGTATATGTGTGTCTGTGTCTGTGTGTGTGTCTGTGTGTTTGCGTTTTATTACACTCAATTTGTTGTAGTGTTGTTGGCAGTGACTGGAAATTGACTCGCATGACACAAAGAATATTATTACGTATACGCCGTGATATGCACGCGACGCGTCGTTGCAGTTGATGTCAGGCTAGTGAACGAGGCGGAGTTCAATGTATTGGAAAATTGCAAAAAATTTGTCATACACACAAAAACAAACACATTAAGGCTACACTTTGTAGCTGATTGTTGTTGACTGTTGACTTCTCTTCTCTTCGTTGTTGTTGTCTTCTGCTGTTGTTGCTGTTCATTGTTTGCGCTTGAGGGCGACAAAATAATTTTACAATGCTGACACATTTTATGTTTATTAAATCAGCAGACCAGACTGGACAAGACCGGACACTGTTCGTTCGCTACCTTAAAGGACACTCAAGCTCCAAAAAGTTGAGCCCCAATTTGTGCATGCTTCATTTGATTAAACATTTATACTCAATGGTCGCCTCTTGTTGTTCTTTGCTTGATGTGTGAGCTGTGTGTGTGTGCGTGTGTGCGTGTGTATATAAAATCATTCCATATGATTTACTCGGCAGTTCATTGGTCAAGTCAGAGGCGCTGGTCCGTCCCATCTGGTTGCTGGCTGGCTGGCTATTGCAGCTCCGCCGGTTGTTGTAAGCAAATCTAGTGACCCGAAAATTAATTGATTGGAAAATAATGTAACATGCATTTATTGATTCATGTTTGAGGCGGCCCTCGGCTCACGGCTCACGGCACATGTGACCAGGCAGAGGTCAATAGAGTTTGTATCGAAACCCAACACAGTTGTTTTTTGTCCCTTCCCCCACCCCGCGCCCCCTCCTTCGATTGAGGTCAGTAAAAGGTTGTGTGGCATACGTCTCTAGCTGATGCTTTCAATTTGGTTTCCGGTCAGTCTACTTTAATATTTATCTACTTACTGTACATACTCGTACATTTGACTTTTTTGTTCATCATGATGATCAGCCTGGTGTGTGGTGTGCGGTGTTGTGTGCGGTGTGTATAGTATGTATTTTATGCAAAATCCATATTCAATTTGCCAGTTGAACATCTGTGCAAATATCAAATATTGACTACAAATACTTGCTTGCTTGGCAGCATGAAGTCCATTTCATTCCCCACTTGATATGCTCGAGTGCTGTTGCTTTTACATTAAATTGCAATTATGTGTATATGATTTTATTTACTCTATAGGCTGTTGCACACATACATACATACATATGTGTAGCATACACATTCCTGTATGGGAATTATTAAAATCCTCTGGGCACTGCATAATTGCTGACTTCTGAAGTGTTTGCCATAGCGCCTGTTTATGAACTTTATTTTTACTTGATTGGGTGTTCAAGTGGCATGTCACAAGTGAACTTCACCTACTGCATAATATTTTCATCTGGTGTGAGGTGAAAATACATTTTATTTATTGCATTTATTAATCGTTTGTCGTTTGCACATGTGCAAACAACAATTTTGTCAACACATTTGTGCGCAGCAACTGTAAATCAAATGGAAACATAACATAACAGAGTTTGCTAAGCATGCTTTTATTCTGAATGTTAGATAACATAGAAATGTTGGCTCTCGAAAGCTTTCTGTTAAAATTAAGCTATCTTTACTCTTTACTTTGAGTATGCCAAAATTTCTCTTAATTTCTATTGAGCGTAGGGCTTTAGCTGCTGAATAAAATAAAATATTAAAATAATAACAATATTGCCTAAAAAAGTTTCAAGGTTGCAGACATTTTTGTTTCTATTTTTGAAATATAAAATTCCTTTTAATGCTGAAATTCTTCTAGAAATTAGTCATACCTATGCTTGGAAATTTGTCTTTAGTTTATTTACCTGTAGTATTAGTTAGTTTGATTGATTTTTTTTAATTAAATTTTCCTTTCCTTTCCATTCCACTGTTAATTATTTATTGTTTTATTTTCGCATTATTATACATCGACTTTTATTTCGCATTTCTTTAAGCACTCATACTCGCTCTTCTTTTTTTTGTCGGGTGACACTTGAATGCTTCTCAGCAAATAATTCAATATTTATCGTTTCTCAAAATCTCACGCACGCACGCACAATGCGCACTTACAAACATCCATCCATCCATCGAGGCATTCATTCATTTATCCCCTCTCTTTTTTTGGCCATACCATTGCCTTCATCGACTTTGGCTCATAACTCAAAATGTATTTAGTAGCCAATCAAGCAGAATGACAGGCACAAGTTCAACAGCAACAACAAAAACAAAACATACTGTGCTTAAACAAAAATAAGAAGAACAACAACAACAACAAGAAATTCGAGGTGATCCATAAATGAAAATTGATAAACCTGGACACACGTGTGTCCAGCTCCATCCACTCTCGAGCCAAGAGGATTATATGGATTTATACATTTGTGTTTGTGTTTGTGTTTTCTGCTGCTGTATTGTTTTTCCCTGGTCATATTTGTGTGACTTGAGTAAAACTCGAAATTCATTCATATAGATTAATACGATATTTCTATGTATATTTATTAGTTATTCCTCAAATTATGCAACATCATGTTTATTTAGCTGCCTCTGGCAATCTAAACTGCTTAGTTTTTAGCTCTTCCCTGTCCAGTCACAAAATCTCCACTTTTCAGCCCCAATACAAATTATAATTTTCCATTATGCCAGGTCAAATTAATAATTTTTTTCCCCTTAACAGCCTACAGCATAAATCTAGAAACAACAAACCCTCAAGTTGGCACCATTGCTTATAATTGAATTAACTTGCCAATAGTACGAATAACTTGCCCTCAGACAAGCGTCTCATAATTGAAACCATGCTGAGAAAAAGGGTTAAAAGGTTAGTTGTACCCCAACCATCGTTCTAACTGATGAACCTCGACAGTTGCTAGCAAATATTTTTGTAAAGGGAAACAACAAAAAAGGTCACCAATAAAGTAATTAGGCGCTCAGTGTCCGAGAAATTTGTTACATCAAAGGACAGTGTCCTCTGCCTACTCTACCAAAAACTCGTTGGTGTCTTTTGTATAAAGTTTGAAGCGGGAGTCAGAGACAGGGACAGGGCGAGGGACAGGCACAGTTTTGTTACCTTTTGTGTGCAGCTGCCGGCTGCTAACAATATGAGATTCAATTATTGCAAATAGGCCAGAAAGTGTGCGGCAAAAGGCCTGTGAAATGAAGTTCTAGATGTAGATAACTAAATTGCCTTCTAAGTGAAACACTCGACGCTCTAAAAGTCCAAAAGATTACAAATTGAGTGATTGCCTGTAGATAATGGAAGCAGCAAATGAGAGATGCTTTCGCTTTGTAAGCAAGGAAATTCTATTCACTGTGAATTGGAAATTATTAAATTTTTTGCGAAACTCTTCAAAGTTGGGAGTATTTTATTGAAGACTTAGTGAACCCTTTAAGGCAGTCCATTGCTTCGATTTTTTGGTAAATGGTCTATCATTTGAGCAGTCAAGTCAGGACCTGGTCTTAAACTTAACATTGCCTTTTCGCCCAAAACTACGACTGCTGCGATCCCTGGCCGATAAAACAAAGACAGAGTGTCAGAGATTTTATGTCGATGTTTGTGTGAAAATCTCTGTCATAAAAAAGCTGAAGTAAACGGGGAGAAGAAAAACAATATGCTCTCCACCAAGAACTAACTTGGTTAAGGAAAAAAATAGAGGAAAAAAAACTAGCAAGGCAAAACTCTTATCAGCTACAAAGTGACAAAAAAGCAACTCAAAAAAAAAAGAAAAAAGAAAAGAACTGTAGAGCGATATGCCCAATAGTAGCTTTAAAGTTCCCTTTTTCTACATTTGGTTGTTGATTTTTTGTTGCTTCTATTTGCTGCTGATATTGGAGCGTCATACTGGCGACACTTTTATGGAGAAGATGGAGGTACATTGTCTAGGTGTTGGACGGCTTTGAAGATGGCACACAACAGCCAACACCACAACACCAACACCAACACCAACACCAACACCAGTGTTCATGTCAAGTATGCGGCAACTGTCATAAATTCAAGTCGAAATTCTGGTCTTGTTTATGTTGGTCTGTCTCAACACAGATAAAATAACGTATACGTATAGTATACACACACTTATTTATATGCATGTGTATGTGTCTATATAGATATAAGTACATTTTATCGGCTAGCTACGAAAAAATGGCTTTTTAAAAAATTACATTAAATGTGTGCGCTTCAGTGGGCAGGAATTTATTTTGTTGCATGTGGCCGGCCCTTGGCCGAGAAGGACAATGCTGTCGCCCAAGTGGCGGACTAAACAACAAGTACATATAGTACAACAACAACACACCATAAACCAACACCAAATGGCACTTCAAGTGCCAGACAATCAATTGCGACAGAAACAGGCACAGGCACAACAAATTGCCGGCTGTCCCATGCAATTGTCTTTGAAACGAGGGGAATGCCCCCTCTTTCAACATCCTCAATTTACAGCTTGAAGTTATGCTATTTTAAGGCACTGTGACTGTCAGGCAGACATACATACATATATCATAACAAATTATATCGCGAAACACATAATTACAAAACTAATTAGCTAAGAGATAGCATACAAATGGCCAAATTTCGAGTCCTTGACAAATTGGCAACCGAAAGTTGGCAGGTCAGTCAATTCGGTCAACGAGTGGGCAGCCCTGCAGCCGGCTTTCTACTGATTTCCATACCTTAAAATTATTTGAAATAAATGCAATTGATTAGAATACTTGTATTTGCATTTATTATTATTTATTTCACGTCCTCATTCTTTCTATTTGTATTGAAGTCTCGCGAAATTATATGTAACATCAATTTGTTTTCCTAACTTGACTTGTTATTTTTTTTTTGCTGTTGCTGACATCTAAGGGCCACACGATTTTCTCACACAAGCTCAGGGTGTCGATAACAAGGGTAGGCCAAAAAACATTGTCTCATTTTGGATTGTATTTTCCATCGAACGATACACACAAAAAGATCAAAGATAAATTTCCAATTTCTGTGCCATGCCTCATCAAACGCACCAAATACACTGACAAAATGCCAAAAGAGAAGTTGGAGGGTTCCCCTCTCCCTCTCCCTCTCCATCTCCCTCACTCTCTCTCACTCTCTGAGAAAGGAGGAAACTTGAACTCATATGAAAAGCTTTTGCTATTATACCACTCTCATTGTGGTGTTTGTTGTTCTGTTGTTGCTATTATTGTTGACTTTATTGTTATTTTAACGCCGCGTAGACGAGACTTTAACAATGTTTTTTTTTCCTTTCGATTTTTTTTTCGTTCTCTTCTCTTCTTTTTTGATAATTCGTCCTGCGTCGACAGCTTTTGTTGGCCAGTGCCAAACACTTCACATCACTTCACACAATGCGCTTGGCAAATGAACGTGGCTGTCAGACTTCCAAATATCCTTTCAGTCTCGACTCGGGACTCTGCTGCCAGCGTTGGCCACTCAATGGCAGCAACAGCCGCAACAAACCGTCAGCAAACGATATCCATCAACAACGATAACAACAACGATAACAACAACTACAAGGACAAGAATAACAACAATGTCAATTGTACTGTAGCTGGATGTCAGTGCCAACTGATGCAATTAAGTTAAATTTCAACGTTCCAAATATGATGACAATTCCAGCATTTACTTTGAAGTTCTTTCTTCATATTCAGCAATGCCAAAGCAATAATTGTAAGGCTTTATTCCTTCATGACCTTAAGAGTCAATTAAATGGAAATGAAATGACTGAAAGTGGAGAAGAGAGTGCGATTAATCTAATGACGTGCTTTGATTCTTTAATGATTGCAGCTTAAAATTTGCAGGTTTTGCCACTAGACTTGCTTATAAAATTAATTGTTATTATTATTTATTAAGAAATTAAAATTTACTGCCTAAAATACATTAAAGTATATATATGTATATTAAACCATTTTAATTAAACAAAAAGATATACCGTTCAATTGCAATTGCAACTAAAATTTTTATTATTTTCAAATTTAAATAAATATCTCTGGGTACTTGTAATTTAATTTTATTTAAAGACTTGCTTATATATTTATTTGTATTAAATTGATGTTCATACTCTGCTTGAATATACTACCTAAAAATCATATAGATATTCCGCCTTTAAAGCCAATTCAATTTTATTGACAGGCAGAATACAATTTATGTCCTTTGCACACAACTCAAATTACTCGCATTATCTACGCACTTCGCCACGCATCACACAAATCTATATGTCAACTCAATGTCCCCCAACCTACCTTCAAGTTTGAGTTTCTTCCCCCGAAAAATTGTGTGGGTTTATTGACCCAGAGACCAGGAGTTGAACGACAAATTGCATGAAAAGCGTGAAATAAGTTGGAAACATATGGAAAAGTCGACTGCTTGGGCTGATAAGAACATTTGTGTCTTATTAATACATACATATAGTATACGATATGTATAAATGCATACAGTGAGCACTGCTTCTAGTTAACAGTGTGCTTTGTACATATACAAACTGTTCCTTGAGAGGATATCAGACTGTTTGCCTAAGTTGGCCACCCTCGACACTGTCCAAGGAGATTTATTAGTTGGGCGTTAATCCCCTGCGGCCTAATACATCATTTCAATTTGTTGCAAGTCGTGTTTATTTGCTCAAGTTTTCGTATGGGACTGGGTAAAAATTCCATACAATGGATATAGGGGAGGGGGGGGGGGCAGGAGGGATGTTTCAAAGAGATTGCCAGCCATCGGCTAAAACTATTTCACTTATTTACTTTCATAACTTGCAAATTGTCAACTTATTGTTGGCTTGCCATGGAACGACGAAGACAAAAAAAACTCTTCAGAGTAGTGCAAAAGTTTTCATGCTGCGGCAGTTGCTCGGATAAGTGGCTTATTATGGGCCACTGGGCGTGGCATTTGCCCAATACTTTCATCCAAGTTCCCCTCTATATTTTTTCTTTCTTATTTTATTCTTTCCTTGCCTGTCATGCCATATCTTATGCTCTGGTTACTTAGGTGTGTATATATAATTTAATTAGCTTAAAAGTCCGACTCTGATTGCGAATGGCGAGTACGTGTCAGTGATTTATATTGACAGCTGGCTATAACTACAGCCTTATAACTGTATTAGACAAGTAAGTTATCAGCTATCGAGTATACGTATGTGTTAGGTGTGTGTATAAATAACTTGTTAGAGAACTTAAGGAGGGTAAAATAATTAATACTAATGTATGAAAGGTAAAAATAATCACACACGTTTTATGAAAATGTAAATATTTCTTTTCTTCTGAAATATTGAAAAACAGTTGTCATAAAATATTGGAAAATATTGTTACAATAATAAACACAATAAATATATATTTGGACTTCTCTAAGATATTACTTACATATACTTAAGTATTTTTAACCTTTTTCTACTCTTTGGCTTCCTTAATACACACGTGGTTTGAGGCCCACATTAATGCCTGTTGTGGAACGTAAGATTATATTCATGACTGGTTCAACGGGTACACCAAGTGGCAACAGTTCGAAATGTCTAAGCATTTTGCTAATGGTACTCTTCATCTCCAACATGGCGAACTTTTGGCCAATACAGTTTCGGGGACCTGCCGAAAACGGAGCATATGCAAAGATATCGATATTGCTGTTGTTTTCCTGATTGAAACGTTCTGGATTGAATTTATCCGGCTCTGGGAAGATATCTGGATCACGTTGGGCATGATAGGTGAGCATTATGACGTTACAGTTGGCGGGATATATTTTGCCATCTGAAAGGAAGGAAGTATTAAATTTTAAGGGAAATCCAAAATTTACAAAGCAATTCACACTTACTTAGCTCAATGTCTTCTGTGATCTGACGTCCAATCATAGGAACTGGTGGATACATGCGCAGCGATTCTTTAATTACGCACTCTAGATATTTCAATTCTCCCAAATCTCGCATTGTTATCGGTGTGGACTTGTCACTGCCGATTACATCTCGAACTTCCTGAAAAGCGCGTGATTGAACGTCGGGATCCCTGGCCAGCAGATATAGGGTATAGGCAATAGCACTAGTTGTGGTGTCGTGACCCTCAAACATGAATGTATCCACCTCTTCTCTGATATCCTCATTGCTCAATGGTTGCCCATCCACACTGGCCTGTAGTAATACATCTAGCAACGCCATGCGACGCTTACTACCAACATCATCCTCTTCAGCATTTTTGGATTTGTCTTTGTTCTCATTTAGCGACTTTTGTAAGGCATCACGACGTTCCGAAATGACCTTGTCGGTAAACTCGTGCATAACTCCGATGTGCTGCATCAGTTCCCGGAAGACAAGTGGGTAAAAGATGCGCATGGTAAAATCAAAACGCTGCAGAGGTCTCATAAATCGTTCAGCCATCATGTTGGAGGCACTAAAAACATTAAATTTAAATAAATATTATAGTATTAAGTAAATGAGTAAAATGCTTACATTTTAACAGACTGCACATATGGAAAGTTGGGTGATTTCTGAGCATTGATTTTCACGCCCATCGATGTCTCGGCAATAATATCCAGAGCAGCCAGACAGGCGACTGGGAACATATTGATGACAGTCTTGCCATCGGCCCGATCATATAGTTGTTCAGCCATAATGGCACTCTGTTGGTCGAACACTTCTACGAAATCTTCCAGGATCTTGAAGTGGAAGGTGGGCGTGATGATCTTGCGACGTCTGAACCATTTTTTACCAGAGCTGAGAAGCAGTCCAGTGCCCAGCCAACATTGTAGCAGATCGTAAAGTCGATTTTTCTTAATCGTCTTTTGACTACTTAGAATTGCCTCAATCAATCTTGCATCGGATGTAAATATGCCAAACTCATGAAACATTGTGACGTGAACAGTTTTACCATGTTTTGCAATCAAACGTGATTCCAAATCCAACATAGCTGCACAGAGTTAATTATTAGCTTTTCTCATTGTGAAAATTGAATTTGATACATACTTTCAGCGGATTCTCCCATCATGAACAATGGAGCATTGCCAAGCAGTGGTAACTGGAGTGGTCCACGAACTCCAGCTGCGGCCAACATCTTGTTCTGTCTTCTCATCGTTAGATGATCCCACAGGAACAATGCCGTCACTAGCAGTGCAACAATTTCCAACCACATGTCGCAGTATCAAATAGAAATAGAAATTTACAATTAAAAATAACCCACAATCTGAAAAGTGTTTATAAATAATACTAGCTGCTTTCGTCTACAGCTAAAATTTGACTGTGTAGTTCGACCAAAGTGGCGAGCAACTTTTATACTTAGATGAGCTTAAATAATTGTGATAAGATAAGCCGACCAAGCTTATCAGCAACTGTGAATTGAACTGTGCAGCTGCAACAAGCTAATCAGCTGGTAATACATTTTGGAGTATAGTTTTGTGAGTATAATTTCATAGTACTGCACTTAAAGTTAATAGTTGTTCAAATCTATAAAAAGAGCAAACTAGTTGGAAGCTTAACAAATAGAATAAGTAAATTAATCAGCTGCTAATAAGTTTTGGACTTCAGTTTAGTGAGTATAATTTCTTAGGACTGCACTTAAAGATAGTGTAAATTATAGTTGATTGAACCTATAAAAAGAGCAAAAGTTCAAGAAGTCTACTTGGCAGCTTAAAAAAACTAAAATACTAGAGTAGAATTCATAAAAATATTCGTATTCAAAGAGATCAAATCCATTCCAAGTTCATACTTCATTTTTGGATTAATCTAATTCCTAAATATCTTTATTTTTCAGGTTGTTCAAATATTTTCCAATATCGCTGACTCATATTGAGTTGTTAGTTTTGAATTCTTAACCATAATCGTGATACAGCAAATGTTTTGAATTTGTAAAAATAATCATGATTTTGCAATAAATTCCTGTTATTCCCCATAAAACAACAAATATTAAATGCTAGACAGTAAAAGAAGATAAGAGTGACCCGATTTGCTCAAAAATTGAATGAAATTCAAAGAGAGAAAGATAATGAGTACTCAAGTACCTGAAGTCCATGTGTGTACTACTGTTCAATATATTTTTACCCTACTAAGGAGAGAGCTTTTTTGAATTATATTTAGACTATAGAGATAACATAACACACGCAGTTTAAGAGAGAGAGAGAGAGAGAGGGAGTGAAATTTGTTATGATAGGTAAAGGTGCGATTACGTATACGTAATTTAATCTAATCTATTTTTGTTGATAAGAGTAATTTGTACGTCTGATAACTTTAAACACAGTGTTTTATTTATTCATTACAATTTAAAAAATTAAAGATTACTAATTTGTTGTGCGTTGTGTGTTGTTGCTGCACCATTGCGTTTGAATTTGCTCAATTTCCTCTCTAATCAACTCAATTAGTTGAAATGTAATAATAACTGTTCAAAGCGAGGCGAACCGCAAACGTACAAAATGATTGTGTTACGAGGGGTCGTTAAGGGTCAAGGGGGATCATCCAGCTAGCAGAGCTTATTTGCATAGCTACTACATTGAGTAACAGAAGTATTTGCATATTGTGTGACTGCTTTGACGTCACAACCCAGAAGATAATCACACGTGCCAGGACACAGCCTTGTCCTGACCATCATTCCTTTTATTTCCGCTTGTTTCATTTGTTCTTCTTTTGTTGTTTTTTGTTTTCGCCATCTTTGTTCGGTTTATATTTGCATGAGGTCTTGTTTTTGCTTTTAATTTCCTACACGGTGTGCTGTTTATGATTGCCAAACTACCCGCAGCTCTGTTGTGGAACTGTGGAACTGTGGAGCGATGCCAGCGATGGAGAAGAGGAAGAGGGAGTACTAAAAGCCAACAGGGACACAGGAAATACGAAGGAACCAAATGAACAGAAGCAGGAGTCGCAATGGTGGCACTTTCGATCTCTGTCTGTGGCATTTGGATGATTAATGTGTTTACACAGCCAACGAGCGTTGCGGTCGAGTCTGATTTGAAAGGGTTAAAAGGCGTAAACACAAACATACTCAGGGACACACACACACACACATACAGACACACTCATATATACACACATGTTGTGCTCGCTCTTTGCGTAATTTTATTTATTATTCTCTTCTTGGAATTGACTCTCACATGGGAACAAGATATTAAAAATGCTCTACCCTCCTTTTATTTGTTTGCTTTTTGGCATTTTTGTTGTTTTTATTTGCGGCAGCGTCAACAATTTAATTAGTTAAAAGCCAGAGGCCTCAAGACTCAATTCCTACAACCAGTTAACCAGTTTCATGTCTTTTCCTACTATATACGTATACGTAATATATGTATGTATCTTGTGTATCATCTCGTCGAATTTCTTTTGGCTGCCATTTGCTTTCATTTTTGGTATAAGGTGCTGTCGCATAATCTTTTTGCGCCACGTTAAGTGGCTGGAATTGAAATTTACGATTGCACAAAAAGGTAACACAAATAAATGTGTGCCAACTTGGCCAAGAACTGGCGAATGGCCAGGATGGAAACAAAGAAGGTGCAAAGAGCTGGGAACGTGAGTCACGAGAGGATGGGTTTGGATAGTAATATCTAAAAGTTATTTTAATCTTTTAGATGAGAATCTCTTCATAAGAAGAGTTTAATTATTGATCTTGGATGTTGTTTTTTAAGATTTTGAATATTTTAATATTTTTGATATACTTTTCGGCCACTTCGTGTCACGTGTCCATCTCTTGTTGGTGTTTTAAATTATTTAAGTGGCCCAGACACGTTGTGTTGTTGTCTAGGCCAGCACCAGGCAGGTGCCAATATTAAATAGTTTAAATGAAAGCCTTCACTAAAGTTGGTAGGGAATGTCAGCGGAAAGAGGTTGAGGGGTGGATAGTTAGGCAGGAAACTGACTTTATGGCCATGATAAGCAGGTCAGACCCTTTTGATTTGGTTTAGGATTTGCGGTTGTCGCTGCCTCCGTTGTTGCTGTTCCCCTGTTTGCCTTTTCAACTCGTTAGTTATGCGTCAAGCCGAAGGGATGAATCCTTATGTCCCCCAACAACAACAACAAGAACAGCAACAACAAGAACAACAACAACAAAATGCGTTCGGGGGACAACGTGCATTGGGCTTAAGGTTTATTTAAAAGGCCAATGCCACATGTTTGGGGTTTTGTGTGTGTTTTAATATGACACCTTTGCCGATGGTAATTTATCACCTCAGCACTGGGGACATATGCTTTGGGCAACCCCTAGTCGACTCTGAATGTGTGTGTGTGTGTGTGTGTGTGTGTGTGTGTGTGTGTGTTTGTTACTTGTGTTTTTATAAGCACTGGAGGATTAAGCCAACTCTGACTTTAATGTGGGACCAACTGATGTTGGCTGCAAGATAATTAGTGACCGTCCAGAAGATTTATGCATGCGTGTAAATAGCTTAAAGTAGCTCTTCCAAATAAAACCAAATTAAATATAAACAAACTAAGCTACGTCTAATTAAATCGCAGCAATAGGCTAATATGCGAAATTGTCTACCTAACTCAGCGCTGTCAAAAATCTGAAATGTCCCATCAATCTAGCCGAGCAGCTGGCAACTGGCAACTAGAATGGGGCATAGTGCAAGTCATAAAGCTGACATTTGGTTATATCTCCCGACTCACCGACTCCCCGACTCCCCGACTGTTAATTAAGTTTATCCAACTAAATGTCAACGTTTTGTGCACCTTTATCAACTGTAAAAGTGTCATATTAAAATAGCTAAGCCTTCTTCAACAATGTGGTTGGTAAGCTGCTTGTGTGCCTCAAATCCTGGACACGCAGTGTCCTTTCCAGCTGAGACCTACGTAACGTATGTGTAATATGGGTTAGGCAAGTATTTTTCAATTAAGTTCTTTGTAAATCTTTCGAAATGTTTGTTTAAAATTTTATTTGATTAGATTTTTTTGTTTTGTACTATTCAAGCGATTATCTGGCATTTTGATTTACAATTCATTGGGTTTGCCAGTCTATTTGCCTAGCACTTGGGTCCAAAACAATTGGATATTCAAATGCTATTTTATAGATTGCAGTTTTCAACTCGCAGTTGCCAGTTTATGCATTATTTTTCTCTTTTAAATCTCAACACATGCAATGCAAATTTCAATGATACTCGTGTGGATTTAGATTTTGTGTTTATTTTGCTATTGAATATTTCGCAACAACATTTGAAGAGGCCACAACTATCAGGCAAAAAATGGAAATTGTTTGGCAGTTGGTTTCTTGGAAAATTATAAACCAATTTGTAAATACTTTTTATTACATACTCGTGGGCAAAACTCAACAGCCAACAGCCAACAGCGAACAGAACTTATCCTGTATCTTTACTTCATTTGGTATGCGTAACATGTTTGGATGCTGCTTTTCTAGTGGTTTTGGTTGCTGGTTGCTTCCCAGTTTTTTCTCTGCTTACCCTCATCATCATCATAATCATCATTAGCAGCAACAACGAGTACCGCAGATCAAAGAACTTTGACAAAAGTTAAGCTCACCTATGAATTTGCCACGTCTGCGCTAATGAGCCATAAAAATGCTGCCTAAACGGCTGCTGTTGCCTTTTTTGAATAGACAGACGCATCTCTAAGGCGACAATACTGGGAAAATAAGGAGAAATCCACTCCATGTTATATTAAAATTTAAATAGACATCCACGAGCACCCACATGAGTGTGCACATCTCAGTTGAATACCTTCATAGAACGGGTTCTACTTCAATTTGGGCTGAAATTTAAAAGAAAATATATTTAAACTTTAGCATAAAAATACCTACTTTTGCCCATATTAAACGTTATAATCTAAATTTGAAAATCACCTGTTAATAAAATTATTTTATATATTAATAAAACTTTTGAAATTATATATGGAATTTTTGCAGCTAACTTTTTGACTAAAAACTCAAATTAAATAAAGACATAATTAAATTATATTTATTTTTTTTATTTATTAGAAAATATTATGAGGCCGATATTTCTGTTATATTATTCTGTTAATATACTATAAGTCTTCATCTTATAATTGAGTAGTTTTGATCCCAAGTAAACAATTGTTTTCATTTGTTTTAACTAAAATTCGCCAAGCATTTGTTATCGAATGTCTGAAAAATAAATATTTAAGTTAACATTATGTTAATGTGGGGGACTTTTATATATCTATTTATTCTGATATCTCTTTGGTGTTTTGGCATGTCTTTGGTGAGTTTGCGACTTGTCGGCGTCACTGCGACAATAAATCAAAGCTAAATATATTAATTTCAAATTCAAAATGGTCGGGCCAAAAGTTTTTAAAGTAGAGATCCCGCTTCGGTGGTTCTGCATCTTCTTTGAAATTAAACAGGAAACTTTGGGCCGAGCCGCCACTGCTAAATATTTGGACAGAGGTTTCAGCAGCGACAACCCTTAAGTAACCCCAGCAACTGTTTTATTATTAACTTCATTTGCTGGCACACCACAAAGCGGCAAAGTTTGACTTGCACTACACCAAAAAAAAAGAGAGAAAAAAGCGAAAAAAAATCAAAAAAGAAAAAGAAAAAAAAATATTGAAAGACATAACATAAAATAGCAGTTATAAAAAGCGCACGAAACTTGTTTGCTCAAGAGCAAAAGTAAAAAAAAAAATTTTATTAGCCACTGTTGTTGCCGTTGCCGTTGCCTTTTGCGGCGCCCAAAGTTTTGCCAGCGTACAGCAAAAATACTTATAAGAAAATCAATCCCTACGGCCAAGTCAGGAATTCTGAGTATTTTATTTATCAACTCACGCAACGCACACCAAACCCACAGAAAGAAAAAAATATAAAAGAGCATTGGCCAGAGAACAGAAAAAAAATGGAATACAACATAAAAAAAGGAGGAAAAAAAACTGCAACCTGAACAATTTCCAGAGTTTCAATTCAACTTATGAAACAGCTCGCGGCCATATCGATTTCACGCTTGACGCTAAGAAAATTAACTTTGCCAAAGTAGCAGCGGCAACTCCAAAAACCAACAGCCGGCGGAGAAACCGAAGGAATAGTAGGAGTCGGAGTAGGAGTAGGAGTAGGAGTGGCATCATTTGGAGCTGGAGGAATGGCAAAAGCGTCGCAGATACTTCGATGCGTATGACAGTGGGTGTTGCACGGAACGGAACAGAGGGAGCAATTCCTAAGCCCTGCACGTACTGTGGGTCCCAAATATTGTAAGTGATTTGGTGAAGTTCGCCCCAAAATAAAACCAAAACCAAACCAAACCAAAAAAAGGTACTCGCAAAAAAGTTTCACAACGCGCTTCACACATGTGTGTGCGGTAAAGGTGTTCGTTCCCAGCAGTAGCAGAAGGAGCTTCCTCAGAAGAAGAGAAGCAAGTGTAGCAACAGGACAAGGACAAGGAGCAAGGAGTTGAAAGCAACGTGCTTGCAATTCCAGAAATGTTCTTCGCCTGGGATTTTGTGCGCCTAATTTGCTATATACTCAACCATCGATGGGCTGGGATCGAGCATGTGAGATGCCGAGATGCTGTCCTGGGAGAAACCCTGTCGGGTTGCAGAGAGGGCAATTTTCATAATTCACTGGCGCCCGCAGTCAGACTTTGAACTTCACTTTTAAAACTGGTCATTAGCCGTACGCATTGCAAGCACTTTTCAAATGTCATTTACCATTTGGTGTGGCAACGATTTTGTGGCCTGCACCCATGCTTCAACTTCATTAGGCAACATTGGGGGCCGTGTGGGCGTGGCAGCCAAGTAACGCCCAATGCAATTACTGCAAAAGTTCGCGCAAACAACTTTTTGACTTTTGCGCGTAAAATTCAATGAAAATGCCATTATTTGGAGCAATGGACAATGAATGCTATACACGGTACACACTGATAGGGTGTAGAAAGGAGGGGAGAAAGAGGGCGAGTCTGCATTAGGTGGTAGCCAGAGGCCAAAGGGGTTACTATAGTACCAGAGGGACACGGGGTAATGGTCAGTTCGTATGACATACAAAATGAAGGCAGGCAACAATGAGCTATGTCATATACCGCAGAGTACTGGTTATGGAGGGAAAGAGAAAGCAGAAAGAGAGAGTAAGAGAGTAAGAGAGAGAAGGAGAGCAAGAGTCGGCAGTGGTTTTTGGGCCAGCATTGCAAATGGGAAATACGCACATAATGTTTGTTGGCAGAGAGGAAAGAGGAAAGGCGCAAAAAAAGAAAACCGCATCCGAATTGAGATGCGCGACATTATCACGAGTGCTCGATGTAATTTGAGCCGCTTGGCCTCCAAAGGGGAATTTCCACTATAGCACACAGTATGAATCGCACGATTTTATTGTTGATTTATTGACAAAGATAGCGGCTAATGTGCGAAAGAGACAGAGGAATATGTGTTAATGTGCCCAAAAACAGTAAATTAATACGTATTGCATAATTGCCAGTGCAAATGCTATAAAGTGTACAGAATTAGAATTTTTAAAAAGTTATTATTAATAATAGATGTTCACATATAGAAACTTATCGAATTATGTAAATATTTATTTTAATTTTGGCAGAAAATTCATAAAAATGTGTATAAATGTATTTGAAATTGAAACATTTTCTTTAATGCACCTTTTAAACGAGCTGCAATGTTTTCCCGGTTATTGGAATCAGTTGCCAGCTCACCAACACGAAAGTCAATTAGATTTGCACCCTTTGGTGGCGATAATCAGAGCACCGGGCACAACGATAAAGTGTTAGCTCGAAAAACGCAAAACCGTAACTACAAAATTATACAAAATTGGCAAGCGAATTGCATTTTGTTGGTGACTGCAAAATGCACAGTGCAAGTGGCAAGTGGCTGGCGGATTGGCAAACAAATAAAGCAATCAGAATCAATGCGCATATTACACATACGCAGCGTGCTCCGTACAGAAAACTGAAAACTGTGATAATTTAATATGTGTGCATGTTTATAAGCACGCACTTGAATATGAATGAGTATTGGTATAAATATTCTGCTTGAAGTTTCTTTCTGGAGCAGCAGCAGGAGCAGCAGGAGCAGATGCAGCTTCACCTTGTCATTGAAAATGCACAATGAACTAATTGCCTTAATTGGTTTTGTCTGCTCTAAATTACAACAATTAACTTGCGCACTTGATTAGTTTAGTTGTGCGCAGAGAACGACAACATACTACTTGTATAATGCACTCAGGTAAAGCTCGCTTCAAAAGTGTTAATTGCATTAGTTGTCCTTGTTGTCTGTTGGCTGTTGTATCTTGGTAACTGCATCCTATAGTTGTTGTTGCTTTTGAAACTCTCTCGCTCTGGCTGCTTATTAAAATCAAATCGATAAGTTACGTGGCGCTAAAAGCTTAATTACACATTTAGTGTGAACAACTTTTGGGACATGCCAAAAGTTAATTAAAAGTCGAGTCGAGTCGGGTCGGGTCACAGGATCACCGAATAGCGCTCTCCTTAAATAATGTGTAGAGGGCAATTGCCTGTGCCAGTTATTTATATGATGTCAAGCGAGCAAAAGCAATTTGCGATGACAAAATAAGTGCACAGTGCACTGTCAGCCAGAGGCCACAATAACAAATGATATGCTAAAGTCGCAGAATTGCAGTCCAGAACTCAAAAACCCGGTCGGTACATGTAGCCTTCAAATATGCAACAACAGCTGCAAGTGGAACATAACAATGATGGACCTTAAGATAGCCTGTATGACTAAGGAAGCCTTGAATTGTATATTATTGTTAAAATAATGTAGAGAGAACTCTACAGTTATTACTTATTAACAGTTTATAGCTACGTTATGTTAATGGAGTTGTTTTTGCAGAGTAGAGAGAGATCATTTTTGTTTATTTTTATTGATATATTTTATATTTATGGGATGTTTTTATTATTTGAGCCACATGCATAAGACAGTCGGGATATTTGGACTACTATAAGACAGTTTCGTATTAAGAACTTCCCTTCATTTATTTATATTTTGTCCCTATTCCATATAACTCTATTTCCTGTAGCTTGCTGCGTAGCATAACTAACAGCAGTTGGTAGAGCAGCTCTTCTGGCTTGCAAGTCATCAGCGGAGCAGTCATCAGACAGAGACGCTGCATGTGGCACTCATTAATTCCATTCCCATTTCCATTGCCAGTTGCAAGTTGCAAGTTGCCGTGGGTGCAACAAGCTGCCTGAACGTGAGGCAGTCGTATAAATCATACGAAAACTACGGTCATATTTTAAAGATCGTGCAAAAACCGAACCGAATACCACATTGAAACGTGAATTGACTTTATGCCATACCTGTATTTTTTTGCGCTCAATTTGCTGCACGAATGCAATCAAAAACAATTTTTACAGCTTAAAAATTGCATTTATTTATCTCGTAAAAGAAACATGTATGCCATTTGGAATACTGAGCTATAACAAAGTGCAGATGCATTATATCAGCATAAAAAGACAACCAACACCGATCCAAATAAACAGGTTACACCTTGAGGCAGTTTTACGTGCCGATTGGAAGTCATTTATAAGGTTGTCGAATATATTTAATAAATAGAAAATAGTTGCACGTGAAAAGATATCTGGGATATAGCTGATCGAGGTGCAGAGCTTGATTGATGTAGTATAGTGTATTCAATATTCGTTAGGTGATGAAATTGCTGTGATTGACTAAAATTTTAAATTATTTAATTAAATGTTGTTAAACAATAATTATTTTCTTCAAATATATTTGAAATCTACAGCCTAAATTTCGTTCACCTTTTCCTTTAACTGATTTTGAAGAATTTTTGATCACAGGGAATTCGTAATATTAAAAGTGTTCTTTTAACATTTAGCTGCATTGAAAGCAAGCAATTTTATTCGACCAAATGTCAGCTAAAAACTGATTAAAATATCAGCACAACATGTCAACAAATCTGTGGCATGGTCCTGTACACTTCAGTGGGTTGTGTGTTTTTTGCTCTTCTTGTTTTGTTGTGCAACATTTTGTTTTGTTTTAATTGCTAAACATTGTCAAAACAGATTTGTGTTGCCCGGTGGCAAGTCAGAGAGAGAGAGAGAGAGAGAGAGAGAGAAGAGAGAGAAAGAGAGCTGCGTTGACAGTATTATTAGTTGGACCTGTACAGGTCGACGTGGAGTGGTTTTAGTAGTATATTGCCGTATTCTTTGGCCACCACATAAAATATTCATGTTGTTAAAATATTTTTATTAAAACCATAATAAACAAATTTGCATTTCGGGTGCGAGTTACCTTCCTGATATTTTTTATATGACATTCGTTTCCTCATTTTTTTCTGTTGTGCTTTTTGTTTCGTTACAGTTGTCCGCCATTTCATTGTTGCCGCAAAAAACTTTTTTGATTAAATATATATGTAACATATATATGAATGTACAGTTTATTTTATTTTGTCCACTATTTACGCCTTGTCGCACTGATTTAAAGTTGCATTTCATGCTCAAATGTTAGGGACTTCAGACTTTGAACTAATTAAAATTAAGTTTATTAAAAAATTCAAAACTATTTCGAGCTCAAATCTGTAACCATATTTATTTATTTATTATTATTTATTATTATTATTTATTTATTTATTTATTTATTTATTTATTTATTTATTTATTTTTTTATTGAGTTCCATTAAAATATAAATTACACTTTTATGATTTTAATGAATTAAATTATATGTTTCTTCATTCGCATTGTGAATATAGTAAACTCTAGCATTTGGCAACTGCTTATGCTGCTGTCCTTTACGCAATAATCATACGCCATGTTGTCCCCTTTTTACCATCAGCTGCTTATGTGAGATTTTCAATTTGTTTTGTTCTCTACACATTCACAAGCACATACTCACACACACATACACATATGAATAGAAATAAAAATAGCAAGTTTTGCTTGCTCTGCCATCGCCATTTGGAGTTAAACTTTATATATTTTGCCATAGTAACGGTTATCATAGCTAGCAAGTTGGAGAAGGTCGTCCTTTTGGTTTGCCGTGGAAGCTTTCATCAAGAGCAAGACGCGATGTTGTGCTGTGTACCCGGACTGGGTAGCTGACTGGGTCTGCTGACTGCTACAGTTGGCCTTAATAACAACACTTGTCGTAATATCATTTTTATGCCCGGGGTGGGGCTGGGGCTAAATCGTTTTTATGACACGCACCAGGCGCTGACTGAATCCACAGCCTCTTCTCTCTCTGTCTCTGTCTCTGAGCGAGATAAAGAATTGATTTTATAGCGTCAAACATGCGATTATGAAAGAGAAAGAGAGTGAGTAAAAGGGGGAAGAAGAAGGGCAGATGAAGTCAAAGGGTGTCACCTAGAACGATGCGGGTGTTAGAGCAATAAAAACTTTGCACAGCTTTTTCTATTTCCTTGTTTTGGCATCATATCCCCAACTATTCATAGCCATAGCTTACTGCTGATCCAAGTAAAACTACATACGCATTTATATTATTAATATCCAAAAGCAACAAATAAACAAACAAACAAACACTTTGCTCACTTTTGGGCAATAGCAATAAAACGATATTTATGACAAGACACCAGGGATCTCTTCAGTTAAGTAGCTTCAAGCAGGAGACCATTTTACATAAATCAAATTTATGCTATCTGTTAGCAGCTCCAACTAATTACAAGCTGCGACCAACTGATGTTGCAAAAAAATAAGTTACCAAAGTCAATTAAAACTTGTAGCTGTTTGTGCACCTGCAAATCCAAATTGCAAATATGACGAGCACTCAAATTAGAAATTCTGTGTATTACAGACTATGATCTAAGCTGGTAAACTACATTATAGAATTGACTTTAATTTAAACTACTCTGATTTTAATTAAATTTAAGTATATTTTATTTTTTGCAAATATGACAAGCACTCAAATTAGAAATTCTGCGTATTACAGACTATGATCTAAGCTGGTAAACTACATTATAGAATTGACTTTAATTTAAACTACTCTGGTTTTAATTAAATTCAAGTATATTCCTCTCTGAATAAAATTGAAAATAATAACACTTCTTTTAGAAGATAGGAAGGGAAAGGAATAGAATCCAACGACAAATGACAGATTAGCGCAAATATTTATTTTAATGTCTGCCTCGGCAACGTTGCGTTAACTATGTCCACACACAAAGGCAGCCATGGGATAGGAAAAGGCAAGGGGATGGGGAAGGTAAGGGATCTGGGTTTGCCAGGATGCTACACGGTTATTATGTTTGAGCTGCGCACTTGAATACCCTGGACAATTGGCGATGCGGAGCTGCGGGCTTTGTTTGGCCCGGGTTGTTGCCGCTTCACTGCTTATATTGCCCATTAAACACAAAGTCATAATGAGCAGTCGGTTGCGGAAATGGGTTAAAATAACTATAACTACGTGTAGTGTATAGTGTATAGTGTATAGCGTGTAACGTGTAGCTTATGTAATAAAAGTAAACAACCAACAAATGGTGCTAAAAACTGCATTTATCAGCACGAACTTGCGACGAGGGTTGTGACAATTCTGAAGGGTGGCTTTCTCTCTAAAATTGATACGCAGCCAAGGGCTGAAAGTTGCTGTTGTTGTTATTGTTGCTCTATTGTTTGTTAGTTTCTCAACTCGAACAATTATTACAATAGCAGCATTTGCTGGCCTCAACTGAAAGTTAATGACAGTTGTTGCTTTTGTTTCCGAAAGGTTATTGCACAGGACATTGATGCTTTACAGTTGATAGTTCGATCTGAGTGTGAAGTTTGTGTTGTTTGTGAAATTGACAGCTCATATGGATCAAGCATTAACCTTGTAGTTTTCAATGGCACTTTTATTGCAGTCACAAAAGTGGATAACAATAAATGTAGTTCAAGTTTGAATATATTATAAATTGTAATTAATATCGAAATATTTATGGAGTCGTAAACTTATATTATAAATTGTATTGAATACTATTAACGTGACTACGTTATGTCAAAGTAAATCCTGACAATTGTCTTCTTAAGAAATGTGCTTTAGTTTACTTAATCTAATACTTACGTTCAATGTTACAGAATTTGATGTATTAAAGTTGTTGGATTTCAATAGGAATTAGGCGCTGGTAACCGTAATCTTCATTAAACATGAGCAGCAATTATTGAGGCAGTCAAAACTAATTATAATATGTGTATGTCTGCATTACTTATGCTTATGCTTAAATAGAAGCTTACCTTATAAGTAGCTAGAGCTGACATTATGACATATTTATATGTTAATATGAGAGCAACAGAAATGACTACAGAAATTGACGCAAAATCGCAAAATGGTTGGCTTAATTATCACAGGAGGAGCAGCGAAAACTTGTATGGCCTTTGAGTGGGTGAGGATTGCAGCTGAAGCAGCTGAAAAGGATAAACTTATCAGGGCTTAATTTTGGTGCTTTTGCTGGCCAAATCAGAGCACAAAAGTTAAGTAGGCAAAGATCGGGAGGGAGGAGTTGACTGTGCCCTTTATGCAAGCCAAACAGAAACTGCTTACGAAACAAAAAAGTCAAACAGGGAGCGGCAGGCAGCAGTTTGTGTTGAACTTGCCATAGATTTGACTTCTTGTCTTTATTCCACATCAACTCTTGTTGTTGTTGTTGTTGCTCTTGCTACTATTTTGTGTACAATTTGGCAAAAGTTTTTGCCTAAGTCACTTTTATGTTGTGGAGGGGGGTGGAGGGAACTTCGTTCCAGCCTTGAATTAATTATACATGCAGGTCACGTAAATATGATTGTCATGCCAGCAGACGACGGCAGATTGACCAAGAGACGATATAGAAACCTTCGCAAGGCACTTCAAACACACCATTCACCATTCAATGTGCCTCAATGCTCCATTGCTCTATTGCCCCAATGCCTCATTGTTCTACTCTGCCTGCCTCATTGTTCCACATTTGCTGGATTGGCATCATCGCCATGACATTGGCCAGATAAACTTAAGGACTTAAGCGGCTTGCATGTTTTGCTCACAGCTTAGACCGAGAGCAGCCCAAACTGCAGTGATTGAGGCCCAAAACTTTGGTCAAAATCCCTCAAACTAAAAGTATTTAGCTAATAAATTATACAAAAATTGAAACAAATTCCTTAAGCATTTGAGTGGTAAATCACAGAGTGAAGTAAGGGTGTCCTAGATTCCTTATTTTAATCTACTTCCTCTTTTACAATAAATAAATCATTAAATATGACAACTGGGATTGTTTACTTTCGATACTTGGGCTTGATATGCAACTTGTAATTTAGCTAGCGTTCTGAAATTGCAACACATGTGGCAAGAATACCTTCATAGGTAAAACAATTATAAGTGTTCTTTGTAAAAGTTGTTAAATATACTACTTCGATACGCATTCTGATATATATGATTCTCGAGTTATCTGTTTAATCAAGTCCTGGTGCCCAAATAAGTATAAAATAACTGACTAAAAATTTTATCAAATTAATTGGAAGAGTTGGCTTGATAATTATTAAATTAATTTTTGAAATTTTTAAATAAAATCTTTTTATGTTGCACATTGTAACTCGTATTAATTAATAGTCAGTAGCCATAAAATAAATATGGCAGTAGCTATAGCAGCAACTGAATGAACAGGTATCAAGTATCAAAAACAAGTTTTGACAGGGCCAAACAGTTTGTCGCTATGGGGCCAAAAGTTGAATCTGGCAGTTTACTATATATTCGTATTCGTAGAAAGTAACTCAGCTCATGGTGTGTCTGAGATATGTTGACATTAGAGTTGCAAGTGTTTGCAGTTAAATTTGCTTATAAAATTGTGTGTAGACTTTACATTACACGCATATTCATATTTATTGCGCATACGCCACATACGGTCCCGAAGCTCATTTCACACACACATTAAAACTCATTACATTTGATGTGAAGCAAATTTTAATTTCCTGCCTTATAAACAAACAGAAACATTTGTCGAGTGACTTTAAGGGAGTCTGGCTTGGCAGCAAGAATTTGGGTATGGAATATTTTCTGGTGAGGATCCAGAGGCAAGTGGCCAGAAACGGTAACCGCAGCGGCAAGCGGCAAGCGGCAGTTAAGGAATTCAAATAAAGTTCATGTCCTCGTCACTCAGACATACATAGAGGCAACGCACACACACACACACACACACAAATGCACAGCAGTCACGTTATAATTGATAGACAGTTGCAAAACGTGTGCGGCACCTAAAAGTTGACAGGCCTTTATTTTTTTTATAAACTTTTCCGAGTGCGTCAAGAGTTTCTGGGTTGGTAGGAACTTGGGTCGAGTCGGAGACCGTCTGCCTGTATTGTTAATAAAAACGCAAACACAAATGAGCGTGCGTAAAAAATTCAATTATGGCACCCGAGTTGTGACAGGCAGCCAGGCAACAAGCAACAAGCAACGAGCAACAGTCGAAAGGTTGCAAGGAGGAAGAGAATTAAATAAACTCGCAGGTAAGTATGCTACATAAAAAGCAGGGCGGAAGAGGGTGTGGAACGTGCAGTTCCCCCAAAGTGAACAATGACAGTTATGCGTCTCTCTTACCCAAATACTAAGCAATAGTACACAACACTCTGTGTGTGTGTGTGTGTGTTCTATGTAAGCAATAAGAGGTTCTCGCATCTTTCAGTCTTGTGTGGCACCGCATTACATTGCGGTTGCAGTCTTTAGGACTCTGAGAGCCTGCACTTTATTTGTTTAATTAATGTTGCCCTGTAAACTGTAAAGTGTCTGCTCATCTGTCGCTCCTCTCTCTCTCTCTATCTATCTCTCTCTTGTACTCTTTCTCCCTCCTTTGATATGTTCAGTGTCCTGTCGCGCTGTCTGTTTGTTATAGGCAAATAGACACTTGACATAAACATAGCTGAGTTGAAAACTTGATTAAATGTGCCGCAGCAGCGACAGTTTCAGTCAGGGTCCTTTCAGGGATCTCCTGGCCTGTCACAGTGCGTGTGGCCACCAACTGACAGTTGCCACCTTGACGCATGCCACTTTCTGTGTGGCAGTTGTGTCAGTCCAGTCAGTAAATAAACAAGTAGTTAATGCTGCACAGCATCGCTTGCATCTTGATTAAGGCACTGCCAGCTGCTGCAAGTACGATAAAAAAACCTTGTTTACAATTAAAGAATTCATCAGAAACAGAAATATAAGAAATAAAAATATATATACATATATAAAATTGTTATCATATATAAACAACATATTTCTAGAACTATCATAAATATAATTAAATATAAAATAATAATTAAATATCTCAGCTTTTTGGATCAAAGTTTATTTATATTGATTAAGTCTAGTTAATTTATTGAGCCATGATTAAGTAAAGATTTTAGCATTTTTTCAGATAATATCAAAAAATTATTGCCAAATTAAAAGTGAATGTTTGTAGTAAAGTATAATATTATTATTTGTGTGCATAACTTTTTTAAAATGCCAAGATTTCCAAATTAAATGCTTTTACCAAATTAAAGTTAAGTTGAGCTAGTCTTAAAAATATTATTAGTGTTTCATAAAATGTGGTTAATTCTTTTTTAAAATGCCACGATTAATGCTGGGAATGGTACAAGTGCTAAAAACCAACAAGAAGCATAACCAAGAAAACAAGAAGAAGAAGAAGAACAACAAC
Organism: Drosophila putrida; assembly: GCA_037043535.1. Lineage (NCBI taxonomy): Eukaryota > Metazoa > Arthropoda > Insecta > Diptera > Drosophilidae > Drosophila > Drosophila putrida. The sequence continues at coordinate 4,820,025 of JBAMBI010000065.1, forward strand.
AACAACAAGTGCGTTGCACAACTTGAGCCATCAACAAGCCCATTTAAAACTAATTATGCTACGACGTGCTGACGTCGGCTGTGCTCAGATTTAATGGCAATGGCGTTAGCATTTATTTACTACATTTAACTGCATAATGCGAAATGCCGCCTCGTTCCGCCTCCTGCGCCTCCTCCGACTTCATCTCTGTCTCCGATTCAGTTTTAGTGCCAGGCAAGCATTTTGCATGCACTTAACATGCAAACACACAAACACACACACACACACACATGCCTTGATTTAACTGAAACTACTTAAAACGAAAAGTAGGCATTTAAGTCAGAGACTGAGTCTCACTGTCTCCTCAACTACTCCGATGTCCCATTCCCATTCCCATTCTCAGCATCCCAGTGTCTGGGCTAAGACTCGACTCGCATGTCCTGGCGTACTGTTTAATGGGTAATTACACACACAGCATAGCAGCCGTTTAATACGAGAATATCAGAGTGTACATACATATGTGTGTGTGTGGCCTGAAATTGCACTCGACTTGACTCGACTCAAGTATCTGTGTCTATGCCTGCAATGAGTTTCAAGTGGTTGGGCTCACAAAGTGCAGACAGGTTAGTTAAGAGTTTATTTTAAATGATATTTATTTATAATGTTGTCTTGGTTACATTCTCCCAGTAAAATCTCATTTAAGTTCTAGATTACTTTGTATTTATAAATGTCTCTCTGTGTGTGTGTATTTAGCTTCATCTTATATGGTAATTTGTAAAGGCTATAAATATACATATGTTGTTGTTGTTGTCGTTTATAACTTAAGCAGTCTGTCCTATATTAAGCATGGCAAACTTTAATGAAATTAGAAGCAGCAGATTGCCAGATAATAATTATATTTCAACATTCACGCCTACGCCTTTTTGAAGTCTAAAGGCAGCTTAAGAGTGTCATTTGTTTGTTGCAATTTCAAATAGCTTTGCTTTAATCAGATTCTGAACAAAAGCTAAAATCGATGTACATAACTCAAATACAATATTAATTTATATACAAGGCGTATATTTAAAGCACATTTATGTGTTTCTAAAAGCACTTTAAGCGTAAATTGAAATGTAATTAACGAACAGTTGATAAGCATTAACAAATAAAAATGTCAACTTGACCTGCGGGGTCAAAGGTCCGCTGCCTTCTGCCTGTGTCTAACAAAAAATCTACTTAATAAATTTCGTTAGAAGATGAAAATGTGCAACATGAGCTATGCGTTAGTTGGTGGGGGGGGGGGAATACAAATACTGACAGCACCTGTGCCTGTGATGTGGCACGTGTTCTTCATGGAGTTGGTCAACAAATTCGTCCATTTGTTGAGGGAGACTTTGGCTCCTAGGGCGCTCATAACATTGGCATCCGTCCTCGTTCTCGTCCTTGTCCGTGTGTTTGACTAGCCACTTGCACATTATTAGCACCCCGACAACCTGAAGCGCAATAAATAACATGCTGTGCGCCATGTTTCGAGCCACTGACCCGACCCTCTTCTACCTACCTGACCACTCAACATATTTATGTTACATTGACTTTTGTCTCATGTCCGAAGGCGAAAGATGTTACTTGGAAATTAGAGAAATTTGTAACTTCATTTTCATTTGCTACAATTTAAGATTTTAAATTAACTTTGTAAAATAAAAAGATAAAGAAGATTTTCCCAGAACTAATGTACACCTAAAAGACAAAAAATTGCACTAATAAAAGTTGAACTTTACTGCTTTGGAAATCAATAAACAAATATCGTTTACATCGACACCTTTTTCTCGTTAGATGCAAAAAAAGATCCTTTCTGTGATTCATGTTTTTCATTTTGTTTTCTAGGCTCTGTCTGTGCGTTTTTCCTTTGGCCGCAAAATTGCGTGACCCGTTTGTCTGGCTAAGCTCGAATCAAATGGAAAGCCAGCAATATGACATTTCAATTTTCATCAACAATGGAGCCGCAGCCGCAGAGACACCTGCACAACACAGCCCACAATATCACAACGTCGACAACACCAACAACACCAACAACTTCTACATCGCCATCGACAGCGACATCGACATCGACGCACTTCTAATACAATACAAACGCAATAATATCGGATTTCCGTTTCCGCATCCGTTACGCAGCGTAGTTTACAGTTGCCAGTGGATTCACCGTCACATGCCGAGCACTCGGGTTATTTGCGGGGATTTCTTCTCGTCTCGTCTCTTTTTTTGCTTAGCACAATACAAATTGTTGGTGTTGGTGTTGGGCAACGACAATAGCAATAGGAGGAGCAGCCGGAGCAAAGGCTGCTATGGAAAAACAATTTAGAGCTCACTTGCGTTCTGGGCTGGCACTTTAAGCACGCCAAAGCAATAAAAACTTGTTGGCCGAAGTCTGCAACGTATGAAAAAGTGTGTGAATGCCTTTCATACAGTTGCCATACAGTTGGTGGACGACGACACAACCTAAAACCACTCACACACCCATCCACCCACACACACACCCACCCACACACACATACCTTGCAGTTGAATGCATGTTGACAATGACGGCAATCTGAGCAAAGTTCAAACGACTCACAACTTTGGAGTCCTGCAACGGAAATTGTCGCGCAAAGTGCAATAAATCGCGCCTTTGACTGCTTTGAACATCGCCTCCTCTTTTTTCTTGGCCTGAACATCCAAAAACCTGAATATTGATTGAAAAGTAAGATTGATTTTCATCATTGTCTCTGTATGTCTTAGTTATGAGTCAGCATTGTCGCAATGACAGGCAATCATAAGTTTAATTTATTAAACCAACTAAAAGCACAGCCCAATTCTAAGAATGTGTGTGGAATACAAGGATGCATATATTTAAAGCTTTTAAAGATATGTTCGACCAGCAGTTTAATAAAAAAAACATTTTTAACTTTATTTTTCTTATTCTTGAGAAGTGTCTTGCATAAAATAATATTTGTACTGTGACTTTAAAAGGTTTAAAATGTGGATAAAATGGAATTTTATCCCAACTTTTATATACAAGAATATTCTTTATACTTTAATTAATTTATTTAATCTTCAACTTTTCAGAGTTAAAATAATATCTGAAGTAATTGCATAAATATAAATCACATATGTTAAAAATGTGCAATTGCAATTGATTTAATTTGTAAGAGGTAAATATCAGTGGAAATGTAAAAACAACCGCAGCCAAATTTGATACCCTGCGGCAACTAATAATGCTCAAAACTGAACGGTATGCAAAAATCAACTCAATTACAAATAGCGGTGGCTACTGTGGTGGCCAGGAGTAGTAAACAATGCGACGACCACAATATTCTATGGTCGGGATGCGGAATGCTGACTGGATACTGGCTGCTGCTCGCAGGACAGGCAGCTGGTGAAAAACCAAAAACCGAATGAATGCCCCAAATGCCCCATATAGAGAGTACACACAGTATATACAAAATGTTTTTTAATTGTTTTGCAATGGCAATTCGGTGAGTGAAGGTGCATTGTTAAAGGGAGGCAACACAAAAAACAACAAAAATCTACTCGAATCTCGATACATATGTATACGTTCATAAAAGGGAGAGAATTCGAGAGAGATTTAATTTTATTCGGTTTCAAAAACGGCAACAATTTCCATATGCCACAATTGCATTTATTCCAGTTTTTGTTGTGCTGCGGTTATTGTTCGTTGTATTCGTTGTATTCGTTGTATTCGTTGTTATTGAACGCAATGCAGACACTGCATTGATTTCAATACAATGCTGAAATGCTGAGTGGCTGAGTGGCCAACACGGCGTATGCGTAATACGTTGAATTGGGCTCAACGTCGCATCGTTCTGGGGCCAGTTTAATCTCTTAAGGCAGCCAATTGACTTTTGTCCTTGGTTTATGGGTAACTTTTAAGCGCTTCAATAGCTTGCCCAACTTTCTTTATTGTTAATAAATTTTGTTTATTTTCAATAAGCAAATAAAATCCAAGCACATAAAAACTGTGCACAACTAACATAAAATGCGTCACACAAAAACAACAATAAGAACTCGTTGTTGTTGTTTTTTTTTTGTATCTATATGGCAGTTGAGTTAATGCTACGAAATAAACGATATAAATGGCAAAGTTTTGTGTGTGTTTTGCTGTTGTTTTGTTGATTTTTATGGCATTAATTTGTTTAATGCACAAAGGTGGCGGGGCAACTAAAGCTTGACTAAATATTTAAATGAAAGCAGCGACATATTCGCATAGATATATGTGGAGAAAAAGTTTTCCCTATCAGTTGCAGTTCACATATTCTGTGTGTCTGTATGAAGTTGTCCCCTTACAGAAAACAAATATAAAATGCGTATACGTGATGCTTTTGTTTCCATGCGTTAAATCAGCATATAATCCGAGAGTATTTCCAATTTTATACACACGCATTCGAATGCTCAACGCTCACACACACACAGCTTGTCAAACAAACTTAAAAACATAAAAAAACAGAAACGACTGAACAATCCCTCCTCCCACTCACACTCACACACACACACAGGCACACACACATGCTGACAATTTGCAAGTTTCTTAAGGTATATCCCAAAAAGAGGGGCAAAGTTGATGCCACGCTTTGTGTGGGGCGCGTCTTTTGGAGCCGCAACTGAAAGGCAACTAAGACGCACATTCGTATCTGCTTATGGGCCGTCAATCTAAGCCCCAAAATCTTGTCGTTGTCATGTCGTATAAATTAAATGTGTTTATATTAAATGTTAAAAAAACAAAACGCAGCCAGAAATAAGCAACGGCTCAGATTCCTTGTCAGTCAGTCGGTCGGTCGGTATGTGTGTGTGTCCTTTGATAAAGAAAATATCAGTTGGCTGTTTCTTTTTACTGTTGTTTTGATTTTTTGGCATTATGTATTATAATAAGTTGCAGTTGTAAAGTTGAAGGGGAGCTGAAAGCTGCGTATGTCTTTGATAAATATTGACATGTTAGAGGTTTTGTTTTGTTGTTCGTTGTCTGCCGTCTGATACTGGACTTGGACAACGACAAGGACAAGGACATGGGATATGGGACAAATGCTGACACGCAATCAGCGGAGATCAGTTAACAATTCTATATGAATTGGGGATTGGCTGTCGTGTTTCTTTCACGATGACAGCAAGTGACATATTTTTTGGGGGATTTTACAACCATTGAGGTGTGCTGTTGATATAATAACTGAATTGTGATAAATGTGACAGGGATAAACAGCTTGAGTATGAGATTTTAAAGATCCGAGTGTGGAGTAGATCAAATCAAATAATTCATTGTGATGCAGTTGTATTTAGAAATATATTTAATTTTATTTGAATGGGATAATCTCTTTGATTGTTTTAAATACGTTAATTTAGTTGGAAATTTTAAATCTATTAGAAATCCATTTTGATTATTCCACAATCAGTTGCATTACATATTTCCGGTTGCGTAATGAAATCATTGCAAAACAATCAACGACAACATTTCGTTTACAGAACCGTGGTTTATATAGTACGTTCAACCGAAAGTAATGCGGCCTGGCCTGTCAGTCAAAGATGAAATTGAAATAGCAACATGAATCAGTGTTGGGGCGGTGAGAATTTCAAATTAAGTTCTATATATGAAGGGGAGGGACGGGAGGGATGGTAGACAATAAGCGGCCGCAAAATGTTAGCCGCATGTAGCGAACCGGAAGGAAGCCTATGACCAAATGCCGCTTCCGCTTGCCGTGTTCTATGTCCGGTTGTGTTTTTGTTTCAAATGCTGTTGGCAAATTTTTAACTGTCTCCCTTTCCCTTGTCTCCTGCTCCAGGTAATGACCATGATGGAAATTGTTCTTCCCAACATTTTGTGGCACGCACTTTGAGAGGCAACTCCCGACTTAAAGTCTGACTCAAAAACTCGTGCTTTGGCTCTGGATCACATGCATATTTAATGTCAGTTTTGGCTACTGCACAACGTTGTTGGTACGAGAGTATTAGCAGCATATTTCGCTTTTGGGTCACTTCCAGCAGCAGCTGTCGACGACATATGCAATTGTAGCGGGTTGACCCATACCCAAATCTAACTGAGAACTTGGCAAGCAAGATAGCTAGATGAAAAGTTTCTCATCTCAGTGTGTGTGTGAGAGAGAGAGATTTGCACTAAAACCACTTTGTGGTGACGCCAAAACTTCTAGCCAAGTTAAAAACTATTGTCATTCTGTTAAGTGGTCACATTTAACACTTGGGGCGCTGACTCCGAGATGCTGCTGCGAAAAGATATATAGACAAAAAGAAATAAACAAAAAAGGCAACCATAAGGGGGAAAAGAGAGAGAGAGAGAAAGAGAGAGAGGGATAGCTACAAAGCAATGAGTTATGTGGCTTCGCTTGCAGTTTTGTTGTTGTTCCTTCTCTGTTACTGATAAATGAGCAGTGTGGTCGGAGGGTGGCGGAGGGAGAGTTGCTCTCGTTATTTGCTTGTTGTCACAGCGACAACAATGCGCGCATATGTAAAATGTGGAACATTTGTAATCAAATATTAAGCATACGCAGTGTGGAGCATACATTTAAGAGCATACATTTTTATCATACTCCATCATGACTTTCCTTAAACGCTTCTACCGATAAATAGCTCCACACACTTACTTTGAATTGATCCTAATATCCTTCTGAGAAACCCTCCACTCGCTGCTCACTTCATTAAGCTTTGCTGCTTATTTACGCCTCTGTTTTCTTCGCTCCCTCTTTCTTTCTATTTCCGACCCTCTCTCTCGCCTTCGCTTCTTCTCGTTTTAACTTAATTTAAGTACTTCTCCTCTAGTCGACCTGCAGCATTGGTCGTTGCCTCAAGACCGTTGTCAGCAGCGTCACTGGACAAATGTCAAGACTTCAGAAGTTGATGAAGTGCCAAACGGTTCGAGCTGTCATTGCTGCCTGCCTTCTAGCCTGGTTGACACGGGTAAGCAGCCCTAGCAATTGAAACTTAACATTACTCCGATGCTTTCTTTTGCTTTCACCTTGCAAACTCACTTTGTTGCCCTCTGCTCGAGTGGATAATTAAAAAGGACGCGCTCCACTTGGTTTCATATTTCTTTCCCCCCAACATATTACACTTTAATTACCTGCAACATTTTTGGAGACAAGTCTTAAAGGCTTTAAGACAAACAGGTGGAAAACTATGTACATAAAATGTGATTTGGGCTTTCATTTAAATTTAAATAAGTCTTGTCAATCAGTTCATTGAAGAGTTTCTTGTGGTCGGCTAAACAAAATTAAATTTCGCTAAATTGAGGCTAAAGTCCGGGGCCTAAACAAATAACAGATAAGCCGTTTAGGAATATTTTTTCTTACACAACCAATTTTTTTTGCCCCTTTTGTGCTGTAAGTCAAATATTAATTTGGGCTTCAAAGCAGCTCATTTCACGCTTAAATGACGGCTAAGAGTTTAAGAATCAAACAAAATGAATGGTTAACTTCAAATTGACTTCAACTTAAACGAATTACGTATACTCTTTAATATTTGAAACATTATTGCGGACAAAGCTCAAGCATTGTTCTTTGAAGTTTGCTGAACAAAAGCTTAAAAATCGTATTCCTTAATAAGCTCGTGTTGCTGCATATATTAAGGATACATGCACACACTCTGAGCTGATTGTTCCTTCAAAGGACGTACAATGAGTGTGGCCAAAATGGTCAGGAAGTCCAAGTGCCAACGGAAACTTTTAATTGTTTCTGCTGTTGCTTTTGCGCTTCCGTTTCTAGCCAAGAAACGACAGAGCTGGGCAAAAAAGAGTGCTGGAAATTGGTATGGAGCTGAAGAAGAAAAACAAAAACCATATAATGTAAAAAATCAAGCAAGCAGGCAGGCAGGCAGGCAGCGAAGTGAAGTGAAGCAATCTACCTCACATTGCACATTGTTGAGTTGCCTTTGGGTTATTTGGCTACTTCTTTTGGCCCGGCAAACGGCGCGCATGTCGTTCCGGCTTTCTTAACTTTATCGTCATCCAAAGTCCTTGGCCATTGTCGCTGTTTAACCGGTTGACAGCTTCAGGGGATGGCCGGGCTGGGCTGCATAAGAGGTGGGGGGGGAGAGTGGGAAAGGGAATATCCTCGTGCACTTTACGAGGTTATTAAAAATCTCATTATCATTGTCGTTGCGGCGTAAATTTTAATTGTCCGTTAAAAATGTCCCTTTTTTTTGTGCAGCTCCTTGTGGCTTTCCGAAATCAATTTAAACTTGTTTGACCAACTTGATTAGATTGAAATGAATTTGCGTAATGCTACCACTGTCCCCCCCCCCCCCCAATCTTCCTCTCAGCTTATACCTCCTCTGTCTTCGCCTCCTCATTCTAAGAAGCCACCCTTTTAGTGCTTGTGATCTGTTTGCAAACGACATTTGAAGTTGGGTGTTAGTTTCAAAGGCGACACACAATCTACCATAGTTTCATATTACATACTCTGTATGTAAGGATGTCTTCATATTTGTCTATGTATATCCTTGTCAGTGTGGCAATGCCTTGCGTCCCAGCGGCGTTTTGCATGTTAAACATGTGAATAATGCAAATTGTTCACACACAACCATCTATATCTCCGTTCATGTCCATCCAACCATCAGGTATCTAGCTGTGGGATTTACTCAGCTTGGCATCAGGACCACAGCTTATGTATGCTTCACTTTGCTCCTTAAACGTGTCACTAGCTCCTTGCCAGCTCATCGCTAAATTTACACGGATAATGCTGAGCATAAAACTAAATATTAAATCTAAAAGACATTGAACAAAAATGCATAATAACTACATAGATATTGATTTATTATTAAACATTACATTGAATAAAGAAATTTCTTTACATTGTCTATTGGAATATTAATATTATTTATTACTTTTGTAGTAGTAATTTAACAAAATTGAATCATTTGCTAAGCTAAAAGAGTATAAACTTAATAATGCTCTGCCTTTGTCCAACATAAATCTGAGATTTAAGCACAATAAATTATTAAATGCCTCTTTAAGTAAAATCCCGTAAATACTTAGCAACAACAAGTTAACAAACTCTTCAAGTCCAAGCTCCAAAGTCATTAGTCAATTTTCATAGAGACAACAACAACAACAACAAGAAGAAGACTGTGGAAACCCTTCGCCTTTTGGCCACCCATAAAAGTCACGAAGCTGAGCTTTTTGAACTGATTTGTTGGGCCTAGACAACAAAGAGGCCAACGACTTGAAGAAGGAGAAGAACCAAGAGAAGCAGAGGAAGAAGGAGAAACAGCAGCCACTTGAGCACAAAATAATCCTTAATTACACATTGGAAGCACGTAAATGTAATTTTTTGTACACTTCTCGCTGGTATTGTGTCCATGTTTTGGCCAGAAACCAGACCGTAAACGGGCATAGGGAAAATTATGTTAAGACACGATTTGGTGATTGGCCTTCTGAGCATAATAAGAGCTAGCTTTTGCACCAGAGCGACTTTACTGATTGGCTGACTTTGTGGCTAAGTCCGCCATAAATGATTGTTGCCTTTGGTGATTTTGAAGGACAATGCTTAGGCTGCCCCCAAAAACTTGTAAGAGGTTATGGGTTATGGTCCGCTTGCTGGGAAAACGTTTTCTGCACTTTTTGTACTCACAGGATTTGGCTAATTTGTGCTCATTTTGTAGTGTTTAGTTTTTTTTTTATTGCTAGAAAACGTGTTATGGATTGTAAGGTATTTATTGCCTAGGTAATGATACGTGAAAGACGTCAAGCAAAACACACAATTGTAAATATTATCAAATAATGTTTTGTTTAAAAATAAGAATGAAAAGGAATGCTGAAAGAGTTTTAAAAATAACCATATAGTAAATGTCTTTTAAGATCTATTGTGCTGTTTGAATTAAATAAATGTAAGTTACGCATTGTTATTACAATAATTAAAGCACATAAAAATATAAATATAACATTTATTTTTGCATTTATTATTTAAATTAGTTTTTTATTTATTTAATATTAAAAGCTTTTTATTAAAAAGGCACTTTTTAAATATTGATTCAAATTCAAAGTTATTTATTATTTTATATTATTTATTAATATTTATTATATTATTTTATATTTATTATAATTATATTATATATCTGACTAATAAGTTAAACAAGAACTTTAAATACTTGTTTAAATAAAATTGTGTAATTTATTTGAATAATATAACATAACTCATTTACTGTAATTCCAATAAGTTATTTTATGTCTTAACAACTTTATGTCTTTAAATGCTTCAGTTCAGAGCCTTTCTCATATAGAATGTTGCATGAGGGACTCTCATATTTATGCAGCTGCCCCAACGTTTAAATTGCGATTGCAGCTGGAAGCATTTTGTGTGTGTGTGTGTGTGTGTGTGCCGCGAACCTAGCATCAAAACAGAAATAATTTATTTTTCGCTTTTTTGCCACCTTTTTTATGAATGTTTTTAAAATGGCGCAACTTTAAAGCAATGTATTTTTAAGGTGTTCCGGCCTTTGCTGAATGTTTTCTTTGCAAATTAACTTTAATTAAAGTCGTTAACGAATATAACAATTGCTTTATGGGAATGTAGTTAGAGCATTCTACATACTACATACAATCTTCCCTTCTTTCTCGCGTTCTCCTACACCAGATTTTCTTTGTGAGTTGACTGTGAAAATCAATATGCGTATATGGAAATTGCATATTCAGAGCGCATGCAAATGGAAAATTTGAGTTATGATATTCAAGAGCGAGCGAAGGATGGGGGTGGGGGCATTTTTTGTGCTGGAAAATTCATTGCTATTGTTTGCAAACCAAATACAACATGCTGAGTTAGAAATTAAGAGACGTAACTAAAAATATAGTTATGCGGTTTTCTTTTGTTATTGACGCTGCTCCTGCTGCTGCTGTGCTATGAAAATTGAATTTCAAATTATTTAAACTACATTTATTCATACCCAATCCAATCCAATCCGATCCGATTCAACCATTATTTGTTTGTATGGGGTGATGATAAACCTTCAATTTACTAAACAAACCAAAATTATTCGAATAGAATTTCATTGTTAAATGGAATTTCGCTGTCCCCTGCTATTTCTCTGAATTATAATGTTATAGAACATTCATGACAATAAAAGGTGCGTAATGAAAACATATGCAAAAACCACAAAAACACCATGCACTAGAGGTACACATAAAATTAGCCAACAATTGTCTGCATGCTGGTCGTTCCAGGTGGGCAACAGCATCACAGTTAACAAATTTTAAATTTTAAATAAAGAAAAATAAAGATAATAGCAGACAGACAAGGGTGTGCGAGTGTGCCAGTGTGTGCGAGTGAGTGTGTGTGTGTCTGCGTTTGTGTGTTTGCATAATGTTGCCTATTTGTTGAACGAAATTGGCCAATCGACTGCGGTGTTGGCCGCTGTTTTGTCGGAGGCTTAAACGTGGACTCGGCGTATACGTTATTTCCCCTTTGTGCGTGTGCGTGTGCGTGTGCGTGTGTGTCGCCTGTTGTCAATGTGTATAATACCGTTATCGCACTGTGACAGCAGCAGGCTCAGAGGCTCGCATACACACAGCTGGGTACGAAACCCGCACGTGTTTTAATGTGTGTGTGACACAGTGAAAAAGAAAACATGACCAAGGGTCAAGCATATTAAGCAGACCCCCAAAAAGTATGGCTTAACTTTTTTTTGGCTGCCTTCAAAAGCGCGGAAGTTTTTCTGTACGCAAAATTCTAAAACATTAACAGTGACCTTTAATTGGCCTTATTAATTGTCCCTACAGAGTTCTCAATTGGAAGAAATGCAAAACAAGCTATTGAAAATTCTCAAAACAAATGAAATGAAAACACAATTGTTAGTTAATAATTTAATTCACCCCTTAAAAGATACCTTATTAGTTTGTTGACTTTCATCACTATTTAGAATTACTTTAATAATTGCCTGAAAGCAAAACAAAAAATGTTGACTTATAACTTTACTTTCCAAATGAAAAAGAATCAAACACATATAGCACATCAAAGTAAAGTATTTATTTTCGCCCTTCAGACCAAACTCAGAGCAAAAGCAAAGTTCTGACTGGAAATATAAAAGCGAGAAAAATGTCAACCACCAAGCGCCATAATAAAGCTCAAAATAAAATCAATTACGCTCGATTAAGTGAAATAGTTACATAAATTACAAATAACCAAGGCAGGATGAAACGCCGGACTAGTCGAAGTCGAAGTCGAAGTTGGGACAATTGAAGCGCAAAATCCACAAGAGGACGCGCAACATTTTGTGGCATAATGACAATTTCCAACGAGACAGCCAAATGAAAGACATTTCGCTAGACAAAAATGGAAAGAAAGCGAGTTAGAGAGGGAGAGAGAGAGAGTGTAAGAGAGAGAGAGAAACTGAGTGAAGAGGCCGCGTAGAGATAACTATTAACATTATGTAAGTAAGAAAAATTTCCGATTATTTTCCGCAACATAAAACAAAAGACAACAAACAGCTCGCAGACCGCAAGGAAGTTGAAAACCTTTGCCTTTATACTATATACATATAGTACAAACAAGGCGTGTGATAGTAGCTTAGCGGGAGGAGGAGGAGGGAAAATGCTCGGAAAAATAATAAATAATACCATTTGATGCTCAAAGCGAAGACAACGCATTTAAAATGAGCGCATTTGCACGCTTGTAGCACAGTTGCCACCACCACATTCCACCCCTGAAGTAATCAAAATATACCCCATCCTATCACAACACGCCCCACGTCTTACCCCTGGTCTCTTCGAAATCCCAAACCATCCTTTAAACTACCCCCAAATTTGCGGTTCTTACTTAGTTCCTTTGCTGTGGCTCTTTGTTGTTGTTTGCAACTTTACGCGCAATTAATCTAAAATAAATTCGTTTATAATTTGACAACAACAACAAGGAAAAAAGAGGAACAAAGACTGCGAATTCAACTATAGCGATACTTTTTCTTAGCTTTAAAATAATCAAATGTCAAAGTTTTCCATTCAAGGTCTAAGCAGACATTTAGCTTGCCGCCAAAATTCAATTGCTGAGACCAATAAACTCGACACACACAACTCACACTTGGATACAAAGATAGCAACAACAATAAGTGACTCCTATTGCAGTCTGTTTCATTTTCATTTTCTTTTTTTTGTGGACGAATCTGGAGTAGGAGAAGGGGTGGGAATTCTGCTATTGAGTCTGACAGCACTCGGGCTTGGGCTGGAGCTCAGGTTCAGGTTCAGGTTCAGGTCAACAAAGCAAAATCGTTTGAAATTGAAAGACTCGGCGAAAATTGTGCGAGTGCAGTCGCCTCGGGGAGTTATTTTTGTTGCCATTGTTGTTGTTGTTGTTGTTGTTGTTTGCGTAGCTCGTAAATTATTATTTAATGACAGAAGAAATTGAAAATAAATTTAAAGCTAATAATCATTGAAATAAACGCGATAAATTGCGTATTTATTGTGTGTAACAGTGTTAAGTTATAGAAATGTTATCTGCTCTCGATTGAAGTTTAATTGAAATAAATGCAACAAGTTGCAGGTAATTGAAAAAGGAAAGATAGTGGAAATACAATTTATAAATAGGAGAGATAATGGAAATACAATATATTAGTTTAAAGAAATGATTATTATATATATTTTGCTTCATTACTGTAAATAATTCCTCATGTCTTGCTATTATTGAATATTTTTGCTTATACTTTATATTATTAATATCAATAGGAGAGATAATGGAAATACAATATATTAGTTTAAAGAAATGATTATTATATATATTTTGCTACATTACTGTAAATAATTCCTGATGTCTTGCTATTATTAAATATTTTTGCTTATACTTAATATTATTAATATCAACAGATGATAATTTATATTATGTTTGTGGATCAAATAAGTACTCTGTGGTATTTCTATTATATATATATAAAAAAGTATTCATCTTTAACATTTTTGAAACATACTTAAGCATTTATAATAAGTTTAGATATAAACACATGATCATCATTATGTGTGGATCGTATTTACCACTTGGTGGCCCTTAGTCCTTAGACAATTGAGGCTGTCAAGTAGCGTCTGGTAAAAGGCTGCCCTTGGGCCACACAAATGAGGCGCAACAAGCGCAACTTGTAGCCACTCAAATTGTTGTTGTCTCCTTCCCCTTCGTCCTGCCAGACACGTGTAGAAGGAGGAGGCGCACCAGCGTAAACAGAAGTTGAAAAGAGAATTCGGTATTAGCCAAGAACAACTTCGAAATGCCCAAGCGTCGACTGACTCCATGTTACGTGTGAACAAAACGCACAAAGTCGGACAGCACGGAGAAAGACGGGGAAATGGAGATGGAGACGGAGACAGAGATTGGAATGGGAAAGGAGATGAAGTGTACTTGCCAAGGATGTTGCGCCATATTAGCGCCGCGTGTCGGATAATTTATGAAATGGCATCGTCGGCCGCAGCAGGCAGCAAGTAGCAAGTAGCAGGTAGCATGTGGCAGGTGGCAAGGGGAATGAAGACAGGTGGCAGCAGTCAGTTCCGATGCGGGAGACTCTGACTCTGACTCGGCAGCTACCTGGCTGTAAATATCTTTAAAAGGCGCTGTTAAAACAAATTACTGTCTGGTTGCTGTTTTGGGGTCCCCAATGCCACAATGCGTGTCCTGTGTATCTCTCAACTGTGCCGAGGAGGGTTTTGGGTCTCTACCATCCCCCGAATCGAAGTGAACCACGCACCAGGAAACCAAATCCGCTTCCTTCTGTGTTGTGTGCTGGAGCACGCACAAAACGAAAGTTATTAAGCGAATTTCTCAGGCAACATGGCATGAAAATTCCCGCGGGAATCTTCAACACCCACGCGGCCGAATTTCCTTGTTGTTTTTCTGCTTACAATTTCCGGGGTCCGCATCTAATTTTTTGACAGGGCTTAGAGACAAACAGATAGATAGACAGATAGACAGCAGACTTGCAGTCACACCGACAGCTACTTGACAGTGTTGTCAATTACATTTTAAAGTTGTCGCATATGCAACTTTTTCTTCAGATTCTTTTACGATTTTTACGAATTTTATTTACCCATCAGTTTTACAGTCAATGCATAGATGAATTTCCTATGAATTTGAGAGCAGCAGCTTTGGCGACGTGATTAAGTCACCATGCTTTCCATTTGCCAATCAAGTTGAAGTTGTGTGCTCGACAATGTGAAGTTCATTAAAGTTAAAGATATTGGAGCAGCGCTGCGACTGCGACTGCGGCAATTGAGTTGGGGGCATGGGGGCTCAGCCCAATAAACTTAATGCAAATTACAAATTTGTGCCAAAAATTAAGTTAAATTATGCCACAGTCAACGGAGAACGACGATAGCAACAACGACAACGACAACGACAGCAACAAAGCCCAAACACAATAAAGAATACCACAAATTGCGCTGAGCCCTAAGAGCAACGCCCAGCAAACGGTCGTCTCCTGAAACAGGATCAGGAGATGCTACAGGAGGAAATGAAGAAGGGAAAAACGCTACCTTCATTTCGTGTGTAGACAAAGAAAGTACAACATTTTTTGTGCCCGACGCACAAATTGAAAATGAAAAGTCAGAACTTGAAAATGATAATCAACGTCAACAAATTTAGCTGAGAGGAAAGTCATGGGGCGGCACAGGAACATGGAACATGGAATGAAGGCAGTCTGTATAATGATCTAATAAATTTCATTACCGCACTGAGCAATTTTTGCATTTGGTGAAGCAAAAAGTTAAAGACGTAAAGGGAAAGGGAATCCTTGAGGATAGCTGCTAGCTACTACTTATTAGGTGGCATGTAAGAGGGCGGTACACGCATGTTGTATGTTATATGTTTCCCAAGGTATGCTTTAAGCGAATCCCTCTACTTGTCAGGTGTTTAAACTTTTCCAGCTGCTCACTTGAGGCGCCTCCAAATTGGCAGCAGCAAGCTTCGCGTATGTCGCTGTGCGCACTTCAAAAACTTGTGAACTCGTATCCAGTCATCGACCCACTTGGAGCTGCCACCGATTCAGCTTCAGCATCAGTACCAGCTAAAGCTATTGCCAGTGCCGGAAAGCCCCAGAAAGTATGCTGCATATGTCAGCAGTTTCTTTCTCTTCCTCTTAGACTTTCTTCTCATTTTTTGCTGTTTTCTTTTTCTTTTTTTTTGGCATTGGGATTTGAAGTTGTTTTTGGCGCTTGCCATTTGCCTGTGAATGCTTTGTGTTTATTTTAGTTATTTGGTTTATTGCGGAAATTTGTAAATTTGCTAAAGGGGTTATTCTTCTTGTATGTATTATACATGGTCAGGGGCAGGAGCAGAACCAAAGTGGGGGTAACAGGAAGGAAGGATGGAGTTAAAAGAGTGTATACTCAATATTGATATATGTAGATAAGCATTCAGTTTGGCTGCAAGGCAACTTTTCAATTGATACACGTTATACTTGTTCGATTCATGATATTTTATATTATTTTTCTTTAACAATTTCTTCTTTTATAGCAACTACAAGCAAATATGAGAGACTATTCAATTATCTAAAGTGCGGAACTTTTAAATAATTAAATCTATTTGTTGGCAGATAAATTGATGATTTTATTGTTAAGGACTTTTCTTATTCTATTCTCATCTACTAGCAGCGAATACACTTTAAAGATAAGCGATACAGCTGAAGGAGACTTGATCTCAAACTCTGAATTTAAATTGAACTTAGTATTGATATAAATTCATTTAAAATTCATTAAACTTTCGCTGGGACTCACTGCTTATTTCAAGTGATTCTCATTTTTTGTGGAAAGGAAAATACTTTATTTATTTAATTTTAATTTTCACATTTTTCTTTAATTAAAGAATAAACTGTAGAAATAATCACTTGGAATGATGTCAAGTTATCTGTGACATCCACTTTGAAAGTAGGAGAATTAAGTACATACATCATGGCTTTGCCCGCAGCCCAGCCATTAGGAGGGTTCATAAATAAACTCCTGAGGCACAACCCCTGGCAGCAATTACGTATACTAACGCACCATTTGGCATGGCCTAAAAGTAAGTGGGAGTAAGTGGGAGTAAGTGGGAGTTAGCAGTAGGCGTGAGGTCAGCCGCCATAAATAATGCCACTTAATTGTTTTACAAAGCATAATTTTATCCTTTCGTAAATCCAGTGTTTTACAAACGTTTTCCGAAAACTCACACACAATACACACAGAAAACGAAGAAGAGAAAACAAAAAGCAGTGAAAAATCGGTGGGAAAGGGAAAAGCGGCAAATGGCGCCTTTTTCTTTTGCCGCACCAGCTTAAATATGAATTAATGGCCAATAAAGATAATCTTTTACACATTCGCGTACGCAGCGCATTAAAAGTTAAATTTATGTAGACCCACCAAAAATCCCCTCATCGAAATACTCTTAAGATATCTTTTCTTTCTTTTTTCTGCATACGCAGCAAATTTTCATTCCAGCGTTGCAATATTTTTAATGCGACTATGGAAAAGTAGTTAAGCTGAAAAGAAAAAACACATGTTCTTACCCAAAAAGTTAATAAAGACAAGTTTTCACAATGAATTAGATGCTGCTCAATATTTGCAGAATTAAAAGAAATCTCGACAGACACTGTTTTCGAAGTGATTATCTGAGGTCCAGCTGGAACAGTCGTGTCAAGTACTGTGCATCATTTGCTGCATATTCAATTTTATTGCGTATACGCAATGTGGCCGCAAGCAAAAGTAACAAAAACAAAAAAACGAAAACGAAAGAAATGCTCATTAATATTTCATGCTTAGTGCAAATTATTCAAAACAATGCGGGCCAAAATGAACGCGAGTGGCATCAACAAAACGGTCTTTCTCTCTCTCTTGGCCCCAGTCCTGTCTATCTTCCAGTGAGAATATCCTGCGGCCACAGCGCGTGACAGCCAAAAGTCAACGCTTCGGACTGGGGCTTAAGTACTAGGCAGGCCCTTGGGTATATCTCTTAGTGTGTATGTGTGTGTGTGTGTGTGTGGGTCGCTGTATCAATATTTGTGTTAATCTGTCATTTTTCCTCGTTTATGAGCATTTGAATTCGTTGCAGTGGCAACTGTGTGGCTCTGACTAGCGACTATGAAATTTTCATGCGACTTGTGACAGGGTCCTTCCGTTTTTTTTGGAGTATTTGCGGAAATGTGATGATTATTGGTTGTACAAATAGAAATTCCTGTATTGACACAGTTTGGTTTAAGCTTTAGCCAACTGAAATTGAGTCATCTGAAAAATGTGAGAGTCAGACTTGTTGTTTGACAAGAATGAATGCGAAAACAAAGAATTACATTTATAGGATTTTATACGAGGTATCTCCCATACGCTCTCAGAGATTCGAAATCTTTGAATTGTTACCAACAACTGTCAACGGGAAGAACCCCAAAAGCTGAACCACTTATTACGCTCAATTGGCCTCAGAATAAAGCGATGGTCTAATGCAACATTAAAATATTTCGCACATTAATTTTGGAGCGCTCTGTTGACCAGATATTAGAGTGCCAACATGCCAAGAAAAAAATAAAAGGCTAAAATTGCTACAAGACATTTGACTGCGGCCCACACAAAAAATGTAAAAATGTAAAAATGCCAACAATTCTCATAAAGCAAAACATTTATTATATTTGCCAAATGGAGTGTGTACTCTCTACTCTACTCCCATGTAAGGTCCCATAGTCAAAACTATTCGGATTATATATTTTTTTCTTACTGTATTTGTATTTTGACCAAAATAAAAAGGGTTGTAAAAAAATCATGCTGCTGCTGTTGAGGAGACAAATTTGCATATTTTTAATATTTCTTCGCCAGACAGACAGACAGACAGACAATGAGACGGACGGATTGTAAAAGCACAAATTTATGTGCATGCGTTTGAAACACTTAAGTAAATTACTTTTGAGTGGGTGAAGCGGTTTCTTCATTGTTCAAATTGTTTTCTATTTTGCACAAAATGCAAATTCCAAAGCTCATTGGTGTATTCTTGGGTTCAATCAAACGCTTAGTAGGTTTGTCTAGCTCAGAAGAAAATATTCTTCTGTCTCGCTGTCTAATAAGAATTTGAGGTGAAAACAATTTATATAAATTTTATTAATTTAAGCTGATTGAACTGATTGTCTAAGAAACTCTTAGATGGTATTGATAGAAGTCATTGTTATGTATTACATTATTTTTTTTTTGACATTTTTAAGCAAGTCGTAGCTTTTAAATTCCAACTAAATGTTATTTGTTAATTGTACCAAGCAATAAAAAGCAATTTTTTATGAACGAAACAATATTACCCTAGTTTTTCATAGTTCTGATTGAGTGAATATTTGAAATTTAATTCAGAGCTGACCGTTTTTCCAATGAAGTAATAAATATCCAAATATTTACTGCATAAGTGCGCAATACGTAAGCTGAATATTTTCCGCAATTAAAAAGCGCATTGAAAATGCAACCAACCAACCAACAATTGGGGAGGAAAAAAATGCTCTTAAATATTTAAAAGGCATACAAATTTGTGTTATTTTTTGTTTTCTTTTGAGGCATGTCGCCACAGTTTTTGTGGCCAATAAACAAAAATTATTGTGCTCAAATAAGCGTAAATGCATGTAAATGGCAAATGGTTGTCGTTGGTTTGATTGGTTGGTTGGTTGTTGGTGTTGTTGGTGTTGTTGGTGTTGTTGGTGTTATTGTTGCTTTGGTTGGCTGGTTGCATTGTTGCCAAAAGTGTTGAGTTGCGTTGCGTTGAGTGGCACATTGGGTATGAGAATGAGAATCTCGATGACGATGACGAGAATGAAAAATGCAGCAGAGCAGCAACTGTTAAGCTGACGCCGGCATCGCATATTATGCTAGAAATCAAATGAAATGGAAGTTGTGAGCTGCACACGTTTTATTGGCAAAAGCACACGAATGATTTGACAACAAATCCGAAAACCGAAATCTGAAATCTGAAATCCTCAATCCTCCATCCTCCATCGTCATTCAGAATGTCGAGCTGAGCAGTGGAAAAAAGTCAGACCACAGATCTACATATAAAAAACGTTCGCAATGAATTTTTATAACCACCAAACGGCGAACTGGCAAATTAAATCAATCGAATCGAATGCAGTCACAATTCAAATGGAAAATGTTATAAATCCAATGGAAAGGACATGGCCTGGAGAAAGGGGCGGGGCAAGGGGGCATGCAATGACGCCAGTGATCAGTCAGACTAGTAATCATTTAGCGGCTTTGTCTGTGCTCTTTTTACTATATATGCAATACTCGTTAAGTTTTCTTTTTTTACGGCTTGTCAACACTTTGTTAGTTCTTTCAGTGCAAAGGACAAAAAGGAAAGCGTATCAACTTTGAACTGCTTGCAGAAAAACTCAATTAATGTCTTTGATTAATGGTGAGCGCAATCTTTGGGAACATAACAGCACTATTGTTAAAACAGACTGAGCACGAGAAATTAAAATAAATACTTATTGGTTGTAAAACTTAAATGCCTGACACTCTATACTAAAACAGCAAACGACATCAGTTTATAATATTGTGTATATTATCTATATAAATATATATTTCTTGGAGAAGTTTCTACTTCATTTTTCAAAGATTTAAATTAATAGTATCAATTTTAGCTACAAAATACAGCAAACATTTCTGATTAACAGTAATGCAAACAGCGTCATAACGCCATCAATCATCAATCATACATTTATGGCTGCCAGCGAATGGCACAAAATTTAATTTGTAATTTTATTAGACACGCTGACAAAGTAAATGCAAGTTTTTGAGCGAAGGATGTGTCCATTAATGTCAGCGACAGTCAGTTCTTGGTTGACTGCCTGCTTATTGATGGCTTGAAAGACAGTGTCTAATTCAATTAATCAATTCATTAGAATATGGCGACACATTTGCCGTCAGCAAAACTAATAAACCTAATTTTTTAATGACAACTTAATGCATAATCATTAACTCGCCGTTGGTTAATTTCAAGTACATCACCCATCCGCCCCGTTGTCAGCTGGCAGGCAGCTGGTCGGTCTAGCTGCCCGACAAATTGCTTGTAAAAAATCATTTACTTTTGATAGGCTACCGCGACGCAGCGCAGTAATAATTTTTATGTTCGACCAGGGACTTTCGCCTAGAAATGAGGCACAAATGTCCTGTTTTTAGGGCTTCTGGTCCCAATTGGCATTTGGCACAGTGTTGTTCCAATTCTGTTTATTGCTGTCCCACTGTGACTGACCATTATTTCTGGACTTTTTGTTGTTGCTAATTTGTACAGTCCGAACCGCAAAACTTTTGTTCCATATTCCAAAAGCAATGTCGCAAAATTAAGTTTAGGTTTTTGGTAGCAGCTTTCAGGTAAGACTCATTTTGTAGCAGTTCCAATTTAAACACAATTTTCCAATCAATTAAATTTTTGAATTGACTTTGTGGATGACAAGCAGCAAATACACAATTTGTGTAGCAAATAATGTGCCACGCATGCAACAAACCTCAAAAAGTCACTCCAACTCAAAATTGAGGACAACTGACAGACAGACAGACAGACAGACAGACAGACAGACAGGCAGACAGACAGTTGGCAGAAAGGAAGCCAAGGCAACCACATTTGGACAGTGTGTTTCAATCAGTCTGAGTTTAGGTCCAATTGTAACTCTTGGTCTGACTTGAGATTCCATTTGAATGCGTCTAAAGGTTGCATAATGAACAACAAGCAGGGGGCAAGTACAAAGTTTTGCTCAATAAACTAACAACTAGCAATTTAATGGCAAAGCCTGATAATTAATATGTGTGTGAGTGTAAATGTGTTGGGTGGTGGGGGGGGGGTATGTTTGTGTCGCCCTCACGCTCTCTAATTAATTAATTAATACATGCCCGCAAAATGCTAGCTAATAAATTAGGCTACCAGGTAAATCGAACTTCCACAGAAAAACCAAGAAAAAAGTCACTGAAACGACCAAACACTGGTCTTTGCTTTGGCTTTGTGTGTGTGTGTGTGTGTGTGAGCCAAATTTATGGCCAGGTTCTGTGACATTTGAGCCCACATCCTTCGTCAGCTTTTAGGGGCAGCAATTTGGGCGTGACTATTCGCCTCAGATCGTATGATGACATTTTAAAGTCTCGTTGCCTTAACATTTTGGCATTGCCTTTAATGGGCTTAACGAGCATCCGCTCCAAATTCGAGCATCGACAGCCAAACGAACGTTAATGAGCAGTAAGAGAAGCATCAAACATATTGAATGACACAGCGTCAAATTAAAGGCAAACAAATTGAATGGGGTCTCGATCGTATGACAAATGGTGACATCAAACATCAAACATCAAAAAAAACCCAGCTAAACAGCTGTATTTTGCTTTTGTCATTGTTCTTGCTGTTAAACAGTATTCGTACTATTACACGAACAGCTGATTGACCTCGGGTTGCAGCAAGGACATCGTCTAATTAAATTTTGTTAAGGCCACTTTACAAGCGAGCTTTTTGTTGCAGCAGCAGGTACAACATTGGTGTTTTCATTGCTCTTTTTTTTGTTGCTGTTTTTGCTGTTTTACTCACAGTTCAGTTTACCGCAATTACAGCAATTAACACTAAGCAATTAAAAGCAACAACAATGCAAATTACGTGCTGCCTGCCAACGAGTGTGCAAAATGCTATAAAAAAGTTAAATATACTAAAAATAAAATAAAAGTGCAATGAAAATAACGAGATCAGGTCGAATATGTCATGCTCTTTTCTTGATAATATTTATAATGCAAATTGTGGCAGGTATGTAATATTAAAAGGCTTTATTTAATGAGAAGAAAAACCTTAGATTTCTTAATATTTAACATTATTCCTTCACTTATTTAAAGAGTTGTAGTAATTAAATTTGCTGACTTGAAGTTATTGAATTATTGTGGCAGTCATTCTTAAATAAATTTCAGCTGTTTTCACAGATATAGTATACAGATATTATAAGTGTATATATGAAGTTCCTATAGCTAATATACTCACTGCTTGGCAAGTGTATTAAAACAAATAAACAGCGTTCTGTTCACAGCATCAGAGGAAGCCCATGGCGCTGGCGGAAGCCGTGCATTGCAATTTTAAATATTGCCGGCAGAAGCAGATGGACTTAGGGACGGACAGACGGACGGACAGACGGACAGACAAATAGTGGTGTGGCCCAATGAGACTCCGATGCCATTGCCGCTGCCGTTGTTGCCGCCGTTGCCGCTTTGGCGGTCGCTGCGTTAAATGCGGACCACAAAATGCAGCGCATAGAAGCACTAATTAAGTTAAACATAGACACATGCAAACAGACTTGCACTACGCATACACACAAACACACACACTCTCTAGCACACACACACACACTCTCTCACACACAGTCATAGACAGAGTTGTACGTGCTCGTTGCTCAATAATTAACTAGCAACATGCACGCAAATGTTTTCCACACTCAGAGCCTCCCTCTCCTCCCTCTCCCCCTCCTTCTCGCAATGACGTACAGCTTTGTTTACCGAGCTGTCGACTAAAGATTCCAAACGGCATTGCACTTGAAATTATTTAAAAGTACTGAATAAATTTAACCTCCACAAACTCTCTCTCTCTCTCTGTCTCTCTCTCTCTCTGTCTCTCTTTACGAGCATATCTTATTTGCAGTTCGCATGTTAAGTAAATCAAATTTAAACAATTTAATTTGTAACTTTGGTTTGTCGAAAGCTTTTTATAAACTATGTAAGATTCTCTCTCTGAGTGAGTAAATTTATTTACCTCACAATTTTTACTGGCCCATCAGGCAAATGTCAAAGTGGCAAACCAACATTGTGGCCAGCATTTCGAACGAACAAATTAAGAGTACCAACAATATTCTGGGTCTGGTTTGGTTTGGTTTATCGTGTAAAGCCTGAGGGTTTTTTCATCGGTTTATCAAATAGTATTCGTTTGAAGTGCTGAACTTAAAAACCTCTTAATAATTGATTTGTATATGTATTTAATAAATTTGTTGTTATTTAAGGAATAATTATTTTGCTTAGATAAACAGATAAAAATATGTAAATTAAACAATATAATAAAAAGGTAGCATTGTAGATTATTTAAATTAAAAATGTTTAAATATTGATAAGCTAACTTCTTGTAAATCGTTGGGCCTTGAGACTGTTAACTTTACAAACCAAACTTTTGATTACTTTCGGCATGAATTTGATTAAAAAATAATCAGCTTTAAATGTAGAAATGAGTTCAAGTTAAAGACTGTTGGGCCTTGAGACTGTTAACTTTAAAACCAAATTTTTGATTACTTTCGGCATGAATTTGATTAAAAAATAATCAGTTTTAAGTGTGGAAATGAGTTCACCATGACGGAAATGACATTCCGAGTGAAAATCGGGTTAGATTTGACAAAGCTATGCAAGTTTATAATAAAACTGTTTAATCTTATACCACAGTGGAAAACAAGTTAAAATCTAATTCGAACATAAGAGAATTATGAAAACAAAACCAAACTAAGCCGATTTGTGACAGGTGAGTATTTTCCATTGACTATGAAATTTTAATTGTTAAATATCTTTACAAAAACCAATTGTCAAAAAAAGTGGTATGCAGCGTTTCAAATCCATGTTAGTATTTCCTGAAAATATATATTTTGTATTCAATAGTTGTAGTCGTAAATATGCGAATCAGTGTATTAGGGTGTATTCAAAATAGCCCCGCCAATAAAATCCGTCGATACGTGTTGGAGCATATAAAAAGTTGCCACAATATGACAGGCCATTCAATAACTGTGTATCTATGGGGCAGTAAACAGCCACAAGCACACACATAAAAATGCAACAAAAATCAGGAGACACTACAACATAAAGAGAACAACAACAACAACAACAACAGTAAAAACGAAAACAAATAAATGAAATGAAAACTAAAACAATGTTATGAAAAATGTGGCAAAGAGTTGGCCAGTCATAAATATGTATGGTTGAAAATAGTAAAAAGAGAATGGGAATGACAATGAGATGGGGTTTGGTTTTTTTGTTTTTGGGATGGGAGCTATATAAATCGCCTGCCAGCTAAGCAAAATGTCAGAGCTATAAATATCATAAAAAATATATTATTATGTGCGTGTGGGTTTCACTGTTTGTGTGTGTGTGTGTGTGTAGGAGTGGGTGTGCTTTCAAATTGTGTGTTAAGAGTCCTTGAAACAGGGCTAAATCAATGCCTGTTACCAGTTTCCAGCTGCCAATCGCGAACTCAAAATGCAACCCACCCAAAAACAAAACAGCAACAACAAAAACAAGAGCAAGTCAAGAGAGATTTACTATAAGATACCTTATGCCAGTCAAAATATAACTTTAAAGAGATACAAAATAATAGTATTTCCTTCTTCACCGATTTTTTCAAAAGGTTTATTTTTGTCCAGGAATCTTGTTGTTAGATCTGGTGCATCTAGCTCTTATAGCCTCTTTAAAGATACGGAAAAGACTTCTTATACCTTTCGTTATACCCCTTTTGCTTATTTCAATGGACAGAGAGTATAAAAATAGAAGAGTTGGGGAACATTTTAATACATGCAATAAAATTAGAACAAAATACGCAGTAAAACTAAATTGAAAAGAAAATCGTTATGGTTGACACAAACAAAAAAGGAACAATACAAAAAGAAAGAAAGTATCTAAAGCGATTCAAGCGCGTTAAGCAAAGCGCGTTTTAGTGCCAACAACAATAACACAATCCATATTCGCACACTCGCTCTCTCTCTCGCTCTCCCTCTCCCTCTCTCTCTCTGTCTATCTTTCTTTCACACACACACATGGCTGAGTAGACCCCACAAAAATACATTTTATTCGCTTGTTGTTGGCTTGCTAACTTTTCCACAGTTTTTCTTGCCTTTTTTTATATCTTTTTTGTTGAGATTTTTAAATATTTTTTCATGAGTTCTGGAAGAAAAAATGCGGAAAACTTCTCGGTTTTCCAATAATTTGATGTTGCGAACTTGTTTTGCATGTGTGTGTGCGTATGTGTATGCTTGTTAGCTGCTCTACATATTTCATATAAAGCAAACAAACAACAACAACAGCAACAACAACAACTACTACAATAGGGGGCGATAGGAGAAGCAAAGAAAAACCTAAGCAGTTTTCATGCTTTGCAAGGGTCGCGAACTGTTGGCAGCAGTTTGTAAAATATATTTTTATTGCTATTGCACACACACACACACACATATACACATACTACTGTAACAACAATAACGATGACTCTTTTCGTGTAGTGGTAGTTGTTTCGGGTTGGAAATGCGACTTGGCCTCCTCTCTACCCTTTGACTTTAGCTATTAGAAGCTCTGACAAAAAGCAGCAGCAGCGATGACAACAACAACAGCAAAAAAAAAAAAAAAACTGTAGCATGCTTTTTGTCATATTTCTACTTGGCCAATACACTTGTACACACATACAGACACACACACGCACACACACGCACACACACATACAAAATTGCACATTGGCTGCTTATGGAGCAGAATCAGCAATAAATGGAGCCAGCAGCAGTTGCAGGAGGCAGGAAAAGAGCAGGCAACGCATGTTGCGTATGTGGCTACTACACTACACTACACAAAAACACTTTCATTACTACAGCAACAACAAGGGAATGCTAACAGTGGTGCAAAACACTCCAGAAATAAGTGTTAGCAGAACAATTGTTAAGGTGTCCAAATAAATTGAGCAGAATTTAATAATATACATATATAACTCACCTTAAACACATATTTATTTATGTGTGAGAATTAATACAAAAATACAAAGCGAGTTATATGCAGTGCATCGAAGGTCTTTAAGTTTATTGAGAAGTGTTTAAGCTATTAACTTTTAGATTTAATTGAAGCCTACACTTTCAAAGGCTCTATCAAGCTTCTTAAGATAAATCATAAAAAGGTCAGAGATGTTAAACGAAACAAACAAGAAATTAAGGTAATCCCAGGAGGGTGTCATAAATAAAAGCAAATGGTATATTAGTAATAAACTGTTAAAATAACTTTAAAAATTTAAGAAACACCTCACATGTTAACCGTAAATAAGACTCACATAGTTTATTTATTTAATTATTTTAATTTTAATTCTAAACTACAATCTGACTTACAGCAAGGCTACTGCCAACAATTCTGTCTATCAGATACAAATGTAAACTAGTCAATTAAAGCGAACATATTTTCCATCAATATTTTAGTGTGTAAGTTAGCCACCTTTAAGATTTTACAGTAGTTCTTGCACTATTTTAACCACTGTGCGCGATCCGCTTGGATACAGACTGGACTACTTAGTACTACATCGTACATTTAGTTGGTGTTATTTCATGCGCAAAAGTCGCTGCGTGTTGTGTTTGCTATTAAAAATGACAGCAGCTGTGTGTGCGAGTGTTGCTGCTGTAAAATGAAGACAGACTCACACACACACACACACACACATGTATGTGAAAGAACGTATACAAGCACATGGCGGCCAGGCAAAAACACGCTTTTAACACCGAAATGAACTTGTACGCCATGTTTATGAGCTGATAAAAAACAGTTGACCAACAGTTGTCGCTGTGTTTCCGTTGCACAGCAGCTTTAAGATGTGTGCATGCTCGACTTTAAAGTTGGCCAACATACACACACATATTTACTGCCTGTCTATAACGTGGCTAATTACTACTGTTAAGCGGCTACTTGAAACTACTGCATCATTCCCAAGCGGTGTTTTGGTCCCCAGACTGGCAGACTGGTTGACTGATATGGCCTATTTAACAGCTGCCTCTTAACATTTCCTTACACCTTAATAGCATACCATAAAAGAGCTTTACATTGTTTCATAAAATTCGACACAGTTTTGCATGAACAAAACAAAGCTACTTTTTGTGAAGAGCAGAAAACTGTTAAAAGCAGAGAGCAGCACTGTTAACTCTCAATAACAGTGCACTGTTAGTTTCATAAAATATTTATGCTCTGTTAGCTCAACATATTATGCCTTGAGTTAGTCAATAGAATACTTGTAATTACCAGACTCAATAATAAATATTAATATATTTAAATATTTAGACATTAAACAGTACAAGTTTTAATGTTAAGCTTTTAGCTTAAGGAATTGAAAATATGTTATGGTTTTTAGTAATTTTTTGCATACCTATGTATGTAAATAACACCTGCATTGATTGAAAGGCAGAATAAAGAATCAACAGGTGTGCGTTTTATTGATAAAAACATTCCATTGGTACATATATTTAATGAGATCAATTAGAAGACAGTAAAAACTTTTAGAGAGTGCATTAGATAAAAACTTAAAAAATAAAAATAACTTACTAATTATTTTTTCTTAGCAACATAATAATAAACTTCAGTGTGGGGAAATGTAATATATTAGTATATTATTAAATCGACACGTTAAAAGATTTGAATAAATAACTTTATAGTTGAAACTCTTTGTACATCTAATGTGTTCAAGTAACTGAAATAAAGTAATAACTTTTTTAGTCGAGTATGTTTTTAGCACAAAAAACAGCTGTTTTTAGTACAAGCTGCGTGAGAGAGCGTGTGGAGAGTAAGCGCTGCTTGCTCTCACGAGAGAGTACACGATGTTGCTGGCCTTTTGAGAACCTTTTGTAAACAAGCTGAGAGTTTGCCATAAAAATAAAAATCTTTATATGTCCATTAAATTTTAATTTTTTAAATGTTTTTTATATGTTTCCTATCAATAAAACTAAATTGTGCTATAAATTGTAATGGTTTTGGTTCAACTGTCCGCTGTTAACGCTGTAAAGCTTGCTATAAATTGGCAACTCCTTTAACAGTGCGCTGTTAATGGTGCGTTTACAGATGGATAACAGCATCCAGCTTACAGCCGCTGAGTGGGCTGCTGTGCTCGGCTCGCTCTTCGGCAACCTTGCTCTCTCGCTCGACTCGCTCATTGGCGGCGCCGTTTCTGCATTCGTGTGTACAAATCGGGATGCTGTCGTCGTCGTCGTCGTCGTCAGTGGGCAATATATTTTTTTGGTCGCTCTGCTCTGTGTGTACCATAAAAATCGTTTCAGTGAGAGTTTGCGATCCCGCGGGTACGGTCGAAACTGACGGGATTTTCTTCGATTGCTTTACGCCTTAACGCGTTTCCGTTTTCGCGTTTCGTGTTGTGCCGTCATTGCGTTTCATTGCGTTCCGTTACGTTACGTTACACAAAAATATGATTAGGAAAATATGCAGAGAATCTCAATTGTCGAGTGCTATTGTTAATTATATTGTATGAAATGTGAAGCGCATCCAAAATGTGTTTGTCGAAATTGCGCATACGACGCGTTGATTACATTTGAGCGAAAAACAACAGAAGAAGAAGGAATTTCCCAAAATCGCGTTTATATGAAACCGAAAACTTAATACGCGCTGCGTTTTTTGGGTGTGATTATTGTCGCGTGTGTGTCGCGTAATCTCAGCACGTTACTAGCTGACAAATGTAAGCAGTCGATTTGTTGTAAACGACAAACAATTTGTTGTCATTGTCACAGTTGTTGTTGTTGCTGTTGCTGTTGTTGATGCTAAATTTACAAATCAACGTTTGTCGACTGTCGTTTGTCGCTTGTCGTTTGTCGTTTGTCGTCTATCGTTGGGGCACGTTCTCGGCCGATCCAATACGATCTGAGAGTGAGTGCACTCCCACGCCGTCATCGTTGTTGCCTCGTTCTCAATGAAAATCATTTTCATGGAAAACACAACGAATGCCAGCGAACGGAGCACTGAAAATTGCGAATCTCAGCATCGGCATCGTTTGGATTACTTGGCAGTTAGCGTATATACCACGAAAGTGTACGTGTGTATCTGTATCTGTATGTGTAGGTGTGTGTATCTCTGTGTCAACCGGCACATGAAACGATTTTCCCTATTGCTCTACTACTATTTAGACGATTTCATTTTGTGAGCTTAGCCGAAAATAGTTTTTGCAAGCCTTTGTTGTTGCTCCTCAAATACAATTTGCACAAAATTTGTGTTATTGTTGTGAATTCAATTCGGTATTTACCATATATAGGGGTGTGTTACTTATGCAACATGCATTAGCTTGCTTTATCTATAACATTTCTATTTTTTTTACCATATAGCATTGTCAAGTGTTAAATTGCTGGCATTGAAATTCACCAAACAACTATGAACCATAATCAAATTGAGAAAAATACATACACACAAACATACGTAGATAGATAGACAAAATGTCAAGTGCTATTTGCTTTGCTGAAAGTGTTGAGTGATGCACATTTGTTCAATTGATAAATTGCTGAAGTGTGCGTGTAATTTCATTACACAGAGAGCACTAAAGGCACTTGAATTGTCACAAAAGGCTGCCGTTATAAATGGCAGATAAACTGATTAAGATAACATTGTTAGAGGAAATGGTTAATAGAGATTGCTTGAACTTACAATGGCTTAAGATGAATGTACATAACTATCAGAACAAAGACATAAATATATCAAACTAATTGACTTTGAACATTATAAAACTACATATATTTCTATCGAATAATAAGGGATTAAAAATATATCACAATTTATGTTGATAAAGAAAGCACATAAATTAACATAGATATGTTAAAATACACATATATAAAGTATAAAAAACTACTATAAATATATGAATACAATTTGAGAGAAATGTAAATTATAATAAATTAATCTTTGAATTCTATTTATTTGTGATACATACATGCATTTATTAATCTGTTGCTTAAAAGAATGTACATAATGTTTTCACAACTGCAAATTGGATAAATAATCCTTCTCATTATTAGTATTTTTGTTTGTGATATTCTTAAACAAATATCAAATGCAATTAAATTTATTTCATGTTTTATTGATTTGATTCTTTTAAGTATTCATTCATTTGTGAATATTATCTGCTTTGACACTTTTCGACATCAGACATAAAATAAATGCACTTGATTCTCTTGTTTTCTCTTGCCAATTTGCCCCAAGCTGAAAATTTAATGAATTATTAAATAGCTACTAAAACCATTTTCGACTCAATTAATTTCACTGATGCAAACAATTGAATGTAACCAAAGGCCACAAGAGGCCACAGTGCACCACACACAGAATCGAAATTATATTGCACATGACACAATTAATGGATGAATTGCATCCGCATTTGAGAATGATTCAAACAATGTGCATAAACTTCATACTGAAATACATATATTGAAAAGTATTTCAGCATGCAATTTAAATTGCGGCTAGTGTGAAACTGAAACTGAGACCAAAATTGAAAGCATTGTCAATGCAGGCAATTGACAGCTATTGTAAGTTGGACGCCTTTGGCTTCTGCACTGTCTAGCAAATGAGTGTTACAAGGTTAAAAGTAGAGCAACGAGTTAGGCTAAGGCTACGACCTGTCATGTAAATACAAGTATATTTATTTGTCTTTCATCATAATAGACTTCAAAATTAGCAGCAACAACAGCTGCACATTACGATGATGCCAAGTGTTGAACGCTCTGATTGCTGTCATTGCTGTGGTTCCTGCTCCGACTGCTCTCCTTCTGGGGAATTTTAGTATTCATAAAAATGTACTTGAACACACACTTCCAAGCCACGCCAAAGGGGCAGAAGGTAGACGCAGTCATGCATGGATTTTTATAGGCTCACTTAGCGCACATAAACCGCACACAAATAAAAAAAAAAAGGAAAAAAAAGAAATGGCGCCAACTCTGACGCTTGGAACTTGGGCCAGGTACGAGTTGAACAGCTCATGGCTAAGCTAAAGGGCTCTTCAGTGCATATAGACTCACACTTTACATCTAGCTAGCTAGCTAGCTTTCAGCATGCCATAATAATATTGTAACTTTGCACTTCAAATTGCATTTTAATGCAAACACACTTCATTACATTACATTGCAACAAGAAAAACAACGACGGAAATGGAAAAACGTCGACACACTTTACAGCATCTGTAGCCGGAAAATACACACACAAAAACTCTCACAAACACACACACACACACAGCTTGGCAAGTTTGTAAATTGAAGTGCACGTCGATCGAGAAAACTGGCACAACGTACTCTGTACGCAGCTAGGTTACGTATACGCCGTGTAGCACAGGCAACAGCTCGAACTCATATTAGCTAATGTAGCAAAAGTTTTTTGAACAGCACATTTGCAATATTCTTTTTTTGTCTGGTCATATAAAGCGCAAACAGGATAATATTGAATATTATTGAATTCCATGTTTTCAAAATGTAGACTTTATTACATGACTTTAGTAAACCTGAATTAATTCGCGAATTTATGTCTAAAATTTGATTATGTATTTAAATTTTAAAATAAATTTCAAGCTTTAGTACAATTCAATCGCATGTTGTCAGAATTTTGATGCATCTCCAAATTGAATAAAATTTGTCATCGAAATGTGTCGAAATGTTTAAAAGGCTTTTGGTAGTTTTATTCAAAGCTATTCCTACAATTTTATTACAGCGAATATTTGAATGATAGATTATTTCGACACTTTTTGCCAATATTTTGCAACGGGTTCAATATACAAAATTCTAGTTGGCGTTTTATATTTTTCTCTATTTAGTAAATATTTGATGTAAAAGATTTTTAAAGATATTTACATTAATCGCTTAGCTACCGTAGATATTTTTGGTGGCATTGAAATGGAATTCCATTTACAGTGTCCACACCACGGCAAAAACAAAAACAAAAATACGAGGCAATCAGGCAACGGGGCGTATGATAAATAAACATATAAAGATTTATTATGCGCCACTTGAAAAAAATATTATTAAATTTGAACATTTTTCAATGTGCTCTATTCTCGGTTTGGGCTGACAGTTGCGGTTGCCAGAGCCACAGAGCCAGAGTCCGAGACAGAGAGAGTCACAGTCACAGTTGCACAGTTTAATAAAAATTTTATTTATGATCTGTGTGCGGCACGACAGAGAAAAAAAATGAATGAATGAATGAATAGAGATACAGAAATAGTACAAGTTTAAAT
This sequence comes from Drosophila putrida, assembly GCA_037043535.1. Lineage (NCBI taxonomy): Eukaryota > Metazoa > Arthropoda > Insecta > Diptera > Drosophilidae > Drosophila > Drosophila putrida. Next base: position 4,852,907 of record JBAMBI010000065.1, read on the forward strand.
GGGGCGAGTTTGTCAACAGCGAGAGGCAGTGGGAAAATAAAATTAGTACGCTACGAGCTAAAAGCATTGGCAGCAATGGAGAGACGTGGATGATAAAACAGAGCAAGTCAATATATCATAAAAGCACGTCGAACTGCCTCGAATGTCGCGCAAAATGGCGACACTGCCTCTGTGTCTCCCTCTGTGAGTGTGTGTGTGTTTGTGTCGGTGTGTGTAGAGTAGAAACATGAACGTATACAGTTTCCGATTTCCGTTTTCCTGTTTATCGTTTATTGAGTTTTTGCTACGTAAAAGTAAAAGCATTGCGATTGCCTCACGACACGAGTCAACTCGTCGAATCGTTGAATCGTTGAATCGTTCAGTCGTTGAATCCTCGAATGCTCGACAGCAAAACAAACGCAAAATCTTAAGAGAAATTTGCACTCGTTAGGTCTTTTGGCGTTACTTCTATTTCTTCTACAGGCTGTCGTCATATTGAACTTTGATGCTGGCACGTTCTGTGCGCTTCCTTGGCTCCCTTTTAAAGATCTACACGCGCGCATACTTGGGCACATGTTTTGCCGTTCTTTTAGCTCTGCTTTTGCTCCGTCTGTGTCCCTAGTCCTTCGTCCTTGGTGTTTAGCCCTGCGTCCCAGCACGTTGCCAGTCTCTGGTCTTGTTCTTGTTCTTGTTCTCGTTTTCCGTGTGTTGTTAGTCATTTATATGGGCACCATAAATTATAACAAATATGTACGCAAGCGGCATTTTAAATGATTTCCCACAATTCTCTCCCCCCCCTTTCACTAGCAGCACCTTCGCCTCCCTTGTCATCCTTGTCTTTTCACCCTCGACCTGAACCCAAGATATAAATATACTTTAATTAAAAGCGTTTCAGTGTGAGTGCAATATGTTGTAAAATATTGAAGTGATGTCTACCGTTTTCCTTTTTGTACGTGGCGTTTGAGTTCTGATTTGTTGCTGTCTAGCCGGAATACCCGTATGTGCTCCCGGTTTAAGATAAGACACTTCCTGTTGAGGTTATGAGGTAATCAGAATCTCCAGATTAGAGTGAAGTCACCTTAACCATTACTTCGTTAAATATTGTATGAAATATGTACTTATATTTTACTCCTTTTAAGTTTATTACAATATTGAATTGGTAAATTATAAATTGTGTTAATTAAATATTCGTATTATTTATGACACAATTTATCTAATGCCAATTTCTAATTCTCTTTGCGTGCATTTTTCACATAATTTAAAATATTTTCTATTGTTTTGTGTTGCTCAAATCAATTACGGTTTCACTTTGTTGGCAATAAATTAGGCTCTTATTTCGAGTGACGTTTTTAGCAGGTTTCATGCATAACATAAAAGTAAATTAAAAACGTTTTAAATGAAATCATAAAATTCTGCGTAATTTGTGCATTTGTATCGCTGTTGCCAAACATAGCAAACTGAATACATAAATTAACAATTTTAGCTACATAAATAACGTACGCATACAACTGTAATAAATATAAAACAAACAAATTAACCCAATAAAATTTGTAAAAATCACATAAATCTCTAAGCATGCGTGTGTGTGTGTGTGTGTGTTTGTGTGTGTGCGTTTACAAAATTTGTGTCGACCAAAAATAAAGGCAATTAAATAAATTTCCACAGCGACAACATCAGCAACAGCAACAACAACAATTGGAATTGGAATTGCAATTGCATCGATTGCAGCAGCAATTATCCAAAATGGCAATGCAAAAGTACTTTATTTATTGACATGTCAACAATTTGCTGACTCTTTCCCCCCTTCAACAACTTTCCCCCTTTTTCTCTTTTGCAGCCTCTACGAAAAATCTGTAAACGGACACAAATGAAAATGCCAAATTAAATCAAATTAATATATGCACAAATAAGCCACGTTAACAACAGCAACAACAACAGCAACAAATGCTTGGAGTGTTGTGCGTGTGCAAAAAGCTGTAGAGCCCCAAAAAAGTAGGCAACAAAAACTGCCAAACAAATACATACACACTCACACATTTATATATACAATATACATTCCCACATATTGTCATTGGCATTATCGAAGAGCTGGAAGAGCAGAAACAACAACAACAAGTGCCACACTTCAGACACAAGACACACACTCTTCCATCGAAATCAACACACAATCAAAGAGAGGGAGTCAACCATGTGCCTGTCTCTCAGCTGCCTGTTGTCCTTGCTGCTCTGCCTCGTCCTGCCCGCATTCAATGGTCATGCAGCGGCAGCAACACGTGCTCGTGTCAGCTCCTCGACGACAATGACCCGCAACATTGAGGAAGAGAATGGTATGTTAACCCAATATCTTTTATACTATATATAAATTATTAACCCTAAGAGACATATGAAAACTCCCCATAATTTAGATATTAATAATTACCACTAAAAATAGACAAGCATGCCATCAACAGCAATTATTTTCCTATCTATTATAATCGTGTTAATCATCAAATATATTATTTAAGCTAAACTTTTCTTGGTATAAAGAAAATTACAATTCATTCTTGTAATTTTAATTCATTTGTTATTAACATGACAAATATGAATCCAATTAATTTTATACAGTAGTAAAATTCATAGAGCAGACAACAAAATAATATACATACTATATACATAAATTTTTCGAATTTATAAATTATCAGTAAATTAAAATAAATATTTTCATATGTCACAATTAATTCTTGCTATCGATGTTTCCATTAAGTGGAAATGAAGATGGAAAGGAATCGAAAACGGTCGAATAACTGAGTTACTCACACTCATTAAAATACCAATCAATCCATAGTCTTAATGGATTTGGTTAGTAATAATAAATAAATACTATGAGTAGTATTTAGTTCAGTTGAGATCAATTTAAATTCTTTTACAGGGTATCTTCCGTTGCGCAGTTTCAACTAGGAAATTCATTCCTTTTTCGTTCATTTGTTTGGCAGCAAAGCCAAAAAATTGATTGCGCCTGGCGGCAAAAGCTGCTCCACTTTTTTCACTCTGCAGCCTTGTGAGTGTGTGAGTGTGTGTGTGTGTGTCTGTGTGTTTGTGTGAAATTTAATTTAAAGTGAAAAGTTTGACTGCCGTAAAGCCAGCCTACATATACAAATATGCGTGTGTGTGTGTGTGTGTGTGAGTCTTGTGTGTCTGTGCAAGTTTTATTCAATCAGCATAAAGTTTATTGTGTGTGAGGAATATGCGTACGTCTTTGTGGCTGTCAAAGTGACGCCTTTGTTGCTGCATTATTGAATAAATGAAATTTTTGGTTTATTTTGACAAAGTTGATGTGCAAATTTAATACAGTTTAAATTATGTGAAATTGATTTTGATGGCTGCTGCTGCAAATCCAGAGCTAAGCCCCAATACATCTGCCAAAAATGTGCAAAATATCTTTGTAATCTTCTAATGCTGCCTCCCAAAATCCCATTCGTTTCGAAGCAAAACAAAAATAAACAAACCAATATCAACATTAAAATGAAGAAAACTTACTTGGCACGGCTGTTAATGGTCAGCAGCAGCAGCAGCAGCAGCAGCTGTTGGCATCACAATTCGATGGCTTTTAGAGCTTGTTATTCTGTTTGCCTGAGTTATTGTTGAGGGGCCGAGATCCGAGATCACTCGCCATCTGGTCAGCCACCAAAACTTTCACTGGCCATCACTTTCGCCACCCACTTGCAGTGTAAATAATAATATGTTGCTAATAAATAAGCCAACTAAAGCACGACGGCCCCAGATGAAGGGCAAGCTGAAGGGCGTAGCATATTTTTGTGTTTTGCGAAGAAAGTTTTGCAAAGTTTGTGCTATTTTTTTGTTTTTTATCCATCTAGAAGTTGGCAAGCAAATTTAACAAGAAGCACGGCCATTGGGCAGCCACATAAACATTGCCCAAAAGCTGGCCAAGTTTATGGCTTCTATGGCATATGATACAAAAAAGAGAGTGCACCTTTATACACCGTTTATTATGACGAAAATTTTAAAAACTTGTCTTTAAATACTTTCAAATAGAAAAAATCGGAATGTCATTTTAGTCATGATTTGATCTAAAAAATGATTCTACATTTAAAAATAGTTATTTTTGAGAAATCGATTTTTTCGATTTTGTTGGAATTTTAGCTAAGGGTACCCCCTTTATTTTTTTCAAAAAAAAAAATTTCAAAATTTTTTTTCTTGAGTTTTTACTTTTAATCAACTCCTGGTGCCCAAATTAGTATTAGAGACTACTTTAAAGTTGATTTTGACAAGTTTCATTTTTTTGGAAAAATTCACCCCAAAAGTGACCAAAAATTTGGCTTGTAAAATGGCTAGTGCCAAAGGTTCGGCAAACTTTAAACTTTCATAACTTTGTCAAAACTTATCCGATTTGTATGCGGAATGTCATTTTAGTCATGATTTGATCTAAAAATTGATTCTACATTTAAAAATAGTTATTTTTGAGAAATCGATTTTTTCGATTTTGTTGGAATTTTAGCTAAGGGTACCCCCTTTACTTTTTTCAACAAAAAAAAATTTCAAAATTTTTTTTCTTGAGTTTTTACTTTTAATCAACTCCTGGTGCCCAAATTAGTATTAGAGACTACTTTAAAGTTGATTTTGACGAGTTTCATTTTTTTGGAAAAATTCACCCCAAAAGTGACCAAAAATTTGGCTTGTAAAATGGCTAGTGCCAAAGGTTCGGCAAACTTTAAACTTTCATAACTTTGTCAAAACTTATCCGATTTGTATGCGGAATGTCATTTTAGTCATGATTTGATCTAAAATTGATTCTACATTTAAAAATAGTTATTTTTAAGAAACCATTTTTTTCGATTTTTTGGAATTTTAGCTAAGGGTACCCCCTTTACTTTTTTCAACAAAAAAAAATTTCAAAATTTTTTTCTTGAGTTTGTACTTTTAATCAACTCCTGGTGCCCAAATTAGTATTAGAGACTACTTAATGTTGATTTTGACGAGTTTCATTTTTTCGGAAAAATTCATACATACATAATTAATTTAACTAGGACCACACTACGTATGCGTTATCACGCTAAAAAGCATTTAAGCTCAGAGTGAATTTAGCAAATGTTTATAAATATTTCAGTTTTTGTTGTTGTTCGCCTGTCCAACATGACGTATGAGTTATATGAATATTCAGTATACGCCACATGGAGAGCTGCTAACTAATTTAGAGGCCAGACAAGCTTGAATCCAACCACTTTAGGGCAGCACTTGAGCCACAGCATAGCCACAACCACTTGACTCAAGTCAGTAGTCCTGCAATCGTCCAACTGAAGGACTATCGCCTATGGCCGGCCTGGCTGCATATTGTTCCAGTAGCTTGAACAACGCTTTAGTGCCAAAGTTGGTAACAGTCAAAAACTCTTTAGGGTGTTCTATATACACACACACACGCACACACATACATACGAGCCGATATAAGTACATATGCATAACGGGGGGAGTGTGTGGCGAGAGTTTTAATAAATTTAGATTTTATATGTTTTCAATTGAATTTCGTTGTTGTTGTTGTTGTTGGCAGCGCTGAAGCAAAAACTTTTCACTTTGGCATTTCAATGTTTTCCAAGTTAACTGCAAGCCAAAAACCGCCACGCCTCATACAAAACCACTTCCTTTGCCTTTGCCTGGCTACATCGGAGTATTTATCGCATTTCTATGAAAACAACGTACTCAAAATTTTCTGCAAAAACTTTCAAATTATGTTTGGGTTTCACTGTCGTTCACTGGGCGTTCGCCCGATTTGTTGTTGTCTGTTGTTGTTGTTGTAGGCAAAGTTTGCCATTTGTTGCCGCAACGCAGCTTTATAAATGCTTATTTAGAGGCAAATCTGATGAGTTAAGTTCCTGCTGCCTCTGCCACTGCCTCTGTCCCACCCTCTTTCTTTCAAACTTGGCCTGCTGCTCTCCATATAGACTTTGAACATTGGATATAGATATCAAGCTATATTCCAAAGCTGCATTGCCCACAGCGGCAAGTTGTTTGCTAAGCGGTTGCATAGTGCAAAACTTTTGAGGATTTAATGCGAGATTCTCAAGATTTTACAAGTGTAAAACATGTAAGTGGAGTTGAGTTGTGTGATGGGGCGTATGTGTAATGGAAAAGCATTTGATCACAGTTAGAGATACAAAACTATTTGGTATTCAAATTCAAATAAAAAGCATTTTCAATTATATTTTACAGCAGTTCAATGAAACTTTTTCTGTTTAAGTGTCTTGCTTTTGTAAAGTCTTCTTTTCGTTTATTCTAATTTAAGTTTTTACGATTTGTATTTAGTTTATATTAAGTTACATTATTTTTATTTTCATTTAATTTATTTTTCTTTTTTGATTTTGCAGCTTTGTTAAATCTTTTGGCTGGTAAGTCTTGCAAATATTTGTTTAAGCTACAAAGAAGAAAACCTGCTTACCACACATATTAAGGCCATTTAAGCATGAGAAATAACAACAACAGACAAAAAAAAACCCTAAAACAATTTTCAAACATTTAAGAACAATTTTGTGTGTGCCATCAAAAATATTATTGATGTTCGTTCAGACACAACCCAAACAATTTGCACACAAAATTGACCAGACCAAATCGATGCCGCAACAACAACAACAGCAACAGCAGATGCTGCCACGCCCATACAAATTACAACAATAGACATACACACACACACACACACACGCCCAAAGTAAAGTCAAGAAGCAGAAAAGAAAGAAAAGGAAGCGCTGGTTAAACCCCAAAACAAAAATCAGCTTAGTAATGAAAGATATCAAAAGCAAAAGCCAACAGCTTCGACATGAAATCGAAGCGACTTTCTGGAAACAAGCCCCAAAACAACTTTTAGTCGGTCAGAAGCGATGAGAGCAACAATGGACAGTTCCCCATCCCCTCCACTATTTCCCACACATTCCCTCACTCTCTCTCTCTCTCTCTCTCTTTCGCTCTATCCATCTCTGTCTATCTACGTTTCCATCCATCTTGCTTCTCGGTGTGTCTGTCTGTGTGTATTTGTAGTTTTCGCTGCTGGCCAAAAACTTTCGCCACTGATTCGACTTGAAAGGCAAAAATTCCAACGCTGCTTAAGTCGCTGCCTTCAGCCTCTGGGGCGGCATTTTTGGGGCAAGTTTCGTGTAAGCGAGGAGACGAGAAAAAAAACACTGAAAGGAAAAATAAACTGACAGCGCGTTGAATGACAACGGCAAGGAAAAGTCGCCGTTCCGAGGAGTTTGTCAACATTTTTCTTTCGACTCGCAATACACACGCTCTTGAGGCAAACTGTCTGCATGTTCTTTTGGGCCCCCGTTTCTTGGAGTAGCCTATTTAGGGTCCAAAACTGATAGCTGGCCAGGACCTGAACTGGCATACTCCACTTCAAACGCAGTTGCTGCCGCCTCTCACATCTTCTTGTTGTGATTTCTTGCTGTTTGCCGGGGACATTGTCCTTGTTTGCCTTGGCTGGCCTATATTACCAAAACGTATAGCCACACACACACACACATACACACACACGTACAGTTCACATACACATCCATAGAGTCGTCGTCGGGCTCATACTTATTCATTTCATGGATTTACAAGGACATTTATCATTTTGCTAAGTAGACAACGCGTACGTCACAAAAAGGCAGCCACCATTCCGGCCACGCCCACCAACAGGCCATCGTTGATTTCTATATTTCATTTTTCGGGTGGCGAGAGAAAAAAATTGAAATTTTACCCAAATGTTAAATAGAATTCATTTTGCTTAGTTTCAGATTTGCGGTTTTTATTCAGGTCTCTGTCTCTCTCTCTCTTTCTCTTTCTCTCTTTCTCTATCTCTCCTTTCTTTGGTCTAATGTTGTTGATATTCATGACGCTTTTTCTCGTCTTGTATTATTTTTGTATATGAATTTCTGCGGCTGTTTTTGGCCAGAAGAGTACGGGACGTGGGAAAGTGGCCAATTGCCAAGGCAAAAAAGTGGAAATTTTAAGCCTACTTGAATTTATTTGCGCTCATTAAGTCTCGACAGCTGAGATGAGTTCATTTCTTATAGCCACTTCAGTCGACTGATTGCCAGACTGCCAAAGAGTTCAAATCGCTGCTTATAAATAAACACTTCAAACCAAGTGCTTTTAACATGTCCCTTTAAATTGCTCCTTTCGCATACAGATATGCAACAATATTTTTGCAGCGCCTTAAAGAGTCTCACTAATGAACAAATAAAGCTTAGCGAGCCGCAACCAAATAAGAGAAAGCAAAAAATGAGAAGAGAAATGAAAGTAGGTCCTAATAAATCACGGACAGAAAAGAAATAATACAAATACCAGGCAAATAAAGCCGAGGCAAATGACAAAACAGTTTTGCATGGGAATTTCATGTTTGACTTATAAGATTTTCTACGCAAATTCCATCGTAGGGAATGTCCAATGCCACAACAAAAAAAAAACCAACGAACGAACGTAAAAATTAAACTCAAATGAATGTTGGAATGTTCTAACGAACTCGGAATACTCTCTTGTTTATTTACAAAAATTCCGCTGGTCGTTTTAATATTTGATTCACGATAAATTGCAGAAAATATTTATATTTTGTATTACATATTTATTGGCAGAGTAATTTTAAACGCATTTTGCTCAACAAACTCTAGATTCAAATATTTTAAAATGTGATTATTAACAAGTAGAATATTGCATATAAAAGTTGACCTCGTTTATATCAAAGATGTTTATGTTTTGCATAATGCAAGCTTTACAACAAACTCCTAATGCCCAACAATAACTAACAAGAGGCCACATGAAGACTGTGCGTGTGTGTGTGGGTGTGTGAGGATGAGTGTGTGGGTGTGTGTCAAGCTGGACTCACACAAAGTCAACAAGAAGAGAAATCAAACAACTTTGTTGAGTTTGCAGCTGCCTATTCCCTGATCCTGGCCCTGGTCCTGGCCTCCACCCTGGCTCTTTTCCTATCCTCAATCTCCGCAGCAGGACGAGTATTATGCAGAGTTTATTGTCAGTAGACTGTGAGAGAGAAAATCAGTTGCCAGTTGTCAGATGGCAGTGACCAGTTGCCAGTTGCCAGTTGCCAACTGGCAACTATTATGCTTTGTTAATCGGCTTAGGCATTTTTGCCTGCCTTACGCTCCTGCGTGACGATTTACTAGACAAAGCCAGAGGCTCAGACAAACAAGAATGTTGTGAGTGGAAAGCGGTGGCAAGGTGGCAAGGGGACTGACTAACTGGAGGCAAGTTCTCTCATCGAAGATGTTGCCATGTGGCCTAGGCAGATTGTCTGCAGTCTCTGGGTTTTTGTTCATTTGTCGCACGCGCCATAAACTCAGACCACGAGTGAATGTCGGAGCCAGAGACAGAGTTCCACCTGAGCTATGGAGAAGTACGCTGATGAGTTGGCTTTGTTTTTGTATCCCATCCAAATTTGCGGGCTTTTGCGGCCTGTGTTTTTTGCCTCATTTGGCTGCCAGCTTAGGTAGACGAAGACGTACAGTGTACACTGTACATACAGTCAGTCACTCCCACACTCAGCCTAAACAAATCCCATTCCTGACCCGCTCTGATGTGCTCCCTTGTGGTCTGGGGCACAAAAAATCGTTTTGTGTGTTTTTGTTAGCAGTCCGTGTGGAATTTGATACTTGATTATTTGTTGCCGCCCTTAAGCGTGCATAATATATCAAAGCGACGTCAACGTCGACGAAGGACTTTGAATCAGAATCAGAATCAGGAACAGCAACAGCAACAGCAACAGCAACAGAAACAGAATTTACCTCCTACATTGGAGGACTCCAAATGCCACTCAACATGTGTAGACGTCATGTGTCGGCAGGCAGGCGTCGTGTTTTGTGTTGTGTTTTGTGTTTTTAGTTACATTTTAGTGTCGGTCGCATAATAAATAAATAAATAAACAGTTGCGGCCTTTTACCTGTGCCTTCAGGCTCTCAAGCTCCTTTCGTGCGTGCCCGACCTCGTTGCGTATGCTAAAGACTCTAAAAGCTTTCATTTTTTTTCTTTCTTTCTTTCCTCAGTTTTCTTTTTTCTTTTTTGACCAAAATCAAAATCTCTTGAACACGAAGTTTGGATTTATTTTGGCTGCGTGAAAAATGCAAAAGTTTTCCATTAATCTTTAGCACTTCTCACTGCTGTTCCCGAGGATTTGCATACTTAGACTTGCCGTTTTCCGTCTGTATAAACAGCTGAATGCATAAATATTCTGCCCACTGCCCTCTGCCCACTTAAGCAACAGTTGAGTCCAGGCACTGACCAAAAGTGATTGCCAAATTTACTTACGAATATTTAACATATATTATCAAAAATTATTTTTAGAAAAACATTCATTTTGCTAAGCTTTAGCATTTAAAAAAATATATTAAATTTAGTCATGTGTTTGTTTTAAATAAAAGCTCTGCCTGTTGCTTTGTTTTACCGAACTCAAGTGCTTTCAATGGCATTAAAAACTTTTTAATTGCCACATTTGGCGTCTGTTTATTGCTTATGAAATATACTTGCTTATCAAGCTTCCAACTTATGTTGAAAAATATAAGCAAACAAAATTGTTGATATATATTTTGCTCACATATTAAAGAAAACTTTTTGGCTTCAAACAGGTACACACACACACACACACACACACAGAAGGTGAAGCCAAAATTAATAATTGACTAACCAAAGTTTTCATATAAAATACAAGGTTAGCAACTATAATACATGGGTAAAATGACAAGTAACAAAGTTTGACAGACTGAAAAAGTTGTAATAAAATAAACTAGGAAATAAAAAATAAATATTTAGTTGCTGTCTAAAGTTCGATAATAGCTATTATAACAGATATATACAATTTTCAGTTGAAGTTAATTTTGTTCTTTTGTATTTTATTAATATAGTTGATATATATATAGAATGGGATAAATGCACTCTTTTTATATAACATATAATCTGATTGATTTAGTCAGAGAGCTTGCCACACATTGCCAATTAGTAGAGTTAAAGCACAAGTGTGAGCCTTCCAATTTGCCAGCACACTAATCATAAATGTTAAGTCGTTAGCAGCTCAACAAATACATTTAACACACACACACACCCAGAGAGACAGAGAGAGAGAGAGCTGAAAATCCTGAGTGCTGGACATCACCTTAAGGGCTTAAAGTGAAAAGCTCTGGTATGCACTGCCAAAGTTCTCTGTCTGTGTCTGCAAAATGGCAACCATAACTTGCAATTGCAAGTCCTAAGCCTAGCAGACACACAGATACAACCACACACACACACACTCGCACACACACATACAGATAGAAAACGCTTTATTCGCAAATGCATAATAATTTTGCAGGCTGTGTAGGGCTTTACGATTGTTATGCAACATTTAAGGCCATTTGCATAGGAAATTTAAATTAAAATTTGACACTGACTAACCGTCTGACGAACTGACTGACTGACGCACTGAGTTCGACTCTATATGCCTCTGACTTTGATGTGGCAATTTTGTTGCATACTTTCCAGCGCTGTATGTTCCATGTATATATGTTGCATGGGAGTTCATTCTCCTCTGTCTTTGTTGCTGCACTTTTCTAATTAGAGAACAGAACGAAACGAAACGTTGAATAGAACGAAAAGCGTACGCCTTTTGCTCTGCTTCTTGTCATAACAAAAAGTTAATTAAACATGTAATTGTTGCCATAGAGCAGAAGGCAAAGATTTTACAATGGCAGCATTCCTTTCTCTTCTCTCGATTTTTCTCTGTTTGCATTCAGTAGAGTAGCTTCGGGTGCATTGACTTTGCATTGACGTTGGACAATTCTAATTGAAGTCAACGATTTTGAGTAGTATAATGATTAAGTTAAATATTGGCAGCACCCTTACTTCATCCCTTAAAAGGGATATAGGGAGCATATAGCTCGCAGCTTGAAATTTGATTAATTGCAGCAGCGTGTAGACTTCATAGTGTGTGTCAGAGTCAAGCAAGGACTTCAGCTAATGGCAATTAGAAGCGCGGTTGTGTTACGAACAGTGAGAGCGAAGAGTGGATTGTGTGGAGACCAATGTGTGACACAAGGAACCACTCGAAAAGCACAGCGCAAATGCCACTTGAATCAACCTCCTGCTGCTGCCAGTAGCCAGTAGCCAGTAGCCAGCGGGCACTTCAAAGAACAATAACAATTTTACAATTAAATTTCGCTTTTATTTCGCTTGCCAGATATTGTGGCATTCAGTTGTGTTGTCGTAGATGTACTTGTACTTTTTAGTTGTAGTTGTCGTTGTAGTTGTTACACTTGTAGTTGTACTAAAGTACCGCCCCCTTTTTGCATGCTCTCTTTATTTTATTGCTTCAAATTGTTTGTAGCCATTTCGCATTTGTGCCGCCTGGTTGCGCATCAGCGACGTAGAAACATTTAACTTTCTGGAACAAGGCAAAAAAAGTATACGATAAAAAGCGTCAACATTGCGCTGCAAGTAAAACCAACTACACTTAAAAAACTAGAACTAAAACAGCGGCAGCGTCGACAGCAACACAAAAGTACAAAAAAAAAGTTGTCAACTCGCCTTCCACATGGGACGGCAATAGCCAAAGCAGCTTCTACTTTAACTCCAACTCCAACTGCTTTGCCATCTCAGAAACTCAGACTCAGACTCCAACGCTTTTCGGTTGAGTTTCGCGCACTTTTACGGCGCACTATTTTTGTCCAGGACAGTGGGACAGAGGACAAAGGACAGAGTACAGAGAGCACATTGCAAAGGGGCAAGTGGGCAAAGAAAAGCAAAAACTAAAAGCACATTTCAGCTTGAACTCCCACAGCGACCCGAACCAAATGAAATTGCCAACGTGAAAGCGTACAAAAATGCAGGCAACTCGCCAGGACTAAAACTACAGAAAGTAGAGCGAGAAAGAGAGAAAGAGTGAGAGGTAGAAGGAGCCTTTGGGGGAGGCGGGGTCGATGGGTTGAAGCTGTCGTGCGTTTGCCGGCTGTTAAACTGTAAAGTAAACGTACAAAATGTTAAATCAAAGCTAAACAAAAGAGGCGTAACAGGCCAACGCTCCTCAGCTCCTCAGCTCAGGAGAGTCTCTGGTCACCCAGTGGTAGTAGTCTGGCAGTTAGTAGCTTAAGGCACTGCCAACAGGACATCGAGGCTGAGGCTGAGGCTGAAGTAGTCCTGCTTAGAAGTAGAGACCAGCAAGTGACTGTACTGCATGTTGAGTTTGTTTGGCTCTTAACTAGGTGGTAGCTGGTAAGTGGCAAGTTTTGGGCTTCTTGTGCTAACCATTGGCTGCACTTTAAGTAAAATTAAGAAGAACAACTTCAGACAAGTTAATTTTCACTTCTCTTCGATCTTCGCAGCTGAGCTTTTCCAAAAATATATGTGAAAAGCAATTGGAGGTGGAATAAGTTCAGAAAACATTGAGTTATCTTTTTTATTTAATAAATATTTACTACAAATTACGATTAACAAAATTTTTTGCAATTGATCTCAAAATAGTTCTTAATAAATTTTGTGAAAAAATTTTCAAATGGAATGCAGAAATTTGCACAGACAGCAAACAGAATATTTTTGCTGTTTATTTATAAAATGTGTGATGAATCTTTTAGTGGAAATTAAGTCAGCTCGTGAATTATTAATGCCGGTTCATTATGAAATTGTGCAACAAATAATAAATCGATTAAGCAAATATCTGTCAGCGCTAAAAATATGTATTTTTCATAGTTTCCTATTTTTCTCCATTTGTTGTTTGTTTTTTTTTTTTTTGTTGCCTCGTTTTGTTGGCGAAGTTTTCCACAGCCATATGCATTTGTGTGCCATCCATTTTAATATTTCAACAGAACCAGAAATGACGTTGTAAAACCGACGCGGCTATATGTCAAATATGCCACACACTCACTCACACAAGTGTGTGTGTTGTGCTCTGGTTTTTAAAATTTGCATGTAAATTCCATTGCAGGAACATGAAAATGTATTTTGGCTTTGCACTGAGAGCTTCTCGCGCTGCTGCTACTGCATTTTAATAAATTTATGATTTTATTTGCATTTTTTCTCTTGTTGTTGTTTTTTTTTGCTTATTCATATTGCAAACTCTCTTCCATGGGAGTAAAAATTTGTGTCAGGCGGCTGACAATTTTCGTTGGAGCTCGACAAAAAAATTCAACGCCCATAAATAAGGCACGCATTTTGTTTTGTATGTATGTATGTATGTATGTATGTATGTATGTATGTATGTATGTATGTATGTATGTATGTATGTGGGGAGTATGAGATTTATAAATGTTTTTGCCAAATCGACAGAAATTTCGTTGGCAACGATCGCCTGCCACATTTTATTGACAAAATGAAAAAATAATTGAAATATTTGCCAATCAACGGAGCAAAAGATAAGACACAAACACAAACACAGCACACAGAGAATTCTCAGGAATTCCCAATAGCTGTCTGTGGCACGTTAATAAGCTCTATGCCGGTACAACAACAACACAACGACCCTTCTTTCACCCTCCCTTACTATATACGAGTACACCCCCATACTCTCATACCCGCATTAATGTGCAACTCACACACACACACATTTACGAGTATGCCAAGAACTTGGCCATTATTGTCTTAGTCCTGCGAACTCCATCCTGGGAACTGTATGTTGTGTTGTGTTGTGTCGTGTATGTTGCACGGCTATCTCAGCATTGCCTGTCAGACCATGTTGCCTGTCCAGGGTGAGCTGTCGATTATCGAGTCGAGATTATTAACCTGTCAGTTTATCGCTTTATCCTGCCAGCAATACAACTTGACTTGAGCGCTCTGTCCCTGTCCCTGTTGCCTTTGTTATTGCATTGTCAGCCACAGCGCAAATAATGTTAAATACATTTTTTACATCATTAAAGCGAACATTTCATAAAGTCCACAAAGTAATGGTGAATGCATTCTTTTTATTGTTAATATTAATTACAACTCCTTTCACAATTGAGGAGAAGGAAAAGTTGAAAAAATCTCCAAGAATGAAAAATAAATTATAAAAATAATATAGAATAAAATAGAATTAAATTAAGTAAGTTTTTCAAATTCTAAGGAGCCAAAGAAAGTAACAGGATATCTAGAAATTGAGCAGTCGCAATAAAAACAATAATAAAATACAAAAAAATTGAGTCCACATTTCCAACCTTGCTTCATTTAATTTTGTGTTTCCAAGAAATGCGGTTGGTAAACCTTTTAAGACAATTTTTAATTAAATTCCTTTCCATTAATGTGTTATTACGTACACGATTATCTTAAAAAAGCACTTTAAGATTTCTGTGGAAGTCGAAAAAGATTTACAAAAAATATTCCAAGCCTTTTCTAAGTAAAATTAAAATTGATAATGAATTTTTTTTTTGGCAACCTTGTCAAATTTAACAAAATAAATATGTCTAAAACTCATTCGACGCTTTTGACAAATGGGAAAATATTGTGGATTATAAAAAAGAAATGTGCTTTTCCCCAGTGAGTACTGAGTACTCGTTTTGCTTACTTATTTATGAATAATAACCCGCATTCAATCATATCATTTACATACACAGATGACAGTCGCCTACGTCTGTATGCTTTGAAAATATTTTAGCAATATAACAATATGTCGAGTGAGGTTTTTTATAAATGTATCTATCATATATCAAAGCTGCCAAAAGGTGCGCATTGCCATATGCTGCTAAATAAAGTGAAATATGATATTAACTGATGTCTGTCTGGATTGGATTGGATATGGTAAATTCAGACAGAGTTAATTTACAATATACGACAAAATAACGACTCTTTCTCGTACATGGGATGAATGCACTTTAAGCGTTCGTAGACACTTGAGGGATAATATAAGAAATGCAGCGATAAATGAATTTTATGGCACGCCTTAAAGTATGCACTTAAAAATTGCAACTATTTGCTTTTAGTGCTGAGTCAAGGCTATAAAAGAACTCGGAACGTGAGTCAACAACACACTGGCAGAAGTAGCGTTATTTTGTAGGCCGGTTGGTAAACAAAACGCTGAACACCGGACTGTGGACAGAGGACAGTGGACAGCGGACAGAGAATTCCGGACACCGGACACCAAATGCAATTTGAGTGAACTGTTGTTGGGTCTCGCTTCCATGAACAACAACATGATGACTATGGTCCTGTCGGGGATTTTGCTAGACCACACACACAAATTTTGCATGTGACAGAGACCGCAGCACAGACTGAGCGACGGACGGACAGACAGAGGGCTAGGATAAAATGGAACAGGATGGGGCAGGACATAGTCGCATAGTTTGTTGTTTCGCCTTGTAGTTGTCGTAAAAAGCCAAAAATGGGTTATATATTCTAGGCAGACACAAAAGCTGCGTTGACAAGGACGCCACCTACTCGTACAAAAGCAACAACAACAACACCGACAAACAACAGTTGAACTATTGCACCCTAGAAGGCAGAGCAAGTGGTTGCTGGCAGGGGAAGTCGGGGGATAACAGGCATCAACCATCACAAAGACATGCCACTTTTGAATGGCTGTGTGGTGCTGCATGGCCAACGAAATGAAACCTAAAACTGGACAGCACAGCCACAACAACAGTAGCTGTAGAAGCTGTGGAAGAGAAAAATTATTACAGAAAAAATTTGCATAATATTCGATGCAGCAGCCTGTGGCTGAGAATAGTTTTTGAGGCCGCCACTGTCTGTGCACGGGCTGTGTGTAAAATGCTCATAAATAAATGAACATGGCCTAGCCCAGTTGCAGTTTCCTTCTAGCCAACCAAACAGGCCAACAATTTTTGTCTGGCCGCCATTTACGGCGCGTTGGAACAGCACAAAATAACATGAAATAAATAATAACTTTTTGCAACGACTGTGCCATGCTTCTGACTCTGACTCTCTGTCTCTCTGTCTCTCTGTCTGTGAGTCAGTGTGGATGTGACTGTATCCATTCGCATTGCCATTCTCATTCTCATTGTAGTTGTAGTTGGGGGCCGTTGAGTTAATTAAAATTTAAAAGCCGCCACTCGAGCGGGAATTGCAATTGCCATGTACAAGTTGTGCGACTGTTACCATTATTGTTACGACCACCACCATTATGGCCAAGTTGAAATGATGTTGAAATCTACACGATATAGTTTTGTGGTTGTTGTACATAGTAAAAATTATATGTCCACTTATTTTTTTAGATACGAAGCATTCACATAAAACACTTTTAGTAAATTATTTTTCTAAATTTCTAAAACTTATCTGCAAAAGGCATGATGAATTTTAAAGTAGGCAGCACTTAAAGTCCAGCAAAGCGACAAAATGTTACCCATAGATTCAAGATATTTACCCTAATAACTCAATCCTTGCCAGCTCTCTCTCTCCAGCTAACCCATATCAAACTCAACTTATCGCTGAGCTGACTTCATTTCATTTATTTTGATATTTATTTTTGTATTTTTTTTGTGCTTAATTTCAATGCGCCAGTGGCACGCAATCAAATGTGCTCGGCCAGACGTATTAAAATCAAATCGAAATTAGGCTCACAAAAACCATTAATCTTTTGTTCGCTTCACAAAAAAAGAAATACTCAACCCTCCCCCTGCCACGCCCCTTCTTTCCACAATCCACAAATGTGCGTTGTATTATCAGCGCTTAAACATAAGGCCAAAGCGAAATATGGAAACAAGCTAATCTGCCAATTGCAATCTCTACAAATACCAATATGTGAATGTATGCGACACACACACACACACGCACACACACCACATACTCGCATACACATGTGACACACACGCACAAATTATTTATTTGCGCCAACATTTTAAATTGCAAAATTGTCTGTGGCTAAATCGTTTTGCAGTCATGTCTCTTCTTCTGCCTGCATTTTTGTCTGATTTCATTTTTCGAGAGAGGCCACAACAAAACACAGTCGTTTATGGCTTTTATGTGGTTTTATTTACTGTCTATTTTTGTTGCTTTGGTTTGGTTTTGTTTCTGCTGCGTTTTTAATTTGATGTTTATCAATTTCGTCGTTTTCCTCTGCCCACACACACATTTATCACAAAAGAACGCCAAAACGCGCATTCAACAAATTCTCGAAGGGAAGTCAACGAAGCGATGAACGCACAAAAGTATGCTATGTTAAATTTCATTGTCAATTACACGAATGCTTGTTAGCTGTCTAATGTGTGTCAAATGTGAAGGCAAACCACGCCCCCCACCCCTTCAATACCAACAAACACACAACAAACACAAAACAAAATAAATAAAAAATGCGAGTCTAAATAGAGAAAATTCTCCCCTTTCTTCCCTTTTCCTCTCCTTGTCAGTAGTTCGCCTCAAATGTCATTGAGATTAAATTTTGCGTGAAAGTAGCATTTTAAAAATGTTCAAATGTGTGTGTATGTGTGGATGTCTCTGTCTGTGTGTGTGAGTTCGCGCGTAACAGCATCAATTGTTGTAGCTGCTGCTGCTGTTGTTGTTATTTTTATTGTTGTTGCTGGCATTAAAAGCAAAGGGCGCGACTGAAGCAACAGTCGCCTGGCTAAAGCTTAAGACGTGCCGTATATTGTACTCACAGGCTGCTTTATGAGACTCAGACACATACATATATCCTAAAGTCTCCACACACAGACATTCTCAGCACGTGACAGCTGTGCCTCGCAATGGGCTTAGGTGGCAGGTGAGCTCAGAGCTCAAAGCCAAAGGCTCTGCCACTGGCTCTGACTGTGGCTCTGAGTCCCTGGCTTTGTACTTCACTTCGTATTGTGTTGGACCAGCCAGCTACGCACTTTAGTTGTTTTAAACAATTGTTTATGCTGCCTGCTTCTTGGGTTCTTGGGCCATGTTGCCTTGGTTCTTTAGCGACGCCTTTGTCTGCTCTTTGGTTATTACCCACGAGCATGTTTTCCCAGCGTTTTCTCTGCTGCTGTGTCCTGTCTGTGTCTGTCTGTCAGTTTCGGGGGTCTTATGTTTTTATCCTTTTTACATTTGTTGGCCTACTTCGCTCCCTAATGTGTATTTGTTTGTTGCTTCTCCTTTTGCTTCTTCGCGTTACGATTAAATGAATGTTTCGGATTTGTTGCCGTTTAACTGTATTTTATGCCAAAATCTCCCATTTCGAAGGTTCTGAAATCGCACTAATATTTATTTTAAGATATTTGTTTTAATAAAAATTGTTTTTATAAGTATCCACTTATTCATTTTCCAATTAAATGTCGTATTAACAATGTGATTTTCACTGAGGAGTAAATTTAATTTATTATCAAACATTTAACAAATATTTTTTATCAAATTGTTGTTAAAAAATTATGATGCAATGCCAATTAAATCTATTTTTAAAGCTGAAATGGTTTCTATATTTCAACATAAATATTACATTTCCCAATTAAATTTTATATTAAAATAAAATCAATTATTTTTCTATTGAATTTTTCTCATTTATTCACAAATATTTTATTTTATTTTAAATTATTGTATGATGAAACATTTTATGCAATGCCAATTAAAGCTATTTGTGAAGGATTTTCCAAGAGCTTAGCACATGAAACGGATTTATTTTTAATTTGTCTAAACCAAATCGGATACCTTTAAATTGTGGGTTTTGCTAGGCAACCAAACAACGGCTTTGAGAGTTGTCGGTCTCTGTTTGAAAGATATTTTGTTTGATATGTTGTTGCTTTATTTAACTGTTGCCAATTGCGAGTCTCCCTTAAATCAACGTACAACAGTAAATTGTGGGATATTACATATTTGATTGTCGGCTTGCCATGTGCGTTATGTAATGCCATGGACTTGGTTACAAAGGTGTATTTGTTAGACCTTTTTTCGTTACACGTTTTTTTTTTTGGGGATACGTCGGCTTTGTACCTTTTTGATAACCACATTTACGCCCACTTTGTATATATGTTGATATATTTTTTCATACGCTGTTGTGCAGCCACTCAAAAGATGCGCAAACAGACGCATTGAAATGTATATATAGTATACATATACGTATACGTAATGGCACTTGAATATGTTGGCCACACATTGTATAAGGTTGTGGCATGTTATTTTTTGTGCCCGACAGCGATATTCCCTTCCTCTCCTTCCTCTTCTTCCTCTCCTTCCCCTCCTTCCTCTCCTTGCTTCTCCTGCCCAGCGCCTACGTGCATTGTATGGCTAATAAAGCAAAAAAGTAAAGACCAGCCACAACATCAGCAGCAACAATAGCGGTAACTACTTGTATTGAGAAAAGAGATATTATATATTTTTACTACAGACATACATGTAAGTGAGAGAGAGGATGGCATTAACTATTGGACACTTTAACCGCTTCACTTGGGGTAGAGAAATCGCACATTGTGTCCACATACACACACACATACACATACATATACACTTCCATGTCCATACGGTCATACAATACGCCTTTTCACACCTAAGCGACAGAGGCGCCATACAAAACCGCAACAAAAACAACAACAACAACAGCTCGTATACATTTATAACAATGCCTCTGGTCGAGCATGTCAACTGCTCTACAATGCCCATGGAAGAGTGGCAAACAATGGCGAAGGCTTCTCCCGTATGCATTGTATAGTTGAGAGCAGTAAATCAGTATAAATATTTATTAAAACGAGAAGGGAACAAAAGTGTTGCTAAGACTCTAGAAAACAAACCAAGTAAAGAATGCTGCATAATGGAATATTAAAGGCAATTAGTTAGTATAACTAAGATGTCTAACAAATAAAGTTACTTAAGAAATGTGCATGAAATTAAATTTCTGTTAAATATAACTTTATTTAAAAGTAAATTTTGAGCCCTAAGACCAGATAAGTATATTCCAAATAAATGTATACAGCATTGATAATAATAATTTAAAGAACTTTAATATTAAATAAATAAAAAGTAATATTGATATTAATATCCATCAGCTGAAATTAAATTTTTCTATAAAAAAAACTTAAACTAAAAGTAATTATAAGTAATAAGTAATTATTATTATTATTATATAAATAAATACTTAATAAATACCTAACTCTAATATTGATTTTAAAATCCATCAACTGAAATTAAATTTTTCCATGAAAAAAACGGATTTAAACTCAAAGTAATTATTATATACCAACAGTAAATATTTATATTGATATTTAAAATAACATATTTATTAATAGGCCAGTTCTTTGGACCTTTTAGCCGTATAATAGAAGTAATATGTTGTAGTACAAATATGGCCCCTACGTATATAAGTAATAAAAAGCCAACACAATGCCATCAAAGGCCATTTTGTGTGCGCCTAAAATGCCACTCCACGCATTCAACGCAAATGTTGCGCTGTTGAAAAACGCGTCATGGCACGCATACAAATGCCACGTCAACACACACACACACACACACACACAAACACACATACAGAGACGGGCGCACTTACCCATACATACATAGCAGCACGCACAGCGGAAGTGTGCTCTGACGACATTAGCGCCATTTTGTCGTAATTAATGTGCGCCATATTAGTTGCTATTTGGCCATTTCTCACACTCACACACAAACACACACACACTTTTACAGAGTTGGGGGTAAAAGTTTTGCAATTTTAGTTGAAGAATTTTTGTTCAGCAGCCGCCGCCTGCGTCGAGAGGTTTGGGTAAAGTAGGGTAAAGTTAACAAGAATGAGAGGAGCCTGCTGCTACATCAGCCTCTTGATAGCATTGTGTAGGTGCCACTTTCCACCATCTCTTACTCTAATTCTCCTCCTGTAATTCAGTGTGTGTGTCTAGACATTTATCTTTGGAGTTTGGTAACATTGGTCACAAACACCACATTTTGGGACTTCTTTTTATGCCAAGCATACATAATTAGCTGCGTTTGGGGATTGCTTCAAGTCAAATACAAAAAATAAAACTCTGTACATGGCCATCGGTTGTGGCTTTGTCCTTGAAACGTGTATCAAATTTAGACCCTAATCCAAGCACAAGTTCTATGCGAGGGCTGTAATCAGGATGAGCAGATTTATCGAAAATATTCAAAGGTCAAATCAACTTAAATGTCAGTGACTTGCAATTCTGTGCTTTGATGTAACATGTAAATGCCATTGAATTCTAATTACAAATATTACGCATACACCCTGTGGGCAGTCTTTAATATACTAAATTGATAATTGTTAGGGCAACTCTTGTGAATAATTCTTAGCGCAGACAAAATTGTTTGTTGATTATAAATATAACTCATACGTCTGGTTGGCATTCTACTATATATTAAATAGATAATTGTTTTGGCAGCTCTCGTGAAATATTTTTAGCACAAGCTAATTCGCTTGTTGGGGCTGCCCAAAGTTGGTTTTATTTCTCTACTGGCAGTCAGCTTTATACCGTTAGTTAGTCAGTTAGTCGCTCGTTGGGGTGGCTCATTTGTGTGGGTGGCTAATAGGTTTTTCGGCGGAGGCAGAAGCATCAGCATCAGAAGCCTCTGTATATTTAAATGATTTGCTGCTAATGCGTCTGTTTATGTTTTATGTTGATGTTGGTTGTCCGGCACAGCCTGAACAGCGTTTCATGTTTACCCTGGGTATTTATGTATGTATGTGTGTGGGTGTGTGTTTATTTGTGTGTGCGCCTATTTGACTTTATGCAATATTTATTTGCGGCACAAACACACGCACACAAACGAACACCGCAGTGTTTATATTTCAGCAAACACATCAAGAGAGTCACCAGCACAACAACAACCACAACTACAACACCACCAACAACAACAACAAAAACAATAATAACATGGGTCACACATGTGCGTGGTGCGCATTTAATTTCTATAGCGGAAGTTGACTAGACAGTCGACTGCCTCGCTCAGATTGGTTTGTCTATCAGTATTCGTATGTGGGTTCACTGTTTGTTTTCCTACTATTTTTTTTCCCCCTGTTTTGTTCTCTTTCGTATTCATGTGTGTCAATATTTACTAATGGCCTTGGGAGGTCAGACCGAAATGCAAACGTTGAGCTCGGCAAAATGTCACCAACATTGTATTGAACTCTTTCATCAGCGCTGTGATTTAATCAAACCTGTAGTTCATTTTATTCAATAATGTAGCTTAATAAATAAATCCTGTTTTGCAAATGATTCTAGTTCTCAAATAATCTATAGATAAGCCGAATTTTTAGATATAAATCGAGTCAATTCCAAATGTCCTTCAACTTTCTTTAAAGACCGCTCATTTCTCTATTGATATTAGAAAGTGTCCCATCGATTCGATCCAATTTATTGACACATATTTTTCCCAATGCCAAATATGTTGCATGTCAGAATGCGACGCTTTATAGACG
Organism: Drosophila putrida; assembly: GCA_037043535.1. Lineage (NCBI taxonomy): Eukaryota > Metazoa > Arthropoda > Insecta > Diptera > Drosophilidae > Drosophila > Drosophila putrida. Next base: position 4,876,128 of record JBAMBI010000065.1, read on the forward strand.
GCGACTTCCCAGAGGCGCCACGCCTGTCATAAATCACACGGTAAAAGCCCCAAAAGAAAACTACTTAAAGCGCCATTACAACAAATTTAAAGCAATTTGGAACTTGGGCCAGCCCGCATCCAAAGTTTTGCCAAAAAAGCGGTAAAAGAAACAAAAAAAAAAGAAAAAAATCTGAAAAAATAAAAGAGAATGAACAGAAAAAAAAAAACAAATGTTTTGGACACTTTATTATGCGCATTATTCACTGTTGCAATGGTTTATCCTTTTGTCGAACCCGAGGCTCTGTTGTGCTGGCAATTTCTAGTCCATTAACTTTACCCAAAGGTCTACTCAAGAAAAACGCTTGAAGAAATGATTTTTGCTAAAATTATATATAAATGTCAAGCGAAAGGCCAGGACCAGGCCGGAAATGGTCAAGCCCCAAGTTTCAAGCTCCAACTTCAAGTGTGTCGCTTGTTGAGCCACACGCCAGGATAGATTCTTCCTAATACCCTCATTTCTTTTGTTAAACGTCTTTTCAATAGCTACCCGTATTAACTTTGCATTAATGTTGAACGTAGCAACTTGGAAATTTAAATGTGAACGATTCAAAGTAGACAAAGTAGATGTAATACTTGTAAAGTTTCTTTATATACTTAGTTCCATACACTGATTAGCCGCTATTATGTTTTGACTGTGTGCATTCTGAATCCTTATCGTGCACTCGACTTGGTTCATTGGCGTGTAAAATGCAACCGTAACCTCATTTTCATCATTGCCCCACAACTAAGCAAACAAGGCCAGAACCCAAACCCAAACCCAAACCAGTCAGGCCTATCATGTGTAAAATTAGCTTATTTTGTAGCGGCCACATGGAAAACCTGCCTCAGTTACTTGATCCCCAGTCCTCGCAGTGCTTGTACACATCTTCGGGGCATAAAATAGATTGAGATTGCTATGCAATGTCCGTGTCCGTGTCGTTGTCCGTGTTGCATAATTCTCGTTGCGCATAATGCAATTTTTATGTTGCCTGGCATTAACTCAGAGTCAGAGTCAGAGTCAAAGTCAGAGCGAGTAGGACACGACACATTTCTTTGCCTGTTGGCGCATTAAATTTATATGGGAATTGCGCTTCATAGCCATATGGGGCATCGAAAAACTTTGCCTCAACTCACTTGCCGCTTTGCCACACAGCGTTTGACTTGCTGCCAAGCATAAATTTTGCAAAACTCAACAAATAACCCGGCAGGCGTTGTGTGGGAAACCGAGACTGCAACTGCACTTGTATGCAGACTGTTGTTGGTCACTGTCAGGCATTACATTGCTTTTTCTATTTTTTTTACTCTCTCCCCCTTTCTTTGTATCCTCCTGGCCTTTTACAAATTTATTTTGTGGGCGTGTAGTTTTCAATTTGGCAGCAAACTGCCTGCCAGAGGCATCTCTGTGTGTATGTGTGTGAGTATGTGAGTTTGTTTGACAAAATCAATAGAAATACATTTAAGACCACACAAGAGCAGTTACTGCACACAAAGGTTGACCTGTTCGAGAAACTTTCTGCTGACTCAACGACGCGAGAGTTTGGCCACAAAAGATATGCTAATTTATTGCCAACAGAAGATGTTTCCGGATAACTTACAACTATGTATATGTTTTAACTGGTTTGACCATTTAATTAATGACTCTCTTAGCCATAAAGTAAACTGCTGTGAATAAGAAATGCGATATTTTCGACATAATCTACTCCAAAAAGCGACTATTTAAACTGTAACAAACTTAAATATATACTGTATATACTATTTTCAATTCCTCTTTAAAAATAACAGAACGCTTAAAACGTTTAAGAAAAGAATTTAATTAATTCTGCTTAAAAATTAAATTCAATCATAAAACAGCTAGGAGTATCTAAGAAAAATTTTGTGTACAGTGCAAAGCTGCAATATGAAGTGAGAAAAGAGGAATTTTCTTTTCAAATTTATTCTATATTCTTTAGTCATTCAGACATAAATTTCATACGAAGAAGTTTTCCTCGTGTGGCATATTTACATGGCCAGAAAAAGTTAACAAACAAATTCTGAAATAGCATTAAATTGCATTAGTTTTATAATTTTCAAAGCCCGCACTTAGCGATAAACTTGGAAGAAGGAGTCGAAAAAGAAAGTAGAAGAAAAAGAGGAATAGAGGAAGAGAAAGAAGGAGGAGGAGTGCGTATGTTAATTCCATGGAGCCGTGACACATGACAAACTGCATCGTTGTTCGCAGCGCGATTGCATTAGGTTGCCGGCACAACGTGACGTATACGCATTGTCGTGTGTGCACTTTACTTTGGCTGACTCACCACCCGCTTGCTTTCACTAACACCCACCGACTTCCCCTATCCAAACACATTCCCCCACCCATTCCCCTTTGTCATACCACTGTGTCTTGCTGCACATATGTATATAAGTACGTGCCTGGCATGCGCTCCATATGAGCTGCAAAGTGTTTGACCTATTTTTAGCGTGTAGCAGGAATGCTTGCAGGAATCAGGATGCAGGATGCAGGAGAATGGTGTTCTTTTTAAATGCACTTTATTTGTAAAAGTTTATTGCAACAAAAAGGAGAGAAAGGAAAAGGAAATCAGAAAATGTTTTGCATGCATAGATTCTTCAACTTCAAGGTGCGCATTTAGTCTTTGCGAATTACTTGAGTATTTAATACCTTCTTTAGTCATCTCTTTATCTGTGTGTTGTTGTGACACACTTAAATACACAGCACTCTCGCTCTCGAAGCAGTCTTCGTTGGTATGTACAATAAATTGTGCTGAGCGTTGGCTGATGTTGAAGTTGCATACTTTCGAGTACCATTCAATGAAGTATGCATGCTCCAATGTCCCTCCTACACCTGAACATCAGCCATCTCTCTCTCTCTCTCCCTCTCTCTTAGATGCACTTCCTGTCTCTGTGTATTACACTTGCTTTCTCTTTCGTCCACTTATTTATGCATTCATGCGCACTTTTTCTGTTACTGCTGCTGCCGCCGTAGTGCATTTTAATTTCGTTTGCATATGACAGGCAACGTACAGTTCACAGGCACCGGAATCCAGCGCAAGTTTCATTCATTTGCCTCACGCTATTTAAATATGCGCAATACTCTTTCCCCTCCCCACCTCTCCAGCTGATTCCATCTGTCGTTTGCATACAAAATAAAAACAAAATTCATCGAAATCATCAAATGGATTTATGAAGTGCATCATCTCTGTCAGTGCGTAGGAAATATACATACATAAGAATAATTCAACTTGAAAATCATTAAATGATAATGTCTACCTATATGTGTGAAAATAAATACTTTGTAATTTCTGGTGTAAACATATATACATGGACCTACTGATATCGTCTTTTTTGCCTGATGTTCAACTACAATGACGGCTATTAAATTTTGCAGAATTTTAATTAAATTCACAATCTCTTTGAAGATGACATTTATTTATTAATTGGCAATTTGCACAGTTAGTTGTATCTTATAATTTAATTTATTTGCGTAATTATCTCTAAGTAAATATTTATGCAGATTTATTCACCGCAAATTATGTTCTTTGGCTTTTTAATTTAATTTCCCATCACCCAGTAGAAAATACAAATTTAATAGAATACCATGTTTCATAAATTAAGTGTTTCATCTTCAATTTAACCTCGTATTTTTTATGGCTAGTTGTGTAGCGCCTTCATCTGATTGTTAACCCCAATAAAAAAGAAACAAATTAATGAAACATAAGTCAGACCGGCAGTCAAACCGGCAAACAAACATAAAATGCCAATCAAATTCGTATCTCTCGACAATGCGGCAACAAACGGATCTCAAATGTTTGGCAGGACAAGCAACAAAATGGCGCTTGCCTTGTTTCCCGTCCCGTCCCGTCCACTTCAAAGGCGTCGCAACGATGCACAGTCAATTTGCGTTCGAGATTTATAACTGGTACAATGCGCACTGCCTATAGAAATACAGTTCACTCTTACAGTTCGCTCTTAACCCGCCAACGCCCTCGCCCCCAATATTACAACCATGCCGGTTAACGCTTCACTGGCGACATGTCCTTGAAAAGGACCCGTGAAGCGAGTGGTAGGCTCGGCTGGTTTTTCGGTTCGGCTCGACGGACAGGCTCTTGCCATAAATATTTTTTGCTCGATCAAGTGTACTAATTTAATGTGTTGCCATGGCTATATGCGAATCGATGACTCGACTGACTTGACTCGGGCGCTATCAACGCTGGCAGGACATTCAAAACAAGATTTATGACAGGCGTGCGCTTGCCTCGGGTTGGGGCAAGTTGTTGGGTAAGTTCGAGAGTAACTGGGTATCCATTTAGCCACAGTTTGAATTTGAGTTTGCCAGGGGTAGACGGAGACAGTAACAATAAAATGAAATCAACGTTACGAAACAAGAGAAATGACAACGTTGCTAAATGGTCTTATCTCCAGAGCACTACGTGTGAGGGGGAGGGGCAAAGAATCAAAGAGCGGAGCTGTGCAAAAGTTTTTTGATTGTCTGCGCTACAAAAATGAAACTCGACTTGAGTATTTTTAGGTCGCAAATTTGATTAATGTTATGCCGTTCTGACGTGACGAACAAAGAGGGGGTGTTGGCGGGAGAGTGGAGAGGGAGAGGGGAGAGGAGGGACCCCATGTGTCGAGGGTCGTGATTTGGTGTGCCGATTTATATTCTATCCCATCATGCTGAGCAACAAGCGGACTTTACAATGCAATATCTAAAAGTCTATAATGACAGTGGTTGAATGATGTTTCGACAGAGGAAAAGAGAGAGAGAGAGAAAGAGAGAGGTAGATATTGAGATTAATTAAACATGTAAAGTAGATATTTAAATGAGATTTCCAGCAATGTGCACTTCTCTCTCGCTCTTCCCTTAATTTCAAGTCAGTTTCACAAGATGACTGCAGTTATGAAATTACTGATAATTCCATCTTGTTTTCATTTTTACTGCTTTACTTTAGCTTTTGTGCTTGAAAACAATGCCCAGGTGATGGTATTTTTGTGTAGTTTTCTTAAGACTGGGGCTATTTCATTGTAGTAGCCAGAAATTGGCCCCATTTGCCTTTGGAGAGACTGGAGACTGGAGACTGACTGTTGAATTGTGCCCTGCCCACGCATCTTGTGTTAATTATGTGTCCTGTGCAAGTTGGGCGCATTTGTCTTTATTATGGGTTCGTTTCGCCTTTCGTTGTGCCTTGTGCCTGAATGCTTCACTACCTGGCAACAAGGCCATCTGCCTGTCGCCTTTATTATCATTGTTACGCTTTTGTTGCTGCCATTGCCGCTGTCGTTGGCGTTGTCGTTGTCGCTCATTGCTTTTGTTTTTCTGCACTGACATTCAGGCAAACACAAACACAAACAGAAGAGGCAGAAGCAGAAGCCAAAGGCAACATCATAAGCCATAAGCAGCCCCAAGCAGAAGCATAACTTTCGAGAGATTCAACAATACATCATGTATGCAAAATGATGTATGCATGTAAATGGCAGCCTGAGTTAGTAGAAGAGTAGAGAGAGAGCGAAGGGAATGATGATGGGGAACAAGTGTTGCGAATTAGGCCAAGGAGAAGCATTAATAAACGCATTTAGTGGCACATGCGGCGTATGCGCAACGCCAAAGAAAGAACGATACACACACACACACAGAGCATAAGCTTAGATAATAGCACAAACAGAATGATGATGTGGGCGACACATGCAGGCTTATAATTTGCACGTGGCATTCACCATTCTGTGGCAAGTCCCCAGTCCTTTCTATCTTACACATGCCCCATCCACTGCTGCTGTACTTATTGTGTCACTGAGCTTGACATACTTTCCACTTAGGCTGCCTTCTTCTTTCTACATACATATGTATGTGCGGTGTCTTGCAAGTTTATCATTTGCAGTCTTAGTTATGCATACTGCCACGCCCCCCGATCCCGCCGCCTCCGCCTCCGCCAGCCAGCCTGAAAGTCATCATCGTCGTCGTCGTCTCTCAAGTTGCTTGCTCAGTTCTCGAGCGACTCAAGGCGAAGCAACATTAGTCGTAATATGTCAGGCTGTTACTTTTACTTGCCTAGTTTTAAGTCTGTTATCTAAGAGGAAAGTGGAAAGGGCTGACTTTACACTTTTCATTGCATATCTTAAGGCGTAACGAATCCAGCTTGCCACATGTCACATTTGTAGTTCATTTGCGCTTGTTGCTTGGCCGCATTTAGTTTGCCTCCAGTCACAGCTCCTCGTTGATTATCCTCCCAACAACTAAACCATAATAATCAATGTTTATAGGCAACACACACACACACACATTTACAAACACTCTGGAGCTGCTGTTGTTTTTCCCTTTGGCGCATAATTAACGTATAAATTACAAATAGTGTGACGTTAATAATTCGGCGTTAATAGAATTTCCCTCTTTTCCGGCCATTTTCATTTGTTTATTTCGCACGCACATCGCCAGCTTCGCCAGCTGCCTTTGACCCAAATGGCTGAACGCTTGACTGCCTAAATTATCGATAATCAATGGATTTGACTTTTATTGTATGTTATTTGCCAGATGCCCGCACACATGCACACGAACAGCGTATTACTCATACGCCCCATGGTGCGCATTGTTTTGCGGGCCGGCAAAACAAAAGTTTATCTAAATAATACACACATTTATTTTGGTCTTAAATGCATATGTGACATTTTCGATGTTCTATTTTATTTGCCTCACCAATGTAAACTATTTTTTAAATTGCTGCCGAAGCGAAAACTAATTAAATACTTAACGCCCTTTGGGTCGAGCACGAGTTGTCCAATTATGCATTCTGGCAAACCCTTTTGAGCTGTTTATTAAAATGCTCAACACATGCTCATTAAAAACAACTCAAAAGTCATGTTCGACCCGGCTCGGGTCCCACTCGGATGCTGTCAGACATTTTGTAAGCATTTAACTGCAAAATCATGCGACAAACTATAAACCAACACAACCACAAACAGATACCAACCCAACCCAACCCATAAGCCCATCCGCCCACTTATGTCTCGCATAGGAGGCGTGTCCGACAACTGGCAAACAACTAATGAGACACAGACATAGTGCGAGTGCAGGCAAAAGTTGTCTTTGGGCGATTCGACATTCCACATTCGAATAGTAAATACAAACAAAGAGACATTTAAAAAGCGACACAACAACAATAATCAGTCGAGAGAGCAGCAGCAGTGGGCCCAACAACAGCAACAACAACAATAGCAAGAACAACAAAAAGGAGACCCAACAAATGGCACAAAATTGCAGAGGTTGACGTTTAATTTGCCACTTTTATTAACAGCGCTCATATTAGGGACTCATTTATCAGACCGCCGGTTGCTTCAAAAAACCAAAAATAAAACACAACAACACCGTTAGACACAACACAACGCACAAACACACACACACAGGGAAGTACAAGCATAAATGGGGGCAGCCCTCCAGTCCCAACATGAAACTGTGTAACAGTTGTGGGAATTATTTAATTTAGACACTGCGCCAGACCTCTTGCAATGCCAATGGCCATAGAGACTGGGAGGCTTAGCAGCAAAAGTTACAGTGGTCAACAAATCATAATTAAAGGAGTAAATAAATGTATCAAAGTCAGTAACTGTCACTTAGATTTGAAATAAAATTAACTAATTTAATATTTTAAAGTAATAAACAGATATGAGAATTTAAGTAGGATAAGTTCTCCTAAATATTTTAAAGAAACGAAAATATATCTTGGTAGAAATCTAGATAGATAGTAATGTATCTTGTAGTAATCACTTTTCTGTAATTTAATTTAAATATTTAACCTATTTAGTAAGCAAACAAAATTCCATATAAAATATTTTTTAACAGATTATTTAAATATATATTTAGATAGGCAATAATATATCTTATAATAGTCTCTTGTCTGTAAATTATTAAATTTGAATATTAAACTTATATAGAAAGCAAAAATAATTCCATTTTGAATACTCTTTATCAGAGTATTTAAACTCATATCAAGATAGATAGTAGTATATCTTATAGTAGTCACTTGGCTGTAAATTATTAAATTTGGATATTTAACTTATTAAAAGCAAAAATAATTCCATTTATAATTCTCTTTATCAGACTATTTCAATTGTCTAGTGCCCACTGTACGCTCTGTTGAATATCTGGTGCTGGTTGGGGAAATGCTGTTTAACTGCCAAGTTTTTTGCACTCTCATGCCGACGTCAAGAGCAGAGCAGAGCAGAGCAGAGAGAATAGAACCGGGCAGAACAGAACGGAACAGTTTTGGAGCGCTTCTAAGCTATTGCCGTGGGCAGAGCTAGCTAAATTAATGACAATGACTGTGAGCGCTAGTCAGGGAATGAGAATGGAAATGGAATTGGGAATGAGAATGAGGATGGGGGACTGCTGATGGTGTGCCTTAGCGTCATGTACCCACTGATTGTTCTGTGCTGTTGTTGCCACTTTGTTTTTGGTTGCTTGCTCTTGGTCTTGTTATTGTTAGTGCTGTATTTTTGCACTGACACATGACAGAGCGTTTCATTTGTTGTGCGGCACGGCTCTGGCAGTGAGGCATGACAAGGAAGTTGTCTCGAATGCCTGGCAACAGTGGTTGCCTCACAATATAGCCAAGTGCTTGGCATATCAGTTTAGATTGCATTGCAGAAATATCCATCCAAATAGTATCAGTGGAAGGAATATTATTTGTGCACAAGTCTGTTGAGATAAATTATGTGTAATCGTGTGGCTGGGAATTATGAAGTTATGAAGTGTCGGCATCAGTTACTCTAGCTGCAACAGACTCCGACTTAATTGAGTTCCGTGTTTGGCTAACTAAGAGAGAGGTCATGTGCCTAACCATTTAGCAAAGCATTAAGACTGCCACGCCACAAATACATTTACCAACACATGCACGCTGCTTAAAGCCGTTAACGCGTCGCTTATAAGCACATTTTCCAATCCTCAACTATTGCTCAAACCATTCCACTATTCGCCATGGGCATATGTAATTGAGCTACACGCACGTACACAAGCAGTTAAGCAAAACCGACAGATGGACAGCTGGACAGTTGGACAGATGGAGAGATGATCAGATAGTCGGCATTCATCACGGACGGAACTGATGAGCCAAGTTTGTATTCAAGTGCACGCTGCTGCTGGCTAATTTGCCTGACGGGGCCCATAAATGGATCGCGGTTACTCAGAAGCAATCTAATGCCTATCTAATTCGACTGGCGCAGCATTCACCGAGCAATTGAGTTGTGGCCTAAGCGTTTTAACAGCTAATTAACATTAGCTTGAAATTCAACACGCGTCGAACATGAAGAATCATCCCAAAGAAGATTAGAGCTGTTGCTGAATAGCTTTCCAATCATTTTCATACCAAAGGATCATTCATGAAACTCAGATATTTTATAGATATTTAAAAATAATATTCACAGCACTTTTCAAGTGCTCATGTTCCTTAAAATGTACTATGATCTGTAAGAAGTTTTCATTGTGGAATTATATTTAACGTTACAGCTGGGAATCAGAAAGATATCAAATGCTTAACTGATTGGTAACAATTGTTGCAAGCCACTATAAAAACTCGCCTCAGTTCTATAGTCAGACGAAGTAACACATCGTAAATGGAGCACAACACACACTAAATGAAATATTTATGTTGTGGCCCCAACTGCATATACATAACTGAGCAACACATATTCAAACATACATTTATTCATATAGTATACGTATATGTGTTTGTGTTTGTGTGCAGTGCACATATTTGCTATACATTACGCACACATTACGCTTTTGTTGTGTTTGTTGTGTGTATGTTGTGTGTGTGTCTGTGTGTTTTCTTTTGGTTTGCTCGCCGGCGTTTTCTTTGCTGTTCTTAACCCATTCCAAGCGGAAATGTTGCGGTCTGGTTTTATTTTATTTGAGGGTGAGTTAAAAAAAATACTGCTGCATACTTTACTGCGCACTTTAAGGCCAACGGCAGTTTTCTTTGGACGGGTCGGTCTGGTTCTGGTTCTGTTTCTGTTTCTGGTTTTCATATATTTTTAATATATTAGCTAGCAAAATATTATATTATCCACATTTATATGTATGCTGCGGAGGCTGCTTTTATATGTGCATGTAAATTTTATTTGTTTTTTACGAGCGCATAAATCAAAGAAAATTGTTTTTTATATGCTTATATGAAAATATATGCGCTCCCTTTTCGACGGTTGGCCATATACCATATTTTATATGTAGTATAAATATGTTTGTCGACCTTTTTATTCTTTGCTAACATTATTTGGCAAAAGAGTTGCATACACAGAGCATTTGTGTTGATTTGTGCGATATATCGAAAATAAAGAAATCCATATAAAAATATCCAGACAACTGGCAGTTAATTAAAAACCATATTTGATATCGAATATTTTTCAATGCGGAATGCATTTGGAGTAGTTTGAGGCGGCTCAGTTGGCCCACTTCAATCTCGGCAAATATAAAATCAATGTTCAAACAAATAAATACATACACAGATACGTGTATACAAAACAAACGCCTTGGGGCTTAATTTTTATTTCCAATTTGATGCCCTGCATTGCTTCTTGTTTCGTTTCGTTTCTTTTTTTTTGCGAAACTGATTTCATTAATTTCTAATGCTATCAAAAAATATACAAACAACAGCTCCGGGCTGTATGCACAGCCAGAAATACATCAATGAGCATGGGCCAACAAAAGCCAAACAGAAAAAATTATATTCGTATATATAAAAAGTATCGTATATATATATAAAGGGAGCAATAAATATTCTCACAGCAAAAAGCAAACAGCAAAAAGGCACAAGAAGACAGCCAAAGAAAAAAACAAAGAAGCAGAAACGAAAAAAATGATTTCAAACAATAAAACACAAAAAATTACAAAGCTCTTGGACGAAATACAGATAAAAAATAAGTCATCAGTGAAAATAAAATGAGAAATAATATAAAGCAAAAGACTTTTGATGAAATTTTCATTTGCAAATTCCTTGCGTAGCAATTAAGTCAAAATGCTACTTATAATTCTTTGCGTATACGTGTATGTGTGTGTGTGTGTGTGTGTGTGTGTGTGTGAGAGAGAATGTCGGGTGACGATTTGTTGTGCTCTTTATGCTTGAGCCTTTCCTCGGCATCTTGGCTTTGCTCACAATAAATTCATTCAGCAGCGTAATTTGTGCATTCTTATCAAAAGGAAACTTTTAGCTAATTTGTTATGTGTTTCGCTCTCTAATAAAAGATTCGTTTGGAATTTAGTTGAATTTAAGCTAAAGTTCGACTAACAAGAAGTAGCAAGTGCGTTTATGTAATTATTTCTACGTGATATTCTCTCGTTCTCTCAGTCGTTTGTTTTTTCTTCTCACACTAAATTCATTGGGCTATCTTGGGTTTACCTTTTGGACTAGAATAAACGCTGGCTTCGCATTTTGCCAAGTCAGCAACTGCAAACGCATTATCCGATGCCATTTACAGATAAAAGTAAAAGCAGCGACACGAAAATGAGCATTGCTTCAATGAACTGGATTCACACACACACACACGCACACACACACACATACATAGACATAGACAACGTGTTGGCACCCCTTTTTTTATGCAACAATCTCGAGAAGCTAGCCAAAATCAGAGAGGACTAGCACAAAGAGCCATCGTAATGGCCAAGAGGCGAGACCAGAACAGAACGGAACAGAACAGAAGGCCGAATTGGAGGCCCGCATAAAAGGCACTTGAACTGCAGACTGGTCGAAAGCTACCGAAAAGCCCGTTTCCTCTTTAAGTATCCATAAAATGAAAATGTTTATAGAATAAGCGCTCCACTGACTTGATTTGTGCATTAAAGACATGTGTGTGCGTGTGTGTGTGTATAGATTTTTTTTTTAACATACTCCCAACAGTCTTTTCACTTTCCACTTTCCACCTGCCTCCCATTGCCATTGGAATTGCGTCTTTTTTAGCTGGCGACATAAAATGTGGAAAATATGCCCAGACAAAGTCAAGGGATATACTTATACATACACACAGTGGGTACTTATGGACTTGACATTATACATAGACAACACATAATGTTATGCGAAAGGGTAACAGACCCACAATGGCTACTAAAGCCTGACAGTTAAGAGCTCTGGGGCCATGGTTAATAGTAGTTTGGTCTCAGACAATGGGACTCCATGTAAGTTTTTACTGCATTTTTAGAGCAACCACATACATATATACGTATGTATATGTGATTTAAAGTTATGATAGCTGCATTAATTTAGTTTAAATTTGACATATCGTATACGTAACGTATAAGTGATTCTGAGAAACTTGAATAAATATAATTAATGCCGAAGTTAAATCCATTTACTCGAAACGCAGACAGCTGATGTGAAGTGTAGGTCCCACTGGATTACAACGAAATTAAATTAAATACAAAAATAATTTGCTCAAAATCAGCAGGCATCGAGCAAATGATTTTTGTTTCTCTGTTTCTGTGTTGGCCTGGTCGAAAAAGCACTTTCAATAATTGCCACTTTGGCGCACATTAAAGTCAACTTACCCCACGATTGACTACTGCATGGCCCGCTCACAGACTTGTCTCCCGTCCCTGTCCCTTCCTCCCTCCCTCCCTCCCGATGTTCCTACATAAGGCATAATCATTATCGTTACAGTTTATTGCACATTAAAAGTGCGCCAAGAAGGCCGAAGCCGATGCCGAAGCCGAAGCGATGCGGCCCCTTTACTTTTATGCCGTGACCGTGGCCAACAACACTTGGCAGCATTACATAAAGCAAATGGCTATAAAGCGAAACAAGGATGCTGAAAAAAAATAAGGACCAAGACTTGACCGTAGAGTGTAGACCAACCATAGACCGTAATTGTCGCCATGTTCACAGGGCAGCTTCAGCTCAGCTTCCGCCTTTGTTCAAATTTACACATGAATAGTTGTAGACCTCCCGCCAGGCGGTAGACAGTTTAAATTTAATTTAATTGTAGATGAATTTTGCTTAAGTGTCGACTCGACTCGAATCGAATCGACTTGAATCGTGTTGAGCCTGAGTCCTTTCTTTGATTTCACGTTCAATTGTACTCGAAATTTTTATTTTTATTTTCATTTTCATTTTTATTTGATTTTTATTTCACATTTTTACTTCTGATTTTATGACGTGCTTTTACAATACCTTCCAAAAAATATGCTCTAGGGACCGCGGGGGGCGTCCATAAAGCCAAACCGTTAACAATTAGCGGGTCCTTGCACTTGATTCAATATGATTTAGAATTTAAACATTTACGCTTATTTGAGTTTTATGCAAGGGAATGGCTATAAATATCAGCTCCTCAAGGGGTTAACGCTTCCATGGTCTTATATGTATATATTTTATGGTTCATGATTCTGATTCTGGCAAATTATGCAAATGTTTGCACTCATTTGAAACAACAACAATTTTTGTGGAGCGTTCTTTGTTGTTGTGTTGCGCTTATTTCTGACACTTTTGCTATTATTTTTATTTTGCAAATATTGACAGGATTTTTATTTAAATTTGTATTGTCAGTTGTTGCCAATTTCTTGGCTTTGCCTTCCAACATTCCAACATTGTCAGGGAGCTCACTCTTTCTATCTCTCTCTCCTCTCTCTCTCTCTCTCTCTCTCTCTCTTTCTATCTTGCTGTAGCTATTCCTTTTGCTCTTTGGCTCTTTGTCTGAGCACATTTTCGTCAAATCAGCAAATGTTGCCATTGTCAACTGCGTTTTGCCCTCCCACATTTCGAGTCGCTTTTCTATTTAACTTTTTTCATCTACTTTTGCTGTTGCTTTTTCTGCTGTTGCCCCCTGCTGTCGACTTCTTCACTGAGCAGTGCCACTAATATGAAAGCAAATTTGCATAATAATTTCTGTCAGCTTTTTTTTGCTCCAGCTGAATTTTTCTTCATATTAAAGTTGATATTGCAATAGTCTTTTTTCCACATGAAAGAATTTTTCCATACATATTTTTTTCAGTATATGCAGTTTGTGCAGCGGCTTTATCAGTATTTTGTTGTTTATTTAAATTTAATTACTTTAAATAGCGTTATTAATTAAAGTCATTTAATTCAGTTTGCCTGTCAAAAGTGCCGACTATTGCTTATGCAATTGACAAAGTCAACAGCATTTGGGGTTGAGTTTTTTTTTACGTGTTGTGGTCGATTTTTCCCCGGGCAACAGACAAGTTATGAAATGTGGACATCAGAAATATTAAATTACCATTATTGATAATAAGTAATTATAATAATGAATTGCATAATTAAAGTGGAAAGTAAGTGCATGCATGTCAAATATATAATTTATGTTATCCTTACATATAATCGATCTTTCGACTTTCTAATTCTTGACTTAATGACTTTTATGGACTGGTGTTGGCCACAGACTTGGCAATTAAAATGAACGTCACATGCATCGATACTTTAGCCGTTTAGCCATTTATTTGCACACCTTTGCGTGTTTTTTCTTCTTTCATGCCTTGCCAATAAAAATAATTGGCTATAAATGCGCTAAAAGTCAAAACAACGCCAATTGTGGGACAGAAAGTAAGGATGGGAGGGAGGGAGGGAGGGAGGGAGGTTAAGTTGCGACTGCTGCTGGAGATGGCATTGCTTTTAATTAATGGAAGCAACAGAGCCAAGTGGCATTGGCCACACTCATACACACACACACATACACACAGCTGCTGCTGTTGCCGATTCCCGTTAGTATTTTATGACTTGGCTTGGCAGCTGTGAATGCTGCCACATCTCATGTGGCACTAGCTATTTATGCTACCTTTGGCTGCTTGTCGCACTCGCTTTCAAGTGCGTTGAGTTATAATTTTATGTGCCATTAATTTGCCACCATAGACAACTTACATTCAGGCACATGCACACGTCTCACACACACACACACACATAGACAGACTTTTAATGCATTTTCGACATGTGTTTGTGTGTGTGAGTGAGTGTCTGGAAACTAATGAGCCTACTCTGCATTTGGGTGCTTCCTGTTGCTCCCCCTCCCACACCATTTGTTTGTTTTTGCTTGTGTGTTAGTTGTAATTATTGCTGATGTTGCTGCTGTTGCTGCTGTTGTTATTATGTCTAGGCTAATGTTGACAAGCACAAACTTTTGCTATTTATAGCTGCAAACGGCGGCACTTTTAATGGCCACTTGGCTGTCGCACTTTGCAATTAACGTTGATTGCATTTTTATAGGCCCCCAAATAAAATAGTATAGCATACTTTTGCGGGCACGCAAATTTACACTTAAAGTTTACAAAACAAACCTGTTTAAAGTATGCTAGAGGTTAAACTAAATTAAAGTTTCATATGCACATCGAAAAAAGTGTTATAAAAAATAATAAAAATATTTAATCAACCTTTCAAAATGAAACATTTTTTACAATGATGGAATGCTGTAAACTTTTTATTAGTAAAGTATTTAATTCTTGTTGTTGCCTGTGTATAAATATTAATTTTTTCTAAAAAGGAATCAATAAAGAGATCAAGTAATTATCCAAATGCGATTTGTGAAAGCAAACTGTTTATGAACGTAGAATCAATTTATAGATCAAATCTTCTTAGACCCCAAGAACTGATTAAATACTATTGTACTAATGTTAAAACTCCACATATTTATTAAATCTTCTGGTCTTAATTTCTTGGACATTAAGAACTGATTAAATACTTTTGTTAAAACTCCACATATTCTGTGGAGTTAAATATACAATTTAAATTCTCAAGATATTTGCACAAAATCAATCTTTAAATTCTCTTTAAATTAAACTTCATGGTTCACTTTCTCACTGCTTGAATATCGTTTCTTAATTTTTCTCAGAGTCGCTGGTAAAGTTGCAAAAGAAACACAGTATACACAATTTTAAGTATGTGTATAATAAACTGCAGACATTGGTGTACATTCATACACACACATACATATATGTATATATAAAGATATCTCTTTCCTGAAGCGTTGTGTGCATAAAGTTTGCTCTGCTTGCTTATTACTCGAACGAGTATCCTTTCGAGCTACACTTCCTGCAGAGCTCGGAATCGAGACGTTGGCGTGGCTGCTACTTAAAATTTACGAGTCGCTTGTCTGGCGTTGTGCTGGCTTAAATCTTAAACGGAATGCAGTATATGAATATTGCAATATTTAAACGAAATACTCAGAAAATCAATGCCACAATTATACCAGGCCTCCGAAATATGGTTGCTGCAGAATCAGCAGATAATTTATCCGCATTTCTCTGCTCATATAACAATTGATTTTTGGTAGACTTTGGTTGAAATTGTTCCGTGTTGTTGTTGTTGTTGTTGGTGTCGCTCGCTCAGTTTAGGTATAAACTGTGTTGAGGTTGAGTGAAAATCTCTAATTAGCTAATTGCTATAATTAAATGCTTTGCTAATGTTGGCATTTCGTTTAACTAAACGCAAGGATAATGTAAATTGCGCCAGCCACTCTCAGTATTTCTCCCTATCTATGTATGTATATATATGTGTGTGTAGGTGTGTGCGTGTGTATGCCATCATCATCGGGCAGCATTATTGCGGGAAAGCCTAATGGCAAATCGAACATATTTGCATATGAAATGAGCGAGAAATCGAAACATGGCGACAGCCAGGCACGAGCCGCATCAAAAAATCAAGCGAAACGATTTCCGGTTTGTGTATGTGTGTGTGTGTGTGAGCTGTGAGATAACCCTCATGTGACTTCAAATAGTTAATATGCAAAATTGTTAGCCTTCATAAAAACGGTTTGGACTCGTAATAAGTTATGCGCAGACTTGTTCAGCTGATTTTTCAATTAAAATTAACCGCAGATACACACGTCGTATGATTTATATACATATATTATTAAAGCGAAAAGAGATTCTAAAACTCGTGGCAAGCCTTTTTGCTCAGCTTAATTACAAAATCAACGACGGCTGCCAAATGCAAGAAAAATACTTTACAAATTTTTAATAACTTTGTTTGCCTGGGCAACAAGGCAAAATTGTTGAGCCTAAGAAATGCAAATTAGTTTACAAGTGATTTAAATAAGATACAAAAAGTGACGAGGGACAAGCAACAACAGTATAAACAGAGACTTGACCAGGACCAAAAGGGCTGCTAACAACTTTTTAGGTGTGGTCCTTGAAAGAGAAAAAAATACATTTTTAAATGTTGTAAGACTGAAGCAAAAGCGAAAACGAAATAAGAAATTTCAAAGAATATAATTGCTTAATTAAGAAATAAAGTAAAGTAAAGTATGAGATCACATTTAAACTTTTTATTCAAACAATGATGATCACAAAATAGGAAATTGATGTGGATAATAAACCATAAATCTGCGGCTCACTTTCTTTTACTTTTAAATCGAACAAAATTTAGTAGATTTCATATAATTAGACAGTATCAAAAAACGGATATTTAAAAGGGAAATGCTTTGGCCTGACAGTAATCTCTATCACTTTAAACAAAGCCCGACACAAAGGCAAATGCATTAATGATGCGAAATTTAAGAGCTGGCCAAAAATAACACAAGCACATGCCAAGTGAAAGGAAATTGTTAAGAGCAAAGAGTCGGAAAATAAGCCAACCCCAAAGACATAACTCAAAAACTGGCGCCCAAAAAAAAAAAAAGAAATCCAGAAATGTAGGCGAAAACAAAACCCTTGAAAGCGAGTCCAGAACGAACAAGAACAAAAACTGAAGAAAAAAAAACAAAAGAAATTAGCATAAAAAAAGGATTTGCTCGCTAATTTCACTTTAATGTAAACGCGGCGACTGCGACGATGACGTCGTTGCCATTACATCACTTTTATCTCTGGCCTTCGAAACCCTCTCCACTTTCCACTTTCCCTCTCTCTCTCTCTCTCGCTCTGTGCTTGCCTTTTGTCTTTTATTTATAGCATTATTAGTGGCACTAAGTAAAAGATCGCGGCATTTTTCTTTGCCTTTCCACTTTTCATTCGCTTGCCACTTTGCCGGCGTCTTTAGGTTTAGCCTTAGCTTTCGGCTTAAGCACTGGCTATGGCTTTGGCCTGCCCCAATAACAAAGTGCTAATGTCCCATGCTAATTATGCATCATTTATATTTTCTCTGTCTCTCTACTTTTCTCTCTCTCTCTCTCTCTCTCTCTCTGTCTTGCTCTTTGCTGTCACATCAGCTCATCATGTTGTCTTCCTTTTATTTTTCAGGACCGCCCGTACTCTCGGAATCTATTATTGGCACACTTGGACGGCTGCCTTGTAATGTAACCCCGCCCATCTATGAGGATCGTGTGGCTTTGGTTATTTGGTATAAAGTAGGACTGAAAACACCCATCTATAGGTGAGTACAAAAAGTACATTCATAACCATAATAAGTGCCTAAAATTAGCTCTGGACTGAAAAATATTATACTTCTGTGTATAAAAAGTAGTTAAATTAAAATTTATATATTTATATTTGAAACTACGATTTTAAATTATTATTATTAAATATTATTTCACAGTTCGATATCTAGAGTTTCTGTTTGAAAATCTTAATTCTTATTGTAACTTCCTGTTGGTCCGCTGCTTTCAATCTCTATCAGAAAATCAATTGAATATACGCTTATTAATTCAGCAGATGGAATGTCAGTGTCATTATACTCATTCCTGAGCTGTGTTGATTCAAGCTTTAAGCTTTTGTGTCAAGTGCAGCCACACCCTCAACTTACCACAATGATTTCGGCCACCACAGACACACACATACACACACAAACACACAACACTTACACATGCACATGTCGAGGTCCATAAATAAACAAAATTGATTACCATAGACAACTTTGCTTACCCAACTCTCTTAACCCACTAAACTCACTCCCAACCCTCTCAAACCCAGCAACTGGTAGACAGACAAGGGATATTGAGGGGGGTGGGAGGTGAATGGAATCTGCACATGTCAGTTTGTGTAATTTGGATGGGGATGGAGAAAGGGAATAGGCACTTTTTCATTTTGATTTAATGTCTGCTAATTAAGCAATTTTTTGCATGTTTTGGGGGCTGCTCAACTGCAGCCATTAAATTAGCATAACTAGAAAATTATACACAGGCAAGACAGCAATCAGCAGGCAGTCAGACGAGCCTTCTAAATTGAGTAAAGTTTTTCGGCTTGGAGGACGACCTGAATGTGCTCAAGGTTACATTTACAGCACACAAAAACTTTTTCAATTATTCATGTCGAACATTATGGCATTGTTGCCAGAGAGACTTTTGGTTTTTGTATCTTACGACGATACGACCTATGTATGTCTGCATACATCAAAGGAGCAAAACTTTAATTGGATTTGTTAGACTCGGACGGAGCATACATGTGGTTGTGTCTATTTCTGTCTGTCTCTGTGTCTGTGTGTCAAAGAGAGAGTCGCTGATTAGCTGATTGCCAGCTAGTTAAGACTACCAAACATGGCAGTCAACGCAACGCCATTGACATGCGGCTGAAACTAATTGAACTTCAGCACACTTCAAGGACTTGCAAATGACTAGAGCGAAAATAGTAATTAGCGTTGCGTAACGACAGTTCAGACAAGCCAACTTGCAGGCTTCCACGCTTCAACTCTTGTTTGTAATTAAAAACCACTCAGCAAGTAAATTAATCATAAACGAAACGAAACTTGCCTTTTCCAAGTCCCATTGCCATTGCCATTCGTATTCGGATTCGGGTTCGTATTGCCAGTTTTTTATTTCGGACTTTGGCAAATGATAAAAATTTAATTTACTTCCACCTTATTGGCATCATCTCGCAGCTGGCATTTCAATTTAGTATCGATGGATTCGAGTGCGATTTTTATTACCAACTGACATGTGAGCTATCAAGCTACCAAGCTGCCTGCCAGCTTCCTGCCTCATTATGCGTATTACATAACAGCACCATATGTTTGCAAATCAGAATCTGAAATGCAATAAAATACAGACGAGCGCTGGCAAGCTGTCAAAGAGCAAACACCGTGTTGCAAGTTTAATAACTGAGTTGAGTTATCGAGAGTTGCCATTGAAAATTCAGTACATTCTTTATAAATATCAGATTTTTGTAATCAATTTTTTTTTAGTTTGTACATATTGTACATTATATAAATGCAGACAAAAATACACAAACGAAAGACGAGAGTAGTGAATTTTAATACTTATTTAAATTATCATGTAATGTATAATTTAAATTACAATAATGTTGAATTAAATGAGCTGCTGCCATTACATAAATCTGTTGAATACTTTAAGTTTTTATTACGTTTTAGTTGACTCAGACTTTTTAAAGTGAATTATAAAAGAACACAACTTAAATCAGTCTTTTAAATAAACATTGCTCACTTCAAGGCATTGCATATAAAGCTGAGTTATCCAGTTGTTTATTTGCCGTTTTATCTTGGATGCACTTTGAATGAATGATGTTGAATTTTTGTCCAATAGAGAACAATAAATTCCGAAAAATAAAACGCAAGTTATCTGTGGCCAAAGTTTGTATACTCTGACAAATACCAGTATTTAAATTTCATCATTTGACATAAGCAAGTTTTATTGAGAAAGCTGCTTTAATGCTGGAAAGACAGATTTACTCAGCTCGTCGAATTTATGAAGATCTTATATACTTTATGTGGTCGTCTCTTTTAAACTGTTATACATTTAGTGACAAAATCATAATACTCTCTGCAGGAGTATAAAAAGTGGCATCAAATTCCAAAGACAAATGAATCCAGAGAGCTCACAAACAAACTCAGCTCAAATACAATTATCGGTTTGGCAGCTCATAAATGCAGCATAAATTTAACTTGGCTTTAAGTCAAACAAATTTTCAACAAACATTGCTCAAAAAATATTTCACTTTGATCAGTCTTAATCGGAAGTAGCCTTGTGGCTACTACAGAGGCCATTCTAACGCCAACGAAAAGAACAACAAAAAGTTTCACATAATACGAAACCTGGTGCAAACTTTTTAAAGCCAATTGCCAAACATTCGATATGGTTGTATATAAAAAAAAGAAAAGAAAAACTTTAAGAACATTGATTGACCGCTGAAATGAGCTTATTATGGTAACTTTTAAAACGCCCTCGTTAAAGTCTAAATAAGAGCGAAAATAAATATAAAAAAAATCAGAATTAATCAATAATCTACAATTACAAACTAAAACAATAAATTACGACAGCGCAATTGGGTGGAGTGAGGAGGGGATTATTAATTCATTGCAGAACCCAATTACACAGTTTGGAAAAGTTGAGCGTAAGGTGAGAGACCAACGCTTTGGCAGCTTTAAACTTTCTTGTTTTCCGACTAGAGAAAAATGCTGGACGCTCTTTTGAGTAGTTGAACTTTGTGTATTTGTGTATTTGGCTCTGCTTTTACTCATCGTTTGTTTTTGTTTCTTCTTTCCTCAATGTCTCTTTCAGTGTCGATACACGCGACTCGAACTTTGCACAGGGGACCCACTGGTCGGATGAGACGTATCGGGAGCGATTGTCCTTTCACGTGGAAGGACGTGCTGGCACTCTGACCATCAAGTCAACATCTGAGGACGACACGGGCGAGTATCGCTGTCGTGTCGACTTTCAAAAGAGCCCAACACGCAACTCCAAAGTGAATTTAACTGTCATAAGTAAGTATTGAGCACTACACCATGCACCAAGTCCTAGAAGGTACAGCAGCAGCAGTTGGTGTTGCAGTTGCAGTTGCCGCTGCAGTTGCAATGACATAGTGGCATAATTGAGCAGCTAATTTGTGCAGCGACATTCTCGTATCCTGCCTGCCATGGGCCAGCACTCAGCTCTTGAACAAACACATTAGTTACAAAATAAGACGCCAACTGTATGTTCTGCTTTCTGTTTTACTCTGCCAGCAAGTTTTTCTCTCAATTTTCCTCTGTCTTTTGGGTAACTTTGCTTCAGCTTTGCAAACAGCTTTTAAAGTGCCAACTTGGCGCAAACTTTTCGCCTCCCTCTCTCTTTAAGCTGGATGAGTATAAGAAGTGCAGCGTGCAAACTTCCGAATTGAATTTTTGCTATTTAAATGTTTTTTTTCCACTTTTATAATTCTCTAACCTTTTAGGGCTGCTCAGCTTGCCACTTAGTTTTTCACATTATTGATATTAAATTATTAAATTGTAGTTGAATTAATAGTTTAAGAAGCCCAAAGCCATTACTCAACTGGCTCTTTAAGCCGAAAACAATGAAATCTTATTTAAAATAAGCCAATAGAAATGAAACTTAAATTAACTTTAAAGAAATTTTTATCAATTTGATTAATTTATTGATTTACAAGTCTTATGTGAGTGCATTTCAGATTCGGTTTTAACTAAATTGATGATTTTTCTTCATATTACTTTGTGGCGCGTTTTCAAAGCCATTTTTCCCACCTCAGAGGTAAGGTGAACTAGGGACAGGCAATGGCCATAGTTTGCAATTTACCATTAAAATTTATTTGCGAGTGCTAAGGCGTCTGGCTGAAATATACGGCCAGTTCTTGGGCTGGCAATAAAAATATTGTTCGTAAATAGTTGCTGTCGACGTCGCAGTCGCAGTCGCTGCTGCTGCTGCTGCCTCTGCTGCTGCTGTTAGATGAAGCGTTTAGAGGCGTTGGGCAACGGGGCGTGGTTATGTTTTACAAACTTCTTGAGCATGTTCAACATGCAATGCTCTGCCAACTGTGATTGTGTGTGTGTGTGTGTGTGTGAGTGTGTGCTTGTGAGAGTGTGTGCGTATGTGTTTGGGACATGTGAAGCGTAAAACCATGGCTGGATTTAGAACTTTATACGTCGGTTGGCAAAAAGTTTAAAGAAGATACGAGTATTAGATTAAAAGTTGCCACAGCCCTGGGTGGACAGTTTAGACAACTTGCCACTGCTAATGCGAGCGGTAACAAGACGCTGCGGGTCAACATAGTAGAAAAACTGGGATGACAAAGCAGAGGGCAGCAAAAGCAATGGAAAGATGAAAGGCTGAGGATGAGAGTAGAAGGAAAATAAGACAAGGCAGAGAAGAAGAGAAGAGAAGAAGATGCCACTAAGTCCTGGACATGTTTTGCAAATTTGCCAGCAAATATGTTGAGCTAAGCTCCGACATAATAGCCATTGCACATCGCCCATCGCCCATTTTCCATTTACCATTTTCTATTTTCCATTTCCAACTGGCAGCAGCAAAGCCTTAGAAGCAAAATGAAAATATTTTCAAGTGAATAATCGGAGCGTGGCGCGTGCCAGCCGAGCAAACAAGTCAAAATAGTGGCAAGTGGGCAAATAAAACAAGCGAATTTGCGAAAATTAAAAGTTTGCTCAACACGTCGGTGCAAATTTACGGCTTTATTTCACAGCAAAACGTAGACTTGGCCAAAAGAAAATCGTTAAACCATCTACCAGCTGCATTCGTGGTCAGGCCAAAAGAGAATAAAAAGCAGTATAGTAAAAAAAATGCTGCAAGGTTGAGCTGAAAATTGAAGCCAGCAACCTTCAGTATGCACCTGGATTGGGCCAGGACTCGAGTCCTGCGAATAAAACATGGCAGGCTGTCCTAAATGCATGGCAGCTCTTTAATATTTAGACAGCTCTCGCCTGGAGAGGAAGACAGAGAGACAGAGAGAAAAGGAGAGCGAGGAAACATTGTTTAAGAGTGAAAATTAAATGAAATCTAAATATTGATTTAAGCAAATGAATTAACAGTAGCCGCCTTTTAAGAAGACAATACTTGTTTAAATACCTAAATCATACGCACTGTTGCCAATATCAAAAGTACTATATCTTTAAAAGCTGACTACACCTAAAATCTCTTAGCAATTTCATTTATTCGTAATTCAATTTCTATTTTCACTTTTTCTTCTTCTTCTTCGTGTGTTTGGCAACAGCTCCACCCGAGTCAATCATCATTCTGGACAGCAAGGGCGCCACAATCATGGATCACACACTTGGACCCTACAATGAAGGCTCCAGCGTGAACGTCACGTGCGTGGCCATTGGCGGTAAGTTCATCCACACGTCTTTCACGTTCCCCCAATCCTCCAGTTACCCCAATCCCACAATTCCTCATCATTCACGTTTCCCCTTCCCTCATTGTACTGTCAACAAGCCAACGAGTGGACGAGTATTTTGCCAAGTGTTGAAGCTGCTTTTTGTGTCTGACAATTAAAAGTGATGAGCATGAAAATGCAGGCAAAGATTTCGCATTTTATTTAATTTCACATTTGCTGAAATGCTGTCGACTGCACGAACCAACAACAACGGACCAACAACGTACACAGAAGGAACACCCAACAATGCCCACACAAATTGCATTGAGAGCACTTGAAAATTGCTAAAAGCCAAACAAGACAACAAATGAAATAGCGAAAGGCACTTGAACACAAACACATACATATCTACTTACAGATATATACACTCTCCCACACATCCATATACACTGGAAAAAAGGAGCTTGGAGCAATTGTGGTTACTAATAGAATCAATATATAAAATTAATAATATTAGTAAATATTTAATTTTATGATAGTCAAATGAAAGAAAACAAAAATTATTAACAGCTTAATTTAATTTGTTTAATTCTTAAATATATTTTGTTAGATTTTTATGATTATTTTTTACTTAAAGAAGATTATTAATATTATACTAAAATTATTTAAATATTAAATATATTTTATTAGATTTTTATGATTATTATTTTAACTTTAAGTACATTATTATTAATATTGTTAGCTTTCTTATTGTATTCTTAGTTCGACCTTTTATTTAAGATTATTGTTTTTGATTCAAGACGCTGGTCTTTTCTCTCAGTGTATACATACACAGGGGCACTTCTTGCACTTGTGAGCACATAAACAAACAGTCAAAGACAGCAGCTAAATCGCTGCCAGCATCTGAGGCTGGGAGTGCGAATGGGTGGCAAGCTCAAGTCTAAGCCGTATAACAAACATATCAGTTGCACACACACACACACACACATACACTCTCACACATAGATATATCCCCCATCCTGTCGACTTGACCCGTTTATTTCATCCTTGTATCCTAGTATCCACATTGAACTCAATAATTTTGCTTTCTTCTTTGCTGCAGGTCGACCACAACCGAGAGTTACCTGGTGGCATGGCAATACAATGTTCAACAGCTCGGGATGGGGGAATCCTCTGTCGGAGAGACGTGTGGGGAACGTGCTATCATTGGCCAAACTGAAACGCAAGAATCTTCACATGCAGCTGACGTGCAAGGCAGAGAATAATAATTTGACAACGCCAATTATCAGCAGCATTGTCCTCGACATGAACTGTGAGTATTGCAATCCCCGTTCTAATTAATTTACTCTTCTCTCAATGGTCTCATGGTCTCAATGTCACATTGTCTCATTTGCTGCAGTGCGTCCTTTGATTGTTAAGCTGCAGGGCGAGAATCGTCCGCTTTCGGCGGAGAACTCTTATCAGCTCAGTTGCGTTGTCATCGGCTCACGTCCAGCGCCAACGGTTACCTGGTGGAAGGGCAGCACCCCCATGAAGAATACCCATGAGATTGTAAGTACCCCCCAACACACACCCTGAGTAGAAGCTGCCACAAGTAGTCGCCTAAGCGTTGATCTGTAAATGGCAGCTCTGGCTTTCAGATAGTAGCTCTATTTACAGGGTATATACATGCAAATTGCAATACTGAGAAGCTTGTTAATTCGTAACCTTCTCCCTCCTCCAAAGCAATCCCACGTCTCGGCACGGTTCGTAGACATGCTTTGTGGTAATTGAAGTTACTTCAACAGCAGTCACGTAGCTGCCTTCAATTAATACCAGGGGAGGGAGAGGGAGAGCGAGAGGTAGCCCAGCTTTAACGACTGGCTATTGCACGTGCCGGTTGGAAAGTTGGTTGCTCCTTTGTTTCGCTTGGCAGGACACACAAAGCCATTAACCGTTTCGCTATCTTCGTACTATATATATGTATTTTGCAGGCCAATCCGGATGGTAATATGACCACATCGGTTCTGACATTCACGCCCACCATCGATGATCGCGGCAAGTTTCTATCCTGTCGTGCTGAACAGAGTATGATTCCTGAATCGGGAATGGAGGATGGCTGGAAATTGGACATCTATCGTGAGTATTGTTTACATTCGACTGCTTTGCTTATTAATTGCGCATTCGAAGACATCAAAGTCACTACAGTTTTGTCTGTCTGAGTCTGAGTGGCATGTAAATTAGTCAACGGCAATGGCAAAGCTAAAGCCACCATGACAAGGTGGCGTATGCTTAATATTTAATTTGGCAGCGCGCAACTTTTTAATGAAAACGAAAGGCAGCTCTCTGTGTCTGTCTCTGTCTCGATATTGGCTTTAAATACTTCCGTCAAAAATGCTGTAAAAGGCAGCGGTTATAATATACTTTTTTTCCAATGTTTTTGTTGTTGTATCTGGTTGTATTTTTTTTGGTGTTTTTTTGTGTGCCAACTTGTGGCAAGTTTGGCAAATTAATTTCCAGCGGCGGCCTGCAAAACTTTGGGCCAAACTTGCAAAACTTTTTAACCCGCCGCAAACACCGCAAGCAGCGAAGCCGACTGCGAAGCCATCTTTACGCTTTTACAGTTTTTCGACCTGTTTGCACAAAATTTAAATGGCAATCCATTCCCCTCCTCCCCCTTCTCCACCTACTCCTGTTCCTCGCATCCGCCTTGCATCGCTTCCGTTTCCTGTTTGCCTTTGGTGCGCGGTTTGGTTGCTTACCTTTTAACTTCTACTCGAATATTTTTTCTTAATATTTACAACTTTTTCCTGCTTCTGGCCCCATTCTATTGAAACTTGTGGTCCATTGAGCAACCTTTTGGCCAGGAATCGGAATAGGGATTGGAACTGGGACGGGGACTGGGACTGAGACTGGCTCTCGGCTTGTTTGCACAATTTGATAGATTGCTTAATAAGCTTAATTGATTCGCGCATTCCGCACAGCAATTTTGATTTAATTAAGTTAAAATTTTACTTGATTAATTCCCTTTCCCTCTCTCGAACTTTTATACCAACTCCGCACACAACAAAAATCTCAGCTGTCCATTGCCACAGCACGTGTAGATTTATTTTGGCACACTTGGCGCTTTTCATAAATAAATTTACGAAATAGAAAACAAGAGTTTTCCGAGCATGGCCCCCCACCTAATTGTCTACACGAAGGACCCGAGAGACTGTGGGCGGGCCACAGGATTTTCACAACTTAAATTGCCTAATTTGTAGGGCTTACAAAGTAATTGCACCGTTGGGCTTCTACATTTTATTTGCTTTACTCTTTCTTTTTTCTCGATGTAATTTACTTGTGTCTTTAAAGTGCGGGTCTTTTTTGAAGTATAAAATAAAATGGCCTTTAAATTCATATTTTAAATACAAAGTAATTATTTATTTAAGAATTTACTAATACTTTATTTAATTTAATACAGACATACCAGTTGTCAGTCTGGAACTGGGCACAAATTCATTGAATGCAACACTGCGTGAAGGAGTTGACGTTTTCTTCGAGTGCAACATTAAGTCGAATCCATGGATCTACAAAGTCAGCTGGCGACACAATGTAAGTACAATTTTTGTTATTTGATTTCCATTTTAAGAGATAATGTTGAGGATTCATCAATATGGTTAATTTCAGCGTTTGCCCGAAGCTAAGTAAGCGAAAATTGAGGACGTTTATTAGACTTATGTTATTATTTTCATTATGCTCCCCATACATAAATTACCTTGAGGCCACATAACAAATCGAAAGCCGCAGCTTCCACCGTCTATTTTTGCCGTTTTTGTAGTGCTTGCAAGAGGCGCCCCACACACATGCCACATAATTGTTGCATATTTTAGAGCTGACAGGCATACACGAAAAAAATCGAGACACACACACTCACACACACCCACATGCCCAGCAGTATATATTGAAATTTATAGAATTTATTATTGAATTATTTAGCTGTAAAAGCACTTAACAATTTATGCAGCATCGGCCCTAAATTATGCAGCAATCAGAGAGCGAGAGGGTGAGAGAAAAGGTATGGAGTTTGTGCCACTGGGCAAGTACGAGTGTGTGTGTGTGTGGCAACATGAAAGTGTTATTAGCCTCAAATTAAATTTATTTCGGTGCACAGTTAGCGCCAAATTGAATTTAGCTCAATAAATTATTGAGCATATCTAAAATTTATCGGCGCGTGCGAATTTTCAATTTTTATCATCGAGTCCAACTAAATTTCTGTCGAATTCGATTTCTCATTGCAGGGCGACATTTTGGAGAATAATCCAGCCGAGGGCATAGTCGTGGCCAATCAGAGCCTCGTCCTGCAAAATGCGAGCAGGGCCAGGACCGGAATTTATACCTGTGTTGGCAGTAATCGAGAAGGCGATGGCGAAAGTAATCCCGTGCAATTGGACATAAGATGTAAGTAGAAGCGATACCAAGAATTTAAGTCAAATGCTCTAGACTGTGACTTGTTGGAATTTCATTTGTTGAATTCAATTGAATTGAAGGAAAATATTATGAGCAGCTAACAGGCATCACAATGCAATTATGACAAAGCCCAAGACACACACACATGTCTGAACAATAAACAAAACCCAAAAGGATAAACCAACGACTTTCATTAGCCTTGCAACATGTTGCGCAAGGCAAATTGATGTTGTCAACCATAAAATAAACAAAAATAGAAAATAGAAAATAGACAAATAGAAAATGAACAAAAGTACAACAAAAGCAAGAAATTGTAATAAATATTAAATAACAAGTCCACAAATTGATTAAACAAAATGATTTGAAAATGTTCATTGCCTGCTTTCAGCTTTCAGCAGGGCAAATGCATTTCTATCTCTCCATCTCTCTGTATATAGTATTTCTGTGGCGAATGAGAACTTTAGACTATAGAAAAGTTGCCAGTTGCCCGTTGCCAATTGTCAGTTGCCAGTTTGTTGCACGCCAAATTGAGCAAAACGAGTCAAACGTGGCAAGCGAGGCAAAAGGAATGCTTTTGTTGTGTTGTGTTGTCTTGTGTACTTGGTTGTTGTTGGTGTTGTCTTGTGTGCCATTTAAACACAAATTGAACTCAAGTCTCGAAATGTTTTGCTTTAATTATGCAAATGCCTTGCCAATTTGCACAGACACGTACTCATTCTCATTCTCTGCCTCTTCATTGCTGCTGCTGCTTCTCTTCCCTTGTCTTCTCTTCTCATTTATTTTCTTTTGGGAACAGTTGCGCCCGTGTGTCGAGCTGGGCAGAGAACTACTTACAGTTCGGGACGACAGGAGACCGTTAAAGTTGCATGCGAAATCGATGCAAATCCCGCGGAGGCAACATACGTCTGGAAATTCAATGCA
The DNA here is from genome assembly GCA_037043535.1 of Drosophila putrida. Classification (NCBI taxonomy): domain Eukaryota; kingdom Metazoa; phylum Arthropoda; class Insecta; order Diptera; family Drosophilidae; genus Drosophila; species Drosophila putrida. The sequence continues at coordinate 4,905,399 of JBAMBI010000065.1, forward strand.
ACTCAAGGCGAGGTGGCCGATATACCAGCATCCCTGGTGGCTGTCGACCGTGGTCGCAGTGTTGCCCACTACACACCCCAGACGGAGAATGTAAGTATTCATTCAGTCCGAGTCCAACTGGTTCACACACAATGGGATCATATAAATCACTCCATGCTGCTTTTACACCCTCTCTGTAAAAACGGGGGCGGGGGCGGGGCAGTACATAATTTTCCAAACGAATTGCGGTTTTGAATTTTCAATTAAGGTTGAAAAGGTGTGTCGGCAAACGCCGCATTGCATGCATAAATTAAGTCAACGAAATGCCATTGCATTGTCATTCACATGCACACACTCTTCTCTCTTCTTCTGCATTCACAGGACTATGGCACACTGTTGTGCTGGGCCAGCAACGAAATTGGCGATCAAAGTGAACCCTGCGTATACACAATAGCCCCAGCAGGTGAGTACATATCTGAGCATGCAGGAAAGGAGTATCACTCCTCCTCCTCTCTATCCTCTCTTATCCTTCTCTGCCTGTGGCTCGCGTGTTTGTCCCTTTTTGCTTTCATTTCCGGACAGTGGCCAAGAGTCCGTTCAATGGTTTAGTAGAGTGTCGAATATAAAGCGCAGGAAATATAGGAATGTCAAAGCAATAGAACAAAGAGTTCTAGTTCCCCTTAAAATATGAAATTCAAAAGACTCAAAGTAATACTGAGAGTACATAAACTTAATTTTGCATTTTAGATCATCATCAAATTAGATTCTTTTTTTTAAATTAATGTGTTTATCATTTATCAGCGAATATAATTTATTAAAATAAATATTCAAACTGAGAATATGTGGAAATCAACAAATTAAAATTTTAAATTAAATTACAATTTAACTCCACAGTTCTAGGGTATCCAGTTTTCGTTCAAAGTCTTTCTTCACTCCCTTAGAGTCTGGGTTCTCAGTCTGTTTTTGTTTATGTTTAGTTTGGAAGGCAGCTGGCAGACCGCTGTGCAGATTTGTTGATGACTTTGGCACTTTTGGTGCTTTGCCGGATTAGTCAAAAAGTTGTTACTGTTGCTGTTTTGGATTTGCTGCAGCAATAGTTGCCACAGCTGGATTGTGGCATATTGATTTTGGAAGTCACATTTTTATGCAGTACAGCAGCAGCAGCAGCAGCAGTTGCAAATCAGTCACGCGGCACGTGCAACTTTGGCAATTTGTTGCTTGACTGCTGACCCAATGATAACTAGAAGTTGAATGTGAATCCGAATGTGTATGTGTATGTGAATGTGAATAATAGTAAACCATTGAATTTCTGTGCTTGGACAGGCGAACCGGATCCATTGCTAAACTGTACGCTGCTCAATCAAACATCGTCGGGCTTCCAAATCGAGTGCATCGAGGGCTTCGATGGCGGACTACAGCAGGACTTTATCATGGAGGTTTATGTGAATGGAACGACACGCTATCCAAAAATTTACAAATCAAAGTGAGTAGTAGACGGAGATCTCTGAATCACACGGTGTGTGACTTTTGCATTGGAAAACAAAGCTCAACGAGGCATGGCAACGCACACGAGGACAAGCCTCCTCAAGCCTCCTTTAGTCTCCTATAGCAATGCTCATTTATCGTTCTCGTTCTTCTTCTCCAACTCCATCTCCAACTCCAACTCCATCTCCACTTTGATTGTGGTTCTTTTTGCCTGGGACATTCAAATATCGATTCGACGCGCATTACATGGACACATGGACACGACAGGAAGCCGTACTTTGAGGTGAGCGGTCTGGTGCCAGGGATGGGATACAATGTCTTCCTCATTGCGCACAACAGCAAGGGACGCAGCAATGCGACGATATTACAAGTCTATACACTGAAGGATCCCGAAAAGCAAACGGGTGAGTTGTCAGACGGGAAGGGGAAGGGGAATTCCCCATTCACAAAGAAGGACTGCGGGTGCGTGTGAAGAGCCAAATGGGTTTGCAATTTCATGCATGTCCTGGATAAGGACTATCCTGTAGGTAGGCCTGTAGTCGTTGCCTACAAATTAATTGCCATTGGTTTTTCCCAGCTTGAATGCAGTTACAGTTGCTCATGGCTCTCTGGGCATGACATTTGGTTTGATTTGTCTTTTAATTTGCTTTAAGTTCTTTGCTTTCTCTAACATTTCCGTTTCTTAACCGTATTTTTCTTACTTTTCTTTCGCTTTGGTTGCATGCTTTCAGTTCAAATAACATTTACCAAGTCTTACCAAGCTCTTAAGCCTGCTTATGGCATAACAACAAAAACAATAACACCGACTGCAACAGCAACAACAACATCAACAACAACATCAACAACAACAACAACAACCGCAAGGCCAACAACAAGTGATTGTGTTTGCGAAGAAGATGAGTTTATGGGCTTGGGCAATGGGGCGTATGATGAAGGTAGTGGCTACTTTCACCTTAAGATATTTATTTAGCCCTCAATTAATGTTTATTTGTTTTCAAAACTATGTTGTTTAATTTTATTACTATTCTGTTACTGTCATTATAAATATATTTAATATATATACACTTTATAATTTTGATTTTATTTTAAAACTAACTAACTAAATTGATGTTTATTTAATTTTTTATTGTTTCTACTTTTATTTTCTATTGTTTAATGGTATGTGTTCATTATATCAATTCTGTTTATTAATAAAATTTATATTTTATTATTGAGTTTACATTTGTTTTAATTTTATATAATTTTACCATCACTTTATTTGGTTGACTTACTTTTGCTTTTTAAATATCTACTTTATTTATTTTATATATTTCAATCGATTTTCAAAGCAAGTTCAAATGAATTCACATTTTTCACTTTTATTATGTTTTGATTTAATTTGATAATGGTAACATTTATTTTGTTTGGTAATCAAACTATAAAATCAGAATAATTATATTTGGTTTTATTTACGTTTAATTTGATTTTAGCAATTGGATTTTAGTAAATCTCTGTATTATTTTTAAGTTTAATATATTTTTGAATTCACTCACAAGCTTTGCACACAATTTGAATAATTTTCTTTCCCTTTAAATTTGCCTAACGAAGACCGCACAATAAATCCGGACGAGTTTTCGAGTAACTGTTTCTGTTTCCGACTTTGGCTTTGGGTTTTGGCTACTAAAAATGCTCGACATGCCGCCGGCGGCTGAGACAAAAATTAGCAACCTTAACACTGAGCGGCTTACAACGGACCACACACACGTACTGCACAACATACACACACTAACACACACACACACTAACACATATGCAGCTCATTAAAGCAACACTAAATTCAAAGCACGTGCGGCAGGAACTGGAACCGACAACAAAAACACAACAACAATAATAGCAACAACGAGGACAGGGACTGGGACCGACAACGGAACGTAGTTAGCAGCTCATAAAACAATGCAAAGATGTTAACAAAAAAACAAAAAATATATAGGGAAGGCAGAGTGAGAGAAAAAATGGCTAGAATAAAGGCAGAAAAATATGCAATGCATTCTCGAAAAATTATTATAGCACACGCTTATTCTACGAAATTTTCTCTTGCTATTTTTTTGCTGCTTCGTCTGACCATCTGTGGAAATGTCTGACAGACCAATCGTTGGCCTATGTGCCGGTCATGGAGGACATCCGGCCATTTCTTGGAATTCTCGCTGGCATTCTGGGCAGCATACTTCTGGTGGCCATCATCATTGTGATTGTGGTGCGGGTTCGCGGCTCATCGGGACATGATCGTAATAATTACTCGCATCCGGGAAACGGGAACAGCAGCACGGCCAACGGCAATGGGAACCTCGGCATTCTTGGTAGCAATAACAATGGAAGCCTGGGCATCGGTACTTTGGCACACAATGGGGGCCAATCAGTGCAGGATATGCATCGCATTGGTCGGGAGACGTGTCATGTGACGAGTAGCCTGGACAGCATTGATAAGAATCCGGACATAATACCACAAGGTAAGCTCCTGAATGTCCTTGACAATTGTCTGGGCTACCATAGCCATAACCATAACCGTTAACATTTCGATTTCGATTTGGCATTCGACAGATGGACACGATGTCGACGATGAGTGGACAACAAAGGGTCACAATCGTGCCTATGCAACGGCTGCATTGGCCGAACAGAATGCGGTGATTACCTCAACCACATATGATCACATTATGCCCACGTATGCGGTGGTCGATAAAAAGTCTGGTCCGCCAACGGCTCATGGCCAGTATATACAGTATAATACGCTTATACCTGTTAGCAAAATGGGCGCTTATGCCAATCAACAGCAGCAGCATCAGCAGCAGCATCAACAGCAGCAACATCAGCAGCAGCAGCAGCAACATCATCAGCAGCAGCACCAGCAGCAGCAGCAACAGAAGGTGAGTTATGCCCGGCTAAGGTCTAATCCGCACTTAGCCGGCAGTCAAACATTTAACCTTTTACAAGATGGTTGCCATGGCATCGTTGGCAGCCATCTTAATTTATAGCCACGACAGGTGGCCAACCTATGCAGAGGTGGCAATGGTCAGTCAGTATCCGCAAGTAAACGAAACGAGAAACGAGAAACGAGAGTATGCCATATTGTTGCTTGCCCCTGTTGCTGTTGCGCATATTTTGGGTTAAGTGGTTTTTATGGCCAGCAAACAGTTCATTATTTAAGCCACAATTGATGGGCGCTTAACGGTCAGCCAAACAAACCGAGTCCGAGCAGAAAAAGAAACGAAAACTTTACTCGATAACCACCACCTGCAGTGAATTCAAAATAGTTTATTTAATCCATTTAAATGTTTTATGTGAGCACACTCACTCACACATTGACCTCAGCATGCAATTAGTTAACTGCAAACAATCTGTGATGATTTCCAAAATACCAGCAATAATTTTAGCGGTTCTTTGGGGCAACACCTACTACAACTACAACATAGCAATATGTTATCGTTGGGTGTGAGCCCAAGGATAATTTCAGACCAAAATCGTTGCTAGCTAAATCGGTGAAGGTCGCGCAGATAAATAGAAAACAACGACCGTAAAGAGGGCGTTGCAAAGTGGCAGTAGGAGGAGTGGCAGCAGCAGCAACAGCAAAACCAACATAATTTGAAAATCATTTAAGTAGAAATTTTCTGTGTGTATGCGACGCCCACTAACAACAACAACAACAACAATAACAACAACAAGGACAAGCAGCAACAGCAACGGCAGCAGCTGTAGCAATATAAATTTTCCATTTGCGAATTTAATAAAAATAAGTTGCAGGCGGACAGGCGGACCAGACTAGGGCCAGAGAGAGCTGAAACATCGCTAAGGAGCAAAACCCAGCAACAGCAAAAGGATCCGCGCATTTTCTATCTCTCGTTATATGTGTGAATGTGGTTGTTGTTCTCCATCTGCTTCTCCATCTCATTCTCCTTCTCGTTGTTGTCGTTGCTGGCAAACTCAAAATGCAATAAACGGCAAGTGTGCAGTGTGGCTCGACTCTCTGTTGCAGCTGCTAACTGGAAGTGCTGGTTGCTTACAGAGGGCAGGTTGAGAGATAACCAGACACATTAGGAACAGACACTGCATGTGAGATTCTACATTCTACAGTGACAGTGGGCGTGGCCATGCCTATCGCAGTTGTGAGCCACTTAAAGCAAACAAACTTAGAGGTGTGAAAAAAACACAGCAAAACTCTCTGATTTATATGAGTACAGATTATGGGATTAAAGTACAACTTTAATGAGTTCAATTTAAGGACAGCAATTTTATTGCACAATAGGTTCAAAAAATAATATTAAATTTGATATTAAGAATGATAGAATGTCTTTTGTATTCTGTGTATCTCTTGCCCAACAGGCCACTTGGTAATTATGCAACTGTCAGGCAAACTGAAAGTGATTGACTCGACTATCCATCTCTATCTCACTAACTCCCTCTCTCTCACTCTCTCACTCCATCTGTCTCTTCACAGACTGAGCTCAGCTATAGCGAGTTGACAGCCCCACTGGTGGGCAGCGCCGTCGGCGTCCAGCGTTTGACGCCTTATTGCAGTGCCACCTTGGGACGTCCAAGGCAATCGGAACTGAAGCGAGCCGAGCCGAATATCTACTCCCAGGTAAATGTTATGATGGATGATGAAATTTTGGCTGACTGGCAGGCGGCCACAGTGTCCGGCAACAGTTATGTGGCAGGCGCTGTGGTCGATAATGTGGGCGGGGCCGGCCCTCTTTTCATGCAGGGCTATGCGACGCGTGTTTAAATCAATCTATTTGTATTGTAGTGTTGTTTAGTTTTATGTTTGTTTGTTATCTTTTGTTAATTTCAATTTTTCATTTATACCATTGCTTTAATAAATTTCGAAATGAAAAACTTTTGTTATTATTGCATCTGTGCAAAGTATGTTGCACTTCATTTATGGATGCAGCAGCTTTTCCGTTGCCATAAGATTTTTAATTGCATCTCAAAAGCTGGCGGAAAATCAATTACACTCAACTCATAACTCATTTGCAGCTGGCATAACTATAAACTGACAGCTGGCAGACACACACAGAGAAAAAGCCAGCTATGAAATTGCAGATACGAGTATTCTTCTTTTCTCTGGGCAAACACAGTATTACGCATACGCAGCGTAACACAGAATGACTATTGATGCCTACGGTTGTTCATGACTGGAACATAGAAACTTGACTCTAAACAGAAGCAGCAAATACATCGAAATGAGGGGCATCTAAATTTGTATACTCTAGTGCAAGATGCTTAACACTGGATATATGCAAATTGATAATGGTATTTGTGAGAGAGAGAGAGAGAGATTGCTATATTCCTAATGATTTTCTAAAGCAAACGACAACTTAAATTGTAGATACTCCTATCGGAAGTATGGGTTATCTACATGCTAGAAGGTTAAGGGATTCAATTAAAATTTGTCATGTGCCAGGACAAGGCCAGGACAAAAAGTTCATGTACCAGTTTTGCTGGACATTCAATGGTGTTCCTGTTTCAGTTCCTGTTCCTGTGGCTCTTTGTCTATGGTTCGCTTTGATTTGCACAATTATTGTAATGACTTGAGTTATGTTCATGTTGTACTCGAACATTTGTAGTTGTGAATGAATGTGGCTCTGGAGGGTGCTGCTCTTAAAATGCACTTAAGCAGTGTGTGAGGGTGTGTGTTGTTGTTGCTGTTGCCATGGAACATTCTCAATGTGCACACAGCAAACAACTTTTATGGGCCAACAAAACGGCAATAACAACAACCAGTTGTAGTAGCTGCAGGAACAGCAACAGAACAGAACAGCCATGGCAACCATTTACCTAATGACATTGTATGGCTTTATTGTCATTTATCGAAAAGTTGTACACGACACAATTCTCTCTCTCTCTCGCTCTCTCTCTGGCCAGAGGGCAAAAATGTTTGCCGTTGATTTCAGTTTTTAGTTTTCAGCTTTCAGCATTTAGTTTTCTGTTCTATTTTTTTCTGGCAATTATTTTAATTCGATTATATTTGTACTTTGTGTTCCCGCAGTTGATGTTGTGTTCTCCCGTTTGTTTATTTTTCCAAGTTTTCAAATTGCGCTTTGCGGCAGAGTTTTTGCCATTGGGGCTACAGATTGGTAAAAGGGGTCAGAAAGGAATAATTTAATCAGCTTTGAGTTTGCTATTGAACAAAGGGTATATTTACGACGAGTCAATTCCCATTTAATGTTTTGCAAGAGAAATGCAATTAGAAAACATAAACTTTTAATGTCAATTTAATAAGTAAGAATTTTTAAACATTTCCCCAACTTTTAATTGATAAACAATGTGTTTTTTTATACTCATTTTGTTATGCATTATTTATTTATTTATTGGCTTTCTCGTTCTGACTGAGATCTGTGGCGTTCACTTTTAATTTATTTAACGTTGAAAATTAATTTCATTAAAAGCACGTTGAGAGCATTAAGACAACAACATAAATTGTGGCCACACATTCGCACACACAGATACACATACATGCATATACTTATACGTGGGTAAGCGTTATAAATATGCGTCGTACAAACATTTGGACAACTCACACACACACACACACTTACACTCCCACAACCCCAATGGGCAATTATTGTTGCTCTGTAAATGGGAGAGGAATTCGTTGGCTAAATAAGCAGCAATGGTAACTAGCAGCAAAAACAACATTCACAAGAATAATAACAAAACCGAGCATCAACAACAATTACAATAACAAAAGTCCTAGAGCCAACCACCTTGTTGGCGGTACCAACAATACATGTACATTGTACACACACACACACGCATGCGTACACATATTCACAAAGTCAGTCAGATACTCACACATACATACACAACTTCGCTACTTCATACTCTCTATTTACCCATCTCCACGTTTACATCTAGCGAATATATTAATTTGAGTGTGTAAGTCAACAAAGCAGCCACTGTAATTAGGGCCACGCGACCAGCGAGGTGTGCTTAGCAAGTTATCAGACTAACAAATTTAACGTAAAATTAATTATGTTTCTAAATTATTAGATATATTAGCAGATAAATATGTAAAATCATTCTATTTTAATAATCCTGAGCTTGTATTCCTTGTAATGCTATTTAGTTAATTTATATTTCTATATATATTTATCATTATTGTTATGAATATTAATGTTTTACATTTTAAATAGTTTTTAGTTTGTATTCTTTGAAAGAATTTTAGTATAGTCATTATATTCGTTTTTATAAAATTAAAAATATCATACAATTTTAATGCAATTATTTTTATATTATTTATACCTAATTTTATTTGTTTTAATTTAAATAATTTAAGGTCCCTAAAAATAAATATAATATATTTTATTCACTTTTATTTTCACAAGAAGTATTTTAAGTGCAATTAACAGAGCCGAGGGATTTCTTTTGATATTGTTTAAAAGCTGTGCTGGATTTTTATCTAGATTTCATAAAACAAGTTGCAGAAAATATTGCATTTATATGCCAAATAACATGTTTATTATTTTAATTAAAAGTCAAATTATTTCAGTTGTTTCAGTAATGTAGCCCTGGTTAGTCAAATAGTGGCATAACCACAAAATGTAAATGATATACATAGCTCACGGTAAACAGCTGTTGCAGCTCGAGAATAAACACAATCTCACAAATTCATGTCCAACTTTTCGCATATAAATCATTACATTACTCTCTCCTTCTCTCGTTCTCTCTCTCTCTCTCTCTCTGTCTCCCTATTGTCTCTCTCCCTCTTTATCATGCGCACACGTATACAGATCGATCTGGCACATCATCCAATGTACTCAACGAGTCCCATGTTTGGAACGAACAGCACCATCACCGGTGTCACCATGTCACATCCATCACAATTGGCCACCTTCTCGCCGACGCCGCCTCCTCCTATATTTGCGCACAGCGTGGTCACCACCAGTGATGGTCTGTTGCAGCCAGTGACGTGCATGGGAGTGGTGTCCACATCTTCGGCAGCAGCGGTCGGCAATGGACCCGTCCAGCAGCAGCAGCAGCAGCAACATGCAACGCCAACCGGCGTTGGCGTTGGCGTTGGCGGAAACGGAAGCATAGTTGGCGTTAACGTCGGCGTTGGCGTCGGCGTTGGCATGAGCCTTTATAGCAGCGATGTGGTAAGTGTCAGTTTGATGTACTTCTAGTCCTAGTCCGGCTGGTAGTTGGTCGCTGGTTGCTGGTTGCTGACTACCGACTGCCAACTTCTGGCTGCTTGTTGATAGCAACCAGTGGAAGGCAAGTCGCTTAATGTCCAAAACGTTGAAAGCATCAATATGCAAAGTGGATTTTCGGGTGGGTGGCCTCAAAAAGAAGGAAGCAAACATTTATCTTTGGCCACCCCCAAACCCATTCCCATTTCTACTCCCACTCCCGAATATTCTTTTGTGCCCTTTTATATAAATGGCAGCCACTGGGGCAGAAAATGGATTTTTGCGGTTGGTCTGATAACTGCTCAAGGGATTGCTCTATAATATGTCTTATGAGCCGAGTACTTTGCTGGAAAGCTTCTCAAGGTGGTCAACTAAATACGAAATTTATTGTGATAATTAGACTAATGTTTATTTTAGCCTTAATTCACAGTAATCATAATAATTATCAAAGAGTCGCTTACCACTTTACAACTCTCTTGATGCGTGAAAGTTTAAATATTAAACTCAAATTTAACGGCAAAAGTTCAAAGCGGTAAATGACCTCAGATTGTGCATAAAAATGACAGCCGCAGTATTATAATAAAAAAATGCATTAAGCTACGGTGGAGCAAGCTCGACAGTAGGAGACCCAGTACTTTTTGAGTGTAATGCGATTACTACAGATTATTTCAGTTTCAAAAATTTCCATAGATGGCGCCACTTCAGAGATTGATTTTGCCCGTAACATTGTTAGTTGAATAACTTCCGCGTTTATCATCCGATTTGGACGAAATTTGCTGGATAGGTTGAAACTATAGTCTGTATTATACATACTAAAAATCAAGGCGCTAGCATTAAAGGTGCTCTTGTAATTCGACTTGGAACTTTTGTATTTTGATTTGCGGGGGCGGAGGGGGGCGTGGCAAAAATCTAAAACAAACTCGTTCAATGCAAGATATAGATGTACCTACGTGCCAAATTTGGTGTCTCTAGCTCTTATAGTCTCTGAGATCTAGTTACTCAAAAAAGGGACAGACGGACAGACGGACAGACAGACAGACGGACAGACGGACAGACGGACAGACGGACATGGCTATATCGACTCGGCTGTTGATGCTGATCAAGAATATATATACTTTATGGGGTCTGCCACGCCTCCTTCTGCCTGTTACGCACATTTTTTTTGCACAAACGTAATAGACCCATTTGTACTTTTTTAAAGTACTGGGTCTAAAAATAAGAAAAAACAGTCGCCGTCAGTTGCCCTCTCCCAATCATCCTCTCTCTCTCTCTCTCTCTCTGTGTCTATCTCTCACTGTCTCTTTCACTCGCATTGTGTCATTTACTCTATAAATATGCCATTATGTGTACACTTGGCGACGCGCATTGCGTTAGTCCTAGCGATGGCGACTGCTGCAGGCTCAGGCATTGCCGCCATTGCATTGTCCTTTCGCTTTACTGAATATTCGCATTACACGAACTGAGCATATCTATCTCTGTCACTCTTGTAGAGAGTACTTTTTTTCTCTGCAACAGTTTCATGCTTAAGGACACTGCGGTGTGGCAACTTTTGACTCTAATGATTGCAATTATTATGGCCCGCAAAAAAAAAAGGAAGAAGGACCAACACCAGCAACTGAATTTACAATGTTCTTTTTCCCTCCTTTCTGACATTGCCTTTTCTTCAACGCTGAATGACTTGTTGTTGCTATTATGTATGTGTGTGTATGTGTGTGTGTGTGTGTGTGTGTGTGTGTGTTTCCCTGGAGGTTTTGAAAAATGCAAGCCAAAAGGCAGCGAGGCGCACAGAGCAGAGACCAAAAACACAGACCCAAAAACCAGAGTCAGTACCCGAAACCAGAACAAAGAGGGCATGGGCAAAGACGTGGACATGGTTTTGGGACTGGCGTCTGAATGTGACTGTTGCGGTGTTGCTCTGGGAGTTGGCGACCAGCAAATGGTTAGATTTGGCACAGCGGTACACTGAACGAAACCAAATAACACGCATACGCCCCGTTATTTGAGGCAGTCCTTACACTGCCCACTTTCCTGCCAATGCGATGGGCGTTGGGCGATGAGACGTATTCGGGTAATGCGAATTCGTAATAGCTCCGGGTACTCAAATAATGCGCGCCTCGTTAATTTTAAAACAGAGCTCTTTACTGTTTCATGTTTTCGATGTCGATGGCCATGGCCCACGCCACTTAGCTGTCTGTTATTTCATTTCTCATTTCTCAATTTTTCCCCATTTTATTTCGACTTTTTTATTGCTCTCAACTTGTCATTGTGTCTACGATACCCAATGGATTTGTTATTATTTAATAGCAAGGGGTATATGCACAGTTTGTGAAAGTCTTTTAAAAGCAAAGAAACATAATTTAAGATAATTTATTTACCCAAGATTAAGTTCATAGTTTATTGTCAGCACTCAAATGAAATGAAGATACGAAAGAAATTGTTTTCTCAATATCAATATCATTTTCAATTTCATTTTATTTAACAGGCCAAGCCACAACTTTTAAAGACCGTGCCCGAAGAGCTGCATCATCAACTAAATGGCGAGGAAGTGCTCATTACCCAGGATCGCAATCATGGAACGGGAACGAGATTTTGACGCTAGATGAAAGACGAGCCAATCATATAAGCCAGAAACAAATCAAAAGAGAAATAATAATAATAATAATGAGAAGAATGATTAGAGAGAGAGAGAGTGAGGAGAGAAATGCGAGAAATAAAAATGTATCGGGGGAAAACTAGTGAAAATTGACTATAAGTTATGTGATGTGGGCGGATAGAATTTAAATCTGAAATCGAACTGCCGCCAAAGCATTTAGTGGAATTGGACGAATTGGTGGGAAAGGGAAGAAGATATAGAAGAAAGGTACTGAAGAATGTGTAGCACTTTTTAAAGCAGCAAGGAAATGCGTCGAATAATGTATAAAATTTCTAAACAATAAACTATGCATGTAAAATGTCTAAAAAAAAACGCGAGCTAAGCGCTATGAAAACTATAAAGAACTTTTTCGCTGAATTTAAGAGCCCGTGTAAAAAATTGAATACTAGCATTTAGAGCTCTAATTAATATTCAATTCATTTAAAACGATAATTAACTTAGCTGTACGATGTGAACACTGAATGAATTGTTAATGTATTTTTAAATAACAGCTTTAAGCGCCAGAATCTAGAAAACTTTTAGCTAAGTAAATGAGAAACTGTAAGTCAAAGTGAAAGTGAAAGCGAAAGCGAAACAGAATGAGAATGAGAAAGTGAAAATGAATGGTATAACAAATTGATTATTGTTGTTATTTTATGTTTATGAGTAAAAAGAAAAGCCTCCAAAGGACATTAACATTTAGCTTCATCTTAAGGCATAAATAAAATTTATTAAGTAAATCAAATTCGTCTAGTCCTAAGGCCCATTTAGCATAGCGTACAAAGGAAATGTAATTACCAGATTTGTTTACATACTCGTAAATGCATAAAGAATTTAAAAGCAAGCTCAAATAAGTGAACTAAATAATAAATGGTTAACTTAACAGAAATTAATTCAATTTAGCAACAAAATGTTTGCATTTTATACGTAACACAGTGAACGAAAAAAAACCCCAACAAGTTGGTGGTACAAAAAAAAGGGATGAATAACTAAAAATCTAACACATAAATACTAACAATAAATGGGAAGTAATTAATTCATAAAAACTATAAGCAACTGCATGTAAAATATTTAACTGAAGACATTCGAAAGAAATGTATTTAGCAACTAAGTTAAAAATTTATAAAATAAATAAAAATAGTTAATAAATTTAATTTAATAAAATGTATTATTAAAAAAAACTCATCGCTCTTTTTATTTTACTTAGGGAGAGTATTTTGTGTAGTTGGGGCAACTTTTTTGAAGGGGTCATTGACCTGCAATTGAACCTTGCTGAACGCCGCCTGCGATGACAAACATTTCGGAGGCTGCAATTTGATGTTCACAAACATTTTGCTAACCGTAGGCGGTCCGCTGTGGGCGTGGCCCCAGGGCAATGGGTGTGTCCCACATATATATTATGGGGTGTGCGTGTGTTTGTGTGTGTGTGTGCGTTGTTGCAAATGGCAAATATTGACAGGGCGCGTGTACAAACACACGGAAACGGAAGTCAAGCTGAGCGACACGACCACAACGACAACAAGTACAACAATGAGAACAAGTACAACGACAACGACAACGGCAACGAGAAACGACAACCTACAAACGACAACGACAACGACAACATTGCCGATACATCGTTCAAAAATTGTCAGCCATGTAAATTTTGTATGCGAAAGCACTTAACACCATTTTCGCTTAAGCAGTGCAAACAGACAGGGACTCAACTAAACAGAACAGAACGGAACAGAAGGATAGTGCCGAAGCTCGAGGGACAGCAACTAACATCGCCAGGTGTAGACAGGAAGTCTGTACCAGCAATCGTTATCGGGGCTGAGGGGCATATCATCAGTAGACATCATTTATGACTAGGCCTACATGGAAAGCAAATTATGCAAATTTCGACCGCAGCGTCGATGACTTGTAAATTTTGGTAGCGCAGTTCGGTGGAAACCTGTTTAGATGTGAAGATATGCCGAGAACACACACACACACACCGCATTTGAGTGCCACAGGATAGATGCAAATATTTGGTATGATATAGATACCTGCACTTACGCCTCAAGCATCGGCAGCTTAAGCAACAGCAAAAGCAACAGCAACCAAATTAATTCGGTCACATGTCAAAAGGTAAAGCCACAGACCGACCACAGTATGGCGCAGGATGGAATAGAATGTAACACGCTAAATGGATATTAATTAATCAAAATTCGCTACATAAATTATAAATTAAAAGGTTGTTTATGCTCGTCATCAACGTTGCTGTTGCTGTTGTTGTTGTTGTTGTTGTTATTTTGGGTGTTGCCTTTAAGCGTCATCAATCAAGCGGCAATTAAGCGAGACAAAAGTTGAGCATTCCTGGGGAATGAACCTTTTTATTTATTATCATTTTATCTATTATTTTGAACGAGCGAGCGAACGAGCCTGATGACATAAAAATAGCATTTCATTGTATTCTAAATCACAAATAAATATTTCAAATGAATTGCAATGTGATTTTTATTTGGATTTTATAGCTCCGGTCTGCACACACACACACAAACACACATACAAAGTGCAAAAATATATTTCCATTTTTATGACAGTGAAATATATAAAGTAGAGAACAATACAAAAATTTATACCATTGGAAAAACACAATAGCTGCAGTTGTTCCTCCACAAAAAAAAAAGAACTTAAGCAATACAAAATGTTTTATTGAAAATTTTTAAGCTACGTATACGTAATTTTAATGGAAAAATTACAAAATTAACATTGTAGTTCTTTTTATTTTTGAAAACATCTAATGGCTTTATTGGATGATCTATCCCGCAAGGTCCTTGATGAATTTTAAATAGCTCACAATTATACATAGATTTCGTAAAAATTTAAGTTACTTCTACTGAAGTATTCACATTTTTTATGTGGCACATAAAATGCAATCTTCATTGCCTTCACTGTTCAATGAATGAGCTTCGTTCACTCTGTCAGATAGATTTGAGTACTCGTACTTATAGTTTTTTCCTATGACTCAATTTTAGTACCCGCCATTCAGAGCAGTTGTATTTTGCGGTTGATTTTTATTAGGCGAATTACTATATCCTTCGCTTTCTCCCCCCATTCTCCACCTCTCTCTTTTTGTGTCGCTGACTGTCGCTGGCTGTCTGCCTTTGCGTTGGTTGTGGAATCCAACGATGATAAATGGCAAACACAGTTCGCTTACAATTTGTAATTGTTAGAGCGCATTGGCAAAGTTTTCATGTATTTATGCAACATTTGTTTTTAATTGATTGTTAAAAATGACAAACGACTTTCGGTCTGTGGCCAGGCCGTGTGATTTATGCGATTGTCGAGCTAATAAAACGGCTTCAAAGTGTGCGAAAAATGCAAAATGAACGTCATGCAATTAAGCGCATTTTTTTTTGGCTCTTGCACACTTAAGCCGCCATTAATGCAACTTCACGGCTTTCTTTCCTCCGTATCTCTGTCTCTCTGTGTGTCTGTCCCTCTGTCCGACCGTCTGTCTGTCTGTATGTCAGCCATTTTGTTGAGCACACTGCAGCTGGTTGATTTATAAGCCGACACTTACAACAGAAACGACAACGACAACGACAACGACAACAACGATGGCCTCGACGCGACGCGAGGCATTTTCAGTTGACCACTGAAATTTTCTTACCACTCTGATTTATTTACATTTAAGCAATTTCATCGCCCCAGCCATTGGCCATTGAGTGTGGGGCATGAGGAGGAGATCAGTGGACAAACGCCATCCGGAAATGCACAGCATTGCAAGCGGAAATTGGCAAGCAGTTGAGCCAAAAGGGCGCATCTCATGCCCTTTACCCTCACCCCCCCATTTCCCGACTCCCCACGTCTGTTGCCACCAGCAAAAGATTAATGTAGCCGCTTTTATTGTTCGGCCAGTTTGGTCACTTGCCGAACATTTGGTACAATTTATTATAAATAAAAATGACAGAGTCGCAGAGAATAAAAATAAATAGAATATATGAGTAAAGTAAGGTAAAGCAATAAAGAATAAGCATTACTTTAGAGCTAACGATTAACTTTTAATCAACAATTGACAGCTTTATAGATAAAGGATTCTTTTGAAATTCAATTAGTAGTATAGCAAGTTTAGTGAGCAGTTATATACACTTTTATCTCATTGATTTGTCTGGCAACCGCAACCCGATTTGAAAAGCACACCACGCACCACAAAACTGAATTGCCAGCAAATAAACAGGCAGCCACAAGGCAACATACGATATAATGTGCAACAAATCTACGCAAATTTCATGCAAACAAATCCATTTTAATACGACTGCAGACACGCACACACACCCATTTAAAGGGGTAGAATTGGAATGGGGCATACATTTAGGTGGCAACACCTTTGTGACACACGCAGCAGGCAGGCAGGCAGCTAACAACATTCGAAGGTTAAATAAATTGCCAAGCGACGTTGTCAGGAGGCAAACATATGCCCAGGCACCGGCAGCCATAAATATTTGGGATACCGAACCGAACCGAAAAGAAAAAAAGGGTTAAATAAGGATGGTAGAGAGACAAATGTGACGCACATTTACATAGAAAGTACCTGGCGGTGCACATTTCCTGTCTTTCAGCTCTCCCTGATTCCCCCTGATTCACCCCCATTTCCGGTTAATATGGCGGCGTCAAAACAACATTAAACATGAACCGACCTGGAACGCATGCCGGCAACCGGAAGTGAATATAACACGCACTGCGTATACGTAATGCTCGTTGAACATAAAATTTGAAAAGCGAGAGGCACGAGGTAGTCCCGCTTTGGGTTTGCCCTTTTATGCCCCATATCGAGGCATGCCCCACAGTTTGCAAATTATTTTTTTAGTACTTTATTCAATGCGCATTAGGCGCACACTCAGCTTTGGATTTTGGGTTCAGTTGAGAATCAGAATCGAGTTGGTCGCGGATTTAAATCGTAAATAAATCGTAAAGATGCGGGTGAATGTGACGAGGTTTCTTTCGTTCTCTCTCAGGAATTGGGATTGACAGTGCTTTCGGTGTGTGTCCTTATGTGAATACAAAAAACTAACTAATGTGGCCCTTTTAATTTATGTTGAATTTTTTACATCTTTTGCGTGTGAATGGGGAGATTCATTCAGTTCTTGAGTGCGATGATAAGGTTTTCAAAGTGATGGTAATTTATATATATCTTTTTCAAAAATAAAGAACGAGAACAAATGTGCGCACGTGTGCGATGAAAGGATGATGATGTCCAAAAAGGATGGAAAGGAGATAAACCTGAACAAATGTGGAATTGTTTACTTACGCGTGGAGATTAGCTGCGCATTCAGATTTTTTTATGTAAACACAGAAGACTAAGCAGCGCTTTCAAGTAAAGCAAAGGTAATAAAAAGAAGAATTATTTTTGAAAATATCAAAATTTCCAAATCATATTTAGTTTAAAAAATAATTAATCAACATTTATTAAATCTAAATTACTGCATGTAATTTATATGATAATTATTGTCAAATTTCATATAAAATTTAAATTGGTTTTCTTCTGTGTTCGACAATTGTTAAAACTTAACTAATGGGCTAACCGCAGAGTTGTTATATTGTCAGTCAATTGGCTAATTTGTTATGTGAAATTCATTTGGCATTTTCATTATTTTGATTGAATGTTTGCATCAAGCCAGTGGAGCGTCGATAGCCACTGTTATATAGTTCGCTGACTGATTATATTGTAAATAAATGCAAAATGCATTTTGGTTTCTTTTTTTTTGTTGTTGTTGTTTGGTTGACGATGGAAAACTAATAAACATAACTCTTGTTGGCATGAATAATATTAAATTTCATTTGAAAGGAAGGTAGGAAATGGCGCATTGTAATAATTGTAATTTGGTTTATTAAATGTACTTCATAGATAATTAATAAATTGCGCATCGTTTTCAAATTGCACACCATTTATTCTCGAAACAATAAATGGCAGATCATCAAGAGATGAGCTTCAACTACAACCAGACATTGCGGTTGACTACACAAATCAAATAACTGCATATGCATTTATATGCTAATTATTTGTATTCAAATTTAATTAGATTTTTTCCACAGTGTTAATTTACTTTATTTGGTCGTTTTGTCAATTCATTTACATGTTAATAATATATGTTATTGTGCAATAGATTTCAAGTCATGATGCAGTATTCAATTTATATGATCAACACATAATTTAAGCTTTTCTTTGACGGTTTACATTAAGTTTTAATCCTACCTAATATTACCTTAGTCTAAGCCAACAGCAGTATTGGTTAATTACTGACAGACTCTGCAATTTCGAAAAATTAAAGTGCCAATAGCATTTAAGTTGTGTTATTCACACTAATTTCAGCTTGTTGTCGTTGTCTTAAGTCTGTAATTAGCCAAAAAAAGAAAATGTTTTCGCAATTATGAAATTTGCATAAAATATTTGATCCTGCCACGGCTATCGCAATGAACTTTCGGTTTTTCCATTGAAAGTGAAATTTTCAACTGGGCCACACTGCGTATGCATAACGACGCAAATTATAAAGCTTAAACTCTGTTGGGTGTGCCAATTATTTGGACTAACTTTTTTGACGGCTAACAGCACTAATTGGTTTTTGATTTAGCTTTGGAAAAGGCTTAAATGACTGTGGTTAGAGAACGCTACAAGGCTTCTTGTAATTTAAGTTCGTACGATTATTACATGCCTACAATTTGTAAAAGTTTAAGCTTGACAAAATTAACTCTTAAGTGTATTTCAAGCTCTTAAGGCAGTTGAGAGTTTAGTTTCCCTGACTTCCCTGCTTTTCTCTATTTGAGTGTGTGTGTGTGTGTGTGTGTGTGTGTGTGTGTGTGTGTGTGTGTAGTGTACAGGTATGTGTATGCTTTGTAAAGTTGACTACGCTAATATGTCACTTTGTCGTGGCAAAAGTTAACTTTGCCAAGTCAGCCAACAGCCTCGCCCATTGGCATTGCCTGCACTTGGGTTTTGCACTCAACTGAGTTTTTTATACCCTCTGCCAATAAAATACATCGAACGGGTGTTAAACTTGTCTAACTTCTTAACTCAGCTATTATTTATAATTATTATATATTTATTTACTAGATAATACAAATGAAAATAAAATAAAACAACGCTAACAACTTTAAAGTAATTATTAAAGATGATTACAATCATATTAAATATAAAGTGTCATTTTGTACAAAATACTCTTGTTCAGGACTTTGCAGGATATCTGCTCGTTCAGCTGTGTCGTAGGTGACACTCTTAGTTATTTGGCTTGCGCTTGCTAGCTGCATGCATGTATAAGCATGTGTGAAACCAAAAACCAAGCCAACAACGCTGCACAGACAAAGCACGAGCGACAGAGAGAAACACTGTGAGACAGAGAGGCAAGAGAGACAAGAGGAATGGTGTGTGAGATAGTGAGAGACACACTCCCCGAGAGTTGCGGTTGTTGGCCTGATGTTCAAAGCGGTTGGGCTCTTACCTGTGCTGCCTCTGCACGTTTCGGCATTAAATTTGCACTAACACAAATTGTCGCTTACTCGTACATAGAATGCTACACAGAGAGGTAAAAACTTGAACTGCTCTCATTGTATATGAGTGTGAGTGTTACTGTGTGTGCATGTGTGTGTGTGTGTGTGTTCGTTGCCCATCTTAAAAGCCATCGCACAAAGACAACATATAAATTGAATTGTTGGCAAGCCAAACGACACGAAATGAAATGAAATTTCAAGAAAATGTCGCTGATTTGAAGTTAGTGTCATGGCGAAGGCTTTGAACAGCACAGAGAATTTGAGATGTTACAAAAGGCAAACACACACACACACAAACTCAAACACACACACAAGAACACATTAAAGACACATGCTAAACATAATTACAGTCGACCGGCAATATGTGTGTGAGAGTCGAGTCTGAGGTGTCAAATAGAATTTGCGGTTACTTCAATTAGTTCATACAATTCACATTAATTATCCAGCAATTGCAGCTAACATTGCATTAAACTTTCACATTTCATGCATTATTGCTCTTGACTAATTACGAATATATCAATTCACCTCAATTCAAGTATTGTCATGCATGGAATTAAGAGAATTTTAGTTGTTCTGTGTAATCAGATTTCTTCATTAATGTAATCTAGCACGCAACATTATTGATAAATATTAAATGTAAGAGGCAACAACAATAATTGTAATTGCTTTCAGCTAAATGATTTTCTGATTGCAATAGATTCAATATATCAAATGAATAAGACAATGTTTATATTAAATTTCTCCTGTTCGTTTCAATCAGCTAAGTAATTGTTATAACTAGACAATACTTGAACATCTTGACTAAACTTCCAATATGAACAAATACTTTATGTGCAATATTAATTAGTTTAAAATGTATTCTCCAAATTTACAATCCTTCAATCAACTTATTCACACTTGTTCCTCTAAGCTTGTAACACTTTCTTTCGGATTTGCAGCTTTAACATAAGTCTGTTGAAAATCTGGATTTTAAGGCTTTAAAGCACATGCTGCTCTTGGAGTATGTTTATTTATTTTTCACGTAAACCATCTAGAATTCTGGCACCTTTTTGATTATAATTTACGAGTAAATGTTGTTGTAGTGAAATTTGTAAACTTTTACTTGAGCAGAAGAGAAAACGCTGGCAACAGCCGCACAACTTCTTCATATTGCAAACACATTTGCCGTGTGAGCTTCGACTGCCAAAAGGTGGCATGCAGGTGTGCAACACACACAACCGAGTGAGTGTGAGTGTGTGTGTGTGGCAAAAGTAACTTTTAAAAGCCAAGCAAAAAGTTGCTGCAGCACGTTGTTGTTGTTGTTGTTAGTCTTTTTGTGAGGTTGCTTCCCCCAAAAACTTTAGCTACATTTTATTAGAATTTAAAATACATGCAGACGCCATAAATTTTATGAGCTGATGCGACAAGCGAAAGTTGCAGCAACTTGCTGAGCGTTACTACCCCGTTGCAAGTAGCAAGTAGCAAGTAGTGCTGCCCTTAATGCGCCGACTGCTGCATAATTTATGCTCATTAAGCGCAAATGCAATGCTGACCCACATAGGCAATTGACTGCACTTACACGGCTCGACAAAGTAGCCAGCAGGCAAGTCGAACTCAGTGCCAGTTTGCCCGTTCAGCCAGGATCTGAATCAGCCAACCAACCGACAGACCGACGGACCCACCCACTCCTTCCACATCCACATCCCTTCGAGGCTGGCAAACGGATTCACGCTGGAATAAATGCCTTTTACTGTTTTGGTATGCAAACTTTTTCGCACTCAAATTGCAGCAGCAGCACCAGCAGCAGTAGTCAGAAACAACAGCAACAACAGCAAGAGAAAAAAAAAAGAAATAGGAGTAAAAAAGGCAAACACTGTAACTTTCACACATTCGAATCGGAGAAGGGAGCTCTTTGGTGGCTGCGACCGCCTGGTTGCACATTTGAATGCCTCAAATTGTTTGCTGTTTTGTTGCTCCAGCATTGTTTGAAGCCCAACAACTATGAGAGACGTAAAAGAAGCCTTACTCCCTCCCACTTGCCTCCTTTCCTTTCCTTTCTTTTTTTTGTCACAGTCACAGGAAGAGGGAAGCCGTCGCCGCTACTTTCTCCTTTTGGCGACGTTGCCGAATGAATTGCAATGAAATTTTGAGGCAACGTTTCTTTTTTCCTCCTTTTTTGTTTTGCATACTGCATTTTTGTCAGAGACTATAACGATGGCAACGAGCTGGGGACAGACTCTGTTCGGTTACTGTTACTGCAACTGTTTCTGTTTCTGGGATTGCCTTGGGAAAGGGAATTTGTTGTTTGGCTCTGACTGGCTGGCTGGCTAGCTGGCTGGTTAGATCGTTGCCAGGCAGTCGTCAGTCACAACTTTTGTCGTGGCTTGGCTCACAGCCAAACCGAATAGTTTCTATGTCCTGTGACTGCACATTTGACTGGGTATGATGGACTAGAAATCTACACAACTCCAAGCAAAGCAGATGAATATTGGGGTTTTAACTTATAATTATTAATATAGGTATTGCGTTCTGAAAAACTCTTCCCCTCTTGGTTTTTAAACTTATTAACAAAAGACAAAAATTCGTAGAAAGAGTTGTCTGTTTTATCTTGGTTTATTTAATAAACAAAATTTTGAGTTTTCTATTGAAATGACTAAAAGTAACAAGAAAATTTGCTACTTGAAAAGAGTAAAATTAGGTATAACTTATACACTCTATTAATGTTCTAATATATGTAAGTAATATTAAATTGAAAAAGTCTCATTTTATTACTGGAAATTTGAATCAAGGAGTTTCTTTTTTACTGATTAACTACAGGTTAACTATAAACTTATTTAAATAAATTAGCAAACATGGAACCCAGCACCTTTATAAATACACCTCCTTCTAGAGTATCTAATAGTTTATCATAGGTATATAAATGCATATTCTAGCCTATGCTGTTTCTTTGCTGCAGCCGGAAGTTGGGTTTTAGAAATCGAGGGACGAAACAGACAGAACGACGACAGACGTTCTTACTTGCCCTGTCCTAGAGTATCCCATTGGTCTGAGCCATACGTTGGTTTGGCTGGAATTCATTAAAGTCGACGGCTCACATATGCGTGCAAGTGGCAGGCAGCAATGAATTTTGGAGGCCAGTCCTTGCTAATTTTCCAGAGATTGAACCACACCCACGCTCGAGTTGCACTCCGCTTTTAAAAATTGAATGGAAGATGGGAAAGGAGAGGGTCCTGTATATACTTGCCATCATTTTGCAGTTCGTTTTCTTTGCTTTTGTTCTCTTTTATTTGGGTCTGTTTTGTAAGTTATTAACATGACTTTATTAACACTCAATTTGCGGTCGTTGGTCGTTGCATTTTATTTGCACACAAAACATAGCGAAGCGTAAAAACAGCAATACACAGCAAAAGGAAAAGAAAAAGGAAGCAGCCAACAGGCAACAGCAACTGTAACAGAAACAAGTAACAATTTTAAATACGCAACTACCCCAAAAAAAGAGAAAAAAAAATAAAAAAAGTGCTATAAATTGTGCCGAAAAAAGGCGAAAATTATAAACACTTTGGGCATTTGTTTAAACAACCCAAACACCACAGAACATGGGTCGGACTCTGTCTCTGCATATATAGAGAACTGCGGGTTGCCAACACCATGTGGTTGCATTCTATACCAAGTCCACTTGCAACATCATTGCCGACTGGTTGTTGCAGTTACTGTCGCTTTTCTGTCTTTTTTGTTGCTCTTCAGGTAACGTCGAAAAACCACAAATAGACAAATGAAAACCGACCTGACATACGGTTGGCTAAATCAAAATATTCTATACATTATTTATCCTTATTCTGAATGCTATTAAATTAATGTCCATTCGAATAGCAATTAGAAAGTATTCTGTCCATTCTGTATTCTGTATTTACTGTTTATCAGTCAACAATTTAGTAAAATATATGTTTAGTAATATCCATAAATATAAACTAACTAGAAATGTTATTATTCAAATTATTATTATACCAAATATTATTTGCCCTCAAAGACTAACATTTTGTTTCAATTCTACCATTAAATCGACTTGAATTAATGACGCTACAACTTTGAAATTTTAATTTGCGAATTTACCTGTAATCTTTTAATTAATAAAAGTAGAATGCATTATAGTTTTACTTAGAGCTGAGCTGTTTTCTGATTTACATCAATCTCTGCACTCTGTGTCAAAATAATTGAAGTCGTATACTTGATAATGTCGTCGGGCTGTTATTTAATTTTCACGTTAATTACACAGCTGTAAGGACAAAACTGAAATTGGATGCAAACTCAGATGGCAAGGACAGTCGGCACCTGACAGCCAGTTATGCAGTTTTGCAGTTTTGCTGTTTGTGCTGTGAACAACAAGAGAGTGTTCAGTGTCCATCCATTTGAGAGGAATTTTGAGTGCCTAAAAGGCATCAAAGCAGCTCAAAAACTAATTGCAACTACACAAACAGAGCAAACCAGCAACAATTATACACAAAATTGAGGGTAAAAAACTTTATTAATTGCAAAAATGCCCTCGCCAGGCTGCGGAAATAGTTGAAATTGAGACTGAAGTGCCTGAGGGGCAGGAATGCGGTGGAGATGCAAAAGTTGACAACTTCATTTGCAACGTTTGCTACGATGTTGCCCCCACTCCTCCTCTACTTCCTCTGCCCCCTACCACCACACTTACAAATACCCCCATACTCTCTCTCCCTCTCTCTCACTCCTTTGTCATTGTTCAGGCGCTCGCACCTACTTAACTTTTAATTAAAGCAAACAAAAGCCAAGGCGAAGCGGGGTTGGTCTCTGGGCGGACTCTTGGATGGGGCAACGAGGCCACGGGGGCAGTTGTGCCGCCTCAGAGAAATATCAAATGACGCCAAGTGACAAAAACCGTAAAACGAAACGTGCAAATAAAATGTTGGCTGTAACAAAAGCTGTCGAAATTAAATGGGCCGCCAAAGCGGAGACGTTGGAAACTGGGAACTGGGAACTGGAAGCTGGGAACTGAAACTGAATGTTGAAAGAAAGCCCAGCGACTCTTAGTTGGATAGAGGATAGAGGATGGATGGAGAATAGCGAGCGCGACTAGGGGATAACGGATAGCAGAGGGATGTCATTGTCTTTTTGAGCTTTTGCCTTTGATGTTTTTTCCCAAAAATTTGCATATCATGATACGCAGCTAAGACGCAGACACAAACTTACACACAAAGACTGCGAATGACACCAGCACTTTGAGGCTCCAAGATCAGCAGCAACTTTCACTTTGTCTGCTGCTTACAAATTTTGCAAGAAATTTAAATGTCACCCCCCTCTCTCCCCCTCCAAATAATATCCTTTCACATCACACAAAAGCGTGATAAGCATAAAACTAAAATAAGAACTAAATATTAAAACTTCAAGTTACACTTTATCTGCAGTTAGCTTAAAGTGTAGAATTTAGCGCTAATAAGAGAAACTTGGATGCGTAAATGTGTGATAATAAAATGTGTATTAATAAATAAAACACTATTAACAAAAACAAAAGCTTTAAAAAAAGGGAATAAATTGAACCTTTGTTTGGTCAACGAGGCTGAGCAACAAGCAATTAAGCTCAGCAAATAATTTAATTTATTAATTGAATCAACGTACAAAAAACACGCACAAGCCCATAAATTGTTAAATTTGCAAATTATGAATATGTGTATATATACAAATATATATATGCAATTAAATACTAATGAGTGGAATTAATATTGGCTAAAGTGCTAATAAGTTAAACAAAAAATATCAATATAATTCTGCAATGCAAATAAAAATTTAAATAAAATAATTAGGCATTTACTGCAGATAAGTGGAAAAAAATTCTTCCAAACTTGAATAAGTACTAATCAAATATTGGAATAAACATAATGAATCAAGCGAACCATAAGATTCATGTAAATACCCATTAACTAAATTGTAGTTCGACATTAAAATGATGTTAAAAAAATTCAAAAAATAGTTTAGCGGATGTAATAAATATTTAGAATTAAAAAACAACTTGAAATATAATAAAATTCAATGCCTCTCAGTTAAAGATTTTATTTGAAAAGTACTTAAGCACAAAAAGTAAAAGTTCTATTATAAGTATTAAAATAATATATAAATTATATACACACCAAGATAAGCTTGAATTTGACCCCAACGCACACTACACATATTAATGAAATTTATAAAAATGTCAAACAAAAATTATTTGCAAAATGTCTGCACTAATACAAATGTCAGTGGCACGTGCACCAATACATACATACAATTACGTACATAAATATGTATATAAAAATGTGCGTATTACATTGTAGTACAGAGAAAAAAAGAAATTTGTTTGTTTATCACAAAGAGATATAAAGGAACAACGTGTAAGTGGCAGCCACTGAATGGGAGAGGGGAAAGGGGGGGGCAATGGAGTCACGGCCACGCTGCATGGAAATTAAATGGCGTGCCATTTCCGTGTCGTGACTGTCATTTCCGTTTCCTGTATTTATACAAATCACAAAGTAAGCCAAATACATGCCAAGCACGCAAGTCGACGCGACTTGTCTCTGTGTATGAGTGTGTATGGGTGTGTATGTGACTTTTTATGGCCACCAAAAAGTTAAAAATACCGAAAAACGACCATAAACTTTAAATGTCTTTATGAAGCCAACAACAATGAGGCGAGCGCATAAACTTAAAATGAAATGAAATCAAATAAACAAACGTGTAACGAAATAAAAATGAGCGAATCGTCTGATGGGTGTAATGGGTGTGAGGGGTGTGTGGGGTGTGAGGAGTGCTCGGGGTGAATATAACAGGATATTAACGAAATGTCAACATGGTTGACAAAGTGAAAATTACACAAACAACACACAGACAGCTACGGCTACACTCAAATACCCAAATACCCAAAAGTCGCAATGTGTGCGATGTGGGTGCATAAAAAATGAGCCAAGAATGAAACCAGTCAACGAGAGCATATAAAAACCCCACCAATCCAACAAAAAAAAGCAGCACACAAAAAAAGCGAACCGCTTAATTAAATTGTTTGCGGGCATTAAAATGACAAAATAACAAAAAATACAAAAAATACAAAAAAAACGGCAGCGAAACGCAAAGTGAAATGAAAACTTGAGCTAAGGCGGGTCACAAGTGTCGCCAGTTTCGTTGTCAAGTGTCGCAGAGCGGAGCATAGACAAGAGAATGACGGGGAGAAGAGTGGAGAGCAGAGGATATCAGAGTCGTGGAGTGGTAAGCGGAGCGTGGAATGTGGCAAGCGGCAAGCGGCAGACGACCTCATTGTGAAGGCGGATTAGCCGCTGACATTCAAGTGAATTGTAAGCGTGTCAAAGCATGGCGAAAGGATTAAACTAAGGATTATAACTGACACACACACACACATTCACTAATACACTAACACTTACATAGTCAACGAACGTTGATGAAGTTGTCAGCACATTTAGCAGCAAGTAAAAAAAAACTTCAACAGTTTTAAATCCCTGTTAACTATTTTTATAATTTGTATATTAAAAGTTATATTATAGAGAGTTGTCATTTGTTAGGTAACTCTGTTAAATTGAATTACCATAACTAAATAATATAACTATAAATAACATTAATTTGAATTATACCTGTTCTCACACAACCAATTAAAATAAATTGAAATATTAAATCTTTTAGAAAGTTTAAACTAATTTCTGATTTTATTACAATCAAAGTTAACACTCAATGTTAAAAAATAATATAAATATTTTTTAGTAATTCTTTAAAGCTATTTATATTTATAGTATTGTGACACTTATTCAAGACAGAAGAGAACTGTTGGTTGTCAGTGCGCGAAAAAATAAAATCAAGTGGCACTTGAGAGTTTTTTATATAACGTTCGGAGAACACACGTTACACTTCTGGGTTGAGCGCCTTGTCATGCAATTTACATTAAATTCATATTAATAAAATTTATGTAATGCGATAAAGCGACATCAGTGACAACAACAATAGCAACAACTACAACAATGGCTGACTGCCAGCTGAATATGCTGAGTTGAATGAGTTTCGACAGAGATTTTAAAGTCCAACAATGCTCTGATTTCGAGTTTTGTTTGTGTGGCAAATTTAAGAGCTGAATACATATTTGTTGTCAATGTGTCTGTGTGTCTGTGCGTGTGTGTGAATCTGTTTATGTTCGTGTCTGTTAGTATCCAATATTATGCAATTAATTGCATTGACAGCATTATGAAACCTTTGGCGAACAATGCAAACTGACAGCCTCAATAAATGCCCCGAAACTGCACCAGGATCCATGGTATGAGAAGGGGATCAGAGGGGGATGGGGGGATGGGGAAGCGACATTCAGGCGTGGCTTTGTCTGGATACCCAGGCCACATGTTAATGGCCACTGAGTTGAGTGTTATTGTTGTTATAGTCATTGTTGGTGTTGCCGTTGCCGTGGCTGTTGCTATTGTTGTTGTTGTCGCCAACAGCAATTGCAATTTAGTAGCAAAAAGCCTGTGTAAAGTGTTGCACTCGAGCAATTAACTCGGCGCCTCACCTTACCAACCCACTGTCCGTCAATTGCCCAAATGTCTCCTGGTCAGGTTTCGGCACTCACCCGGTCACCGTTCACCGGTCGTCGGTCGCCACTCGAACCATGCGGCGTATGCGCAATCAGTTAAAGCGCAAATATTTTATGAGCCATGCGGCAACTGATTTGCATATTTGCCTGAATTTATAGCTGAGTTTTTCAAGCGCTGCAACCAACTGCTGGTATTTGTAATCAGCGTGACCAAAATTTGAATTCAAATGACAAAATTCTCACCGTGAGGTCGAAATGAAAACTGTACTCACTGCGAATTCAACAATGCTATGAAACACCTTGATAATAGATTGAAACTGATGAAGATACATTGAAAGTTTCTTCTATTAAAAAGCTCGCAACTATTGAATATCTTTTTACTTTTCCTCATCCTCTTACATATTTGTGCAGATGGCCATAGTTTTAAGCCTTTACCACAATTGTCCTTCGATAAGTCTTTGTCGCCATGCAACGCATTTCAAAGCCATCGCCTGTCAGTGTCCAGCTTTGTCTTTGATTGAATTAAATTGCTTTGCCTTGTCCGACTGTTAGTAGCCCGGTCCTGTTTCCTATTTCCTGTTCCATGTCGCCGCCATGTTCCATGTCGGCCAATGTACGCATTCATTCATTTTCATGTCCTGACAGTTGCCATTGTCGTCGTCTCCAGTCGCACGAACGTGTTAGGATTTCAAGTTTCACACGCAACGCACTCGATTTAACCCCAAGTTATTGGCTGCAGTCTGTCTGTCTGTCCAGCAAACTATCAGCAGGGAGTTCGGAGGGGGCGTATCGAAAATTAAAACCACACGCGATCATAAATAAAATGGCAAACCTGCACGGGAATCGGAGGCAAAAAAAATCGAGAAGAATATAAAAAAAACACCAAACACTAAAAGATGGAAAACAAAAAAAAAAATCATTTAAAAACATTTTAAAAATTGGCACACAAAAAAGTTCGAAGCCGCATAAAAATTGTTAAACGCCAAAAGCATCAGTAAAAATCCCCTCTGCCCAACAAACCGAATGCAGCAGCAATTTGGCGCATATATTGTTTAATTTATTGCATTTTACAGCGCTCTCGTCTTTTGCCTTTTGCTGGCCAATGCTTTTTGTTGTATTTCTTGTTATTGTTGTTGTTATTGTTGTTGTTATCCTTCTTGTTGTTCTTGTTGCTGGCCGTCAATGGCCAACAATAAAGCAAAGGAGTGGCTCGACTGGTTGGCTAGATGACTCCCAGCTACCAGTTACCAGAAGTTTGGGGTTGAGAATGGGATTGCAGTTGGTTATTGGACGGAAGGGAATAAGAAGGGACATCGGAAGTGTCGGGTGGTGTGTGGATGGGGCAGGGGGGCGTGGCTGGTTGGCAGTTTAAGCCTTTTGACAAAAGCATTTTACGCGCTGTGGGGCAGCCTCGGTCGCTGGCTGTTTGAATTTTTATGAAACTGACAATACGACATCGATCATTGGGGCTTCACAGCACGCGCAGCGCCAGGACAGCGACAGCGACAGGGACACAGACAGAGAGCATGTGGAAGGAGGATTGAGGCCACTGTCAGGACTGGCAGCAACCCTGTCAACATTCACCGCAGCCGCCAGCCATACAGGACATTTGTTATTGTACTTCTTTTTTTTTTGGTCAGCAACCATTGCAGTTTTATATGGCCAGTAATTATTCGCACTCGCCTCGCTGCAGTGATGTTTGTCTTTCCTCTTTTGCTTTGTCCCACAACTTCCCATTTCCCTGATGTTTCATTTTATTTTGAGCAGTGTATTTAATGCAGCTGCCGTTGTGTGAAGCCAGTAGAATTATTGTTTAATCAGAAAACTAATAAAAGCAAGTTAATATTGAGCAATAAACTCAAACTCGCTAGTTTCAGATGGTCGAAATAATGTGCTTATTTTATTGCTAACTAATAATCTGTATCCACTGGGAAGACTATAAAATAAGTTCTTCGTTTTAATACTATATTTTACATTATTGAATATTGAAGAAATATATAAAAATGAATAGACGGAAGGGTAGTTAATATACTTCTAATGACTGATAACTAGTGTCTTCTCTGCACTACAAATAATATTTAAAATTCCTTACATTATTAAAAATGATGTCTTACAATTCCTCACAATTGTTTAATTCTAAAATTGAGCATTATTTGTAACAACAAAGGGAAAGAAAAGTTCATATTTTTTTCATGCTGAAAGAGCATATAATACACATTTAATCCTAATCGAATATATGCCTTAAACTTGGGGTTACTTCTAATGACTGCACTTTGTCATAATCCAAAGAAGAATGCTCAATGAACTGCCTCATTAAGTTGATTGAACGCACAAATGTGATGAATGTGTGAGGAAGTTATATGAGATGCTTATATGCTAATTTCAAGCTGACGCTGTGAAGAAGACGCTACGAAAATAGCTCACAAAAAAAGCAGGAACATGTGAAATCAAAAGGCATAAGAAACATTAAAGTACATTCATACAGCCTGGCATACAACAAAGAAGCAGTGGCTCAGAAGGAGCTCAATGACATGGCAACCATGGCAACCGTGGCTTCCGTGTGCCTTCTACGGTTTCGTTAGCCCGCTAAGCTCCGCCACTGGCAGAGAGCAAAGCAAAAAGTGAGGTCAACACACAGCCACACACACACACAGAATCACACACATGCATATTCAATTGGACAAGTGCGTGTAATTGACCCAAATTGTGATGAAATTGCGCCAAAGGAGCACTTTGCCAGTTCACCAACTCGCACAGCAAAAGACGACCAAGAAAAAGTGAAATCAAACGCAGAGCTAGCCAAAACGAGGCTCTACAATCAACAAAAGCAAACTGCCCAACTAGGAATAGCTAGCCATGGCCTACACACACACACACACACACATACACTCTTACATGTCTATGAGGAACTGTGGAAACAGGAGCACACATTTGTGCGGCATTGATTGCATTTGGGCCATTGATGGACCAATGCTCATTAATGGAGTTGCAGCTGCCACACCTATCTCTGTCTATACCTAGTCTATAGTATATATGTATATGTATCTTAGGGCTAATGACGACATTTGCTAATCTTTGAGAGGACTTTGACAACTTGTTGTCGAATTTCAGGCATGTGCCTTAATAAAATTACAAAAGTTTTGAGCACTCAAGCCGAAGACGGCAAAAAGCAAGACAAACAATGGCCAAGCCAAAGCAGTTAAAGTTGCATTTAGCCAAGGCAGCTGTAAGTAACGACTTTGACATACCCTGTAAAAGAAAACAATAGCAATTAGTTTGAAATAAAGTTGCTTTTGTGACTCTTAAATGAAATGAAATTTACTATAATCTTTGTCTAGTATAATTTCAAAAAAATTACAAGAATGACAGAGCTTGAAGAAAGCAAATAAAATGTCTTCTCTTCAAGTGCAAGTTGCGTAAAAGTTAACGTATTAAATGCACCCAAGTTACCCTTTTTTTTACGGTGCCTGGCATAAAAACTTTAGCAAGTTATCAACAGTTACGCATAAACAAAAAAGCAAGCAAAAGTTGCGATAAAAAACACACAGCATAAAAATAAATAAATGCCAGCTAAAACAGAGCTAAAGAGCCAAAAGAGGGCGAAAAGGAATAAGACAAAAGCAAAGTCGAGGACAACGGCAATAAAAAGCAGCTGCAAGTCACAGCTACAGGATAGATTTTTGGAGACCTGATGGCTCTCCTCCGGACAGTGGACTCATTTGCACTCAACTGCAGCTGTCCTCCAGCTTCAGTTTCATCTCCATCTCCAACTCCAACTCCATCCAGCTGCTCCAGAGCAGCTGCCTCACAATTGGGCACTGAGCTGCTTAGCTCTTAAGCGCTGTGACAACTTTTTAAGCAACTTAAAAGTGAAGTTTCCACGAAGTTGGGCAAGAGTCGCTCCAAGAGTTACCTGAGAGATGAAGATGTAGCTTCAGATGCAGATGCAGACTCTGATTCAAATGAGGAACTGAAACTGGGACTGAGAATGGGAATGGGGGTTGTTCAAGCACAAACTCACAGCCCGTACAAGTTGCGTTTCAGTTTCTTTTGTTTAAGTTGTGCGCGCACAGGAATAAATGAAGGTATCAAATTAAAATGCGCTACGGCTCTCAGTATCTGTGTGTGTGTGTGGGTGTGTGTGTGTGTGGGTGTGTATCTGTGTGACTGTTGCGCTTGAGCAAGCAACTGCAGCTTTTTTGATACTTCATGGCCTTTGTCTAAGGCAAACAAATGCCAGCTAAAATTTAGTTGAGCATCATCATTTCTCAAATTTTATAGTATTTTATTTTTATTTTGAATTTTGTTGTTTGAATGCCGAAAAACTTAAGCGATACTGTGCACTCGTTTGGCATTAATTTTACTTGTTTGCCAACGCCAAAGACAGCTTATACCTTGACGAGACAATCAACATTTGCCTTACCTGACAACTCCAAGTGTCACTGGTTACTCAAGCACATCAGTTGTAATGGTAAACCTTAAATATCAATATTAAAAAATTATATTTTTAGGGCTTTTTCAAACAGAAAACACAAGTATAAATGGTCAGAATATAAAGCTAAATTAATTATTTATATAAATCAATACCTTATTCAAACTAATTTAAATCGACAAGGAGTATAAATATAATTCAGCAGAAGAAAATATGTATAAATATAAATGAATCATTCTCTTTTTCATTTACGCATTTGAAAGTATTCGTTTTGTAATTATCAATGTTTAAATTTAATTTTTTTCTTCTCATAACAATTTCTAGACGAAAATAAATCAGTTAATTTCATAGGCTGACCTTTTGCTTAAACGATTGACACTAACCCGGCAGATGTGAGTACTTTCAAGGCCAAGGGGGAGTGACACTAAATGAATGTGAAATGTGTGACAGACTAGCAAACAGACAGACAGACAGACAGACAGGGCCAACTGATGGAACAACTGTCCAGTTGGAGTTGAAATAAACTGACAGAAGGGACAGACGGGACAGACTGTGAACTGACTGACTGACTGACTGACAGTCAAAGAGAGGCCGTGACAAAAGGACATAGGTGACCCAACAATGCAGTGACGCATCGAGTCAACAACTAAACACAGACTAACTAAAAAAAAAAGCAGCTAGTGTTTTGCTCTATTACACACAAACTCGCTCTCTCCCTCTCTCTCCCTCTCTGTGTCTGTTTCATTCTCTATCTTTTTCTCTCTGTCAGTTACAAAATGGCAGCACAGAAACTGACTGTGGAAATTGCCCGCTGCACTTGTCGCATAATCCATACCATTTTTTCAACAATCCCGCTGCCTCGTTGCTGCCTGCTGCAACTGCTGTTGCCGTTGCTATTGCTGTTGCTGTTGCATGATATCAACACGGATCAAAGCGGCCATCTTTCTTGCACCAACACAATGGCCGCTTCCTGTTGTTGTCGTGTGCTGTGCTGTGTTGTGTTGTTTGTTGCTGTATTTTACAACAATGCGACATCAAGCAGCGAACGCGTAAAGCTTATCATCAACGCATGGCCAGCTGAGCTGCACAGCAGCAGCAACAGCAACAACAGCAACAGCAACAGCAGCAGGAACAACAACAACAGCAACAGCAACAACAATCAACAACAGCATTTCGTGCTGTTGACACTTTGGATTCGAGAATTTATGCAACTTAAAAGCGGTCAAGTTACGAATTTATGCATGGCACCATGCACAAACACACATAGGCATCCACACACAGATACTCTCACACACTCACACACACACAAACGCACACACACACTCAGCTGGTGGGCGCTGTACTATAAATATATGTTTGCATGCAGTTTTTTGTTGTTGCCAATGCATAAATTGAGCAGAGTCGGATCCGGATACGGCTCCGTCTCCGTTTCCAGTCTCCGGACACTTGCTGCTTACAGACGTTTAACTCGCTTCTGATTCTGGCATTGCTTCTGCAGCTGATTGTTTTAATTTTTACTTTTATTTAAATTTTTGAATATATTTACTATATAGTATAATAGCCGGATTTTCATTTCTCTTTTTATATATATATTTTATAAATTAATTTTTTATTTCATATGTCTGCATAAACTGCGTAAATTTAAAGACAAAACGATTCCATGAAAGCTTTTAAGAACCGGATATGGTTTCAGCATTTTTTATTGATTAGCACTTAAATTCTCATAAATACAATTTAGATAAATAATTAGTACACAGTAATAAAAATTATTAATTAAAAATTAAATACAATTTAGTTAAATAATAAGTACATATTTATAAAAACTAACAACAATACAAAAAAATATGCATAATCCGAAAAAAGAAGAAAATTTATCCAACTTACGTTAAGTCTTTTCTATATCATATTATATACTTATATTTGCTGTCCTCTGTTTAGAACACATGTTTAATACTCTATTTAAAAGAAGAATCTTTTAATCATAAAATAAGATTTTGCAGTCTTTGAGTGAATAAACTACATTAAAGAGCGTGAAATATCCGTAATGAATTCGAAAATGAAAATTAATATTTTCAGTGCAAATAAAATTAAAATTTAAGTTGCAACTAACCCCAATTAGCTTGCTTTTCCAGTTTCTCGCTTTTCAGCTTTACATACATACTACTTATACTATATATACACTTTGGGTCCATTGTGCACCGTCGTTAACCTCCACCTTAACCAGCTCCAGCCAAAAAGCTTTCAGCTAGCCGCAAAAACGCCAAGAACTAGGCCAGCAACCGGAGGAGCTTCTGAGTGCGGCGCGTGCTGACGTGCGGTCTCATCAACCATCCCACTACCCCACCACTCCCCTCTATTCTAAACCACCTCATCCCATCCCATACTATCCCATCCCACATTGACCAGTCTGGCATCCAATCTTTGCAAGAGCCGCAGTCAGCGCCTAAGTGCAGCGCATTGCGCGCATTACATAATAAATTCTCAGCTTATTTGCATAGTTTTGTGGTTGTGAACAATGTCCAGGCCAAGTTAATGGAATTTTGTAATAAATTTCGCAATGAGTTGGTTAAACAGACTTTAACTGCAATGAGCTGTGCTGTGCAGAGTGCAGAGTTGCCTCTTAAAAACCGTGAACTATGCCATGATTTTTTCATCAGCACTTTGATGCGAATTAGATGGCAAGCGGGCAGGGGAGAGGCACAGCAATTACAACAAGTGCCAAATGCACATCAACAACATAAAAGTACCAAGGCAATGGCAAAAGTAGAAGTAGAAGGATGGCAAGGAAAGAGAGAGAAGTTAGAAAGAACACGAGCTAAAGAACTACGCCGACTGCCGACTTTTCAACAACTGTCGTCGACTGGCGGCTGTCGCCGGAAGCGCAAAGTTGCAGGCAGGCAGGCAGGCAGCGGAAACGGCAGCGCAGTAAAAGTCGCACTACTTCTGTGGTTGTCAGTTGTTTTAACAGCTTAGCTGCCCCAACTCCACGCCACTCCACTCTTCCCCTCTCTCTCTCTCTATAGCGACCACTCCTGTTGGGATCGGGCTGGAGATTGCCACGGAAATGTGCTGTCAATTTACGCGAAGGCAACGGCAACGTCAAGTTTTAAGTTCTGCCCTTAGTTTGATTTGCACTTTCCTTGCAAGTTTGTGACGAGCTTTGTTATTGCCATAAAACGGTAAAATTATACCCCTACAATGTATAACAGCCTTACGCACAGTATTCACTCAAAAATTTAAGGCCTTTTGTATTATCCTCCGCGCTTCGCATGAACTTTGCATATATAGTATATTTACAGCCTACAAATGAAAAAGAAAAAGAACTTTAAATATTGACAGCAACTGTCTGAAACTTATGCTGCCGCCTTTTAATATCCTGCTGCACATCTTTTGGAGTTTTGTAAAATTAACTTGTATCCCACACACACACACACAAACACACTCTGTGCACTGATCAAAGTTTTTCCATCTCCCGCGAGTCTATTTTTTTCTCTCTATGAAATGTTTGACAGTTTTGACTGCAATTATAAATTATTTTCAATTTGTCAAGGCAACCGATATGGTAAATTTGTTTGATTTCAAGCTAAGAGAAATCTGCATATGAAGAAAACAGAATTTACTGAATTTCATAAAAACAACGAAGAAGTTGATACTGAATTGACATATAAAAAAGATAACAGATACTACATTTTGCAGCATATTAATATATATTGTACATTAAAGAGATTCTTTCAAAATAATATGATATATAAATTTCTACTACATTTAAGATATGATTCAATAATATTCAGCGAATCTTATTTTACTAAATTTCCTAACAATTCGTTGTAGCAAATAAATTGATTGATTGATTTTTAGTTGACATCGATTTGCCGAACAAGTCTGTATATATATTTAAATATATCAAAAACATATATATTTATTTATTTGCTTCACAATTCTATTCTTAGCTAAGACTTCAGCACAGATATTACACATAAAATACGATGCCACAACCATAGCTAAGCCCAAATACTTTATGCCTTTAAGAGCATCCTACCTTAACATAAATACTTCAGTTGCAGGCAAAGGAAAATTCAAAAGAAGAGGCACAGGTCCTATCTGGAGCTAAAGATAAGGATGCAAAGGCCGCGTTGACAGGATGTAAGCAAAGCAGAGACATTTGACCAAGCAACCAGGCAACCAAGCAACCGGTCTGGACAGAATTATTACTAATGTCATAGAGCGAGGCGACAAAAATATATAGTCCTGCTATATATGTAGTCCTTACTATGTAGGGGACAAAAAAAATCATTGAAACGAGAAGGAGGGGCATCAATCACAAAAGAATTATGTTGGGGTAAACAAAAGCATTTGTCATGAAACAGCAGACAACAGCAACAACAACAACAACTGCTGTTGTTGGTGTTGCAAGTGCCAACGGATTGAGGACATTAGCTTGAAAAGCTGCTACTGGGCAAGGATTCAGGATCTGGTTGCTGCTCTGTCAACTGTTGGATGGTCAAAACTTGAGCACACACACACACGCACAGAAGAAGGAAGAAAAAAAACTAAAGGCACATAAATCTGTGCCCAGCAAAAAGGTGTGTATATGCATGGGTGTTTGGTCCTTTTGAGTAATTGCACACATTTAAAATTCTTTTCACACGTGATGCCGAAAGGCAAGCCTCTTGCCCAGGGCTCTTTGAAATTGAAGTTTGGGGTCAACAACCGCCAATTTTTCATCAAGTATTTATGCATAATTTTACAAAGTGCATACAAGTTGCACACACATACAAACACACACACGGAGCCAGAGAATTTCCTAATCGCTTAGCCATCCAGGTTATGGCTAAATACTTGGTAGCAGTTATTAAATTTTGCTGCACTTGCTGCAAGTAATTTACCCACAGAACCACAAGCCCTTCACCCCAACCCCAACCAATTTCATATTGTCTGGGTAAAGGATTTGCCTGCGTGCCAGCTTCGAGTATTTTGGCTAAAAATTTGCATTTAAATGAGTTTGGCCCAAAGGCAGCGTATCGAAACTAAATATTTGCCATGTGTGCGCACCATGGCAAAAGGCAGCACTGGCAGCCACATCAGGTTATTTTTACAACTTATGCAACAATGCACACATGTACACAAATATTGTGCGACAAAACATACACACCCTCACATCCCTCACATCCCACACCACCCCTCAATACACTTAAGGAGGTATGCCAAGACAATTTCTGTGAAGAAACAGCTTAGGGATGTGCAAGGAAACGATAGTTAAATCGAAATCAGAGTAAGAAGCGATGAAAACTTTACAATAGATAAAGTAATTATTTATATGAAAAGTTAGTTTAAGTTATTTTTAGCTGAGCTTCGAGTCTACAATTAACTTTTAAAGGATTGTTTCGACAAATTGTTATTTATTTAATATTTGTTAAAACTAACTCTCATTTTGAATATAAATAAACATCTTAGCCTTTAAGCTTCCACAATTAAAATGTACTTTGAGTACAAAATTACTCGGCTGCTGTTTTTATGGTCTTTCATTAAGACTCTGGACTTACATAAGCTGCATGCAAGCTTTAATGCAGCTGCAATTATATCCTGGTTACCTAGACTAGTAGATACTCTGATACCCTAAGTTGCTGTATCTCTAACACTTCTAAACAATTCATTTTTATCATATACATAAGTTTATTTGCATAAAAAATTGAATAACTATTTGTTTAAAATGTTAAAATGTTTCATCTTGATCTTAAGTTTACCCAAGTTTATTTGGTTTTTCTTTTAGGCCAACGTTAAAGTGTTAATGCCCAAAAGCCAACCAAATACCAAATGCTTTAAGGCATTATTCGACAGCTGAAAAATCCAAAACAGACTCAACGAAAACAGCAACAACAAAATATTTACAAATAAAATGAAAACTAAAGCTAAAGCTAAAAGCTGTGTCGAAGCAAGCGGAAAACAAAGTGACCAAAAATGTTTTGCAATTTGTTGCTTATTTTCTTATATTTTTATAACATTTTACTAAATTACTTACACAATTTTTGAGCGCAGCTGTTGCCAGCAAAAACAACAGCAACAACAACAACAATTTGCAATGCATACAAAGCAATGTCGGAGAGAATATTCTGCAAAACTAAGTGGCAAGAGAAAGGGTTAGACAAAAAGATGGGTAGGGTAGGCGTATTAGGGATATTCCCCCTCCCATGGGGGGAGGCAAGTGCAGGCTGCACAAAGTCATGCGCCATGGAGCAAGCTAAGTAAATTTAATTGAAGCTGCTGCCTTCCGCTTGCTCAGAAAGTATGCCAATTTTTGAAGAGCTTGTGGTTTGGCTGCTTTAAAATTTACTAAGCTCCCAAAACAGGATCCCTTCAGTCAGCCTTCAGTTAGTCTATAAGTCTATGTATAGTATATATATGCTATATCAACTGTCAGGCCGTTTGCCAAACCAATGACCCCTTGACATGCACTTGCTAAAAAGCCAAACAACGTTGACAAACCGCCAGAACAACAACAATAGCGAGTATAGAGAATGCTTTTAGCTATGACATACCCTGTGAATGTTAAAGGATATTTTCATTATTATATGTCAGTTAATAAAATTTAAGTAGATAAAATTTGAAGTTCATTCTTTGCCAAAATTCATACGCCACGTATTACCACAAGCACAAGAATTATTTAATAATTCTAATTTGGTAGATTAGAGGTATAATTGTTTATTATTTATTCTGTAAAAGGTAATAAGGAAACTAAATTAAATTTTTGTTCGCTGTTGTTTTAAAATGTTCTACGAATTCAGTTAATCGGTCTTGAATGCAGACAAGTCCTGCATACCCTATCTCTTACTCGTTTTTTTCCTACCGACAACAACTTAACTACATAAGCGTCGACTCGACCGATTCTCTTGGCTTCTGTCCTTTATAGTTGCTGTTTTCTGTTTTCTATTCATTTGCCCGGCGACGGGGGCACTTTTTGCACAGCGTTGATTTCCGTTGCTGTATGTAAAAGTGCAACTTGAGGCGCACTCACACTCAAGTGTGTAAAAGAGTGTGTGTGTGTGTGTGTGTGTGTGTGTGTATAGATGTTGTGTGTACGAGTGTGTGTGTGTCAACTGGCAGCAAGTGGTTAGAAAACTAAACTGTTGCCATGTGACAAGTGGCAGCTTGACGACTACTAAAGGAATGAAGGGGACTCTGACTCAGACTCAGACTCTGACTCAGACGACGGCGACGACGACGACGTCAGCATCAATGACGCTTGGTGTGCACTTTGCAACAAATAAAACAAGGCAGAAAGGATCCTGCACCTGCTGCGATACAACTGAGAAAGAAAACGATTATGACTATGCTGATGAGGATGATGATGATGTTGGTGGTGCTGATGACGAGGGCGACAACTTTGGCCTGTTGTTGTTTTAGCTAAAAACTGTAGTGCACACTCCAAATTGCCACAAAAGGTAGCAGCTACAGCAGACGCTCATTTAAGCACTCAAGTAATGAGTCGACTCGCCTGGGAGTGCAGTCAAAAGGGTTAAGTACAGGAATTTAAAGAACACACACATGTGTGTGTGTGCTTCTACAACAATGTCTATTGAACCCACGCAGCGGGGTTAAAGTTGAATTGCACACACACACTAACAAAGGACAATAGCTGAAGAGAAATGTCACTTGGTAGCACAATACATAGAAAATCATTTAACACTGAAATCGGATTATGAAGCTCATATGCGGACAAGTCAATACATAAGACGCTTGAGAAGATTGTCATCTCTTGGACAACAGGCAACAAGCAGTAACAACAATTGAAAATCATTTGAAACCTTTCAAATGTCTCACAAAAGAAATTGATTTCATTTCAGCACTCACTCCATGTCTGAAGATTTGATTTAAATTTACACGACACGCTTTCTCGCTCTCTCTCTCTCTCTCTCTCTCTCTCTCTCTCTCACCCATCGTTATATTCCCCTCTTGGCCAAACAGCTGCCGGGCATGTCTTGAAGAGAATAAAGAGGAGAGGAAATCTCTTGGCAAGCAGAAGGTGGAGTCCATTTCAGCTGTCTGTTGCATTTGCCGGTCAAAGTGAGAAATGCATAAAAGATATGACTTGCAGAAATTCAATAATGTAAGCAGGCAAAAGATACGAACGAAAGAGCGCATTTAATCCTCAGCTCGAAAGTAGGCAATGCAAATATAGAGCACAAAGTGTTGAAGGATGCAATTATTTGTGTAAAGAAGGAAGACAAGAAATTACTGACTTGTAATGTACATTAAAAACAATGAGATATTATTGAAAATAAAGCATTTGTTTAACGGCCAGAAAATTCCAATTCCAATTCCAATAATTTCTCTCACCTATTGTGAAGCCTCCTTTAATCGTCTGCGTAATTTATGCAATTTAAGGTCAAAGGGTCAATTTATAGGCAAGACAAACACAATCTTTGTAAATCTCAAATGGGCATATCAAATTAACCCAATTTAAAATATACCCATCACCTAACACCTTCTTCGTAAGCCGGTCTTACCCAAACTTCCAGTTAGTTAACTTCCAGCACGTTAATTTTGGAAATCAGCTTAACTAATTTTCACGTCTACAAAGCCTGCCATACCGAACCCTTCTTAGTAATTCAATTAGCAGTAAATCTTTACAAATAGGAAACTGGACACACACACGAACCGAACTATGGGTAATACTTTTTAATATAAATTATGGGAAACTGGAAGCCCCAAAAAAGAAGCTCGGACAGTTAATAGTTTTGCCTTTTGGTAACAAAAGGCTTACCTCCGACCAGCCGTGGGCGGATTTATCTATTCTATTTTGTAATTTTTAATTTCGCAACTAATGCGATTATTCACAGCTGACGGAACACTCGGGCAATAAAAATGACCAACGTGTAAGCCACGTTTAACACTCGGTTTATTTTTAGTTAACGGCCCAGTCCCCGACACATTCTAAAACTAAAAAAACTAGCAAACACAAAAACACTAAAAACAAAAGAGAAACAACAAAAAAAATAACTAAACTATTCGCAACCATTCGCTGAGCTCAAACTTTAAGCTTCATAGTTGCAAGCCAAAATATAATAGGGCCAAATAGAAAAGTTATCTACCAAATGTCGAATCATGTATACACTATCCAATACTATATTATATACAATTTAATATAGGAATTTAAAAGATTCAAGATTAATTTCATTATTAATTAATTTCTCAATTTTCGTAAAATTGCTGGATAAATAAATTGTAAATATTTGTTACACTTTCTGTTGTTCTAATAACTAAAGTGTATTAAGTTTTAATTTCTAAGTTTTAAATAAATCTTGATCTTTTCTACAATTGTTTTCATTGAATCAAAACCCATTTAGCAAATTGCATCACATATTTGTTTAACCCCAATGAAGTCTATTAAAGTGTAGCAAAACTGTCTCAAAGCGCAGCGAGGCGTGCAAATCGTATGAAAAGTTAAAAATGACCATCGTCCAACCCGGACATTGTTCTTTTGGGCCGGTCCGGGCCGGGATTCTACATCCCAATCGGTTGGTCAGCTCATATCCCATTTGACATGCCAAGAACTTAAAGCCCTACCACGTGCCCATTTGCAGTTATGACCGCTTAAAGAAGCAGCCAACACTTAACATTTAATTAAAATTTTTGCAATTACGAACTAGAAGCATCCACTTGTTCAGCTTTTATTCGATGCCGAGAGATATTGCCGAGAGCGGAGAGAGGAGAGAGGAGAGCTGAGAAGACAGAGCCTGGTTGCAAGTTTTTCTGTAATAGTAGTCGACTGTCAAGTTACTTAGAGACCAACTGTTTATTTTGACGAGCCAACACAATGTTGCACTATATTTTAATAGTTATTTCAATAAGCTTGGCATTTTGGTGTCGTGGGGAAGTTGTGCTTTAACTTGATCTCGAGTTCAGACACTACACTAATTGGCAATTGTAAACGGCTTAGTGATCTGTGAAGCCTTTTGTTCAACAACGAACAAATCAATCCACTGAGAACCTGGCCATTGTCACGACAAGAACGATATTGACTTCAACATTTCAGCAATTAATTAGTTTCATTGTGCCAGAGCCCTTCACTTATCTGGCTGCTCGCTGCTCGCTCGACAATCATTTTTGGGGGCAGGATGCATTACATCCTTGGTAACAGCTTCTGCCCACACGCATATTCCAAAGTCTTTAGAAATTGCTTTGTGTGTGCCGATGCACGTGCCAACAATGTATGCATATGTAATATACGTATATATATTGTGGGCGTTTCAGGTGGGGTTGAAAAGGACTCCCTCGAAAAGGGGGAAGGGGGTGTGGCAGCAAAGTGCATGCAAAATACGTGCCATGCATGCCCAAGCCGCGTGCTATTTATTTTTATTACGCAAAGCATCCAAAGTTTTACACATTATTTTTATTCAGCTCATAGCAAGTTGCGTAGTCCTGGGATAGAGTACAAAATCGCATAGGTGGCACCCAAGCGACAAGCTGCTTGAGAAGCTCCTCCATCTCCATCTCCATCTCCAACAAAAAAGTCACCCACTTGGACGTCTCCGTTCCTCTCTTGCCACGATCCTCACTGACATGTTTAATAAATGGCAGGAGCTGCCAAGAGGCCACATTGTTTGTGTTGCTTAACCTTCAACAAACTGACTGCAGAAGTTTCCACTTCTCCCCCAATGAATCTCTCTATATATATTGTCTATGAATTATGAGTTTGTTCTTTCCAATGCAATGTTCCAACATGAACTTTCAATGGATTATTTATATAAATAACCCCGAGCCCGTGTATGTAACATAATACATATCAGTCTAAGACTTCATTTAATTATTTTGCTTTAGGGTCGCTTTATTTGCCGAACGCATTGTATTATTTTACATTTTATGGATTCTTAAAAGTCGCAGAAAATAATTCAATCAAAAATCAGTAGAAATTAATTTATACAAAAATTTGTTTGCTTTTAAATCAGTCAAATACATACATATTTGGGTTGTATATTTGGATTTTATATTGAATTTGCTGCATATTCAATATATTTATTTTTAATTTAACATTGTACATTGTCATACATATTAGTTATAGTACTATTATTGAGTTGTTACAATTTCTAGAACAGAATAAAACTTAATATCGTAAATAAATTAAATTAAATAAAATAAAACTACTTTAAACTCTATTAAGTAAGAAAAAACCATAAAAATAATGAATATCAAAAGTCTTGAATCCTAATTAATGATCGATCAAATTGAGAATGCATAGCACATAAAATAAATATTTAAGAATAAAGTCTCCATTAGTACTTTAAACATTTCCATGCGGTTGAAGGGCATTCCGCATTCAGTTGAATTCATTTTAACTAGCTTGTTTATTTTGTTTGCAAAGCCAGCTAAACATTTGGCAATTGTGTGACGTTGTTACATATGAAAAATAAATTATGCAGCAAGCCAAACGAGTCAGACGCGTTGGAGTTTCATAGGCCTAATTAGCGAGTGACATGGCCAAAACGAAAGACCATAATCAAATTACACAAAACGCGATGTGTGTGTGGCCAATTAAAGGGGCGGGGGCGGGGGCGGGGGCTATGAAAATTCTGTAATTTTCATTATAAATCAAAAATTGATGGAAAAAACTGCGCCGCAATTAAGCAGCAACGAGTTTGGTTTGGTTTGGATTGGATTCGTTTGGTTGGGTTTGGATGAGATGGAATAAAATGGATTGGTGTTCGCTTCATACTGACGTACTTTAGCACCTAGCGATAGCTATAAAAATGTGCAATTTTCACAACACATATTTCCCTTTTGGCAAAAAGCCAGCAAACAAACAATGAAATACAAAAAAAAAAACAAAAATGGAGAAGCAAATAGGAAAGCAGACAAAAAAAATTTGCAGGCCGTAAATAACCGAGGA
Source organism: Drosophila putrida (assembly GCA_037043535.1). Taxonomy (NCBI): domain Eukaryota; kingdom Metazoa; phylum Arthropoda; class Insecta; order Diptera; family Drosophilidae; genus Drosophila; species Drosophila putrida. Next base: position 4,950,036 of record JBAMBI010000065.1, read on the forward strand.
AGCCAAGTAAACAGCGACTGGCAGCCGCAAAAGCCAAAACTCACTGCGAATATTCTTGGAATTTTCATTTGTTGTAGCAGCGAGTTTTCGGCTGTTGATGTTACCCTTCGTATTCGTATTTGGTGTTGGTGTTGGTGTTGCTGTTAGTGTAGGAAACTGGTGTTGAGGTCGCATACTCGTAGTTAGAAATGCCCCATCCGATGCTGTCAGACCAATTTGTCCCTGTGTACGGGTGTGTATGTGTGTGTTTGTGTGTGTGTGTGTGTTTGTATAACTGTACGGCGTAATGGCCTTGTTGCTACTACTGCATTGTCGCTTCATTTTTGTTGCAAAGTGTGGCAAAATATGTTGACAGGAAATGTTATGCGAATTTCACTGCGTATAAAATGAAATTTACGTGAGCTTTTTGCTGCTCCCTTTTCTTTTCTTTGGTTTTGTTATTATTATTGTCGCAGGTTTTCATTTTGCTAAGAAGTTTACAGACACATTTCGAACTTTAATGAAAATACTTGACTCTAGCCTGTTGCTATCAAATAGATACTTTAATTCGAATCTTATTTACATACAAGTAAAGTATATGCATGTGTAATTATTATTCATTTTCTCAATCATTAGGAAATACTAGAAATTCGAGGAAATAAATAATTCCACAGCACGGGAATTTATTACACTATGATCACGAATTAATTTCTATATTATGTATTTTATAATCTAATGTAAATCGTCAATTGATGAAGTTGGAAACACGTGTGAGAATATATTTCAACTTATAACTATTGTAAGCAAAGAATAAGTACGCAAATTAAAATGAATACTGTAAATAAGTTAGGAGAGTGAATACTGAATGAGAGATTGAATGCAGCAAACTGGTTTGATTATATCACTGAAATTGTTGATCTATAAAAATCAAATGAACTACTAGAAATCGATTCAGTTCTCAAACAATGAGTAAACAACTGACTTTCTTTGGCTTCGCGCTTTTGCTGTTGGCATTGTTTAGTTTTGTTCAAGTAAGTCTGTTTGATATGTGCAATTAAAAGTTAGAATTTCAAAATAAAACTATTCTCACATAGTGCCGTCATCCATTTGACTTCTTTGAAGAAAGCTATGATGAATTTGTGGACTGTCTAAATGCTAATAATCTAACACACGAGGAGTACGAAGAGTTTGAATCCTTTAAAAACAAAGAAAACTTACTTCAAGATAAGGTTGAATTAAAATACAAGTGCAACATTGACTGTCAACTGCAGCGGCAGCCACAAAAATGGTTAAACCAAGAGGGTCGCATGGACCTGCAACTAATGAATGCCACACAAGAGGCTGGCGAGTCTATCATTAAGTGCATGGCAGGTGCACCTAATGATCAGTGCTCCTACAGCTTCAAACTGGTTATGTGTGCCTATCTGGCAAATCATCCAGTGATTGATTATGATGAGGAAATAGATGATCCGCAGGATGATTATGATTACTCGACCACTCAGACGGAAGAGTTTGAGTCAACTACAAGTGATTAATATCTAAAAATAATAATGGTTTTATTAAGGTTATTATAAACTACCCGTATAAATTAAACACACATGGAAGTGTTTAGAAATGTATCAGTGCTAAAGCTGTAATTTTGTTTGTTCGTTACTCAATCGATTATATTCAACTGATTCACACGCGAATGACACGTTTATATAATTTATAATAATGTTTCTACAGTTGTAAACACGTAAAAGTGCTGTAGATAAACTGTCTATGAATACTATAAAATATATTAATAAATATCTAGATAATGTGCTCATATATTTTTTAATTATTTGATAGATTAATAGAAACTAATTAATTATTAAAAGTCAACGCTAACAGGTATAAAAGTGCCACTTGGAACCCCATCAAAACAGTGCAATTATTTCTGTTCATCTGAGCAACATTTTTTACAATGAGTAATTTTCTAAAAGTGCAATCATCTTTGCTCTTCTTTTGGTTCTGGTTCAGGTAAGCTTATTGAATCTGATAGAAGTTTATGCAAAGACTCACACAATACAATGATAGGGCTATTCTGAGGACGATATGTCAGAGGCAGTTGACAAATGTCTGGAGGCCAACGGCATCAGTAAAGAGGAGTTTACCGAGCTGATGAACATAACCAGTTCAGAGGAAGATGAGGAGAAGATTGAAAGAAAATACAAGTGCTTTTTGCATTGCGTTGCCATGGAAATTGACATTGTCGACTCCCAAGGATATGTAGATGTAGATCTCATTGAAAATCATGGAGAACTTAGTGATCAAAATAGGGAAGCATTCTCAGAGTGTAAAACAGAGAATGAGCAGTACTCAGATATGTGTGAATATGCCTATAAGTTTTTCTTATGCGCATTTGATAGGCTGGATTTCAACGCAACTAATATCGAAAACGAGTGAAAAATTCTAATCGAATTAAAAATTCAAATGCCTATTAAAGTGAATTTAAACAAATTTGTATAGTTAAAGGAAAATCTAAATAAACTGCTCTAGAAAAATCTACTAAATACTACAAAATTGTCAAATTATTATTATAAACTTTTATCAAATCTATTTGACAATTTTCACTTAGTTTTAGCTCTTTCCAGAGATCATAAAATTAATTTATATGTGTTAGAAAAAAAATGACAACTATCCAATGAAATTAATTAATGAACGAACCGCATTTGGCTGATTTGCATAATTAAATGAAATTGCTCTGCGTACCACGGGGCGTATGAATCAAATTAATTGTATAGGCGTGTAGCTTTAATTGATTTGCGATAACAATGTATGCCTTTATCGACCAACAGTTAGATACGCTCAGAACATACTATCATACGTATGTGTATAAACTATTAATAATAATAGATGATTGCAGCTATCAGCCTGCAGGCTTTTTGTCTTCAAAATGTATGACAATATTGTTGATGATGTTGTTGGTGTTGTTCTTGTTGTTGTTGTTGTTGTTCTTGTAGTTGTTGTTTGCCGTGTGCCAGGAAAAAACATTTTTGCTTTTCACAATGCAATTCCGTTACAGTTTTACGCTGTTTTTCTTTACGCCAGCAGCGAATGCAACGGAAGTTGTCACGTCGCATTGTTGCAACGCTTGTTGTTGCTCTTGTTATGTGAAAAGAAAAGAAAAGGCGTACAGCAACAGCAACAGCAGCAACAGCAGCAGCAGCAGCTGCAACACCCACACACTTGACTGGCTCCGGTTTTGCTTCTGGCTGCCATTGTTGGCCTGGCTTTCGATTGTCATTTCAACTTTACGCGCTTTGCATACATGTACATGTAGTATGTATTGGTGTGTGTGTGTGTGTGTGTGTGTGCAAGGGAGGCGTGCCACATTAGCGGGAAAAAAGAAAAATATGCTTGTGTATTGTCAACACGCCCGCCCACGCCACACGACGTATGAGTAACGTGCCACATTTCTCCATACGCCATGTCAACACGCAAAACAACAATGAGGCGGAAGCCCATTGTAAGCACGACACGACTCTTCTCTATGCAGCGCCTCGAAACATGACGAGGTGCGGCGAATCTCTCTCTGTTTTTTTTCTCGATTGAAGTCGGTCGGAGCTGGTTGCGGGAATGGAGCAATTATAATTTTGTAAATCGACGGAAGTCAAAATAAGCACATAAAAAAACTTTACAGCCCAAAGCCATCAAGATACAGCAAATGATAATTGCAGCTTGCACATGCCGTAAATAATCTAAATTAAAGATATATATATTTGTAATCTGATAAAGGTAAAGAACTAATAAAATATATGTAATATTCATAATAAATTAAATTAAACACTGAATAATGACTAGTTTAGTAGTTTGCAATACTTTTCCTGTAGAAATAAATAATCGCATACAAATGAATAAAACAAAGCCTTTTTATACCATCTAATTGGCAAAAGTATTACGTAATTAGAAACAAGTTAAAGAAGAAAGTTAATTGTAATTACTAAGCAATTTACTATTGCTATTCGATTATTCATAAAAACTATTCAACAACAAATATACTTGAACAATTCCTAAATTTGAAATCTGTATTTTTCATACATGCGATTAGATAAATTTTCTTATCCTCAACAATGTTGTCTCTATGCAATAACATTAATTATAAATTTTGAACATGTTATTAAATAATTCAACAATCGGGAGTGAATTCTTTCAAAAAGATATAGTTTTTTCAAATGGCATCGATAGTGTTCGGTACTTTCTTTCGTTGCGTTGCTATATTTGATTATAGAAGTACAATTCGATCAGAAATGTATGTATGTCTTATTCGATTAGAGTTACATTTCCACCGCGGCAAAGAAATAAAATTAGACCAACAAACTTACACTGCTCAACACACTTCAACAACTGCCAATAAAGTACTTGGCATGTCTCGGTTGGAAAAAAAGGAAGAAGAAGAGCAAAAGGAGAAACTTTTGCGACGGAATCGAAAAGCGTCTTTGCTTATGCTACAGTTGCAGGTCGAATGCTTCGATTTTCCTGCTGATGCTGATGCTGTTGTTGCTCAAGGGTGCTTATCAAAGGACACATGAGGTACTGACATCCACTCACAAAGAGAGGTAAGGCAAAGAGAGGGGCAGAGACAGCGATAGGGGAAGAGGGCAAAGGGTGAGCAGCTTGACAAGGCGGCGAAGCGAAACGCGTAAGTTTGCAGTTTTTCTGCTGCGTTTTCCTTTGGGAAACTCGCGCAAGTTCTGCATATGACTGCAGGCACGTCTCTGTGTGTGTGCGTGTGTGTGGGTGTGCTTGGGTGTGTAAGTTGATTTATGCCACTTTATACACAGCAACTCTTTCTCCCCCACCCCCCTCTCTCTTTCTCTCTGTGGGTAAGTGCAAGGCTGCTGCATAAATGATTTATTGCTATTCCCGCGACAGTTTCGTTTCGCTTTCGTTTGCCACTCTGCAACAACTGGCAACATTTGCACACACCCACACCCACACACACTCGTCCACACACACACACACACAGAGAGAGATACAGGAAGACAAAGGCTTGCAGACAGAGCAGAAAATGTCGCACTTTTTGCCATAATAAATAATTATAATTGTTTTCCTTTTTGTCCCCAACTCCAACTCCAACTCCTCGTTGCCCACATGCGCATTAATAAACCTTATAAATATTTAAGTTGTGTGAAAAATTGCAGTGCTGAGGTGACAGTTAATGGAAATGCGGGTAATTGAATGTGCCACGGGATATCCATGTCGTAACCAACTGCAGTTTATGCCGCCTGGCAACCAGGTGTTAAAGCGTGACTGCTCTCTATCCCTGTAAATTGGCCAAAGAAGAAAGGACAGCTCAATATTTGCATAATGTCAATATAAAGCAAGCAACTGATACGAAGATTTTTCTAGCCTGTTGCTTGCCACAAATGTTTAAGGCAAGATAATAAAACGCCAAATACTTGACACCTGGCAAAGTGTACGTTGAAAATGCGACAAATGGATAGTGTATCTTTACATATATTCTTCACTTCTTTCAAATCTCATATAGTCCAAAAGTTAGACTAGAGCATGGCCAAAGTATGTTTTTAGTTGAGAGAGTTTTTGGCAAAGCCCTTGGAGCATTTTTTCATTATTTTCCATAGCTGGCACAGGCAACTTCAAAGTTGAAACTTCAAACTTGGTCACCCAAAAATCTTTGTTTCCGTTTATTTTCATCAACAACATAATGCGGCCACAGGAAACAGGAAGTGTGCTTCGTGCAACATTTATGAAAAATCCCAAAAAACTAGAGACTGAGATAAATAGGAGCTATAAAAGATAGAAAGGCGTTAGACCCAACAAGAAAGTTGACGCGTAAAATTTGCACAAAATGTAAATAGTAAAAGAAAAATCAAAAAACATACATAAATATGAAAAAGAAACTCATATTATTGCATAAATTTAATTAAATCTTAACTTTTGTTTTGAGATGCCAAACAAAAATGCCAAAAATTACCCACAAGCATGTTCGGATTGCAAGGTATACAAATATTTGAAAAATCTTCTCACATGAATAATTTCATTTCAATTGCAAAACATAATTTGTAGTCGACAATTTAATAAATACGTGTGTATTTCGGCATATCAATTGAATTTCCAATCCCCACTTTACACTATCCAATTGCCAATTGGCAAACATTTTATACCCAAACGACAGATAAATCTCACATCTACAACACACATACACACATACATACATACATACAATTATATTTACTCAACAGTACTTGGGTGTACTTGGAGCTGGTTGCATTTTAATGTTCGATTGAGTCGCAAATAAAACTTGCAACATTTTGAAGCACATAACAAGAATATTTCGTCAATACACAAAACTGCATGTTTATTTCTTGGAATAAATTCACTGGTGCAAACATTCACAACATTCTTGGTATTTCATATGAATTTAATTTTTTACCCAGCTCTTACTAATGCTTCTGGCATTTTTCTTAAAAATTATCAATTTAATAAACACATTTTTTTCACAAATCTGCTTAAATTTTGTTAGCAATTTATTTGGCATTATTCCTTAAAATTATTTAGTAATATTGTGAAATAGAAACTCACTCAGTAAAATAGAAGTTCGATTTTTATCAGCAAAAATTCATAAAAATAAATTATATTTTTATATTTCTTAAAATTATTTAACAATATTGTGAAATATCAACTCACTCAGTAAAGTTCCATTTTTACATTTCTCACCATCATTCAGCTCCATTGAAGTCAACTGAACATTTGATCTTTGATCATCTCTTTGTTCATCTAGAGAGAATAGAAATTCGATATTTATCAGCAAAAATTCATCAAATTAAATTATATTTTATTAAGTTCTTTCACTTTAAAAAAAATTTAAAGACAAAAACAAGTTTCAACTGATACCTAAGGATAAAATCTTATTATCTGTGTGTATATCCAATCGTGAAAAGTCGTTTATATGCTATCAAAAGTGTAATAAGTGACGACAACGCTAAGAAGGAGTACGTCAGTCTACGAGTACTGGTAAAAAGCCACACTTTGAACCTTCCGACCATATCGTAATTTCCATATCAAGCTCTTTGGTTGTGCTTCATTTTGGCACTCTTTGTGAGTTGGATCCAAGACACCAGGAGCCCGCAGAGTGTACGCATAAAGCGGAAAACATTTTTACACATGTGACTGACGCTGATTGCGTTTGTCACGTCGCCGAAATAAAATTGTAACCCATTCCGCAAACCTGATCCGGATGCCGATCCATTGCCAGGCAACTAACCGACCCAGAAAGGTGGCAAACGCACATAAAGAAAGAAAGCCGCAAAAAGCGGTAGAAAAAGCTTCAGTCGGCATACAGAAAGAAAAAAAAACGAATGGAGAGGACAAATAAAAGAAACAGGAAAAAATATGAAACCATTGGCAAAAGTGAAACGTAGACCCCTCGTTGCTCCTCTCTCTGTGACAGTTGTCATCTTTTTTCATTTTTTGTGCTCTGTTGAACGCCAAAAACTAGGCGACGGAATTGCAGCAAAATCGTCATCGATGAACTCGATGTCGCGCCGCGTCGACCTCCTTGCACACACAGTCAAGGATATGAGCGACTGAATCTCTCACATACGTATACGTACATACTTGTTTATGCAAGAGAATCGACAGAAGCAGGAACAACGATACAGGAGGATATGAGGGGGGGGGGGGGGGGCAACAGGCTCGGCCACGTTGCGTATAAGTAACGCTATGCATATTGGGTCGCCATCACAGATTGTCGCAGTTGCGGCATATTTGCATAATTTAGCGATTGAATTTTATGCTCAAAAGCAAAACAGCACAGCTGCTACTATTTCCCCAGTTACTGTTCGATAGCAGAACATCTTCGTTTGTCACCGCCCCTCTCTCTCCCACTCTCTCTCTGTCTCTCCCTCTGTTTACACACATCAAACGGGCTGTGGATTTATCCATTTGCTTTTTACTTATTAATTAAATAATTTTTCGTTGCATTTGCTGAGCGTTGGCATCCACCGTGGGAGCCACCGTTGTGTGTGTGCCATGGACAATAATTGCATGCAACATAATTAAAGCCATTAAAGCACTTAAGCTCCCGGAAAACCAACGACGCCATCGAGAGGGGCAGCTTGGGCGAATTGGTCGAGTCATGTTTGCATATGCATAATTATGATGAAAACACATTTAAATGCATTTAATCGGGCGTTCAGTCGGTCAGTCCCGCCTGCCGACTGGTCGCCTGATCTGCTGGCCTGCTGTCCTGCTGGGCAGCCTGGGCAGCCTGGCTGGCTGGCAGGTAGCTTATGGCCAATGGCCATGGCCCAACCCGAAAGGCTTTTAACGTTTATTGGTTTTTATTAAATATGCGAGCATGCCATATTATATGACCAGCTCTCTTGCCTCGATGGTCAACTTGTCGGCATTGGCCTGTCCCAACTGTCAAAAGGCATATTAAGTTAGATGTGATAACGACAGCTGTTTTTCCATGTTATTGGTTTAAAGTGCAATAATCATTATCCCCAACTCGCATATAAATAACCTACAAAATAATAATTTATAGAGTTTACTAACGGATTCATGAGAAATATACAAAGGTTCTCCATATCAATTTTATATACTTTTTCTATCAGAGACGTTATTCAACGGAAGCAGTCGTGAAATGCTTTATTTATTGAATATAATTGTTGATTTAGAACTTTTGAAAGTTAAAGCCGAAATCTAAAATCACTTAGCGAGCTAAGAGCTTTGTCGTGTCATTGTTCTCCGCTCAACAACTGCTACATTTGCTGTCAATTTACGAGAATGTATTTCCCGGCCCCGAACTTCCCATCGAGGCCCGTTTTTAACTTCCCAGAGAATTCGCACGTTGACTTAATTAAAGTTGTACTCGGCAGGCGCAATCAAAATCAAAAAAAGAGCAAAAAAATGAAAATTGCCTCACAAAAGGAAGAGGATGCATTGCCGGCAAGAGCTAAAACACATGTGCGAAAACTGGCAAAGTAAAAGGCCAAAACAAATTGCCAAAGTCGAAGCACCAGGAGCAGCAACAGTAACAGCAGGGATCAGTATTGAAGGGAATGGGAACGGGTTTCGTTCGTTTTTATGGGGTGGCCAAATGGCAATTTATAAAATCCTTTGAAGTGTCGAAAATCAGTAATTGTAGTCAAAGTGCAAATTGATTGCACACACACACAACATACTACGGCGTGTGTTGGAAAATTTTGAGTGTGCCTTTGTGTGTGTGTGTGTGTGTGTGTGTGTGCCAAAAAATCACTGTGCCAGCCATGTTTTATTGAGTGTAATTTGTAGTTGCAAATTAATGGTCCCACTTCACTTTTAATTAAAACGCACCAAAAGGAAAATGGAAAAAGGTTTCGTCATATGACGAATCGAATATGCTCTAATTACTTTTATTACTTTATTAAAATAAGCAATATTTTATTCAAAAGAGAACACAGTTCTTCTTAAATGAATTGAAATACGAATTTAAATGGTACATTTATTTAGTAATATGACATCAATCGTTGTAGAACAACATAAATTATTTCCATCTCCTCTATAAAATCTACAGAAAAATAATGATAATAATTTATATTTATCTACAATTATCTGAAACTTAAACTATCGATTCTTTCTCTTTCTTTTTGCGTGTATCAACCTTCAATAATTACAGTTTTTATATGATCAGTTGAACTATTTATAATTTCCAAAATGTATCCTAAGTTTATGGTAAGTGTTCAATCTACCAATTTAATTGTTTTAAGCATTTTCGTCTTCCTTTCAAAGTACTCAGTTTACTATATTTCATTCACATCCTTTTACCATAGCTATAATGCCCTTTGGAAGGGTACAATAAGTTAACAGAACGCCTGACAGATGGACACAAAAAAAGTGTTTTGTACTGCGGTATGAGGTTTAAGAAAGTGTAAGATAAGTAACTCAATTGGTAGTCGGACGGGCAAACGGAATAAGAGAATATGGATAGGGAAGAACTTCGTCTGTCTTTTGGTTTTCTCTTTGACTATATTACCTTTCTGTTGCTTAGTTTACTTCATTCTTTTTTCGTTTGCCCTTTGCCCGCGGGGCTGGCACGTTTTGCCTTTGCTTAAGTGACTTCATAACCTCGAAAGTGACTCTGGCTTTTTAGTGCATTCAGGGACTAAAACTTGTGTGCGAGTCGTATGTATGCTTGTATCCTTGTATCCTTGGGTAGCTCAGGTGCACAACACGCTTGCAGTTAAGTTGCATTTTTGAGCTGCTTTGTCGCCTGTTGCATAAAAATTGCTTTAAACCATAAGGCGACTGAGACTTCCACTGCGACAGCGACAGCGACAGCAGAAGTTTTGAATAAATTTTCGCCATTTGCCAGTGGCAACAACAGCAACAAGAATAACCAAATAACTCCGTTGAGTGGCTCCTCATCGATGACACTGCCGAGACGAGAGGGAAACAGAAGGACGATGATGCCGCTTCTGAGGTATCATCAATTTTGGTTTGAGAGACTCATCAATAAAACATAACAGCAGCAAATGGAAACACATGTGACAATGCGCATGCAACTTGAAAGATATACATACAAACTTCAAGGAAGACTCTCTGCTCTTCTGCAAAGAAAAACAACTAACTTAGTCAGACAAAAATGGAAAAAATAGATAAAGAAAATGACATTTTAGGTAACTTTCACTACAATATCAATCTACAAATTACAAGAATTAAATAAGTAATTCAATTCGAACGAGCTAAAACCCCTTATTGTTAATCTACTATATACCATATATATAACTTCAACTATTTCATTGAAATCTTAATTAAAATGATTTAAATTGAATTAAAATTAAATTCAAAGGGCTATAATTGTCTATCAGATTCACACAGCAATTTCTTCTAATAAGAATTTTCTTTTTATTAATGCTTATAAAAAGCAGATATCTACAAGGTTTCCTCTAATCTATGCACCTTTGACATGTCCTTCAGTTACATTTTTAATGCCAGCTGGCAATGTTGGCTGCCTCAAGTACAAGTGCTTTGTGGAGTTGGCCGAGTTGCTGATTTGATTACATTTACACACATCCGACAGTTGTTGGTTTGGCAACAGCAACTGTTTTTCGGCAAGTGCGCGTCGAAATTTTCTTGTCAACACTTGCAATGGGCCAGAGCTTTGTTAAGCGGCTGGAAACGGGATTGGGGGGAAATGCTCGGATTGGGGTCGGTGACGGTGTCAGTGTCGTGGTAGGTCAACAATGAAATAGAATGGCAGCTGCAGTTTGCAGCTTGTAGCCTGGCTTTGTTATTGTACAGTCTTTTGCTTTTGGCATGCGAGTTGAACCAGGTTTTTGGCTTTGGCAACGAGAGCTGAGGAGAATTTGTAGCTTGCCTGGTTGGCCAAAAGCCAGAATTCGAAGTCATTGTTTGCTGCCAATTGAATTGAAACTTTATTTTTGTCTGCGTGTTGTTGCTTACTTGACCCCCAGGTTAGTCCATGATAATAGTAGTAATGGCTATGTGCAGCAGATTTTCATAAAGCCAAGAAAGTCCATTATAAAGAATTCCAATATGGTAGCCATTTAAGGATGTCGAAAATCTTCTCAAACCGATTGCGTGCAGCGCTTAAATACTGTGGATGAATCCTTGAAGCAGGCCATAAGGGAAGAAGTTCCACAGGGAACTTGAATTTGAGTCTGAATTCCTGCAAGGAACTTCTTGCAAAAGAGTTGAAACTAAAGTGTACCTCGTTCTATGATGTTTTCTTGCTCGGATCCATTTAAACTTCGGTAGTTTCAGTCGTCTCTGTTGTCTTGTCAACTAGATACAAAGCAATGCCTTCTCAGTATTTGTATTTGTATTTGTTTGTCAAAATTAACAGCTCCCCGCCTGTTATGATGCAACTCAAATCTGTCGACGATTTCCATTTTTCTTTTTTTTTATTCCTTTTAACTTTTCTCATTACAAAAGTTTTACTATTTCTGTTGCACGCTGCAAGTACACAAAATGTGTTGCACAAGCAACCTTTTCAACAACTTTCAACTGACAAATGCAATTCAGTACGTGATTTGCTGCTTTGTATTGATGCTCTGACAAAATGAGAAAGATTCTAATATATTTTAAATACGAATTTCATTTAAATACTTAAATGGGAAATATCGATTGTGTTTCGACTACCTTTTAAATAATTAAACCTTTAATCCAATTTGTACTTACGAAAGTAAGCATAAATTCTACTTCATTTTGTATCTTAAGTATTATAGAAATTAGAAATTGGTCTAGTTTCTGATGCTGTCTTAACCTAAGGCAATTGCCAGCTACATGTCGAACAATGGCCAATCATTTGAAGTGAAACGTGCAAAGGGGAATTGCTACCAAGATTACACACTTAATCAAACTTTATGCAAAACTACATGCCACCCACAGGAGTTTCAACAATTTGCTGGCGCTGCACACGCACAGATAGAGCACAAGACAAGACAAACAACGATGGTAAGAGGGGATGGCAGGATCAATCGAGGAGGAGGAGGAGGAGGAGGGGACAATTCGACAGAGGTCTTAAATACTGCAATTTGTTTTTCTGCCGAATCGTTGCTGTCTTCACTCGAAGCTTAACCAAAGAGAATGAGAGAGAGAGAGAGACAAAGGGAAGGAGAGAGAGAAAATCATGTACCGCCGGCAGCCGATTGCCAAAAATGTTGCAAGTGTTTCTGCTGTGTTGCTGCATGCAACAGCAACTGTTGTTTGACATCCTTGGCTCGCTTGGGCTCCTCGAACAATTCACTGCAAAATTGCTAGACAAAACTGTGGCGCATAAAGCGGCTGGGATTGCAACAAGGATACTCGGCATCGTTATGCGTGCAACGCACACTGCTGCTCCTGCTGCTGCAACTGCGGCAACATCGGCTCAATCGGCTTCATCGGCATGAGCTGTACGCACCATTCACATGTACATTGTACATATACACATCAATATATACAAGTGTGCGTGTGTGTGTGTGTAATTGAACTTGTGTTGGGGTTTCAACGTCGCCATTGAGATTGAAAAATGTTAAAAAATTGCTTTTAAATGCCGCAAAATACAATTTATTATTCAACAGAGGCAAACGCCAAACACTGGCACAATGTGTGCCCTGAGACTGGGCAAGTGGGCGTCGATTGTGGGCGTGCCTGTGGCCGAGGCGTGACACACACCATGCTCCAACTATATGTATATGTTATGGCCAGTGCCAGTTGTAGCCAAAGCTCAACAGTGCGGCTGCTTGGCAGTAAATTCAAATAAAGCACGCACACTCACACACACACACACTCACACACACTCACACACACTCACAAACAGAGAAAGACACTCACGTATACGCACAATCACAGACGCTAGCAATGGCTGCAATTGTAGCTGCAGTTGTTTTGTTTATTACGTATACCAGTGCGCACGACGCAGTCAGAAACAGTTTGAAAGGCTTTTCGCAAGACTAAACAGACAATTCTTGGTTGTCGTAGCCTTTTGCTTTTGCATTTAAAAAGTCTCCGAACATAATTACAAAAAATGAGTAGCCACAATTGCTGAAAGGCACTATAGGAAAGAAAGGGCAGCTTTTGGAATTTATAGCCAACACATTATGGGGACTTTGGGAAAAGTTCAAAATATAACGACAATTAGTTTAGATTTGTTAAGGTAAACATTGACCTTTAACTTTGAGTTTCTTTAGACAAACATAGCATAGACGATTTTAATTTTAAATAATCCTTTTTGTCTAGTTTTAACATAAAATAAGACTTTACATTACTAAGGCTTAATAACTAATAATAATATTTTAAATTTGGAAAGGGGTTTCTCAGTTTTGTTGTGTTTATGTTATGTTATTAATTAAATATAAAATTGACAAAATAGATATCATAATCCATACTGAACAGCTTAATACTTATCTCCAATATAACTTTTCTCACATTTAATTAACTTTAGTGATTAAGTATTATTGCTGTTTGATTCTCTGCTTTGACGAGCCAAACAAGTTTACAACAAGCTTATCATTCCCATTCCGATTCGAAATAGGAAGAGAAAAAGAGAGTTATATGTACACACAAATTATTAACAACACAATTTAACGAAAATGATTTAATTAAATTTATTTTCGCGCTAATGCCATTTGCCACAATGCCGCTGGGGTTGTGTTACCAGCTGGTAACATCAAAAGACAGTGGAAATTAATCAGGCGCACGAGCAGCTGAGGGCCGCCTTCATTTCCAGGGCCTTCGGCACATATAATTGCATTAATTTATGTGTAAAAGCCGCAGAAATTAAAAATAATAATATGTAATACGTATAATCCAAATATTCAAAATGCTCCCACCACAAAGTTTCAATATAAATTTTCGTGGCAGCTGGCAACTCCACCAACCACCGCCTACGAATCTCCCCCCGCCACCCCTTGATAAGAGAGGCGATGGTGCTGAAGGTGCCCTGAGGCCCACGAAAGCTAAAAACAGACCAGTTGAAAGACTAATTTTCACATTTGAACTGTAAACTCGTCATGAAACAAGCCCCCGATGCCACTCACTGGTCGGTCGAGCTGTACGATAAATGCTGAGGCTAATGCGTTGGCGGACTATCATCATTTGGCTCTAAGGTCGGGGGCGTTGACGTTTTGGGCGTTTTTTGGGCATTTGGGGGCGTGGTTGGCCAACCAATTTCATGGTTAAATGATTCAGAAACAGAATTACAAAATTAGTCGGCCCGTTAACACAATGTAATTAACTTTTGCGCGACCGCTCTCAATATATATTTGATATTTATTTACCAGGCCCCCAAATGCCCCCCGGGGTGCACTTTGTTTCGATGCCCTAGTGTCCTGGTTGGTTGGTTGGCTGTTGCCCTCCTTCGGAATGAAACCAGTTTCCCGTTGACAACTTTCAAACTATAGAGTATCTGACTGGAGCTTCCAATTATCCAATTTCTATAAGTCTTCCTACCATCCTTCTCTCTTTCTATCTCTCGCTCTCATTCTCCTTTTTATCTCTCTTTGTCTCAGTTCGTATTCGGGCTTTTTCAAAAGCAATTTGAAACAAATTTTATTGCCAAAGTTTCGAGTACATGGAAAATGGTTCAAGTGCCACAAAAAGTTGCAGTTGGCGCGTGCCTGTGCCTTGGCTTGGTCTACAATTAGCTCAGCCTATGAGTATGCAAGTGTCCCCTTTCAGAGAGAAAGAACCAAACTGAAGATGTTCATGGAACATTAAAGTCCTTTACATTTAAGAGCAGGTGTATTTACTTTAAGCATATTATAGCGAATAATAATAATATAAATAAAATAATAATATAACAATATATTCAGTAAGCTGGAATGTTTCCTTTAAGCATATCAAGTATACGCTATCAAAATATTATTGTTAACAATAAGAAAATTATAAATAAATGTTTATATCTATCAATAAATACTATAAAAGCATAAACTTTTCTCTAACAAAAATTGCATTTAAGGAAATTGCACATCTAAGAGTTGGAGTAATGGCTATAATTAATATATTTAGAAGCCTTTAAATTGAACTCATTTAGAGCTTATAGAAAAACAAAGAACATACCATATTGCACACTTTTAATTCCATTGATATCGCAATAATCTTCATCTGAAAATAGATGTAATCTGATTATAGATTGATTTATTGAAATATTTGAAAATAATGGAAAGTTAACATAAATATTATTGTTAGCATTAGGAAAATATTAAAAAACTCTTTATATCTATCAATAAATTCTTTAGATATATCTACATTAGCAAATAGTATAAGAAAATAAATAAAAAGTCTTTCTTAAAGTAATAATTTCTTCGAATTACTGCTAGCTTTAGAACATAGAAAGCTGCAGTGTTGTCCAAGCTTCAAAGCACTGCAAAATCAAACCACGAAAAACCTGTGCAATCATTGCCAAAAAGAAAGAAAGAACAACTATTGCCAACTACTACAGCTATTGCCAGCCACTGCCATTACCAATTTTTGCGCTTAACACTTCAGTGCACAAATCATTGAGAGCCTGAGATACTCAGATACTCAGATACGAAGACATGTAGACATCGAGGCGGACACACATAGACAGAGAGAGGGGAATAGAGGGGGGCGGGAACAGGCCTGTGTTTCCGTTTGCTGTCCCTGCTTATGCCATCAGCATGTCATCATGGCAAAATCAGACGACATGCAACATTGCATAAAGATTTGTCACAGCTAAAGCTCCCAAAATGCAATGCAAGACAACCGACAACCGACAACGACAACACGCAGTTCGAACCCAGTTAGAGATAGATAGATAGATACACATACACATATACAGATGCAGTTGCAGTTTCAGTTCCAGCTGCAGATACTGGGATAGAGCTGGAAATAGAAATCGTGAGAGAGACGCAAACAGCGAGCGATGAGCTCAAATCGCATTTTCGCATGCTGAATTTCGACAAATAACAACAAGAAAAGCTGAAGCTGAAACTGAAGCTGGTGACGATGCTGACACACAGTTGTAGTGTCACTATTGCAAGGGCAGTATTATTAAATTAGACTAACTAAATAGTAGTATAAAAACTTTGTTCAAGTTACAATGCTGCAAATAGTACAATAATAAATATTGGGCACTTCAACTTCATAATAAGGAAACTTTGATTTTGCTTCTCTTAATATTACCTTTTCATTTGTTTAAATAAGCCAAAAAGAAATTAATGTGAATCTTATTATTATTATAAAGAAGTAGATTGGTTTCTTCCTTATAATATTGTGTGCCTAATTTACCCCCGGGCAGAAAACCATTTACATAGATACTTACTTTACAATATAAGACACTTTCAATAAATTTGAGTTCTCTGATACTTTTCTGGCTACCCTCGCACCAATAGACAGGCTAAGCGGCAGCAACTTGCAGCAAATTCAATTTCGAGCAGCTCGATTGCATTGCGGCACATTGGCCTGCAGTCTGTGAGACTTTGTATTAAAAGCCGAGAGGTATTGGTAATGGCAAAGGGAAAGGGAAAGAGATGGAAGTGCAGGAGAAATGGAGTAAGGATATGCTTTTTTCTATTGCATTTGCTTTTGCTTTTCCTTGTGTTGTTGCTTTGGCTGTCGTCTTCTGGCGCTGATCATCGATTCGCATTGCATTTCAATATATAAATATTTATACACAAGTAAATTTGCGCACAGCTGAGTCGCAGTTAGAGTCGCATCGCGTCGCATCTAGGAATGAAGATATATGGACATACCAGGGAGAGTGAGTAATGTTAACTTGCGCTAAATCCCTGGTAGATAGTCTTGTGCCTTGTCTGCCAGTGTCAACTTGTCCTTGTAGCCGCTTCGTAAATCGTTTAGTTTATCATTTGTATTATTTTGGCTTTAGTCTGTTGCGAACTTAATTTGTTTTATTACCAAAGTCTCGCCAGGAATTTGACACGACACTGGGCCAGAATATCCAGATATACAATGTATATACATATATAAGTATGAATCATGGCTAAGCCTTTATGACATATGCTAAAATTTAACAGCTTGGCAACCTGGCATCCAGCATATCCTGACAAACCCCCCATTTGAAGCCCATGACAACCCATTTTCATTCTCATACCATCACCATCACCTTTGTGAGCACACGACAGGATGGCGCGACGGGTCGCGTTTTTGTTTGGTATTTGGCCAACGCGTGACAAAATGATTAAACGGTTAGCCAGAGCCCGGACTACAGTGGCAGCCACAGGATTCAGGATCCAGACAACAGGGCACAGGACGTTGAGCTACCGATGAGGCAACTGTCGCCTGCCGATGCTATTGTTCGGCAATGACAGTGCAAAATTGTTGATGACGATAACGATGTGATTAGATGAGTGGTTATTTGGTCAAGTCTGGGCGCGGGGATTTCGGGTCTATAAGGGGTCTATGGATATACGAACGGGTTGATTGCTTGCCAGCCAGCCTGCCTGCTTGGCTGGCTGAAGTGTTGCTACTAAGTAGCACATTGAAAATCTGAAGTGGGCATGGTGTCATTCTGAGAATATTAAGCATCAAGCTAATCATATTAAACAGAAAGGCCTCCAAAAAAATATATTTCATTAAGATTACTTGGCAATAAGGTAATAATTAAAAAGTTAAGATCGTTATCAGTTTAATGTCAAGTGTTTTTAATATAAATAAATACAATTCACAATTCACTTGAGCTTTCTCAATTCTATTATAGTTATGTGTCTTACTCACTCGAACCTATAAAAATGTTCGTATGCTAATTGTGTGCGATAAATTTTGGTTAAGCGATAAATCGCTCAAGCTGCCAGATTTAACGTGGTCATAAAAAATAATGCTCAGTACAACGTGCTCCGGAGCGAAAGCATTACCTAACCAGATATAGCCAGGCTAAGTGGCATCCTTATTAGCCAACTGTTAAAGGTGCCAGCGGCAGCCTGTCCTTGCCTAGAAGCCTATTTCGAAAGGCTGCCTGGATGACTGGCTTCCTCTCGTTGCGAAAGCCAAAACTATAGACAGACAATTTCCTTATGAAATGAAAATAAACATGACATTTCTAGGTTTATGTACTTTTGTGCAGCAGCTGTGTCTTTCCACCAGAGCAGGCTGCTGCTGCTTTGGCCCAAAACCCGATACCCCAAGCCACGACGACGACGACGACGACGACCCGTTTGATATTGCTGGCATGTTCTGACTTGGCTGTGACTGCTATAAAATGTCATCTTTTATTATGGCAAGGCTCAACTGGCGCAGACTGCGCCTAGACTAAGGCACCCAGTCTCTACTCAGTTACTCAACCCTTGGCTCCCATTCCTGCTCCTGTGATAGTGGCAAACAATGCTCTATGCACTGCCACGCCCCCTTTTTGCTACTATGACTATAGCTGTGACTCTGACTACGATTGCGACTGTGGCTGTGGCTGCTTCTATACTCAGTTTATACGCTTGGCTACACATTGCTCCCGGCTTCATGCTGTGAGTTTCATTTCCGGTGCGACATTTTGTTACAAAACTTTATTTTCAATTTGTGCACATATTACACACAGCTTGCCACGCCCTACACTAGTGCTCCGCCCTCTTTTGTGTATTTATATGTACATATATATGTGTATGTGTAGTAGTATGTGTCGTGTCTCCAATGTGGCCCACTTATCTGGCTTTTGTTTTTATTTTTAGTGTAATTGTTCTATTTTTGCGATGGCAATTGCTTTACCCAACATCTCCACTTCACTTATCTCCTCTTCCCTCCACTTCACTCGCTGCATGTGTCCATGCTACTTATCATCTGTGGGTAGGTTCGGTCCATTCGTTTCATTCGTTTCGAGTTCTTCCATTCGTTCGCTGTCCAGGCTCATGCTGTTGATTATTATTACAAGCATTATGACCGGATTTCACTGGCGGCAGCAATGTCTGTGCCAGCTGCTGGTAATGAAATTAGTTTGTCACTCACAAGCAGGAATGGGCAGATAGAAAGTGAGAGAGGGAGAGAGAGAGAGAGAGAGGAGAAGATTCAACTCCCTCCCTCCCTCATAAGATGCCCAATCTAAAGCTGCCTGTTTATGTTGCACAGCCGTTTGGCCTATCTGCAACATCATCATGATCATCAACAACATCATCATCATCATCTTCAACATCATCATCATCTGCTTGTTCATCAGCAGCCGCTTCCTATTTTGATTGCAATGAGTTTTCAGGTCAAGTGCGCTTCCGTCTCCAGTCTCCAGTCTCCAGTTGGCCGCTTCTTGTTTTATTGAATTTCATTTTAATGTGGCTTTTATTGTTTAGACATGCACTTCAACATGATTTAGTTGATTTTACTTTACTTTAGACCAACTTGGCCGAGATTTGCATGCAAATTGACTTTCACTTTGGGGCCAAATGTGTTTCTAAACCCAGAGAGATGTACACATTACCAAATGAATTTGGTACTTAAAACTCAAATCCGATTTTACGAGTCGAGTCGTATGTCGAGATTTTTATTGAGTTTACATTCTCTTGTATCTACAATACGCATCATGAAGCATAACAAATATACATATCTAATGAATATTACAAATTTAATAGCTTTTCCAGTTTGCAGATAAGTACAATGTGATTAAGCATACGCAGGGTGGCACAGTCCTTTTGCAAACTGCCCTATATTAATCGAGTTAAAATAATAAACCATTTTACCTCACTCGTAAATTAATTTGGCACCCCAATTAAATTAAGATGACAAGCTTAATTTTTGAGTAGAAATTATTATAAAGTCTGTGCAACAAATTGTAGAGAGCAAAGTTCTTTCAACACTGCCAACTTGTTTCGTGAGTTCATGTAATCAATCAACTTTGATTAGTATTTCTGACTGACACATCAAATGTTCATATAGACAAAAAAAAAGAAAGGGAACCCCCCTTGATTCAGGCTAATCCCAGGCTGAGGCCCAAAATTTTTCATTTTCTTTCGGCCAGATAATCGTCGATGGGTTTGGGTGATTTTCTTCTCCTTTTTTTCGTGTGGACAAAGCGAAAAATCAATATGTCTTGATGTGAGATAAAAGTGATATAAATTGTATGGCTCGTAAAGTGAAAGTGTCAAATGACCAGGATGTTGAGAGCAGGCTAAGCAAATGAAAAGTGAAGATGTATGATAGTCGTAGGCCAAAAATAGTAATACTCTCTGTTACATTTTGCATTACGATTGGGTCAGAGTGCGTGCCACCTTAGTATAGTTTTTGTGAATGCTGGTGCTTTAATAGGTTGCCTCATTCCAGATTTCTTCGATTTTTTGTTTGGTATTCACGCGACTTTAACGTAAAGCAATAAATACTTTTAAAAGATAAATAAATCCCCTGACACAAACACCAATCACTGTCAGACCAAGCTCATATAGGAAACAAGGGGAGGGACGGGGTAACCGCATAGACCCAGCAGCTAAGCAGCTTAGTTCAGCACACAGCGCCACCTATGTTTCAACTTTCGAGACCAACAAAACGAAACAAAAAAGAATGTGAAGAAAATGCCGGCAAAAACGCAGCACCAATAACAACAACAACAACAACAGAGGCATTTTTATCACACGTTGACCATGTGAAGCGTAAATTACCAATGAAACGAGTTTGCTGCTAAACCAGAAACCAGAAAGATGCAGACACAGATAGAATGCGAAAGATAGAAAGATACAGTCGAGTAAAAAGGAAAGGAGGAAAGGAGAGAGTGAAATGGGGACAAGTGAAGCAGCTAAGCAGCCTGTGGAAAGCCTCAAAAAGTTAAAAGTTAGCAAAAGGCAATTGCAAAATAAAATGGCAACAGCCAAATGCCAACGTTCAAGAAGGTGTCCAACGGAATTTAATTAAGTGAGCTGTCAAACGAATGACCAATAGGTGGCGCTACAGATAGCAAAAACCAAAAAAAAACAGAGAAAATAGAATGGTTTGACCGGAAAGCGGATTGTCAGCTAAGCACATCAAGAATGGAAAGCCCACTTGCCGTTTGGCTTAACTTCCATGGAGAATTCGATAAGGCAAGGAATTTAAAAATACCGACAGAGAAACAAACTTGATAGCAGTTGATATAGGCGATATATCTAACAGAAGATTTCGTTTAAAACATTTCCGATATCATCAAGTTTTAATCACAATTGATGTAAGTACTATAAACTTAAATGTATATTTGCTTTATTGCTCATACGACTCGTTATAGATGCTTTCGATGGCAGCTGCAGTTCTTTAAACAAATTTATCACTTCTGGCCCTTTTAAACTGAATAAGTCACTTTTGGATCGTCCTTTCATGTCGCGAACTTTTATTAACTTGGCTTCTGTGTTCGTCTGGTGTATACTGATTGTTTACATTGCAGCTTTATTGAAAAAAAATGGCAACGAACTTTGCCTTTGGCCACTCTGACTATGACTCTGACAACAGCTGCAGTTGGTTGGCCATTAAGTCGGCCAGAGTCGCCTTCGGGCCTCTACGGATAATTATCAGCCAAAATCTCATTCTGCATGCAATCGAGAGAGTTGTACAATTTTAAATGAAAAGGACAGCTTATTAAGGGCGCCAAACAGAGAAAGCCTTCATTAAAACGTAAAAACCAAATTTGCAACATATATCTGAATATATATGTGTGTACATATATGATTGGCATTTTCACTTGTACATACAGATATATATTTTATGTGAGTTGTGTGCATGAGTTGGGCTATTATGCTCTCCAATCAAGTGCCGGTTTCAATTGCAGCCGCAATTACGCTAAACAAAATTACGTATTTGTAAAATAACCAAATGAAAAGCCAGCTGAGGTTTGAGTGTGTAATCTATGTACATGCATGTAAACACACACACACACATGTACACTTTCATCTCACTCTGTGTGTTTGTGTCTGTCTATCTGTCTGTGTATCTGTCTGTCTGTCTGTCTGTCTGTCTGTGTATCTGTCTGTGGTTATTGGGTGTATTATGCTTAACTGCCGCAGATATCAAATTGACTGATTTGGCTTACATCGAGCATAAAAGTTTGAAATTAAACCACACACCACATAGAGCCATTTTTTGTATTATTGTAGCATACTTTTTGGGTGCAGTCTCGGCAGACATTTCTTTTGAGATGATAATTTGGTAAACATACCGCAAATTGCACAAAGAGTTTGATTACAATAAAACGAATTTTGGCTTAAAGTAATTTAAACATGCAACTATATTTTTCAGCTTTAAAATTGAATATGAATTTATATAACTGCTGTTAAAATTTAACTTTACAAGTCGAGTTTCTTGACATTTTTGGTATGACTTTTTAAGCAAAAGATCGGTTGGGTTTTAAACAAGTCATGCAAGTTGTTATTTCTGAATCTAAATTATTTAACTATATAGACATTCAAAAAGTAGACGTCTATTTTCATAAAGTAATTCTCAGTTGTGGCAACTTTGCAGAGTTCAGTTCAAGTTAATGGATTGCACACAATGAAAGTATTTGCATTTATCCCAACTACACCTTAACTGAAGGAAATGCTTTACAAAGTACATTAACCAGTTTTCAGTACACATACATACATACATACATAAAGGTATGCCGAATTTGCACACTCCAATATAGTAGGACGCTTAACAGCAGCCATTAGCAGCTTTGCTAAGAAGCATGTGCAGTATATCGAGAGTGGCTCACACACACATGGACATGGACATTAACTCATACTCGAAGGCACGGACAGTCCATAAAAGGACGCAACTATGCAGTTGCCAGTTCCCAGTTCCCGTGCCTTTGGTTACAACAATGGCAAAGTCTTTTGGCCAATGGTGAGCGCACTTTATGAACGGTGCATGCATAAAGTGGCATAGGCAACCACTGTACCTCCCCACCTCCATCCTCCATCCACCATCCACGTGGTGTGGTATAAGCCAACGCTTTTCCAATTTCCGGTTGAAGCTCAGGAAAACAGTAGAGCCAACAGCAATAGCAACAGCAACAGCAACAACTGCAGAAAAGGCAGCAGATGAGTGAGTGGAGACCGATGTATGGCCATTTAGCTGCATTGTATTTGTGTGTTTTTCGCCACTCCCCCCCCCTCGATACGCCTCTGCCTCTGGCTTGTTGCATAACTCACACATACCCCATCACACACACACACACATACACACTCACACCAAAAACGCATCAGAAGCGCATTAATAATGTGCTCAGGCAATCGAAAATGCAATGCGGGTGGAGCCTTTTTGGGTATCCAGAACAATGATACTCTTAATGATGAGGATGTCCATGATGGCAACAATATGCGGCAACATCAGAAGCTGAAACAGCAGTTTATGCTGGAATTTATCTCCACACTTTGGCAATGTGTGTGTGTGTGTTCGGCTCTGTTGTAATCTTGTCAAGTAATTAATTTGTTCAATGACATCCTCAAGGTGTAAGCGAAACCATTTAAAGTTGATGACAACCCACGACGCAGATACTTCAAAACTCGAAAGTTACTACACACACCAACTGTGGAGGCAATAGAGAGGCAATAGCAAAGAGCAGGTACTTCTTGAGTGTGGCATGAGTGGGTTGCAGGAGTTGCTCAAGAAACTTGTCATGCATGCCCGGCGAAGTGTGTGTATCCGGCAATGCGACAGCGACAGCGACAACCAAGACAAATCGCACGCACCAGACCCGAAACTTACAAGCGAGGGCAGTTCAATACGTATTTAAATGGAACAGTCACTGAAAAGAAAATATTCTGGGATTTTAATTAAAGAAAGGAACTCCATTTAGAGCTGTTTGTTAACCTTGCAAAAATAACTTATCTTTTCTTGATAAATAATCTATAATATATTAGGATACATTTTTATAGAAAGTCTTTACCTTAGCTCAAATTATTTATTAACTTTGAAATCCTGAAAAATATATATTTCTGTTCGAATTCAAACAATTAAAAAGGTCGCTAAAAACCCACAAATGTATTTCTGTTTAAAATACTTCGAATTATTTGCAAACTTGTGTAGCTCCCCTCGCAATAAGGCCTCAGCCTAAGTCCCCGAACTCAAAGTATCTGCTCTTCTAGTTGCGTGTGAAATCGGAAGTGGCTGCTGCTGGCTTAGTTGTAGTCGTCGTCTCGAGTCCTTGGTCCTTGGTCTCTCTTAGTCGTATGGTCTCATGGTCTCATGGTGGCTTGGTCTCATGGTGGCTTGGTCTCTTGGTGCCACGGTCGATGTGCGATGTGTGTGTCGATGTCGGCACTGGGCGACAGGTGCTTCCGCATTTGAATGTCAACGGAAACCGCAACGGTACAACTTAGATAAACGTTTGCTCTTTAAATATGTGTGCGCTGTCGTTGCCACGAGTTCTAGGTACACGTGTGTACATCTAAATATATCTGGGAAAGGGAATGTGAACACGTTTATTAAGCGCCAGTCACCATGTTTGAGCAACTGTGCATATATACATATATATATACATCCCAGCTACTACATGTGAAGTGGCTACACTTTATGTTAGGTTCGAGAACTGATTATAGACTGGCCTTGTGGTTACCAGGACTAGGATTGATTGGATAGCTCTTTGCTTAGCTTGTTGCCAGTTAGCTGTGCTGTGTGGATGGCAAGTTAAAGATAGTCAAGGTGTTTGCTCTGCCATGCAGCAGAATATTGATTATGCTTAAGGAAAGCGTTATTACAGATAAAGTCAAAAGCATTGAAAGCAGTGTCAAATATTTGTCAAGCAAATGCTTTACTTTATAAATGTACTTTTGATTTTAAAATAAATTCGGATTTCGTATTTAACTAATATGTATTTACAAAGTTAAATGAAAACTAATTGATACAAATAATTGTTAACTGAAACGTCTTATTTTAATATATATATTTATTATTTTAAAATTCATTTTTTGCCTTAACAGCTTAAAAGATATTTTGTGCTTCTTTTAGTGAACTTATTTGTCATTTAAATTTGTTTATTAACAATTTGTTAGAACTACATTTTAATTTAACATTTGTTATTTTTCAACTAATTTCAAATGACAAAGTAAACGTTTTTCAATTCGTTGTTGGTTATTTTTAAGTGGTCGAAATTTCATGCAATTTAAATCAATTTTCATTCAATTTAGGAAAATACCTAAACGAATTAAAATAAGCCCAAATGAAACTGCATTCACCTGTGGGAGGAAAAAAACACAAATGGTAAATTGCTTAAAATGAAATCAATTAACAATAAATGCAAGCAATTAAATTCAATGTTGACCATATATGAAAACAGGTTACTTAATTAAGCCTGGCCAGGCGATGGAAATCTACTACTGAAAACCCAGTCAGAAGCCACATTTACACTGTACAACATGGTACAGTACATGGTGTTGCCATTGCCATTGTAGATGCCGAATTTTAAGTGCGAAACAATGTAATTTCATGGTAATCAGTCTCTGGGCCGGTTTAGAATTTAATGCCAGGCTCAAACTGAAGAGTAGTCCACTTCCACTTCCCAAAAAAACCGGAGCTGGTCAGCACTAACTACACAAATTTCCGGTTGTGCGCACAAAGCCAATGGACAGGACACAGGACAGAGAATTCGAAACCGGGCGGACTTCGTATCGGGTTTGAGCCGAGCCGAGTCGAGGCACTTGGCCAGAAAAATGTCAGTTTGCAATTTTCTATGCCATTTAAAATAAATGAAAATTGCGCTCCTCGTCTGTGCTTTGGGTGTGTGGCATAGTTTTAGGCGCTGCCCAGCGCGTGTTAACGTAAATAAATTACACAGATACACACACACACACACACATACATAGTCACATGCACATGGTCGAAGCGACAATCAAGTGGTCAGTGGCATGCAGCTTATAAATCAGCGCAAAGCGCAGAATGTAGCTGCCTTTTGGGCAGCCATCGAGATAGATGGCCAACAATGCGGGTCAACCCAGAGAAATTGACAGAGTTTGAGTTGACGATGGATGAATGCGAATGAATAGATAGATGGATCGCCTGTATAAATGGTTAGCTATTTAGTTTCGGTTTGCTGCGGTTTGACTTTGTTTTGAATGGCTCCAAATGGAAATACCCCCTCCCAACCACCCTCCACACTCATTCGATTGCCCATAATGCTGCCCCTTTTGCTTTTATTGCCAAATTCGTAGTCGTACTGGGTCAATTGAATGGAGCACACATTAGGGCCACATTCTGTGTTTTTCTGACAAACTGCACAGCAATTAAAAATTAACTAGCATCTGGTTTTGGCCGCTGACAAAGCACTTTAATTTTTTTCCCCATTAATTGAGGGTAAAATGATTATTTAAATCGAATTGACAAATGGCATCGATGATAGCAATTTAAAGTTATTTAAGGTAGCTCTGTACCAATCAACAAGGAAAACATCTTTGTAAAGAATTCACAACAATTTATATGAAAATTGTTATGTATCCCAAAAGTATGCCATGAAAATTTCTGGGGAAATAGAAAATTTAGTTCTTAAATGAGTTAACTTTAAAGACATTCTGATGAAATATTTAAGAAATATATTAGTTCTTCATATTCATATTAAGAAAGTTTATAAGTCTTTAATGTATGCTATTTAAATTTCTATGAAAATAGTAGAAATTTTACATCATCAGATAGAGTTTATTTTAACTTTGATAATGTTGGTTTATTCACTATATTTACATATTATAATTATTAAATTCTAATGTATTTTAATGTAGGATTCATAACACAATGCTTATACATTTATGTAGCTTTAATTAATGAGTTTAACTTTATTGACATG
The DNA here is from genome assembly GCA_037043535.1 of Drosophila putrida. Classification (NCBI taxonomy): domain Eukaryota; kingdom Metazoa; phylum Arthropoda; class Insecta; order Diptera; family Drosophilidae; genus Drosophila; species Drosophila putrida. The sequence continues at coordinate 4,977,151 of JBAMBI010000065.1, forward strand.
CTCTTACTTAAACAAGCCACTTGTCGTCTTATTAACAAAAGTGTGTGTTTATTATTTTGTCAAGCAAAATAGACGTTGTCAGGTCGTTAAATGCGTTTCACAAGTCACAACTGCTTAACAGACAATTGTGGCATTTCTCAGAGGTGTATGCACTGCTGCCAAGAACGAACATACATATGTATGTATGTAACATACATGCATGCTTACATACCCGACATTCCTTGGGTCTTGACAGCATTAACAACAGTAACTATTTAAGTATCTGCCGCAGTTGTCTTGCCGCTACACTCGGGATGCCAGAGAAGAGAGACTTGCAACAATGCCATAGATTGTTGTGGCAATGCCAGTAACTGGTAACTGAGAACTGCGAACTGAGAACTGGAAACTGGCACAAAGAGCGGGCCCAAGGACCGACATGCAAACCGCACACATGACGCTGGCCAAGAACCTGAGGCTTGACTGCCTGCCTTCTGAGAGCTGTACAAGTTAAAGCTTTAAGCTCTTGCCGCAACAGTTTTTTTTTGCGAAACAAAAAAATGAGAAACATTATATTGTTATGCAAGTATTTGTGCAAGTTATTTAAATGGCTTTGTGCTTCATACTTTTTGGCTGGCGTGCAATTCACCGACACCAGAGCCCCAAGCAATCAACTGTCTGACTTGCAACTGCACTGGGGAAAATACACAGCTTTCAGATGATGCAAACAAGTAAAAGCCCCGACACCGCAGCCAAGATAAGCTAGAAAAGCAATAATGTCATACTCAGATGGAATCAGTTACAATGATGGAACCAACACCAACGCATCAACTCAAGCAGCTGCTTTTATCAGCGTTCATCGTTTGTCTAGTTGTAGGCGTAAGCCACGCCTACAACGTACCCAATGCCACAGTCAAGGTGAACAGTCCTCAGGGCTTTGAAGTATCGATTCCAAACGAGCCTGGGATCACACTCTTTGCCTTCCATGGCAAACTCAACAAGGAAATGGAAGATCTCAGTGATCAGACTTGGGCCACAGATGTCATTAACTCTCGGTATGGTCGCTGGACATATCACAATCGTCAGCAGAAACTACAACCAGGTGATGTGCTCTACTATTGGACAACTGTCAGATATAATGGCCTGGATTATCACAACTTCAATCAGCGTTACAATGTGGAACAAGAAGCTCTCAATATCACACGCATCAATCTACAAACCAAAGGAGGAGGAGGCATTCAAACTGTTACATTAAATGTAATAAATTCACACATAAATATAATTGTTCATTAACAATTATAGTTATTTAAATCGCTTTGTATTTCATACTTTTTGGCTGACAGGGAGACTTACCTGGCCTGGAATATCACAACTTTAATCAGAGTTACACTGTCCGACGAGAAGATCTCAACAGCACACACACCAATCTTCACTTTCATGGAGATGTCCCTCAAACTGTTGTATTAAATGTTATAAATTCACAAGTAACTATATATATTCATTAATATTTGGAAATGTCCAAGTGGAAGTCAGTTACTTTGTTATATCCAATCAAATATTATAAATGACCTCTGAATAAATTTCTCAAAACCTGACTTTACCTGACTTTAATTGTTGTGTTCGCTGAATTAATCAAAGCGATAAGACAATGAATGTAAAAATAATTACAAAGTCTAGACAAATTCGAGGAAAAATTGAGATTCTCAACGAGATATACTTAAAAGTTCTCGATCACTTTAACAATCACTAACCAGCTAACTGACTTTGAATAATAGACATTATAATCAGCGAATCTCCAACAGAAAAAGAAAAACGCAATCGATATTCTACATCTTATCATCATTGTTGGAAAAAGTGATTTTTTCGTATTAAGTATTTGAATGCATTCAACATGGCAACAACTACAAAATTTGGACTGTGCACATGTCAAACTCATAGCTCGTTGCATTGTTTTGCCAAAGTGCAATAAATCAAAGGAGCACTTTGTCACAGATACCCAAGTAAATATCCTGGCAGTATAAATCATTTTGAAAAGTTCTCTCCGCATGCGTGTGAAATGCTGTGCGAGTAATGGCTGCTTCAAAATTACCGCAATGCATTCAAAGTGGCAAGACTCACACTAAAACAAATACGAGTCTTCTTCAAGTACAAGAGAGACTAAGAGATACCTCGTCAGACTAAATGATACTCCTCTTGCTGCCTGCCAAACGATCAACCAATAAGAGTATAATAAGAATAAGACAAATAATACTATATCTATATATATATATCTTTTGTATTTTTACCTTCTCTCTACACACAAAGCTAAAACTTTCTCTTCCAAGTGGCTAAAGGGTATAAAAAAGGGTGAAACAAAGAAAAAAGAACTCATAAAACTGTTCAGGCAGGTACTTTCAATAGTTGAATCGTGCAAGGGTTTTTGGTATCAAATGAAGAAGTAAACAACAGTACAATACGAGAAAAAAAAGCAATAGAAACAACTTGTTTTTGGGCCATTTAACTTTCACTTGATGCAAACAAATGCTGATAAAACTTTTTGCTTGGCCAGTAAAACAACAAGAAAAGTCACAAAAAAAGTTCAGTTTTTATCAACACAAGTGCTTAGAAGTTTTATATAGATGCTGATAACTGATTGCCATTGTTATAACTAATTTAAATCGCAAAGCAATGTAATAATTGATAATCATTATTAAGAGAAAGGGATTATGTTTTTTTTTGGACTAAATGTTAATAAATAATATTCACCTGACCAGCTGCTCTACCCATTAGCAGCCTGATCTGGTTAATATCTGGAGTCAAGTGCACTTTGTCCAGCTTTTATTTGACCCGTCTCTGTGACCGCTTTTAGTATTGTAAGTTGAGTGTAGACAGAGCTCCTTTTTAAAGCTCTAAAAGCAAGTAACAAAGTTATGCTTGTACAATGTATCCTAGGAGATATCCTCTAAAAATTATCTTTATCTTTATTACTAATAAATCTGTGAGTTTGTACAAGATTGCTATATGGATATATATGTATACCTTGATTTGTATAAATAAGAAGATGATTCCTTTATTTATTTATTCTCAAACTATAACTTCAATAAAATCAAAATCAATCATTTAAAAATAAATAAAAAATAAAAAAATAAATCAAACTAGAAAAATTCCTCAAAAATTCGGGCAGTAAGGAATACAAACAAGGACCTGCACATGCATTTACAGTAGTCTTAAATAACGGGTATGTCAGCTAATTTTGTGCCGACTGCATTTGTCACAGCTCATTTGCAGCAAATTAAGCATGTCGGCTAAAAGGTAAAACTGTTGCAATTTTTCACACACAGCCAACGGCTGTTTGCATCTCAGTCTTGTGCATTTAAGTGTGACCATATGCATATATAAAGCACATGTGTGTGTATTTTGACACCCTTGCAGAGGGTATTATAATTTTGTCACAAAGTTTGTAACGCAGTGAAGGAGGCCTCACCGAGAATATTTTAAAGAAAACAAAACGTGACAGAAGTTGCATGCTTCAACACTCAAGAAGAGGACCAATATTAAAATGGTACAGAATACATATTTATAGTAGTAAAGAAGTATAACTTACTCTTTTACATAATATTTTATTAGATTTACAAACAATTTTCACAAATTACTTCACTGCACTTCACTTCATTTTTAAACACCAAACAAAAACAAAAAAAAACTGTAGCCTGACTAAAGCCGCGGGCTACAACACACACACTTCATACACGAATCTTGAATAATAAGCGCACGCAATTAAAAGGAAAAAAGCATATGTATCATTGCATAAGTGAGAGAGCGGGAGTTAAAACGAGCAACAACAACGATCACAAGGAGAGCGCACACAAAGGAAGACGCAAACATTCGCAATGCGTAGGAAGGAGCGGGATAGCGATAGATAAATTGGCGCCAAAGAGAGCAAAGCGGTGCTCCGCTGGCAGCCATAACTGCATACAAAAAGGGACACAATCATTCGCAATGCGTAGGAAGGAGCGGGATAGCGTTAGATTAAATGGCGCCAAAGAGAGCAAAGTGGTGCTCCGCTGGCCGCTATACAAAAACAAAACACTTGCAAATATTAAAAATTAAATTTAACAAGCTAACACTGTTTAAATTTAACAACTTTCATATGCATAAAGTGCACAAAACTTTGCCTGACCGTTCAACACACGATTTAAGCCAATTGGACCGATCAAACTACGATTTTCAATAAAAAAAACGCGGAGCAACTAGATAAGGCGAGCTTAAGAAAACCGGTAAGCGATTAGAACTAAACGATAGACGATTATAATCGATAATTATTGATGTAGCAAAACAGCAAACTAACTATACTGCTTACATTAGTAGCAAGTTGAATACAGATCTCGGCAAGGGTATTAAATCTTTGGTGTGCCAAATGTAGTCTTATGTATTTTTTGTGTATAAAATAGGGGCAGCTAAGCGGCGCTGTCAGCAACATTTGCGAACTGTTCTCATTTTCTCATTTCGCGCAATGTGTGAGAATTGCAAAATGCATTGCAAGCAGCAAGTTTGTGTCAGCTGACACATACACACACATCACACAGACACACATAACCCATAATACAACGCACACACTCATGCTTCATTTAACACACACACCCACGCATACACACACTCACACTTCTACACGTGGAAAGGCGTTAAAATGACTTGTGACAATTTTATGTGCCGGCTAAAGGAAGAAAAAATAAACTGTCACAAAATTATGTCATCAAGTTGTTGCAAGCAACCTTAAATGTGCAACTTAAAGTTTTATATTTGCCCTGAAAAGATAAAAATTTATTATTCTCATTCATATATTTACCTTCGGGAAAAATTAAATTAAATTAAAATCTGCTTTTTACGCTTTCTTTTATTTATAACTTTTTAATATACAAATGGCAATTTATTTTAATGTTTACTTAAATACGTGTCATCATTATATTAATATTGTTTTTATATTTTCATAGCCAGTTTTTAAGAAACTCAATAGCCAACACAATACCAAAACTAATATAGTACATAATTTCAATTATTTCTAGATCAGTGTTTTTCTTTCTTATAAATGTTATTTACGAATGAATACTTATTTTATATAAATGCCGAGCTCTTAGTATGACCGAATTTAGTTCACGGTCATTTAAGTAATATCAAGCCTTAGCACTGGCAATATTTAACTTAAATTCAACTCTTAAAACACAGGTAACAGGTAACAGGTAAGCCGGCAGAGTGGCAAATTAATTATATAAGATTCCGACAAGCTAAATATTTTGCTCAAGTTAAGTTCAAAGTTACAAGTGGTGCCACTGTGGGGTGTCACACTTTAAAATAAGTTGCCAGTAACTTGACGCACATTTGTCACACATGCCGCCCTGCCAAAAGGGGTTACATCCCGGTTGAATGGACCCTGTACGAAAACCATCTACAGGTGGATGTGACACTGGAAATGGCAATGCCACCAGTCGCTGTCGGTTGTCACTTGTGGAATTTGCGTAGCTCACGCAGATTGGCGGATGCTGGAAGGGATAACCTCATTCCGCCCTCAGTTCAACTGATATATGGCACTTTGAAATTAGTCTAAGTGCAAAATGTAGGACACACAGCAAGCAGGACACATGGTACGCATTTTTCACGCTCAGTAGAAAAAATGTCCATAATATGTATTACTTAGTCATGGTACTGGGTAACAATAAAAGTACATTCTCATTGACAGATAGACGGTATATTCGGAAGCCAATGCTTAAAAAGCAGAGTTCAAATTAATTTAGACCGCATTGAATATATTCAGAAGCTATTCTCTACAATGTTTCACATGCAATAATTCCCCTTCAAACAATTGTATACCCTATATAATGAATAATTAATTAAATACTATTTGTGTTTTTTGAATAAAAAATTAAATAATATTCGAACTAAGAAAATTTAATAATAAATTTAAAATAACTAAATATTTCACATATAAAAAACTGTAAGTAGTTATTTTCCAATAGTTAATTACTTGAATATTATTATTTATTTGTTAAACTTTTCATATCCAATCATTAAAATAAATTGCAGAGTTTTGTATGGTATCTCTTAGTCGATAAGTCCTATATTTGAGGTACCAGCTCATTCATACATTAGACATTCAGCAATACGTATTTTTAAAGTAATTCGCGTTTATTCAATACTGTGTTGAGCTTTTGAATGGCGTCTTACTTTGTTATTATCAGGGAATGACGTCATCGCCGACACCTCGCGTCGTGAGCCATGCAAATAAGTTCGAAAACACCTTGAATATATCACCTTAGTGCGCTTTATTCGTACTTGCTCGTTAGAAAATATTATAAGTATTACTTAGTACGGAGTACAGATATTTACATACGATGGCAAACTAGTACAAGCCCAAGTTGCCCAGGTTACGCTCAAGATTTGCTTGTAAATCTCTCATTTGAGCCTCGAGGTTCCTTTGCATATCTGCCAAATTTTTCTGAAGCTCGGCTGATTGCTTGGCTATATTTTCCTTGATCTGATGACGATTCACATACGAGTCACGGTTGCCACTGAAAAGGCCATCCTCAGTTTTGGCAAAAACAGTGCCATCAGCCAACTCGATGACGATATTGCCATTATCATATTCCACTGTAGCTTCTTTGCCATCGATGTCGATCTTCTCCTTACTCTTGACACTGGCATCCTTAGGGGGAAAATTGTACACCTTTTCGTTGAATTTTAGCTGGAGGCCTCCATTGACGATATTGATTTGGTAGTTGTTAAAGAACTGGGTGCTACCTTCTCCGCCACTATTGACCAACGTTACTCCGCCGCCGCCATGTCCGTAAGAATATTGACGACCCCAATTGGTACTCCATTGGCCACCCCATCGGTTGCCATTGATAACAACATTTGATCCCGACCTATCATCATCATCCTCATCAACCTCATCGCTGTCTGAATCCCCTCCAGTTACAATCGTTTGACCACCGGCTCCGACCAAGACGGTTTTACCATCGGCAGTTCTGGAAATGCTTCCAGCTCCATTTTGTAGGACAGTGTTACCTCCTTGATTATACAAGTAGTTGGGCACGGTCGAAGGTTGAGTTGGCAGAGGTGCTCCTTCCTGTGGACGTGTTCCGGGTATCGAGGTTTCCACCCCATTCTTCTCCTCCACATAAGTGTTGGGCTTATCCGTTGCAGCCTCTTCAGCTACAAATTAAAAGAGTTTAGCTTCAGCAAAATACATGAATTGAAAGTTATCATCCCAATTACCGCTGGCTAAGCAGATGGCGACGGCAATTAGCCCGAACATTATTAGAATGCGACCCGTATCCATATTGTACATGGGGTTGACTGTGTTGAATCCAGAGCTATGAACCCGCTTTTATAGAAGCAATCGATTGAAAACAATATATACTATATGTGTGTGTATACTTTTATTATTATGTATATTAAACGTGGGTAGATAGATACACACGAGAGCAGAGAGGTCAACAGTGCAACCTATGAGGGAAATGCCAACAAAGATTACGCGAATTTTGCTTCTGCTTCCACACAACTCGCGATTCTCGATCACACTGACTTTGTCTTCCATCTGACAGTTTTTTATGACTCACGATTTGCAAATGAAAAAAAGAATTAGGTAACTCAGCTGTAGCTCTCCACATTTCAATGCACATCATCAGAATTGAAATTGTCACAAAAGTTAGAGCGAAACAAAACAAATTAGGTGTTAGATTATTATAATAATCACAATTATATGTAAATTAAACTTTTATTGTTGGATCAATTTTAAAACTAGAACTATAAAGTTTTCCATTTAATATTTTATTTATAGAAAAAATTTTACATTTTCTTTATAATTAATACTTTTAAATTTTTCACTCAAAACTTAAACTTTTCTTTGTACACTTGATAAGTAATTTTGCAATAAATTTTGAATTACTTACAATTTATTTGGATTTGTTTCAAAGTAATCACAGTCATATTTCATCTTTAAGAACACTTCACTGTATTTATACTTATGTACGAGTATACTATATAATAAAGAGGCATTCGTTTACTGATCATGTTTACATTTAAATACCGGCTATGTATAAACTGCAGCACAATATGGGAAAACCCTTCAACTATATTTACACTTACATACCCAAGAAAATACTCGATTCCATGTAATTTTAATTAAACGCTTATCGCTCAGACTGGAAAAACATATAGAGATCTGAGAAACCTATCAGCTGTGAATAATAAAGTTAAGTACGCTAATAAAGCTGGTAAGCTATTGATGACACTATTGATACTATTGATCGATGTGTCAACTTTAAATTTATTTATACTGAAGTCTTAGAATCAAGACTCTTTCAGACCAAAAGACAAAAATTACTTGCAGTTGTTGAATGAAAACAAACAGCCCACGTTAGTTATAATTAACCATTCAATTCTATAAAGATCACATCAATTAAGAAAACTGTAATTTTCATTTTATTTGTTTATTTTAAAATTGAATCGACTTTATTTATACTATATGCCTTTGAATATATGTGAATTAGTAACGCCACTTGCCGGACCCATTTGCATGTAGTATAATATTATCGGTTGAATCACCTCCATTCCAGGCAGGTCCACCTCCAGCCCCTCTATTGGATGAGGGCCCGCCTCCGTACCCTTGGTTGGCTGATGGTCCCATGTTAAGCCACGACGGCATGCCATGAACAGCTAAAATATATATTATGGTATGGTATGGTATATACTCTTATGTAATGCATATATAAATTGAAGGTAAGGGCAATGACTTACCGCTAAGCAGCGCGACCAGCAGCAAAAGCAAGAAAACAAACTGAAGACCGTATCCCATGGTCAAGGCAAAGAGTCAAATGAACGAGCCTTTAACAGTAATGCGCACTTATATATGACCAGAGACCGACCAGAGAAGACAATGGCCAGACAATGGCTTGGGGCAACATACATATGCATAATGCGTTTGCTTCCCTTCCCCTTCCTCTTGCCCTTCTAACGTTGCAACAAACAGCACACTCTTGATGAGTACGAGAAAGTGCTGTGTCGTTGAACAAAGTTAGAGCGCAATGCTCTCCTCTCACTCTCTGTTTTCTCTCTATCTCTCTCACTCACGCTCTTTCCTCTCCCATTTGAAGCAATTAAGAAGTTTCGGTATGTGCCTGAGCAACGTTGCTAATTATTTTCAATTGAATTGCTGTGCTCCAGCTACATTCACATAGGTTGTAGGTAAAAGTTTTTGTATTGCTGCCCATTAAACATATCGGATCATTCAATGAGCATTCTCGCATTAGCCCCAAGCAAAGTTCATTTCTCTCTCCTCTCCTCTCCACTCACATTGTTGTTGCTCTAACATAAGTTTAACAATAAAAATTAAACAAATATTGCGTTGTTGTTCATGGCACTTGCATATCTCTCCGCTATTCACTTTAGAGAAATACACATTGAGTACGAGAGAACTTGGCTGTATGTTAAACCTGTTTCGAGTAACAAGAGCTTCAAACAAATATAAAGAGACACTTTATATGTACGTGCTTTACATACTCGCACTTGACAAGCAATTAATACAAAGTTGCATTTCATAGGTTTTCGGGTTTATAATTACGGAAAATAAAATCCAAGAAAAACTGGACAAAGATTTCCCAGAACATGAAATTAAATTGAATCATAATATCATTTAACTGTTCATTTATTATCATAATTTTCTATAAACGATCTTCTAGTTTTTCAATATTATTTAATATTATTTGTAAACAAATTAAAATTTAAATAATTTGAAATTTATTGAGGGATCTAACTACATTGTTTCGTTAGAAGGATAAACTGTACAAATGTTTATTATAATAAAATGTAATAATTAGTATTACAACAAAAACAAACTACAGTTTGGAGAAAATTTACATATAGAACACTAAAGCTGGAAATATTAAGTATACGCCTAGAGCACTTTAACGATTAGCTTTGCAGTTTCCAATCGTAGCTAATCTTTGAATATAAACTCAGTTTAACTTTTAAAGGTTAAAGTTGGGCATATTGCGTATACGCATTGATCTTCAAAATACATAAATTACAAACAAGCGAATGCATAAATAAACGTCTACTTCTTCGTAGTTTCCCAACTGGTAACTTATTTATGTCACATGAACGCGTAAAACCAAAAAACAACAATGAATCGAAAGCTAAGAACATTAATGCATAGACGTAGACCCATTAACAGGGCGCAGCTGCATTCACAGTGGCAAATATATGGGTTGCGACTAACTGCTGGACAGTGTCTGGCCAACCTGGATGGATTTGGGTCTGAGTCTGGGGCCTGGTCTAGTCGATGCACTGTGAGGACAGTGCGAGGGTTGCCAATGCCTTTGTTGTGTTCAAATCGAAACGAATCGAATCAATTTGATTTTCCAATCAATTAAACTTTATATAAATTGCGTCTGCGCTGCTAAATATAACAACAACTGCAACAACAACAGCAACAGCAACAATAGCCGCAAAGTAGAGCTAGAAATGTGCGGCACAGATAACAGATAACAGCGAGTGAGATGCCATGATGCGCTTAAACTATCTCTCTCACTCACATTGTCTCTCGCCAATGTCTCTATCAACGCCTGACTGCACAAGCACAAAATGTTAGGTCTCGAGTTCAGGTTCGATTTGCTATGGGGTGCGAGGGAGAATTGTAGAGTAGACTATTGCATATTGTATAACTTTGACTGGATTTTCGCATCGGATAAATGTTTTGTGCGATTTTTACTTGCAGACGGCATTTCAACTGCAGCTACATTTGACTTGATATAAATACACAATCAATTTAATCAATTTAATTTTATTAAACATTCAACTGAAGACAATACAATTTAAATATAATGCCCATTACCTTGCTCATTTAAAGTTCTTATTCTACAAAATTATAATCCGAAACTTTGCAGCTTTTAATCCAGAGACTCCATTTCTATTTGCTGTTTAATGTCTTCAACAAATTTACAAAGGCGTCTTGCCTATAAATTCAAAAGGATTTGCCATAAAACAACCTGTTATCAATCCTTGGCTTCCAAAAATATTATCATTATATTTGTGATTAGTATCGAACGGAACTCCACTTAATATTTCATCTCTTCATAGTCCAAAAATAGATTAGTTGTCTGGTTATCATTAGTTACGATGGGTCTCATGATTTCCTAAAAATTGCTTAATATAGTCCGGATTAGTTTGGATAGGGGGAAGGGCGGGGACAGGTGGGGGAAAAGAAATCCGAGTCCGCGTCTAGGCTGTTTTCCATAGGTGCAAGGTTGAGTTCCGCAATTTTCAAGGGTTCCTTGAATCGACTCTAAGTGGACTTTAGGTAGTTCACCTATTAGTTGTTGAGGTTGTTGAGAAGCCAGAAGCCAATTTTCAAAGGATCCTTTAGTGGGATCTATGTGACGTTGCGCCCCAGATAAGGCGATCATCAACAGCATCAAGACCAATAAATATGTCATCTCTTTGCCTTACAAATTCAAACTGAGCTAAAGCAATTGTTGGCTTTGCTAAATAGAGCAAAATATTAACATAAACAAACTTTGACTTGGGCCTTTCAACCTTGGGCAAGTTCAGCAGTAAACTTCCCTGAACGATTATTGTTGATTAGTATTGGTATTAATGAAAATTTAGAGTAAATTTTCTTTCTAAGTACTCTACATTACCATATCCAATTCCAATCATTAGAGTTTCAAATAAATATTTAAGTCTTTTTCTTAATGTTATTCATGAGAGTCAGTTTGATAACTAAATCTATTTCTCAATTTTGACAGATTCGTTTAAATTATCACTTCAGAAAAAGCTACATAGTGACGATAATTGAGCTTTGATTCTTTGAACTTATTTACTAACAAAGCTTTGCATAATAAATAATATGACTCAACACTGGAACATAGAGTAAATAAAACACAATTACTCGCACTTTGTTTTAACATGATTACAATTAATTTTTTCAAAGGCCATTTTAATTAATTAAACGTTCATTGATCTCTAAGGAGCGTGCAAATAATGTGGATTTTTGCTTACTTCAGCTCGATTTCTAATCTTGTGCCCTGTGCTCCCTGTCATATTTTCACAAGACACACACTTTCGTATTACATCAATTCCGCATCTGATTCATATAAATATGGGGTTTGATTTGATATTCAGACATTGTAATAGACATCATGGGAACAGAGCGAAGTGTTGTGTTGATCGCTCTTTTTTGGCTGTCAGTCTGTTTGATTGGTATTTATCGAGTATTAAAATTGTAAAATCTTTGCTAATTTCTGCAAAACTTAACTTGCAGGACAATCTACTGGTTGTGTCCAAAAGGATTTAGAGTGTGAAACCTCTGTCCTTGAGCAGCCTATACATAATGTTGGAGAAGAAAATTGGGATTCTGATATAAATAAGCTTTTAAGGCATCACGAACAACAACTGGATAAAACAGAGGATTACAGAGAGAGGAAAGAGAAAGAGAATGAAATAAGACGTCTTTGGAATTATAAAATTATTTTTGACAGCTTATAATATATGTATAATATACAATAAAGGCATAACTGTATATTCTTTGGACTTTTTCTTAAAACAAAGTTATTTTCACATGCAAAGTGCTTTAGCATTGTTGATATCGCACTGTTATCGACCAACTGTTATCGATAATTGATTTTAAATATATTCTATGCAGCCCTGGTGCATTTCACAAGCATTATTAAAAAGCCCTCCGCATTGGTTAATCTAATTTTATATTTCCCAAATGTCAAAGCTCTCTGAGCACAACGAAATTAATGGATCTTTGCAAAATGCCGCCAGATTTGCACTTCACAAATCTCAATTCACTTCATGGCGTTCCCAGTTCTATGCATTACCTTTAAATCGTCTGGCACAGAACATTTGCACCGTGAGTAATCCGATCAGTGCTTGTTTGAGGCTGGATGCAAAGACGTTGTCCAATCCCGGCAAGATACGCCATGAACTGGACAATGTGGTTAAGGCAACTGTTGGTGGTCCAAATTGGATATGTGCTGGCCTTGATCTGTTGCGTCTAGCCATGGAAAAGAATTGTGAGCTGTCTGTTGCCTATTTGATATACTGGAATAAACTGGAACGATGTAATTATGTTCTTAACTCGGTGATGGAATTGTTGGCACAATGTGAACCACTGGACGGACGCACCTTTCGGTATCTAATGAAACACACGGTTCCCGACGGTGGCAATTGGCATATGTTTGTGAATCTCGTTAACAAATATGGTGTTATGCCCAAAAAGTGCTATCTAGCCAGCTGGTCGTCATCCCGGACTCTGCATCTGAACAAGATGCTCAAAAGTAAAGCAAGTGGAGTTTCCCTTCTATAAATTGGATATATTCTAAATCCTCTTCCACATTTCAGCTTCACGAATTCAGCAGTCAGTTGCACGCTCAGTTTACCTTTGATGGTGATGCCAGTAACTTGTCCTCACTGATTGAGCTCATGATGGCGGAGCTGTACAGGATAATTAGCATTTGCTTGGGAACACCGCCCTTGGAATTTACTTGGAGCTTTAAAAATGAAGAGCAGACTCAGAGTTTCACACCAATGAGCTTTTATCAGCGTTTGGTGGCCCCATTCTTTGCACTTGATGCTCAAATCTGTTTGGGCCACGATCCACGTCTCAGTTCTAGCTATCAGAGGAACTACCGCATAGCCTACAGCTCCAATATGGTAGATGGACTCCAACAAAGCTACAATAATCAACCCATGGATGTGCTTTTAAGGATCATGGTGGCATCCCTGGCTGCTGGCTTCGCCGTGTGGCTTGCCTGTGATCTAAATACAATATGGAGTGGTAAATCTAAAGTTCTCAGCCTGACAATGCACAACTTTGAGCAGGTCTTCAGCATGCCACTGGGCGTTGATCTCGATAAAGCCCAGCGTATGGTTTACAAGGGAACACGTCGAAATACGGCATTGTTGCTAACTGAAGTTACCTTGGATGCACTTCAGCAGCCACTGCAATTTCGTACGATTACCAAAGCAACAGAAACTGACAAGAAAACACAAACACACACCAGTTTGCAATTGTCGGCCAAGTTTGACATTGAAACTGAAACTGAAACTGAGGCTGATGGGAATGCGGCAAAGCGTAAGACATCCAGAAGCAACATAACCGCACTGAATGTCGATTGGTTGCGAGAATATGCCTTTGAGATAGTCGTTGATTCACGCTTTGTGCCACCAGGCGTGTTGCATGCAACACAATCTCCAACCAGCGTTCAACTGCCCATTTGGGATCCCATGGGTGCTCTGCTCTCCTGATGAGTAATGAGTCCCACAGGCAACGACATTTCAATGCCCAAAACTAAATTCAAGAGCAGCTCATAAATCACATTTAAATCATTTTTAAATTTCCTTGTAAATATTTAAAGTTTTCCAATAATTTAAATTGTGTCTCAATAATAAAACAGCAAACAAAATTATAGAATACAGTAGCTGATAACTAAAATCCCAGAAATATACTAATTTCTTTCATTTAAAACGCTAGTCACTATAATAGTTGTGTAAATTATAATACATACATATTTTTAACAATACAATTTTCAGCACTCGCAATGAGCTCTAGATTTTTTTAAACGTGAAACGGAACTGGTTCACAACATTTTTGTTCACGTTAAGTGTTCTTCATTTACTGAAATTATTTGAAAATTTAGCAGAGCGAGCGTCGAGGCGCGACCTTCGCTAAGTTTTTGGGAATACGACGTGCCTGGCATGCCTAATTAGGAATTAAAAGAGGAAGAGAGGGAAAAGGAATGAGAAGGAGTCGGAAAATGCGACCATCGACGGAAAGTCGACGACTGTTTTGGACTTAAGGGATTTGCGCTAAGGAATTTGACTTAGCCTAAAGGAAACAAACAGTTCTTGGCTTTAAAAAATCTTTATATTTTATTTTTAAATTGTGGAAAATACTTAAATGCGCGTACTATCAATAATGTATGGGTCTCTTGTAGGCATAGCCACCATAACCACCATATCCACGTCCAGATCCAGCATAAGGATTGTAGCCAGAATAATATGGTTGTGGATGCACCACTATGGGTTGCACAACAATCTGTGGCTGGAACAGCTTCTTCAGAAGATGACGAGACTCACGTAGCTGAGCAGTTTCCGATGTTTCGGAGGCATCTGTCGATCCACTGTTGGAAATTGCATTAGCATGCAGGCCACTAACTGGCAAATCAGCAACTGTATTGTGATTATTAGGAAAGGAAAAAACGAGGCCAACAGTGACACTGCTCAGCAGAAAAAGTGCGATGAACTTCATTCTGGTCCGAAATTGATTAGCAACTGAATAAACGAGCCACATCACAGGCTCTTAAATACTTCAAGAATGGTTCAGAATGGTTCAGGTAGCATCCAGTTGGAACTACCTGATGTAGCAGCTGCAGGGGATTAAGGATAAGGATACTGGGAAATGATTTACTAGCTAGGTAAGGTAATAAAAACTATTTTGTAAAATTCGTTTTTGGAATGCTTTAAAGAGGTTTAATTTTCTTCTCAATGTGATTCCCTTCACCCTAGACAAGCGTTTTAATATATATATATGATATATGTATGTGGTTGTGGGTTGTATTTTATCCTTGAGGTGGTGGTGGTGGTGGTGGCATACCCTCAGGTGGTGGTGGCATCTCGCGTCGTTGCTGTAGTTGGAAAATGGGAAAAAGGCATGAGAATTAGTAACATGATGACAACACTTTGATCCTGTTGTGGAAAGAAGAATTTCAGGAATTTTTCAAATGCCAATAAAAAACAAACATAGCAAAGTGTAACTACTTTAAAGAAAACTCCCTACGCTTTAAATAAATCGATCTTGCAATTACATTTCTGGAATGCTGTATAGACATTTTATTCTTTATACTCGTTGTGGGTCCCCTAACATGCACAATAGCTCTACTTTTATTAATTCAATATTTGATAGGCTTTTTATATAGGCATTGGTATACCATCTGGCGGGGAAGGAAGTTGAGGTACTTGTCGGCTTTGCTGTGAACGGGAGACAATCGATCAATGCATTAAATAATATGAAATCGAGGAAAATCTATTGTGTGAACTGATTTGTGAATAAAAAAAACTAACAACACGGCAATGCTAACAATTTATATCCTTGACAAAGTCAAGAATTTTAAAGTAAAAGTCATGGATACTCACTCGGTGGTGTGCCACATGTGGTGCGTCATTCTCAGGATTAGAGCTCATGTTCGTGGCACTACGACGCGACTATTAAGGGGAGTTTCTACTGTAGTAGCTATTAAGAAAGAGATTAAATACACATACTCTGAATTGGGGAGGTGGTGGTGGTTCCTCGTTGGCGAATGATCCTTTTGGGGCTAGAAGGTCGGTGGCATGGCGCCGTGCCTAGAATTAGTATGCAGTGAACAAATCCAGTTATTAATAGTCTATAACCCTGATCGATTCGAAAAGCCTGTGCCTCTACTGATCGACGAGACTTGTGACAATTATGGCCCAATTATAGCAGTCAAAATAATCAGAATCAGAATCACAACTTTCGAACTTACTCTGAGATAGGCTTTCATGGATTGCTGTAATCAAAAGTTGACCGAGAATTAAGTTTATCCTTTAATATAATAATAGGTTCAATTTGTTGGCTTACCTCCAAGCCATTTCGGGTCCCACCACCGCCACGTCCTTCCACACCGCATAGTGTCAAAGTCAACACGTAAATAACCAAAACAATGCAAAATAGCTTCATTTTCTAGCTATCACGTCCTGTTTTCAGTTCAAGTTTGAAGAGTAGGAGACAGAAACTGTGTTTAGTATTCTCGTTTACTGGTCTCTAATGCAGCTGTAAAGTTTCTTATATACACATGTTGCCACAATGGGGATTGGGGATTGGGAATTTAATTGGCTTGTTAAATGGTATCCAAGATCTTGTAAAATGTCAGCTTACCGAATAATTGTCGATGGATATCGGCACAAGGGCAAACATTTGAATTGTTTATTAAATCATAGTTATTTGCAGATGACATAACTCAAGATGTATCTTAGAGATACATTAACATGAAATGGGCGGCATTATACAAAAAAAAAGCTTTGCATGTCTAGAGCAAAGTTATATGTTTTGGGAAATATTACAATATTTATTTAAACACGTTAAAGGAAGTAAGAGTTTAAGCTAAAATTTTATTTAATCAATTATATTAATCGTAGTGAAAATCAATTAAAGTTTGTACAACTCTAACATGTTTTTCAACTCAATCTGATAATTCATTCATATATTGTGATTATGTAAAGTGCTCTGTTGCCAAATTTAAGTAATGTCAAATGGAACTTTGACACTTTTCACGCTATTCTCCGTCATTTCCGGCACTAGACACGCCACAATGGCTTCATGTTCCACTTGTAAGTAAATTTTACATAATTTCAAAATTATAACACGCTTTGATATTGCCGTGACAAAAGGCGAAGGGTGCGTGCTCCTAATTCTCCTACTTTTCTCTCTCCCACTCTCTTTCACTCTCTCCCTCTCTCTGTCTCTCTGTCTCTCCAACTGTTGTCAAGTCAAATAGAGGTGCAGGCGACAAAAATGAAATTGTTGAAAAGAGTACAAAATAAATAAGCGGATTTTTTTCTCATTTCCGTTGCTTACTTTGACGTGTTTAGTTTTTGATGTGCACACTCGCACACACAGCAACAACAACAACAACAACAGTGAAGCAACAGCAAAGGCAGATGATTAAATTCGTCACCAACGTGGACAACGATGATGTTACCCAGTGGCTCCAGCGGTCCCCATTTTGTATGGGTTGTCTGCATCTTAAAAGCACCCGTTCCTTCTCTATCTCACTCACACACACACACACACACGCACACTCGCTGTCTGTCTCTTACTTGCTCCCTTTCTCCTTGAGGCTTGCTTGCTGTCTCTGTGTGTAAACTTTTCTCATTAGAAAACTTTTACTATTTCCGCTACTCAACGCCAAACGCAAACAACAAACAAACAGCAGAAATGGCAACGGCAACGACAAAAAATAAAGCATAAAATAAAATATAAAATAAAAAAATTTATAAATAAAATAAAATGAAACGTTAAAAAATATAAAGAGAGAGAACGTGAAGCGGACACAAGTAAATATGTTGTGAAATAAAATTTTGGTGTGCCTAAGTGCCTGAATTGACATTGTTTCAGTTCGTACTACATAATTTCCAGATGTTGCCTTCTCGCAAATAAGGAGTTGATGCACAATTTAAGCAAATTTGCAACACGGCCGTCGTAGAAAGTAGGCTGAGAGAATTGAAATTGCTTTATTTAATTTTACCCAAAGACAGATGGAAAATGTCAAAGATGCTGCTTGAAAATCAATAAATCAGCGCTTAGCATTTTACCTTTACCTTTACCATTACCATTACCTCAGTTTCAATTCAATCAGATTTTGTTATTTGATTTCGCCAGCCTTCTACGCTTTCCTGTTTCCTGTGACTTGCAGTGCGCATTTCCTTCAAGTGCCTCGCATTTTCTCTAATTTGATTTTGAGCGCGCAACTTCTTACATGCGATGCCTGTCATCCACCATCTCCTTCACTTCATTCGACTCCATTCGAATGTGCCAGTTTTCAGTTGCGAATACATTTTCTTAAGGATTCGATACTGCACTTTGTACTGCAAGCTTTTATTAGCATTTATAAATTTGTTTTCTTTTTCTTATCTAAAAAATTAATAAGGAAATGAAATGAATTCCAAGTTTCAAGTTTACATCAATTCTTAATTTACACACGTAGTCAGACTTAATATGAATCTAATACTATTTCCTTCAACATTTACAGACCTGTGGACCAAGAAATTATCTTAAAAAGGAATCTTTGCAATAAATCCAAATAATATTGTTTAAAATTAATATTTATTAATTTGTTATGTTTAAAAATTAAACTAAATATTTAAAAATTTAAAATGTAATAGAAATAAGTAGATACGGTTCTGACTAAGGGGACTCCCATCGATTGCTCATTGAAATTAAAGCTGGCTGCTATAAAACTCGATCCCCATAACTAAATTTGTAGTTAGTTTTTCAGTACTGTTAAGGGGATTCCCCATCTATTGCTTATCGAAATTAAAGCTGGCTGCTATACAACTCGTTACCCATAGCTAAATTATTAGTTTTCAAAATTAGAGGTGATTGCTATACAACTCGATCCCCATAGCTAAATTTTTTTGAAATTAGTTTACAATTGAAATGCTGTGAAAAGCACTTAAGCCTTCGATTTTCTAATGGATAGAGAAATATACGAAATGTAATTACAACACGCTCCATTAGCAGCCTATGGAATTGCTTTTAATGCGCCATAAGTATTATGGCCATGTTGGCAATTGGTAAAGTGGCTGCCCGCCCAGTTAGCCAGGCGAGAAATTTTCAGCACTTTGGCCTGAAGGCTGAACATAAACCAGGGAAGACTCAATGCTCTCCCAATGCATTGGTGTCCGGCAATTGAAATGTGTTTTAGATGTCACTACTAAATACCCACTCAGAACTGGTAACTGTAATAAGTAAGACGTCTCTCTCCCTCCCACTGTCCCTCTCTCACACACACTCTGATAAATCCAACAACATCACGTGTCTGGGAAACGGATTGCCTAGAAAGCCTCACGAACCGGATAATGATCAACGAACTGTATACGTTTCCGCAATCGTAGTCAAATCGACAAACATGCCACACAAAATGCAACGGCTCCTGATGCTCAAGCTGATGATGATTCTGATGCTGATGCTGTTGCTGATGTTGCTACTGTCGCTTGGGGAATAGGAATGAGAATGAGACTGAGAATAAGAATGAGACTGGATGTTGGAAGTGGAAATTGGAAGGGGTTGCGTATACGCCATGGAGCCAAGCAACTTATACCGCTTGACTGGCGGTCTCTACTGCTGACTCGGGTGTAAATACCCCTTTGCTCGAATGTTTTGCATTATTGATAAACTGCTCGTCGTCTCCATCGTCGTCGTCGTCGTCGCCGTCGTCGTGGCAAGAAATAAAGCAACGCCAAAGAATATTTATGACACTTGCTATGCCCCAACAAACTGTGTAAAAAATATATATGCAGCCAGCTGCTGGGGCACGCCCCAAAAGCGAGACGTGTCATGCATTAAGCGCCTGAACGTGTGTACTAGCAGCCTTTTATACCCTAGCCAAAAGATCGTATAAGATATTCAAAGAAATTCAAACACCTGCCAACTGGTGTATACGAAATATGTCCTTGATAATAAGGTTTTTCTGCATACAAGTATAAAAATACATATCTTTTTTTGATTTATTTATTTGATGTCGAATAAGTGCAATCGACAGACAATTATATAAGGATAAGTTACATTATAAATTATAAAATTTAAGTACTTGAAAATGCTTTAAATGCTTTTATCAAAGACAGTAGATGGCACATATGAGGGATATGTAAATATTTTCAAGATAAATGAATATTAAAGTAATTTTTTAAACTAAATTTTAGTTTTAAACTGAGCTATTTAAAAAGGTAAAGGGTAGAGTTTTTAAAAAGACTCAATATAAGTTTAATGATAATTTAGATAATATGAAAGAAATTAATGTAGAACAGTTTCATTAATAATCCTTACGCATCATAAAATTATAAAATTTCTATATCAATAATGCAAACAATAAGAATTTTTTTCATGTGAAAAACTTTATTAAAAGAAATGTGAAGATATTGCCACAATGAATAACCAGTCGATAGGTGAAATTTTTTAGCTAAAAGTGACTAACATTAAAACTCGGATCAGTTAATAGAGTGTCTTCTAGTCGAGCCTTTTACACCAACTCCAACCAGCAACATTTGTTGCACTTTTGGCAATTGGCGTAAGGAAAAAGCAGGCGGCAATGAAGCGTTTAACGGTGGCAACAACTACGCAATGCACAAAAGTAGAAAAATTATCAAAAGTACTGCAAGTTGGAGACTAGAAGAGAAGCCGTGCAAAAAGCATTTGCTAGACCAATTTGGGTCTGCTGCCGAATGCCGAATGCCGAATGCAGTGCACACTGAGTGCAAAAAATTTGTTCACGTTGCGTTGTAATTGCATTTGCTTTGTTGTTGCTTACATCCAAAAAACTTAACGAACGGGCACAAAGAGCCCCAAAGACTGACAAAAAGAAGAAAAAATACAAAAAAAATGAAAATGAAAAACAGAAAAGGCAAACCATAAAAGAGAACTAAACATGGGCGGATGCTGTGGCAGTGGGCGTGGCAAATTGCGTCTGTCTGGCAACGCACACGTCACGTCACGTAGTACAGTTGCCACAAACTAAAACTTCAACAATTTGCCTTGCGAATCCTTGGCAACTTTCTACTTCATGGCATCATGTGTGGCATCCCCCTGGTGGGTTGATTGATTTCCTGGGTGGTGGTGCACTGAACATGTGACCGACTGATCCCATCAAGGATATTATATTGGCCGAATTGATGCATCAATTCCTTTCCGACCATTCCATTAATGCATTACGCTTTATTTATGATTAATTACGGCGTTTAAAAGCGCATAAATATGCATTGCAAATATTGTTAACAAAAAATAATTAAATACATCACACGGCTCTGATCTGGGGGAATAATAAATGCATTTTCATTAAAACATTTTTATTTTTTTTTGTTGTATTATTTAAAAGTCAGTTGACTTAATTGCATTACACATGGCATACTCCATGTGTAAACACGCTATCCGATTTTGCATTTATCAAAATTCGTATTCATTACAATCAATATTATTTCAGGGCAACAAAATGTTGTATAAAGTTTGGTCATATAACAAATTAATAAGAAAAGTGATCTATACTGAATACAATGGAAATATATATACCGAATAAAATAAATTCCGAAAGATGTTTTATATAAAATACACAAATGTTATTTCAAAGTCAGGTTTTTATTTTAATAGCAAATCATTTTAATGAATGATAGGTAAATTTAAGACAACATTTTAAAAATACTACTTATCTCTTACAATGTGCTGTTTGAGTAGTTCTGAACCACATAAGCTTTATCATCCTCGCGATAACCCAAGCCATTGTAGATAATATAGGTCCAGTAGTACAGCGTATCACCCACTTTCAAGACTGTCTCACGGTCCCGAAAAGTCCAGCGTCCCCGTTTCGCACTGGGTATATCTCTTGCCCATCTGCCAGCCTCTAATCCATCGAAATCTTCGTTAAGCTTACCATGAAAGGCAAACAATGATATGCCCTCCTCATGCGGTATGGACACCTCAAATCCCTTGGGATAGAACACTTTCACACGGGCATTTGGCACCTCGTATGCCGAACACAACAGCACAGCCGTCAAAATGAAAACAATCCGTAATTCTAAATGCATTTCCTATGTCGCTGAGAACTCGTATAGGAATGCCGAGGCAACTCTCTGGAATATTTAATTGAATCTGAGAAGTCGACTTAGCTTTGCTTATTCAAACAATATATGTATGTGTATGTGAACACAGAAATAATAATGTACAAGCCGAACAGCGATAATTGATAAAGCTAAGCAAAACCTGTCTCAATATATATAAATTTGGCTAACACTTGTACTTTGCTTATCAATACTATTATAATTATTATTCATGTTTTTACATTGTAGTCTCGCAGTCCCATAATCTAGCTATTCTAGCTTTCAATGCAATAGATCCCTAATTTATTTTATAGCTTGACCTACCTTTCAGTAACGAAGAAACAAAACGGTTTATTCAGTTTAAAAGTTGGAAACGATTGCAGATAAGAATTAAGTTCTAAAGCAAAACCATAGATGGCGCATTTAAGCTTCGCACCAACGACAAAAGGTGGCGCTAATAAATCCCAGAAAAGGGTTCAATCCGAAAAAAGTACCAAAAAGAAAAGCGACTCTTGTTTGGCACTTCTTCAATTTTGAATTTACAAAATTAAAATTTACAATTGCTTTGCTTGTGGTAGTCTTACTATTTATTTGGACTATTGTTGAATTTAAATTTAAGTTTCACGCCAAATGAGTTGTTGAATTTATTCTCAACAACACTTGCTCAAAAGAACTGTTACTGTCAAGGAAATGTTATATTAACATAATAGGCACATGTTGATGAACAGAATGATGTTAAACTTCGATAGTGTAATAATAATCGATAAAGTTTTGAATACTGCTACTGGTTTTTTGAATAAACTATGTTTAAAAAAATTTAATAATGAAATACTCTACGTGTGCAATCTTTTTCTATATTCCCTGATAAACAAGGCATCTTGCTTTTTTTTGTAAATAGCCCAACTGGCGTCATGTATTTGCTCCCTATAAATTATAGTAACTTTATAAATTCGTATACATGTTAATAACAATCACTTAAATTATATTGGTTGAGACAGAGTCACCACCTGCTTATAATATGGGATAACTGCACTCGCTGGCAATGCCACAGAAGCTTCCAGCATTACGAGGAAGTCGCATAAATCCAGATTCGCCCCAATTCTCTGAGTATGAGTTCTTAACAATCCAATAGTCGCGTCCATTTTCACTGCCGTAGCCAACAACAACGACTGAATGGTTGACTTCATCCTGGTTGCATTCTTCATCTTCGTAGATGCCTCCATCGTACTGCTCAAAGGATACGGCACCGGCATTCATGGAGCAAGCCAATGGTCCCAGGGTGGCAATCACTTGCTTCATCTTCTGCTCATCCCCGGGATCAATGCGAGCATAATCACGTATCTTAACAATACTCTCACGTGGATAAGCTCCGGCTGTTTCATTCTGTTTACACTGCATTTCATTCTGCTCGTAGGGATACTTGTTGGCCAAAGTAATGCCATGATCCCGGATGTACTCAAAGCCGTATTCCTGAAAACCACCATCACAGCCCATGTTCCCGTAGTCATCGGCACAGTCTACCAAATTTTGTTGGGATAGGGGAACCAAAACACCAGTGCGACGAAATAGATGTCCCTCAATAGCTCCCGTGGTGGAAAATGACCAACATGATCCGCAACCAACACCCTGAAATCCAGCTGCAGTTACTCCTCCCTTCTCGCGCCAATCAAAAGATTCGGGCAGGTTACTATTCAATGTGCTTGTAGCTGGCACAAAGTTGATGTGACGTGAAATAAACTCTCTGTGAATAAAAGTGATAATTGAAAGCAACTTCTTATGGATTCTTTAAGAGCTATGAACTTACTCGCCCTGAGTTGAGATCTTGGAGCCAAACAGCGTGGAGATCTCCTTTCGGGTCATATCAGCAAATGAGTTTATATTTAGACGATAACTGCTGACTCGACTATTCGACAGATCCACCAAAGACTTTTTGGCTGCAAAGATGCTCTCACGGAACTCTCGTTCCCGTTCATCCGGATAAACCTTTCCTGTTTTTTGCAGAAAGTCATCAAAGTCTCGCACATCGCAGAGTTTTGGGAATGTTTGTAGTGCCTGCAATGACACAGCATTTAAGCAGCCCAACAACAACAGCAACTGCAATATTTTTGTTTTGCACTTCGTCATCTATAGAAAGAAATTAGGTAAAATTGTAAATTAAGATGAAGAAGTGATAATTGTGACGTAATAGTTAACAAGAATTTAGGTAAGCTTATATAATAAAAATTTTACAATATGATAAGATGAGAATTTGATAAATCTTCCAAACTTGGACTTGTTTTCTTTATGCAATTCCAAATATAAATTTCTATCTGTACTTTTATGTTTGTGATAAGATTTCAGTTTTCATTAGTTCTGTTTTGTTTATTTGTTTAACACTTCTTTGACGGTACTTTTATACCCTGTAATATATCTGAATAAATTTACAACTTTTTGCGTAATTCAAATCTTACAAAATGATCTTTGACCAGACCATGAAAGTTGTTATCTTTTGCTTTGCCTATTGCGTATTATCAACGAATATCAATGAATGACTTTTTAATAAGTCTCATTAATTTTCGAACTTTGTTTTCCAATGTATTTTGATTTATATTTACATATCCATCAAAATTTACATAAAAGTCCAAATTTGATTGGTTTGGTTTGCATTTCTTTGTTTGTGAAATTTCCGTAGCTAATGCCATTAAAACACTAAAAACACAAATCAATTTCTCTTTCATTCATGCTCCATAATCATCTTCACATTGTAGATTTGCACACATGTGGTCTCCACTGTTGGGGGGGGAGTTCCCTGAAATTTCTTTTGAAGATGCGGGTGAAAGGTGCTTTGACTCCCAGCTGAGACAATTGAGAGAGAGACCCTCGCGTCTTTAAATGTGCTGACTGGCTGGAAAGGTCCATAATTATGATGATGATTGTTATTACAACTTGAACACACAAAATGCACAAATTTACATAGCTAGATGTCGCATCTTGAATAAACATTGACAATTTCTTTTGCGGAAATCGCAGTTTTCCGAAATCTATCTTTTATCTATAGAAAGAGTACTTTTACTAAGTTAGGAAACACAATTAACTTCTCTGGCGTATACGTAATAAATGTTTATATTCGAATTAGGCTTGATTTTCTCGAATTTTGCACATCACTTTGTACTTTAGTTTTCCAACTATTTATTTACATAAGGGCTCCTCTGTTTTTGTATACGTTTACACAATACACACACTTTTTCATTTTATATAGCAATCACCTTTTGTAACTATGTTTCTGTTGTTGTTGTTGTTGTTGTTGTCTTTGTCCCCGATGAAGACTCTGTAAAGATGCCGTTGTGTCGGAGGCTGGAACCGCTTTAAGACGCGCTGGCCAAAGACGCTTTGGTTTTATAGGCCATTGCTTAAGAGCTCCACGAATCGAATCGAATCGAATGAAAAACTTGCTGCTGAGCATATGAACTCCAAATGTTTTCATATTTGAATTCCCCCATATTGTATATTTGTGCTCTTTGCCTTAAATGCAAATTAATCATTTATTTTTTATGTGGACTTGAAACATTGTGACTGTTTGGTTTGCTGTTCAAATCTGTAGAGTATATTAGCTTCGACATGAGTTTTGTCACATGCCTTAACAAAAGTGTATTTATAGTGAATCAGTTGAATTAACTTGATAAATATATTAGATACGTAAACTAATACTATTTTTAATTAAATCTTGAAATCTGAAATCTGTAGAGTATATTAGCTTCGACATGTGTTTTGTCACATGCCTTTGATAAAAATGTATTTATTATGGATCACTTAAATTAATTCGAAAAATATATATTAAATACGTAAACTCAAACTATATTTAATTCAAAAGTAGAGCATTTTTAAATCGTCAATGCCGCACTTTAAACGAACAATAGATAAATATGTTAATTAACTAAACATTTGAGCATATTAAACACTCAAATTTATGCAACCGATTTTGATGATTTATACACCAATTTGAAATCATTACCAAATTATTTGTAGGCCTACGACTAAAGGGATATACATATTTCTAAAACTACTTTTTGTAAGCAGATGGATCTTCTATTTATTATTAAATTTAATTTATTAAAAGATACTTTACCTAAATAGAAGTCAAAGATCAAAGCAAAGTGATATGCAAGTCTTGATTTATTTGTTGATCTTCTAATTATTATTAAATTTAATTTATTAACACATACTTTACCTAAACCGATGTGAAAGATCATAGCAAACTGATTTGCAAGTGTTGATTTATTTGTTGACGTATACTTAATGTGATCTCAGATGTTTCCTTTTTACTGAATATCTAATATAAGACATTCTTAATTGCATATATATAATTTTAATGTAACATTTATAATCGTATGTCGATAGCTATTAGTCGATATTAAATAAATAAAATAAAATAAAATAAAATAAATATCTATTCCATCTATTTAATTTGATTCTTTGTAAGGGGAATTTGACGAAATCTTTACTGCCGCCTGCATAATGTTTAAAATTAAAATTTCAACACATATTGTTATCTGCCATAACATTTATTGGCTTGACAATTGTGTGGCTACAATTGTTACCAATGCAGCGCCTGCAGAAAGTGTTTAGATAAAACTAGGACAGTGGAAATTACAAATTAACAGCCATATGAGAAAGCAACGACTGTGGGGCGTGTAAATATGACACGCCCAAATGACAAGATATCGACAGAGACCCCAGACCGCATTCTCATATATAGTATAGTATGTGTAGGAAGTTCTACTACGAGTATATCATAATTAGGCAAGTGCGAATTAAGCATTTGTGGGCCCCAAAGAACGATAGTCGTGAATTTAATGCCGCTTTTACGAGTACGAGTACGAGTACAAGTATGTAGAAATCTATTTGCACTGTTTGTGGTGCGGCTTTTTATCTTCTATTTGCTTGTCTAATCATAAAGAAAGCTTATGGATGGATAGATGCCACCATATATAAATGCTCAGCTAATGCTCAATTGTTAACTAGTGTCTGCTATAATTTCAAAGATGTTAAAACTGTTCCTCTACTGTGCCTTATTTGCTGGCATCTATGCTTTCAATCATGGCAGCGACTTGGCCGATTTCGAGGCCTTCCGTGTAAGTTCAGATCAGCAATACCGTAAAGGATAATAAAATGTCAAAATTAAATACAATTCGTAGGTAAAATATAGCAAATATAACAAGAATTATGCAAGTGCTGCGGAGAAAAACAATGCCAACTATTATTACAACTATCACACCAAGTTGATTGCTCAGCAAAATGCGCTGGAAGAACGAAAAGCGAGCAGTTATCGAATGGAAATCAATCAGTTCTCCGACATTCGATTAATTACATTTGCAGCCCGTTTACCCAAAGCTGTCTATCCTGCAGTTGCCCACAATACACCACCTATTGCCACGGTGGATGTGGCCGCCAAAGAGTTTAATATCCTTACCGAATATGGGCTGAATGTGAAGGCGCAGGATCAATTCACCATGTGCAGTGGCAGCTGGGCTTTTGCTGTGGCCAAGGCCATACAGATATTGAATGCTCTACCAAGTGATGTAAATCCCGTAGAATATTCTGCTCAACATCTGATTGACTGTGCTGGCATGAGCACCGCTTGTACAACGCAGGTTCCCCAAAAGGCTTTTGACTTTCTAACCCAAGAAATGAACACTAAACTTTTAACCGAAACGGACTATAAGCCCCGGGAATATGCCACCCAGGGTATGTGTACACCACCTGCGATGGCCACAAATGCCATTAAGCTGGATTCATATGCGATGCTAACCGATGGCGATGATGCGACACTTGAGCGTTTTATTTCTAGTTCAATACCCGTCATTATTGAGTACAATCCGGCCACCCATGGATTCATGCACTACAAGAGTGGAGTCTATGTGCCACCAACAAAGGCAACGGCTGAGAGTTCGCAGTTTCTGGTTGTAGTCGGTTATGGCCATGATACCACTTACAACTTGGACTATTGGCTGTGCCTCAATTCCTTTGGCCCTGATTGGGGAGAAAATGGCTTTATCAGAATTGTGAAAAGCGACACTCATAAAATCACCAAGGGAGCCATTCTACCAAATGCCATTGGAATTGCTCCATAATGCTTTTGTGAAATACATTTACATTACAATTTATACATTTAAATATTTAAATATCGTTTTTATCCCAAGGCAAACTTAAGGGTTCAATATATATGTATGTAACAATAAACCAATAGTTAACAATTGTTTGTTTTTATTGTTTGAGAAAGTAGCAACAAGTTTTGTTGTGGTTTTGTGAAAGTTTATAACTTTTTTTCTGTCCATCTTTATATTTCAATTTTGTATTTAGTTTATTTATTGATTTTTCATCTACAAGCGGAGCTTTACAGACTTAAACGCTAAAAATTAACAAGTTCACATAATTTTTGTTGTTGTAAATTGTTGTTGGATTTGTTCTCTTTTAGTTTTAGTTTTACTTTTACATTTCATTTTCATTTATGTATTTTTACTTAAATTTTTGTATTTTTGAATATATATGTTGGTTGGTTGGGTTTGCATAGAAACTCATAAACCAAATGAAAAGTATTATAATTTTCACGACTCAGCCAGCGCAGACAAAACACATATATGTTTTTGTTTTTATTTATTATTATTATTATTATTATTATAATGCAACTGTGTGTTCTTTTGTTTAACAATTCATAGTTTTTACTGTGTTAGTTTCGAGAAGATGTTTGTTTGTATTAATTATAATATTTATTTGTTTTCTGATCAACCAAACATTGTTGTTTGTTTCATTTATTATGCTAAATTATTTTTAAAATATTTTGAGTTCTTTTGTTTTTTTTTTTTGTAGTTATCTTCATGTGTGTATTTGAATTAACATTTATGTTGTGTACTTTCTTTTTCTAGGTTTCTTCTCCAGAATCTCGTTACTCATAAAGCAAAGCTCAGTGATATGATTCACAATGCCATTTTTTTTTTATATTCAAGGACTTTATTTTTTTATGTTTATTATATTTGCACGACTGCTTTGTTGTGAGGGATGTATTTGGAATGTGAACTATCGGTATTAAACAATATTATTTTATTTTTTCACAAGCTTTTCTCAAATGAATCTTTTTAATTAATACAATTCGCTTTATTCTCTCAATCTACCTGTAAAGTATTAACTAAATATAAGGTGATACAATATTTTTGTTCATTTCCATTTTATTCGATTTCTTCAAAAGTTTCGTATTAGTTAAGTTTACCTACGTGTTCTCACAATGTTATTTTTATGTCTTTCAATATATTCCTCCATAATATTTAACTAAATATATGTATATCCTTTGTATGTGTATGTTTTAAGGTGTGAATAAGTTTTGAATGAACGTTGTAAATAATTTTCAATATTTATTTAATAAAATTTGTTGTCTAAACAAAATGATGTGTTCAAAATGTATTTTTGGTTTCGGTTCTTTCTCAATGAGTTGGCTAGTGTTTGTTGTTTGAGTTCGACACTCTTTTGTGATGACTGTACCTCCGTGTAAATGTGTGTTTGCTGTTGTTGTTGTTTTATATTCTCTTTCTTTGTTTTTTTTTTGTTTGTTTTGTTTGTTGATTTGTGCCTATCAACTTGTCAAACACAGCACTTGGTATGTTTACTAAAAGCTAATTTAATGCTCATAATAAATGTTCATGTTTTTTTTTGTTAAACTGAAATCAAAAATAAAAAGCAATAATTATCTACACGATGTTATTACATATTGTTGTTGTTTAGGAAGATTTTGTATCTCTATTAATTTACTTTATTTTCTCGTTTTTTTTTCTTTCAGTTTTGTTGTATGAAGCTTTAAGTGGACAAAATATAATTTTATCATAGTTTTATAATCTGTTTATGAATATTTTATTTGCTTTGTTAAAAGTTTTTCTGCTCTTTATACATTTATATTTATGTTTTTTCTTGCTATCGCATTTAGTTGAAATATAACTTTGATACTTTTTTCTTTTCATTTTTTTATTATTGGATGATTTTGAGTCCTAGTTACTGTTAAAACTATTTCCTAATAACGTTCTCATTTGTGAATTAGTTTTTAAATCTTGTATGAAGGTTTTGGTTTTGAAAGATTCCTTCTGGGGTTGCTCTGTTTTTTATGTAAATATCGCGATTTAGTAGTTGAAAATACTTCGGACTTTTTAATCTTAAAAACATGAGAACATTGTCTGGACAATAAAATAATTATCTTCCAATTAAGGATAATATAAATTATGTTAAGCCTGTTTCTTGTTGGTTGGACATGAATTTCGTTTTCTTTCTTCTTTTTTTTTAGGCGGAGATGTTTACTGGCAGTTTTTTGTTTATTTTTTATTTTCTCTGGATAAACACATATATATTTAAAATTAATATCGAAGTAAGATGAGCTTAGTAAATACAAAAACACATTGATTTCACCGCCCAAATACATAATACATACTATATGTTTGAATTTCTGTTATTTAAGGTACATTTTAACTTTTTCATATCAAGAGCCCAACAAATTATTATTATTTATATTATTAATATTCTCACTTTTTACGCTTACACAAAAGATTGTAAAATTAATTAACTTAAATCATCATCTTCTAAGTATCATGCCAAATTCAGAAATTTTCAAAAAGAAAGAAATAAGAATACAAAATTAGAAAAAGAATAGTTAGGAAATGCAATACGAGTATATTTATGAGTTTTGAACTCCTATGCTTTGTCTTGTCAAAAACAGCGATAATCCTGCGACCAATGCAAGGATCAGCGGATTCTGAGTGATAGCACCGACTCCATTGCACAGTTCTCCTGTGCAGGCGCAATAGGTGGCTGACACATCGTGGGTTCCTGACCGTCTTATGCATTCCTTATCAGTGCGTTCATCGGGAATATAGCCACATCCACGGACGATGCGGGTCTTGCCATAAACTGAAAGTAACATTATATTAGTATAGGATTCAAAGTTTGAAATATAGATTACTGTATTTACAATTATTATTATTATTGTACTTATTTACAGATTACTGTATTACAATTAATACAGTATTTATTACTACTGTTCTGTATTTACAATTAATATTATACTTTATTACATTAATATATTAATTATTACTGTATTTGAAATATAGATTACTGTATTTACAATTAATATTATTAGTGTACTTATTTACAGATTACTGTATTACAATTAATACAGTATTTATTACTACTGTTCTGTATTTACAAATAATATTATACTGTATTACATTAATATGTTAATTGATTACTTTATTTCCAATTAATATTATTATTGTACTTGTTCACTTACTCTTCTGAATAGTCTTGCGGCACAACATGGGCTTGTATTTGTCCTTAAGATGCTCCAATGGCTCCTGTTTGCTGCAGTTCACCTCACCAATGGAGTATGGCTCAAAAGGATCTCCACAACGTGGATCAAACTCACTGTTGCAGTCATAGCACATAAGGGCAGTGGATACTGCAAACAGAAAGTGAGTTTTTATTCAATCAAACAATCAAATCAAATTGAGATAACAAGTAAACCGTTTTCTCAACTTGCCGACAACCTTAATTTAACTAGACTGTAAATTTTTTAAATTTTAAATTTTAAATTTAAATATATTTTATTGCGTAAACCTTCAACCTACCTTGTATGCAGCATAGCACTCCTAACAACAGCAGCGTTTTTTCCATAAAAGGCGACATTTTTAAGCTTTTCTGATTGTTGTTGTTGTTGTTGTTTGTTGGTGTTATTCTTGTATGGACTTTTGGGTTGCAGTGGTTTATAGTATTATATTTTCACTGAATGCTCTGCTTAATTTACTTATTTATTATATTTGTTGTGTTAAATTAGCATGCTGAAAAAATAAATTTAAAATTAATTGATTTATTAATACAATTTTATATTTTTCTCAATTTTCCTAAATTTTAAAAACTATTTAAGATCAATCACCGTTTTGTTTAAAGAGATTTCAAGTTACTGTCCAACCATTTAGCGGTTAAGAAAGTGAAAACCAAATAGGAAAACAAAAATTGCAATGAGGGCAACAAAATCACTCAAAACTGCAGATGCAAGCCAAGAGAGAGAGAGAGCGAGAGAGAGAGAGGGAGTGAAAGAGAGAGAAAGCTGTTGGCACAACTGAGAGCTGAAAATGAGGATTTGAGACAAACACACGACCCAATTGAAGGTCCACAGCTTGTGGACGATAACTGTTTGAGTAAGTGTGAAATTCTCACTCAATGTTTGAGTCATAATCCACAACTAACAAATCGGCACGAGCCTAACGGCCGCTTTATGTTGGCCACTTAATTGGATTGCAATGATTGGTAAGAGCACTTTTGCCTTTATGTACATGTACATTCGTATGTTTGTTACCATGTTATGTGTCATCCACACTGTGGCAGTCAGTGGCAGCCAATTGTTTGAAATTGATTTTCCCACTGAGCAGTAGTTGTTGTATTGTACATTGTATAATATCTTTGGGCTGAGGTTAGTAGAAGCTGCTTAATGAACGAGCTCAATTACCAACAACCAGGATAGGACGTTAAGCAGTTCATGTCAATGGGTTCTATTCAGTTACTCAAATGACTTGTTGTAGACTTTGGTATTGTAGCTTGAGTCATTTTGTAATTATAATGATGTGGAGAGTGTTCTATTCCTGATAGTTGAGCTGTTTTAATGACAAGCTTTTCTAGGAGGACAGGGAATATATCTAGGCAACAGTTTATATAATGTATAGTTTTTATTCAACTATTATTATTATTATTATTTGAGCTAGCAACAGTTTATATATTATATAAAATGTTAGAAAATAAAAAAATGAAATTCCAAATTGCTTAATTTTCAAACTCCTCTCATCAAAGAAAACTGAACACTTATCCAACTAGGACTTGTAGTATGTGGAGCTTTCAATAGGGGATGTAAAGGACCCTTCAGAGAATGGAGATGTCAGTCTTAGGGTGTTCCCATTTAACATTACGCCTTCTCAAATTCGAATGAGATCACGAAAGCGCAATGCACTGACGGAATCCATAGGAAGCACATTCCACATGCCCCTTTGTTGCATTACTTGAGAGTGTGGCAAGTCATTCGGTTCAGTTCAGTTCAGTCTCCGATATCATCAGAGTATTGCAAAATGAGCTTCAAGAGCTGCTCAGTTAAGTTAAGATTTGGGTCTTTAGTTTACAATGGGGTGTAACGGGGTGCAAAAACTGTCTCAATCAATAAGGTAGCCAATTGTGGCCGTTGTCATGTCAGACCGACATTCAAAGCATTCACTGTGCTACATCTATGAGATACTTGTGTATTATTTGTGCTGTCGTTTCTATGGCTCTTTGACATGCTCAGCATGTCGAGTGTAAATTATATATACACATATATAAGCAATTGGCTGATAAGTTTGATGTGTCTTTTATATGCATATATTTTGATTCAGTTAATTTTTTTAGAGTGTGTGCGCCAGCTGCATGCAACACTGTGTGTTGTGTGTTGTGTGGGCGAAAGACGTAACACTGGGACTCGGACTCGGACTGAGAAAATTCAATAACTGACCTAGTTCAGTTTTACCTATCCATGGCATGTGTCTCCGTTTACAAACTTTTGGCATTTCCTATGAAGGAATGTCTGGTTTTTCCTTTCCTTTCCTTTTTTTTTTGCTTCGAAAGCAACTTCTGCTGTGGCTTATGTAATAGTAATAGTAACACACACGATTAATATAGAAGAGCAAAGCAAATGCCAGCGAAGGTTTCAGTTCTTGGTTTTTGTTCTTTTTACTTTTTACGGCAAATATCGATTTAGCTATTAAAAAAGTAGGTAGAACGGGTAAACCTGGTGGCCAAAGACATGCAAAAAGGTGGTAGTTGTTGTTTTCTGTTTCTGTTTCTGTTGTTATTGTTATTATTGTGACGGGGCTGGAGGAAATGGGAGGGAATGTTGAAAGCGAACAGTTAGAGTAGATATTAGCAACCATGTTGTATAACATAAAAATCAAACTGAGAATATCTGAAACAATTTAAGACTCTTCATAAAAATATCTTAAATTACTGTATTGAATTTTTTTAACATATTTGATTTTATATAAAGTATTTTTAAACATCACTTATTAAAATTATATAAACCATTTTAAAAGAAATATCTGTATATTGATTTAACAAATATATTTTAGTGCTTTATACTGTTTAAGCTGCAAATTATTGGTACTTTCTATTCGCTAATAGCCAAGTCTGTTTTGTAATCACTTTTTCACTTTTATTTTCGCGTAACTTTTATTCTCACAGGGCTCTTCACGATTATATAAGACAGCACAGATTAGATCGATATATATATATTTTGTATGTTTAAATAAAGACCTTTTCTTTAAGATTGTATTTTATTTTTTTATATATATATTTACATAAGAGGAGACAAATATTTTGTCGAGTCTGACAACTTGGCGTCGTTGCGAATTTCTTTCAATTGAAAAGACCGTTGAATGAACGAGCGATTGCCGAGAAAGGCCTATTGAAGCTGATTCCCAGTGGTAATGGAAGCGAAAAACGAAAACGAACGAAAGCGAAAAGCATCCGAAAAGGGCTCAGTAGGGTGTCCTGTTGTGGGTGAGCTCACATTGAGCGCAAATTCGTGGTGCACAAGGCAAGGACGAAGCACAAAGTCAAAACGCAAGCGAGTTAAGGACGAAAGAGAGACACCGTCACCGTCACCGTCTCACGGTGGTGAATTGCTCGTAAAGAGAGCAAGAGAGAGGAGAAAAGAGAACACGACCCAGAGGACATGGCGAAAAAATGTAGTTAAATCGATAGCAAACACTAAACGTTATTATCTAATATGGATAATTGCCAACTTTTTAGCACCGATTTTTGCTATTCAAATTACACAAATTTAATGCTACAATTAAACTAACCGACTAAACGGATACACTTTCAATTTATATTTATTTTATTTAGTATTTTTTTTTTACATTTGAATCACATAAAATCACCGATTACGCGACACAAAACGTTGCAACCCCAAAAGCGTCAATTTTCTTTCTGAGCGGCTCTGCAAATTTTGCAGCTGTCAGAAAAGCCGTCAACGGGTAAAAAGCAACCGCAGCCAACGGCCGGCAAGATTTAAGAGGTTCAAATTCTCTAAGCATGCGCATTAAATAACGCATTAGTTTTGGTAACATTTGTGCTCAACAAATGCAAATGTTCAAACTTGTAAATTACAATCCTTAAAAATATTTATTATAAAAATGATCTTATCATTTAACAGGAATTAAAGGCTAGATACTCTTGCAGAAAGTATCTTTAAAAACAAGTAATACCCTTATTAAAAAATAAGTTCTCGACAAATCCGGTCCGAACATTTTCGGTTCTACGTTCTACCTGCAGATTAAAGACAGACCGTAGCTTTAAAACTGAGAGCCTCGTTACAATTGTGTCTATATCTACTCAGCCCGTCAATCTGCTCCAGATTTTTATATCTTTTGGGGTATGCCATACCTCATCAGAAACTCATGAAACCCTCCTCCTGAAGAAGTACCAGTAATCCATCATTAAACACTATTTAATCCTTGAGGGCCGACATGATTTGTGACCAAAATAGTTGCACCTGTGGATCTTGCATTAATGCTCGCTTCTTTCTGCTTAATACAATGTTAAGGATATCTGCATTTTTGTAGCGATCTCGGCTTAAATTCTTCAGGTCTGAAGTTTCTGGGGATGCCTCAAGATCCGCGGACTCGTCGAATGTTTCCAAATCCGCTGAGGGGCATGCTGTTAGTGCTGCAATTGTTGTATTATTGACATTTGGATTTATCTTTATAGCAGTTGCTCTCACCTTTTTTGCATTTGCTGGTCTCTGTTTTAATTTTGTCGACCCGTTTCTGATATGGTTTCCGTGATTTTTGGCCTTCTTTGGATTGCGATAATGTGGACTTGCAACGTTTGTTTCCTGTGGGCGTGGCAATATCGCTGGAAGGTGTTTCTGGAATTTCCTGTTGCAAGCGTCGCTTTACGTGCAAGTTAAGACGTTCCTTGATGTTGTTGGACTTTTCCGGCGTGCCAGGTGGTTCCAATTTTATTATTTGTAGATTCTCGGGCAAATCGGCCATCGTAGTTTTTGGACTGCTCTTCGATAACAATTTAGCTCTAAAAATAATCAACATCGTTGGTGGCAGCGCTAACAAACGCAAGATGACGCCAGTGCTGTCGCCGTAGCTGAAGCTGTTAGGTAACAGTTGAGTTGGGTCGTTTCGTTCTGAATAAGTTCAAATGAACGGGTCATCGAAATGAACAAATGAACTTATTTAGTATTTTATTAACTATATCGAATATTTTGCTTATTTGGTCGATTGTTCGTCAACGAATTACTTTCGTTAGTTTCGATTATTGCGGTTATTTTTCACCAAGTTTAAAATATGCACAAATTGAAATATGAGTTGCTTAAACTTTAAATTGAATGTTTATATACCTATACCATTCAAGAATTAATTATGTATAATATATTGTGTGGAGTTGTCGATAATGAAGGGCGCAGTACGCACCGAGGCGGTCACTACCTGGCATGTGTACACACCGGCGTCTGTATTCTGAATGCCCTCAACTTGCAGTAGCAAGCGTACATAAATAAATGCAGCACGCACGCATACCAGTGTACGGCGCCTACCACACCAACAGCTCTCTAAGCAGTGGACGGTGATCCACAGAGAGCGGTGCTCAGAGCGCGTTGCTCACGATTGAGAGTATGTGCGTGTGTATGTTCGCTGTTGAACGATTCAGAGTGTGTGCGTGTGTATGTTCGTTGTTGAACGATTGAGAGTGTGTGTGTGTTTGTTCGCTGTTGAACGGTTCAGAGAGTGTGCGTGTGTATGTTCGCTGTTGAACGATTGAGAGTGTGCGTGTGTATGTTCGCTGTTAAACGATTCAGAGTGTGTGCGGGTGTATGTTCGCTGTTGCCAACTGTCTCCTTGTACTTGACGCTTTCTCTCTCTCAACTGTTGCGCCGCTGCTGAGGCTAGTTGGCCGCTTGCGTTGTGTGGACCGCTCAGAAGCAATTTAGTTGCCGTCCGGTGCAGACCTTTGAGCTCGCAAGGAGTAACGATAAATTAATTTTTTTTTCGGTGCTGTGATATAAAACACAAACAAATTGTACGTATTTTCTCAACAATTATTGCAATTGAATTGTGCACAAATTGAAATCAAAGAATCAACATTTAATAAGAAGCATTGGTGAACTATTTTTTGTTTTATAATTTGTCTTCATTATCTAAAATTATTCCAAGCAACAAATATTTTACAAGTTCAAACGCACGACACACACACATGCACCCACCCAAAATAAACGGCATAGCACAAATTTAAATTGAACAATCAAGTCAATATTTTTAAGCTTAACGGGCGTTCAATTTTTAAAATAAAGCGCCCCCTATTACAAAAAGGTGTTAAAGCTATATTGATATATCGATATCGATAGATTCTCATTTAAACTTCTTCAAATCAAATAAATAAAATTAAATGATTAAATTAAAGCAAACCAAATTAATTATAAATTTAAAGCGGATTTCTTTTATTTCGAGTTAGCAAACTGAACTAAATGACTGATTTAGTTCACGATTCAAAAATTATCGATTGAACTTATTCAGCCAATTGAACGGAAAATCTCAGCTCTGGGTAACAGCGACTTAACATTTTTGTGCGATAGATGTCGTGTGACGTCACAAACAGTAAAAATCGATAATATATTTGAAATTAAATATTGCTTAGGTTTCTTAAAGGAAATGTATTTGCTAATTAGCTACATTTTCACGCAATATTTATTTAACACTTTTCGCTTGTATTTATAATTGTAAGATCTACTTTCTGTACCACATCTGCAGGGTCTTCATACGCTTGACCTTCTTCTGGAGCTGCAGAACGCCGTACATGAGCGCCTCCGCCGTGGGAGGACAACCGGGCACGTAGATATCGACTGGGATAATTCGATCACAGCCACGTACAACTGAATACGAATAGTGGTAGTAGCCACCACCATTGGCACAGCTTCCCATTGAGATTACCCAACGTGGTTCAGGCATCTGATCGTACACCTTACGAAGTGCCGGTGCCATTTTATTGGTCAACGTACCAGCCACGATAATAACATCAGCTTGACGTGGAGATGCTCGGAACACAACTCCATAACGATCCATATCATATCTGAAATTAAAAATTATTAAATATGTGCCATTTATTAAGCAGAGCCTGCCACAGTTCCAGTGATGCAGCTGGGTGGTAAGTTGGGATCAATTACACACCCGACGCTCTGTACCAAGCTCTGTGGAGCAATGTGCCCCTTTTTAGGATTACCGTGGAGCTGCAATGTGCATCATTTCGACGGCGCAGCAAGCCAGACCGAATGTCAGTGGCCAAATGGAACCCTTACGACCCCAATTGAGCAGATCATCTAATCTCGCCAGCGACCATTCGGCCATGCTGGCCTGCTTGGTTCCAAAGGGGGAGTAGCCCTTCTTGGGTAGAGTATTGTTGGAATCGACAACGGGCATGGTCTGCTGCTGGCGTACCACGAAATTGCTAAACGCACCGCCGAATGCGGTGGCATTCGTTGTGTTTTTGGTAGCATTTAATAGTTTCGCGAACGTTGGTCCGGCGGCAATTTGTCGCAACATTTTTATCGTTTTTTGTCGTATTCTTTTATGTAATTTGCAAAATGAACCAGGGCTGACTAAAAAGTGCTTCTTCTTTAAAAAACGTAAACAACAAGTAAAGTCAAGAGTGACCACAGCTGGTTGTCGTGCATTAGAGTTACCCTATTCTTTTGGTATTATATCGCGTGATATTGTTATCGGTCCACCATATTGAATTTGCT
This sequence comes from Drosophila putrida, assembly GCA_037043535.1. NCBI lineage: Eukaryota > Metazoa > Arthropoda > Insecta > Diptera > Drosophilidae > Drosophila > Drosophila putrida. The sequence continues at coordinate 5,016,326 of JBAMBI010000065.1, forward strand.
TGATAGATTTCTGGCAGCGCTGTTAATACGTTTTCTTCTAACTGGCGACGACGACGGTTCCCTGTTAAATTGCTAAATAAACGTAATTAAAGTGTTTATAATCATATAAAAATGTTGAAAAAGTGCAAATAAATGAACAATCCAGCAAGTTATCAATAATTCAACGCTGTAAATACGTAAGAAGTAGGAAAAAGCTGCATCTGAAAAAAGTAGCAGCAGCCAACCAACCAATATATAAAAATTTTCGCTTGTCTCGCGTTGTTACATTGATATTGGTGAGAGCGAGCGAGCAGGCAACCCAATACAAATACTGCGTGTGCGTGTGAGAGAGATATAAAGGTGCTCCACTACTCTGAGTGAGAGTGTGTGCGTGTGTTTTTCCAGTGTGTACATGCCCATGTAAAAATCGACGCAAGCAAAGAAAAACAGGACCCATTTAAGAGCTTTGAGTTTATTGAGAGTTATGAGTGTCGCTGCAATGACTATGGACGATCAGAGACCCTTGATGAACAGTTACGATAAAATGTCTACAAAATATGATCACAATTTGCACATGATCAGCAGCAACACTGTCAGCGGCGGGGGTGGTGGTGTTGTTGGCAGTGCTGTGGGTGGTAACACTGGTAGTGGTATCGGTGTTATCGGTGGTAATAGTGGCCCCTCTGGCCCCGCTTCACCAACCCCATCTGGCTCCGAGGAGCTACCGACGTCCCATCAACAACAACAACAACAACAGCATCATCATCACCATCATCATCATCATACTTCTTCTTCTTCGACTTCAACTCAAGCGCAACAAACACAGGAGCAACAACAACAACCACAGCATCGACACCACCATCACCAGCAACAACAACAACAACAAGAACACGAAGCCGCTGTTGCCGAAGCTGCCGCCGCGGCCGAACAACGACGATTGCTCGAAGGTATAAAAAAAAATTATTATGTTAAACAAATTCTAAACATATTATTATATACATACTATATAATATATATTCCTGCAAACAATCCAACACAACAACAACAAAGATAAAAAAAACAGTGTACATTTGTGTAATTTTTATAATTTTCTTAGTTTCTTTTTTTTTTTAACTATACAAATGTGAAATAACTAATGCATAAATGTTGTTAGTTATGTGTTTAGTTATTTCACAATTCCCAATCACATATATAAGAGATATATTGTAATGAATTTAGGGTGATTTTTACAGCCTACGTTTGAGTTTTTGTGCAAATATGAGTTATGAAAAACACTAATAAAGAACTCCACGTGTGCTTATTTGTTGTTTACTTTTTTAATAAAAAAACGGACTTGAATTGAAGCGAACACTCGTTAAAACATTTAGAGTTTGGCGTTTTCTTTAGTTCTTAAGCTAATGCAAAAAAATGTATAAAAAAATCAAACAAAGTCAAGTGTATAATTGAAATGTGTGTGCAAATGGAACTATTAAAGCTATAATTTAAATAAAATGTTAAAAATATATATGCATAAATCAGATCAAATCGTTCAAGTGCTGAAAAGTGTTGTGCAAAGAACAGTTGAAATAATAAAAATTAAAAAATAAAATAATAATAAATAAATTTATTGCAAAATATACCATTTTAAATGGAATTTATTTTGTTCTTTTTGGAAATAAAACTTCATTAATTGAAAAAAAGTGTAACAAGTGCAAATCAAATGCGAAAAGCTTTTAAATTGATAAAAAAAAGAAATTTCTCTACTTCGTTTCTGTGTCTACGTCTTAACCGTTTCTAACCGAGTGTACAGTTTTCGTTTTGGCCACATTTGTGTTGCCAACGTTGCGCGTTTTCCTTTCTCATTCTGTTATTCTATCTTTCTCTGTCTATTCCCCACATTCTCTTTTGTTAACGCGTCGTCTATTGGCCAACAAAAAGCAACAAAACAAATGTCCCAAAATAAATAAATAAATCAATCATAGCAAAAACGTTAAAGCGAGTGCCAAATAATCTATATAATATTTATAAAAAATATGTAAAATGGCAATAAATAATAAATATCTATATATAATATTGTTATGTTTATGTGTTGATTAAAATAAATGGAAATGCCAAGAACTTTGCCAGTGTTCAATTTAAATGCAAATGAACTTGATTCCCCAAAAAATGATCAAAACAAATCAATTAAAAATAATCACAAATTGCGCGCGTTATAATGCTGTGTTTGTATGTGTGTGTTTAATTTATTTAATTTATTTCTAAAAATCAAATAAATCAATTTTCAACAGTAAACTAAAAAATATAAAATTTTTATATTCTATATATATTTATAATTAGAATTTATAACCCAGAGTGTTTAAAATAATTTGTAATTTATACTAATCCCTAGCTGATTATTATAATAAAGTGATATTATTTGTATATGTTCTGTTATAAAGTCAATGTCCTGACAGATAGATCCTTTGGCCTTGATAACCGATTAGTTAAATTTCATACCTTAAATATTTAAAAACCTTAATTACAATAAATGTAGGCCAAAACATATAAATCTAAACACACACATATCTACAGCATTCGGTTTGTTTGAATACACAGAAATAAATATAATTAAAACGTAATTACGAATAAAAAAATCAAATACAAATCTTATATAAATATAAATAATATGTGTGTTTGCACAACAAGAAAGTAAGTCAATGAACTTTGGTTATTGGAGAGCTTTTCATACAAAGCAACAACAAGAGAGCGAATGATGAGTGTTGAAAAATGCCAAAAAATAAAATGTTTGATGATGTTGTATTTGAGCTTCGATTGAAAGCAAAGCAAAGTGCGCGCGTCGAGTTTTTTGCAAGTGTTTTTCTCAAATATATTTTTCAGTTTTGCCACAAAAATTTCAAATCGTTTGTTGTCTTCACAGTGTGTCTTCTCTGAATAAAAGCAAATGCAAAATTAAGAAAGCAAAGTTAAAGTGCAAGCCAAAGCCAAAGCCAGTGTTGAGTAAATGTTGAGGCAAAATCAGAGAAGCAATCGAAGAGAAGATTCAAAAATATGCAAGAAAAGAAAAAAACGTGTGCGAGTAGTGCAACGGTCGTCGACTGAGAGAGAGAGAGAGAGAGAGCAACAACAACTGCAACAAGAGCAACTGCAACATCAAGAGCGCAACAACAACAACTTACAAAAATGTCACGAACTAACACGAATGATTGCAACGCATTGGTATGAATTCGTATTAAGTTCATTACAAAAAAAAATAAAAAGACAAAATACAAATAATAATATACTATATGTATCTACGTGCAACCAACTTACAAGCAACATTATTTAGATCACACAAAAGTTGTGCAACTTTGTTGACCTTTAAGAACTTGTATATTTGAGCAGAAAACTGCTTCTACTGCCTTTTGCTGCTTTTTACTCCTTTTGGATCTGATCTGATCTTTTCTCTCTTTTACTAATAATGTTTATGTCTTGGTTTACTCTTTACTCTTCCGACATGGTGCAGATGAAATTGAAAATCTCAAGCTGGAACAAACTCGGATGGGTTTACAATGCGCCGATGCCCAGAGACGAGAGAAGATTCTCATGCGCCGTTTGGCCAACAAGGAACAAGAGTTTCAGGATTACGTGGTAAGATTCTATAGACTAACAGCTAACAAGAATGTAATACATTATAATATTATATTGGACTTAACCTCTTAACCCCTACAGAGCCAAATTGCCGAGTACAAGGCACAACAGGCACCTACAGCTTTGGCCCTACGAACTGCACTACTTGATCCTGCAGTCAATTTACTGTTTGAACGTCTCAAAAAGGAACTCAAGGCCACCAAGGCCAAGCTGGAAGAGACACAGAATGAACTTTCTGCCTGGAAGTTTACACCAGATTCAAATACAGGCAAGCGTCTCATGGCCAAGTGTCGTTTGTTGTACCAAGAGAATGAAGAGTTGGGTAAAATGACATCAAATGGACGCCTGGCGAAACTCGAATCTGAATTGGCCATGCAAAAGAGCTTCAGTGAGGAAGTTAAGAAATCGCAATCAGGTATTGTATTAAAAACACTTTTAATATTACAACATAAATTTATATACTGACATCTTTCAGAGCTAGACGACTTCCTGCAGGAGCTGGATGAGGATGTGGAAGGCATGCAGAGCACTATATTATTTCTACAGCAAGAATTAAAGACAACTCGCGATCGTATTCAGATACTAGAAAAGGAAAATACACAGCTACGCCAAGCGAGCTGTGCCAACAGTCCAAAGGAGACCATCGACAATTCAGCGACAACAACAACGACTGTGGTCACAAATGGCCAAAATATTAGCAACAACAGTAATCAGTTTGCACAAGCCATTGTCAGTAGCAAACTGGATACCATTGATGAGAATGCCTGTCTAGAGACAACAACAACAACAAACACCGCTGATTACTACAACGGCAACAACAACAACAACGATCAACCAAATGCAATCGCAGAGCTCATAATTCCCGATGATGGCAGCAGCAACAGTAATGGTAGCAAAAATGGAGCTGCTGCTCGATTGGGGCGAAAACGCAACTATGAGGAGGAAAATGCAGTTGCCGTGTGCATTCCGGACACGGCACCAGTTGTGCCGCAAATGCGGGAAATCAGTGCTCCACGTACTCTGCCTCCCAAAAAGTCCAAGTTGCGTGGCATAACCACACGACGCAATTCTCAACTTGAAGACGAACAGAACAATTTGAGTATTGTGACAGCAACACCGCTGGTGCTGGACAATGCAGTAGCCAGTATGGCCAGTGAGGAAGCAACTGTGGCTCCAACAACAACAAATATCCTCGATCAAGTAGCACCACCAGTTGTAGCAGAAGAAGTGCCACCAACGGCTCCAGCACGCATTCTGACGCGACGTCGATCCGTTCGCATGCAACAGAATGGTGCAAGTGGCATTGACTACTGAGCCACTGAGCCGAGCCACTGAGCGCCAGCAGACTTTTTCAAAAAAAGGCGTGCTAATATGTATTTATGGTATGAGACGTTTTTCATTTTTTTAATTTGACATCTACATAAAATACTAACCGTTAATTTTTGACAGTTATTTTGTGAATTGAGATTCAAGAGAGACTTGCTGTTTATTATATACATATATAACACACACACTTTAATTTTTTTCACTTATACATTTTACACACATTTGTACTGTACAATACGATTATAGTTTTCGTTATGCGACATACTATATATTCATAGATTATACTTTAAACATGTAGTATACCATTTTAAAAACAAAATTGAACACTTCGTAATCTTGACAGGAAATAACATTACAATTTTTATCAAGTTAATACATTTAATACATTTATTTTAACTGCAACTTGCAAAAGCTAATTACGTCGAATCCTAGCCGACGTTTAGCTCAATTATCGTTTAGTTATTAATTTAAGTCATTTTTTGTAATACAAAAAAAAGTTGTATCATATATTACAACTAATGTTAAAATAAATTGTTAAGCGTAAAGAAAATTGAAATTGGTCAAGTCGTTAGTTTTATTCGACTGAATTGCTCTCAGTTGCATTGGTTTTTTTACAGTTTTCACAGAGTTATAGTTAAAAGGTAATTTAGAATTAGTTTATACTTATTTCAACTTTTAATAAAACAGCAATTGAGTGTAGCTTTTAAGATAAACTTTTAATATATTCCAGATTAATTACAGAAAGCATACAGAAGATAGATACAAAGATGAAGAGTTATATAAAATATAAGTTATAAAAGATATAAATTGATTAAGTAGACTAAGCACAGTTTGTGTCCAAAAAGTCACTTAAATTGTTGTTGAAATCTTGCAAGAAATTCAGACCTTCGCTGGTTGTAAAATTGGCATTTGTTCCGAGAAAATGGCACACATTATGTGGCTCTATTTTGCTCATCAGATCTAAGATGGCTGCTCCAAAGCTTTGGACAACCGAGGTGCATGTCTCACGTATAATATTAGGCCAGAGATTGCAGCTGAAAAGGATGCTACGTAGGACGAGATCCCGCTTTTCTTTTGTATCCACTGAGGCCTTAAGCCTGGCTATCATAATCTCACAGATTACACAAATAGGTCCATTCTTAGTATCAGTTGTTTCCTCAAGTTGATTGATAGACTGTATTTGTTCCACAATTTCATTAATGTCGAAGAGTTCCCTTAATTCGCACATGGAGCTGACGGACATGTTTTCCTGAACTTCAACTTGGAAATAAAAAGAAACTTTCAGTTGAGTTCTCAAATTCATATGTATTTAATACTTACAATCCTCTAGTGAAACGGATTTTTTACAAACGCCAATTAGTTTGCATATGCGTCCGGCTCCTGCATGTTTGGTCATCAGATCGACAATCTGACCTCCGTGCCTTTGAACAAATCTGCTGCACTTGCCCTTTAGTTTACCCATCCTTGCACAGGCTGTTTGCATAGCTCTTTCTATACTTCCCTTGTCTCCTTTGTGCTTTATCAAATGTTGCATAGCTTTCATAAGATTCTTGCATACAAAGCATTTCGGTGAGGCAGTGATATCCATAACTTGATTATTCTCTTCCTCGGGTATTATCTCTTCGACTTCAACTAACGATTTAATAGAAACTAAGTATTTTAAATGCGACTATAGGTATTAATACTTACAATTCTCTTGTGAAGCCGACTTGCACATACCGATTATCTTGCATATCATTCCAGGTGGCGTATGCTTTGTGATCAGATCGACAATCTGATCGGAATGTTCATTTACCATTTTCTCGCATTTGTGATGCAATTTTCCTAGCTTATGACAAATGTGACCCAGAGCATTCCTAATTTCATCTTTGCCCCCATGGTGTACTACCTTAAGCAAACCCCTCATCGCTGTCCTGCAAATGCTGCATTTGGGTACTTTCAAGTCCACATCAGGCATCTCCAGTTCAAAATTCACAGCCTGTATTTCAGACTCAACCAATTCTAAAGAAGAGAAATTAAAGATTAACGGATATTTGTCTGCAGATTATTAAGTTGGTAAGTTACCATTTTCTTGTTCAAGCAATAGGCACATGTTAAGGCTCCTGCAAATTTGCTGATGTGCTACGTTCTTTGACACTAAATCGATTATCAGATCTGTATTCTCGTCTATCATATCCTGGCATTTATCCTGTTGGCTCTGTTGCCTCATCACTTGACATACGCTTTTCAATGCATTATGGATATCAAAATGATCCTTGACCAATTTCTGCAAAGTCTTGATAATATTTTTACAAAAACCACAATTTTTTGATTCCTTGGTCAGAGCATTCGTTATCAACAGCATCTCCTCGCCATAAACTTCGATTTGAGTTTGTTCTGTATTCCTTAGATCATCTATTTCGTAGTCTAGTGTCTCTTGGCCAATGGGGAAGCACATTCCCAGCATTGAGCACAGCACTCTTGGATTCCGGACAAATCGAATAATGCCATCGCCGTGTTTGTTAACAAAGTTGTGACATTTCTGTGATACTTTTCCCAACTTGTTGCAGGCGTGATTCATAGCGTTCTTAACCTTATCGTTGCTTGCATGTTTCGATACCAATTTTTTCACAATTCGAAATGCGGATTTACACAAAAAACATTGAGGCAACTGTGGATCCTCGATGGAGTCTAAAGGCAACTGTAGATCATTATTGAAATCTGCAAAGTCCACTTCAAGTTCTCTTTTCATGTGACAGACTCCGATTAATAAGCAGATACTTTCGGGTTTCATGTTGTCTTTCAGTAAATTATATACAATATGGGAATACTGATCCACAACTCTGACACACTCGGTTCTAAGGCCATTCGTCAATCTGCAAATGCCCGTCAATCTTTTCTTAAACTCTGCCTCTGTAACGTTTTTAATCAGAGTCTCATGGACATGTTTCGCAATCTGTTTGCACTCTGCGCAGTAAAACTCATCATGTTTCTTTTGGGATACCAATACCTCCGACTCCATTTGCCAGTCATTGTCCTTACAGATCCCAGAAACGGCGCAGATTTTATTCGACTGAAGTTGATCCTTCACAAGCTCGTACATCTCATCAAAGTAGCTAATCACAAAGTTAGCACAAGTGTCTGACAACATGTGGAGACCATTACAAGTGTCGAGCATTCGATCAATCATGTCGTCCCGCTGAATTGAGTTGAACTTTTCCTTCATTATCAACGACAGCATATTACAGGTGCTGCAGGACAACTGATCAGGCTGAGTGACATCGTTTCCAACATTGTCAGTCCTTAGGTTGTCATCCAGCTCGTCCTGGTTGCTACAAAACAGAGTTATATTTAGTTCAGAAAATTATATTCACGGCATAGGGACGCAGAATTAAAAAATACATAAATTCCTAAGCTTTTTTTTTTGTAAAGAAGGATGCAAAGAAAGGACCTCTATCTAAAATGCAAACAAAATCGGAAAAATCGATTTTATGAAAACATAAAAACATTAAAATCATATTCTTAAATGTAGAATTCATTTATAATTCGGAATGTAGACATATGTATAAGAATTTTTTCCCATTGGGTTTCTGACTCAGATGGCATGAACAAAAGGATTACGTGGTCACTTAAAATATGTATTGGGAAGTGTTTATGACTATTAACTTATTCATCCATATAAATAAATATACAAAGCAATCATAATCAATTGGTTGTGGTTAAAAATTATAGAATAATGAATCACTTTAATGGAATTATTACTTCTCATGAAAATAGTATCAATTTAATAATAACAAGGGAGAACTTAGAATATTTTACATGTTGATTATTTCCTTGGAATTAGGATTTTGTATCTTACCTCAGCTTGTTGCACAAATTTGTAGAGCTCCAACTGCATTTTTTATCTAAGTTTCCGGAATTTGTTGAAGAAACAGCAGTGCCTAATATATCACATAAAATTAAATTAAAATACAAATAATATTAAATAAATTATGGGTGCTCTTGAGATTACACTGGGCTTTTAAAAGTAATCTAATACTTAGAATGTCATTACACTATAAATTTGTTTTCTGATCGTTACTTTTTCTTAAAAAGTAAACTTTCGTAGAAAACTAATTTTTTTCCTTGTATGAATTTAAACAGAATTGAAATTTTTCGTAGCTCACAATCACTGTACAAATTGTAGAACTTGTATCGTCCTGTATGTTATTACTTACTGTAAATAAGCACTGCCACGATGACTAAATAGCACTTGATTCGCATGTTTTATACTTATTTAAATTTGCAAAACAATGTGAATTAGTTGAGATTTGAAAATAAACTGGCACTATATAATTTTTCTGTGGATCTTATATACTGGCGATCCTGATACATTGAGCCAGCTCAGTGACCACTTTCATTTATTACTTCACTGATAAGGGCTTGTGGTTTAAACTTATATAGATTTAATGAGTTTTAAAGAAAGCTTTCAAAGCTATATTTAATTTTATTTTTCCAATTAATTATCCAGATATTAATACCTTCTTTGTTGGCTTTACTTTCCTATGTATTCTGTAATAAATAATACAAATTTAAGATCTTTTTAAAGGTCAATTTCTATCTTTCCATTGAAAATAAACACGGTAGATAAACTGTTCCTTTTATTTATTGCGAAATTGAGAAAATATAGCGTGTATACTCGTACATATCCAATTTTGGGCTTAAATTTAATATATTCATGAGTAGATCAAACTTAATTAACATACGAGATGGAGAGGAATTTTATTGAGTTTCTGGAATACAGATAAATAATAATAGAGAAATTATGCTAAGAGTAAATAGTAAATAACAAATTGTAGCCACTGTAGGTACGATGCTACTTTAGGTACTCCAATCCTAATAAATAGGAGGGACTTAAACTTTGCGGTCTAAAGCTTTTATATATTGAAATCGGGAGCAAAATCGTTTTGAGTGTTTTTTAATTAGTGTAAAGCTGGCATTTGAGTTTTGTCGAAATGCTTTTAAAATTGATTGGTTTTTATGAATATTGCAGATTATTTGGTAAATTTCAACTAGTTAATTATGTCATTTTTTGGTTTTCATAATCTAAATTTTCTAGACGCTGCTGCTTCTGCTCAGTTCTTTGGCTCGTAGCTCGTATCAAGTTTAGTTTAGTTTAGTATGTAATAAAAAGTTTTGTTTTTATAATAGGTACTTGTGGGTTATGCTAGATTTCAATTAGTATTATTATTAATTGTATTTGTATTTATTTTTTTGTATATTTGCTTTATATAAAAAACAATGAATTAGGTATCTTTAGAATTTTGCTCATGACGTATATGGCTTTAGGCTTTAACGCTAGTTATAACGAATTGTTTATAAAAGTATTTGATGCTTCTTCAAGCAGAACTCTTGAATCGCCATTATATATATATACTATATATTTTTGTATTTTTTTAGGTATGTAATTTAGTTGTATCTTTAGTTGGCTAAGCTAAGCAAATATACAAAAGCTACTTAAACATACATATTTAATATACCTGGATTAAGTGTACTCGTATGTATGTGTATTTAAATTTTAAATGGTTCATGGTTCGCATTATCGATAGATGTTTTTGTTTAACATAATAATTAGCTAAGTGTTACTTACAAATGTGGCCATCTTAAATTAGGTTTTAACACAAACTACAACACTTCATTCATACAAATACTCTCTCATCTTCAGTCACATACTCATAGTACTCACACACTCACACACACTTTACACTGGGCAGTAGTCGGTATGAACAGTGTGTGCAGTTATTTTTCTGCCTATTTAACAGCATTTACAATACAAAATTTTGGTTTCTTTTTTGTGAGTTGATTAAGGCCGTTGTTGGATTTGTAGGTGATTAGCATAATAATAAATTTATACATATTTATACTTGTAGATATTTAGTTTGTCTATTGGAATCGTCTACTAAGTATAAAGCGCATCATACCTGGATCATTATAGGCAGCACACACTGTTACATTTCATAGTTAACATAAAACACAACACACGCCTCGAACAACAAATTCTTCTTGTCGCTATAATTTACCTTATAGCTAATTTCTTGAACAAATTGTGGAAAAAATGAACATCGCGTTAAGCGTTTACGAGTACATATAGTAAAAAATCGTAATCGTACATCCCTTTTTCAACTATCGTATAATACAAAAAACATTATCAATTAGCTAAATCTAATGAGACCGCCGTTAAAGCAAGCGACTCAACACATGGCTGAGCAGCAACAACATGAGATTCGCATAGATGGTGCATCCTTTTCCACATAACTTGATGCTGCTCTCCTGCAGGACGAAAGGAAAGTAAAGTAATTAGTAAAAGAGTCGGTTGAGACTGTATAGAAGTGTCTTACATTTGCATGGCGACTGATGCAGCTTTGAGGACGCACTCGATTGAATTCGCGAGCATGTTTATAGCACGGAAAGCTCTCATTTGCCGCCAGTGGATAGTTGACCGGATTGGGATTGACGGTGAGAACGAGGGCTACATCACGTGGGCACAACTGATCGATGACCAGCAATATGAGATTACTATTTGGTATTGGCAACACCACAAATGGCCGCTCGCATGCGTGCGCTGTCATATTGTAGACAACGTTATCCTTCTCATTGTACAACGTATACAGCTCGCGTTGCATGTCACAGGACTTGAGTCGCGTGCGGTGCAACAGTACGTATTTCAACCATTCGTTCTTCTTCTCATTCACGGGCTCCGGTTGTGGTTCGGTTCCATTCACATTCATATAGACGTTCTCAAAGTCGGCCTTAATACCGGGTGCCAAACTCAATAGTTGTACAATATACCACAGCGCCGTATGCAGCAGCCATTTGCTAACACGCAACAGATGAAACAGGGGCTGTAATGATGGAGATCAGGATAATATAGTTGGAACTATCAAAGAGAACCTTCTCCAATGTCAGACTTACAGAGAGCAGCATATTGGATGCATTGTTTTCGGATTTCGACTCAAAGCATACCGCCTGATAGTCATAGACAACGACACGTTTATAGACCTTCTCCTCCACCAAACGCTTCATAATGGCACCATTAATTTCACCAAAAAATCGACCAGTTTCGTGTACTCGTGTCGATATGATCACAAAGCCATTGTTATCCAAAATATAACAGTCCTTATCATCCACAGCACAGGCCTATTGAAAGTATATTTAAAGTAAGCGAAACTCTTTGAAAACTATAAAGAAAATCTAAGTACATTGCCAGTAATGTTGTGGAAAAGTTTGTAGAATGCCGAATGTTGAAACTGGAAGCCAACGACGGCAGCTGGTGCCGATTTGGAGCTTTCGTTATGAAATATGGCATTGCTGGCAGTCACAATGATCTCTTGGCCGCCTTCTGCAAGATTTGTATACAAAATAGATGCATAAGAAAATAAATTTAATGAAGTTAGTAATAGGGAACTTACCTCCCGCATCGAAAGGCACCGAGTAGACAAAACTCTCCTTGTGAACAAAATATTGATCTACAGCTCGTTTGTACCAAATCTCGTCGATGGCTCGTTTATTGCTCTGACTGAAGCTCTCGCTGAAATACCAATATTTTCAATACTGAAAATAATAAATAGAAATTTTAGAGCTTACCCCACACCCGGTTGTTCAGCCATATTCGTGTGGAATTCATGCCAGCGTGTTAAACCACTGTGCGTAGCCAAAAAAGCGACTGTGATGCCAAATCGCTGTTTGAATTCGTGTCTGTTGGAACAGAAATTCAAATATTAGAAAATATTTCGATAAAATTTTGAAATTATATATACATATTGGAAATTATGTATACGTTAAATGAATATAAGTTAGTTTAGTCGAGTTTTCTGTTTACCTTGGCAACAAACCCATTAATACGGCTATTGGGCTTGATGCGCTAACGCTAGATAAGGTATATAGTATATTGTATTGTATTTCGATTTAGACATTATGAAAGGCATTATGTTATGTGAGAGTTTAAGAGTTTTTACGAGTTCAAGATTGCAGTATTCAGTATTCATTTGTGGGTGCATAAAGTTTATTATGAAATAGACAAACATATAGACAACATACACGAAAAATCGGAATAATATGCAAATAAAAGTGAGAAAAAGAAAGGCGGTACACACAAATTATAATTGTTAATATTATGTGCTGCCTCAGTTTTGAGATTTGAGATTTGAGTATTAAGTATACGCTCTGGCATGACGTTGACTGTATTTCGATGTCAAGTCTAGCCCTGCGTTTATATACTGATATATACTGACTGTAAGTTCCTCTCCTCACTTACCTCTTTTCATCCTTGTCTCGGGCATTGAAGCTGGTGTTGTTTGAGAACCATTTGGTGACACGTGCATCAAAGACGAGTGATTGCATTAGCTGACGATCACCTGCAAATTTTGAAAGAACTTGCGCATTAGAGTTGGCTTCAAAATTGAAATATTTGTAATAACAAAATTTGGCACAATGAAGCAGCGTTTACATTAGTTTACACCAAGGTTTAATTAGTGTAAAAGTGGTTTACAAACTTAAACTTTAAAACATTTTTGTTTCTCATGCAATCCATTTGGTTTTTTTCTGATCTGTTGTGCAAATTCCGCAGCTAACTGGTGGCAACACACACACACACAATACACACATAGATTCTACATAAATTGTTAAGTATCAAAGAAAATAATATATATTTAAGACTTGTCGTATTGCCAAAATGATTGATCATTGTTTGAATGGAAATTGGGTGCAAGTGCAATGTGCAAAGTGCATGGCTCAAAAATATTGATGAATTTAATTTGGTGCTACTGATTTGTGCACTTAGTAATTGTGCGGGGAGTTTGGATGTTACTAGACTTGACTTTTGGCTTTTTGGTTTTCGTTACTCACAATAGTATCTTTCTTTTTCATTGATTGATGAATAGCGGCCAGTTGATGAGTTGTTAGCTGTGAATTTGCATGGTTATTGAAATCGTATTCGAAAGTTTCTTTTGCAGTTTCATTTTCTATTTCAGTTTTATACTTTTTTAATCGAGCATAAACAAAACATCAAACACAATATGCATATAACTTAGTTGAAAATCGGCAAGAGCGGCAATTGCTTATCGAAGCTGATTTAAAACAAATAAAACAAAAAAAAACTTTTGCAGTTGGCCAATTATAATGATGGACTACTTACAAAAAATGGCCGCCGCATGTTCCGGGGGCATCGCGCTTCGACTTGATGGCCAATGCCAACCAGGCTCAGACATACGGTCTACAAAATATAAAAGTTCAGTTTCTGGAGTTCTGAATGTCTTATTGGTTTGCTTGCAAAATAGCCTGCAAAGAAGGGAAATTTACCAATATTAATGTTATCTTTTTTTTACTTTCTAATTGGGTTGAAAAACTTACCAATCTGGATGGATTTTCCAGCGTTTGCCATCAAAGAAGCTGCGTATGTTTTTGCCCGTAATATAAGTACGATGAATGTCCTGTTCAGTGCGTGGTTCCACGCGATTAACACCATACCGCTCTGGGTATGTTATGACTAATGTGAATGGGGTATTCTTTATAGCAGTCCAGTAATACTGCCGTTTGACGCGAGCCACACGTTTCTAAGGATCATTCGGGATTGTTAAGCAAATTAATCAGAAACTAAATAATTCAGGACTTACCATTTCATCGAAATGATTCTTAACCAACATCCATTTGCTGCCAGTCGATTGATTGATTATAGAATCGCGTATCTAGTAATGAATAGGTAATTTTATTTATGATATAGGAATATTATTTTAAATTTAAATAAAAGCCTACCGTCATCAGCACTGGATTAAAGTCTCTGGCGACTCGATCGTCATCTAGTAGCTCGACTTCAATCATGTCAACGCTATTATAAGCTGGTTTCAATATATATCCTTGGAACTGTGCAAAAGAAATTCTTTATAGTAATGAATGATATTTGAAAAGAAAATACTTACGATTGGACGAAAATCTGGATGGAATAGTACATAACCATTGTTGGTTACTATAAACGCATAGCCATTCACGCCAAGCTGTGGAAGCAAAAGAATATATATATTATTTATTTATTATTTATTTATTATTTATTTATTATTTATTTATTATTTATTTATTATTTATTTATTTATTATTTATTTATTTATTATTTATTTATTATTTATTTATTATTTATATATTATTTATTTATTATTTATTATTTATTATTTATTTATTATTTATTTATTATTTATTATTTATTATTTATTATTTATTATTTATTTATTTATTATTAATTTATTATTTGTTTATTATTTATTCATTATTTATTTATTATGTATTTATTATTTATTTTTTATTTATTTATTATTTATTTATTATTTATAATTTATTATATATTTATTATTTATAATTTATTATTTATTCTTTATTATTTATTTATTATTTATTTGTTATTTATTTATCTTTAAACTTACCATAAACGGCGATAGCAACTTTTTGATTTCACTTATGGGTACATCGGTTCCTGCCACGCCCAGTATATTTGCAATTCTTGTCTGTGCACAAGCAAAGGTTATAAAGGATAAATTTAACAAGATGATTTTGTTGTGAGTGATGAGAGAACAGAATACACAAGTTTTGAAATTGATATGTATGTATTTTAAGTTAGTTCTTAGGACAAATACAAATACAAGTACGAGTACAGATAATTATATTTGTTGGCATGTTACTGAAATACTGACAAAATGAATTTATTTCGAAGTTGAAATGGCAAGTTGCTAGTACAAAACATAATTATCATAATTGGCTTACACTTATTGGCGTTTAAAACGAAATTGAATTGAAACGAAACCAGAACCAAGAAATTGTTAATGCAAATACAAGAATGAGAAGCATTTGTTTTTACTACGCAAGAACTTACAATTACAGTAAAGAGAGAGAGAGAGCTGATTTCAATTGTAATTTTAGCAAAATTTGATTTCAAAATTATGCTTAATTTTGTTTTCGACAGTTTTAAGGCTAATTACATGGCTAGCAGAGTAGTACTAAGAGCATATGAGAGCGTTAAGTGACTGTGTTTAAAAAAAAGAAAACGAATCAAATAAGAAAGAACTTTGAAATTTTTTTTTAAAAGTGTCATTTACAATTTTGATAGAATTGAAGAAATCAAATTATAAAGTGAAAAGCTGTTCAGAAAAGTGTCGAGGTAGCTAAATAAGATTGCATAAGAAATGATTGATTAGCGCATTTTAAAATTACAGTTTGGTTTTTTTTTTGACTGGTTTGTTTCGTTTGTGTATATATATAGGTGTATGTTCTGAAGTAGTTGGTGTATTATCTTTTAGCACAGTTTTTATACCCTTCACACAGTGACTGTTACTGTAAGTGTGGGGTGTTTTGTGGTGTGTGTGTGAACATAGCGTATACGCAGTGTGAACTAGGAGCTGAGAAGTATTAATTAAAGGCATTTATTTTTTGCTTATTTATTACAATATATATTAAATGATCATTTAAGAGAAAGTGCGTGTTACCAGATTGCAGATACGAGTATGTAAATTGTAAGTAAATTGCAGTTCAAATTGACAAATAGTTGTGTATTTTGCACTTACATTTACCTAAGAAAATTACATATATAGTACAGTGGGTGCCCGTTAGTAGCGATTGGCAGAAGCTTTTCATTAATTGTAAGATATAGAGCTACTACGTAGACTACGTCGTAATATTTATAAGAATATCAAGCAGTTGTCGGAAATTAGCTCAAAAGGGGAAGTGAAACCAAAAACCGAATACAAGGAAAATGTAAAATGGTCGTGAATGAAGTGAGGAAAAGAAAAACGTCAGAAGGTGCTTAACTGGAAAGCGAAACAAGTCAATTTCCAAAAAAAAAACAAATTACATGCGGCACACACGTTGATCGAAATAAATAAAAAAAATTGAATTTGCATTGCTTTTTTTGTTAATTAATTAGTTAAAATTTCATTTCTTTTTCTTGTTAATATTTTTGGTTGCAGTTGTTGTTGCTTAGATTAATAAACAATTTACTCACAACTTGAAGGTTTATTTTCGCAGCCGGATTTATATCGGTCGTTAGATTAATGCGCTGTGAATTTGTAGTGGTAGTTTTTAATAAATCAAATGTCTATAATCTGAAGCAACTTATGTAGGTGTCCCACACCTAGGGGCGTAGCAGCAAGCAAGTTAGATATATAGGGCATTATGTGTACATTAAACTAAGCTCGAACTAAGGTGTCTGCCTAATAAGTAGATACCGTCCTTTGGGCAGATCTCATGAAGGGTATAAAAACTTAATAATCGGTTCCTAATTCAGTGTTCTTGTTGCGGTTGTGTTGATTGTGTGTTTTTGGGTTCTGATATGTTTGTTCTGTTGTCCTTGTTGTTGGTGTTGGTATTTCATGTGCTCTATAGGGCCTCAGCACTATTGTAAGTTTTCAATTAATTGTACGTGTACTTATTAAACATTAATAAGTATGGTACCCTACCATTAATTGGGAGTTTTCTATTAGGTATTTAATCAATTATATGTAATCATAGATCTATTCCACGCGTAATTTGTTTTTTGTTTTTGTATCTTACGTAAATCAACAAATGTTTAATTGAACTACACAAAATGCTAGATAAAATGTTCTATATATACTTTTACGGTTTGTAATTAACTAGGCATATCTATATTACGATTATAGAAAGAAAATTATATATGTTATGCTATATATAATTATATCGGTAAATACTTTACAGATCGAATTGAGTTGTTGAATTAATATATTGTATAATTATTTCTTTTGGCATTTTTGTTTTTTTTTGTTTGTTTTAGTTTTTTTGGTTATATATTTGGTTGATTGTACCTAGTACGAGTACGTGGTCAACTATAATGTCAAAAAAGTAGCTAATAAAATAGTAGCATGATCCTAGATCATGTTAGCTAGAGTTATATACGAGTAGGTATAGTTAGTTACATAAGTATATCGGTTAAATATGGAATAGGTATGCATGTAATGTAGCGCAAAGTATAACAAATTGTTTACTTTTAAGTCTTATACAAATATATATATTAATATACATATAAGTATATTTTGTAATAAGATATTGAATTCAATACAATATATGTAGGATATGCGATTAATTGGCGTATATAAAACTTTCGCTTAAGAGCAGTTAAAAATACTTTTACTCAAATTGTTCAAATTTGTTGAATTTTGGTAGCTTTGTTAGAATTTGGCATTATAGTTTGTACCTCACGTGTTTGCAATTCCCAGAGTGCTTCATTTATTAAAACTTCTTCGGTGATATTCTGTGGTATAGTTGTGTATAGTTTTGGTAGTAGTAGTGGTAGTAGTTGTTGTGTGTTATATATATATAACGCATAAAATATTAATATAGTAGTATTACATAGTGAGTATTTATATAGATATATTGAAATATGTTTGTCTGGGTACTGTTTTTTTTCTCTTTTTTTTTTCTTGGATATATATTTGTTATTGATAGTTTTTGATGATGAGAGAGAGAGAGAGAGAGAGCATAATGAACGCAACGTTGTCTGCGGTGCGACGTCGGAAAGTCGTTTATAAGATTTTCGCTAGGAATTTGACAGTGCTAACAACTTTTGATATTTGATTTTGATATTGAAATTGAAATTGAAATTGGCTGATGCCCGGGCACTCAAAATTCTTTGGACCTGACTTACCGCATTTTCGCGTCGATCGTAAATTGGCATTGATACGGTGGTCATGAATTGGTAGACATTGGAGTCTACTGGTTGGTTCCAGGTCTAAAAGATAAATACATATTAGCTTACGAAATATATATATTCAAGAAATCGTTAAAAATTCATATTTTTTGTAATATAGTTTCAGACTGACCTCCTTCATGCGACGATAATGGCGCCTGTGAGTTTCACCAGGCTCCAAAAATTTATTCGTTATCCTTCGGTACTCAACGATATCGGCTTTTTGTTCCTCGCATTGTTTAATCTCCCACAAGTGATCAGAGAGTTTTGTATCCTAGATGGCATTTTGAGGAAATTGTAGGTATTTTTGTTATGGAATGTGTTGTCCTAGAGTATTACCCACCTCAAGGTCCGCATAAACTTGCGTCCATATGACCGGATGATCATGCCTACCCAACACTAGTGGTCTAGCCATAACCGGTATATAATTTAATACCATTTCGCGTACCTCAGCTGTGTCACTGAGATGGACATAATAACCCTGATTCTGGCATGCCATCCACCGTATATCATCCCAATTTGCCACCTCTTTGCCAATCAAATAGGTGAACACACGCACCGGCCTATAGGGCGGATCACGCCAATTGTATATTTGGAAGACCTCTTGATTATTTTCGGGTGCCCCATCACCAATGATCATAATAGCCTGATTGCATTGCGCTCCGCGCGAATTAATCTTCGTCTCTTCCAGTAATTCGAATGCTTTTGTCAGTGCGGCGGTATAATTGGCAATCGAATTGGGTTTAATCGAATCAATCTTCTCTTTCAGTTCTCGTATATTGCCCAGATTTGCCTGGATTTGAATTTTGAGGATGCGTAACGAATTGTTTACCAATTTTGTTGTTTGTTTTTAAGGGATTTTTTGTGTTTTAGGCCGCATTGATGTGTAGGTATTTTTTTGTAGTTTTTGGGGAAAAAATTAGAGTGATAATTTTAAATGATATAGTTAATTGAAATGATAATAGAAATAATATGGTATATACTTGAACCAGTGTGTCCTCGAAGCATGCGACAAGGGGCTTGACTTCCTTATCAAAGGTTAAGATGTTCACAAAGTCATTTGTACCCAACGTATCGAGTATAGTATTGACAACATGCTTTGCGATATCTAGCCTCTGTCCCAACATTGAACCAGATGTATCCATCAGGATAATGATATCCTTTGGGCTTGTCGCTGCCTCCATGTACCAAGAACGTAAACGGCAATCATAGAGATCAACCGGTACGTCCTTCTTCCATTTTGTTGCAGGAAATTGACGCATAAAGCCTGTCGAACTGCCAAAAAATTGCCACGACAAACTTGGATCGTTTTTGTAATTATCTCGAAATATTTGATCCAAATTCTCCGACCATTGAATTGCCTTTATAACATCAGGTGCTGTGTGATTTTTTTTTTCAGTGTTGTTCGTGTTCATATTTCGATTCGGAAATGGGAAAAATTTTTAAGTACAATCTGATTAGTTTTCTTCTTTCTTTTTTATGGGGGAGGGATGCAAACTAAGACCTAGACTTAAATGTCTCTCAGAAAATTTTAGTAGTAGGTTTTTTTTTATTTTTTTGAGGCGTTTCAAACAGAGCACAAGGCAGTGCAATACTTATGTTAGTGTGTGTGAGTGTGTATGTGTGCTTCTTAGGCAATGTGGTGGGCGTGTCAAACAGGTGTTAACGTGGCTTAGTTGGGTGTTGTACGGTTTTTGGCAAAGCATTCCGTGTGCCGAATAAAATCATTCACAGCGCTACGCACACATTCCCATCAAACATTCGCAACGCTCGCCAATTATAGAGACTAAAATGAAACATTATAGCTGTCCATAACATTTGCCAGTTGTGCAAAGAAACCTTTTTCAAATTCTAAAAATTAACTTTACAAATTAATCCTTTTCTTCCAGAAATAACTCCTTTAAAGGATTTAATTTGTATTTACTGTATTGCCGATTTTTAGATAGGTTTTTCTGCACAGATTACGGCGTTGAGTTGCTTGATGGGTAACGTATGCGATTGTAGCAAGCAGTTGGAAATTGCAAAATGAAAATGAAGGCTCAACACACGACAAATATTAACAATTGCAATAGTTATCGTAATAACTCTGTAACTAATTAAAATGCAGTGATGAAGATTAGTAAGACTACGTTTAGACAGCTAGACAGAGATAGTTTTTGATATATTCTGATAATGCTGTGCGTGCTCTTGTATTGAAGCTTCTACATAGAAGACACAGATTCGTAGTGTGCTTAACAAAGAGAGAAACAATTGTGTTCAGAGAGATAGATACAGATAGAGAGAGAGATAGAATGATAAGTAATTGTAGTGATTGAAATCATAATTCAAACCTCGATCATATACATTCACTGGCACGTGAACTGAACTAACGCTAAAGTTGACCGATGCATTATGAAATTCTGGTCTAGGTTCCAGAACCAACACCTTGGGCGGAACATAGATGAGTGGCTCCCCGATCTGGTCATCCATATCCGGTGGTGTTGTGGGAGGTGGTGGTGTCGGTTCACCCGGTTCCGCCATCTCTTTGGCATTGTAATATGAGAACATCTTGTCAGCCATATCATTTTGATGTGACAGAGCCGTGTTCTCAGCCGTATCCATAATTCGCTATGTAAAAGATTAACATTAAATATTAAAATTAAAAGAAGGATATACATTTTACTTACACGCACGGCGCTGACTTTAAGATCCATCATCATTTCTATTTCTTTGGCCATAATGTCGACAATTGCTCCACCTTGTCGCGTCACCACTTTTGCTTCTTTGAAGCTCTGAAAATATTGATTCCAGTGTTACAAATTTATTTGGAAAGTTTAGAATTATAGTCTCTTTTAATGGGAGATACCAATGGGCTTTTCTGTACCCTCTTTCAATCCCTAGAGTAAAATTTTATGAATTGAAATTTGGCTTATACTCGTTTCTATATGCTGTGTTTCAATTATCTTGGCGTCTGTTTGGCAATTTTATTAGAAATTCAACGCAGCATCAGCCACTGACCTCATAGCAGAGACAATGACTGGACAGACCAGCAGGGGTCTAGGTGAAAGGGAGGGAGCCACGCCGGGTGCTTCAAACAATTTTGGTATATATATAATTGCCTACTCTGTCAGCTTTTAACCCAAATACGACGTCGCTGTCGTTGTCGACGTCGGCGTCGCAGGCAGCGTCGACAAACGTCAACAAAAAGCAATGGGAGGGAAGTGGGAAAAATCAATAAGGCCAACTTACTTCTTGCACCTCCTTGCGTCTGGTGATAAAATCGCCTAGCGTAAAGAGTTCCAAGCCTAGTTTGTCCGCCCATGAGTGTACGCTGTGATTTTGATTTAAAAATAAGATCAGATTTAATGATTTGTTACAATCTGAGTGTGTGTGTGTGGCACTCACAGATTGTAGTTGATATTTTCGCCAGGCAGTAGATTGACACCAGGGGCACAATAGATGAACACAAATAGAAGGCTCAGGCAGAGACGCCTCCAGGCCCAAATTGGTCTCGCCATAATGCTGTACGGGCAGCGTTGATCTGGGCCGCGACATAAATCTAATCCGGCCTAATTTAATTGTAGTCCAATTTTCTCTACTCTCATCACACACTTGGACATAGCCCGTTAGTCCATCAGGTTAAGGCTTTTTTGCCAAACGCACAACCATATCGCACTTTTACACCAAATTTTTTAAACTTTTATCAGATGCTGCACATTTTTTTCCGAATTTTCCGAAATTCTTTTGGTTTTAAATCCTTTTTTTGTGGATTTTGATACCGTTGCACGTCTCGTTTTGTGTGTGAAAATTGTGGAGGCCTGCAAAAACTTTTCTCTGTATACTGTCGTTAGCTGGTTTGATGTTTCACTGACATTTCTGTGTCAGCGATGATTTCATCGCTTGATCCTCGTGTGAGCAAGCGAGACAACTGCTGTGTACACACATTTGACGTACGCTGCACTGCTCTCTCCTTGTTCTGCGCCTGCGTTGACACTTGACGAGTCTGCGTATTAACTTTGCTTACATCCTCGGAAGCTCCACAGGTTGTTGTTTACCTGTTTGTGCAGCTGCGCATTGGCCTTGTTGACATCTGTCAGATGTGCCGGCTTGTGACAGCTGAGCGCCACCTGTTGTTCTCTATGGGAGAATTTGACAAGCACCTTCCTACAAGGGCTGCAACTCTAACGATAAAAAGCTTTACCGAGTTACGGGGAGCTTTTCGCTAAGGTTCAGTTGTTTTCTAATTCAAGCTTGATTGAGCTTTGGTTGAGCTTTTCGCTTTATTAAGTATACGCTATGCGTACTTGTAACGTGCATTTGTCCTGTTTTATATTGTGCATTTGTCCTGTTTTATATTGTTAATGTAGAACAATTTATTGAATCTTTTATCTTAATTACTTTATTCTTTTTAGAAAGATTTTCTTATAAATAGAGCATTCAGAATCTTCTAGTTACTAAATACTCAATATTTGCTTGATTGGAATAAAACGATATCTTTGCCAAAAACTAAATCCCAACTAATTCCAACTTAACCTCAAATTTAAGTATGAGTTTAAATTTTGAACATTTAAAATGACAAGCCTATTATTCATTTAAAAAAATGGAAAAGAGCAGCATTTGTTTTTAGGATACTTACCACTTTGGGGCTCTCAAATAAAAGAGAAATGCGTATGTACAAATTTATGAATAATTTTTACTGGTATATCATTAAATTTAGACATTTGAAATGGAATTCACAACAAAAAAGTGACATCACACGAAACTCAAGAAAGCGATGCGAGTATTTAGCTTTAGTACTTGTAGCCACCGGCACCACCACCACTGCCACCACCACGACCTCCAGCAGCGGGTCCTTGTGGGAACTGGGCTTCACCCTCATAACTAACATCCGCATGGTAACCGGTCTTCCAATCGGCCGTGTAGCGTACAACCTGAGTGCGTCCGTCGGGCAACTGTACACGATACTCTCCTGTTACCACATCGCCATCACTGGATGCCTTGTGTGCATAATCGTTGGCCGTCTCTGGATCCTGAACAGCATACTCAAAGTCATACGGCATGCCGGGCACATGCACGTGATCCTGTTGGATAATAGTTAATATAGTGGCTTGATCATAGTTGTGTATATAGCATCTACTTACATCGGCAGGTTGACCGGGAATATTGCGTGGAGGAGATGGTGGGGGGCGAGGACCATTTCCGGGGGTTCTACCTGGTGTGCTGGGTGCCTGAAGGAATTAAAAAGGTTGAATATTATCAGTTTAAGAAATTATCTTGAGTAAAATCAAGCTAAATTAAATCAATCGGCTTAAGATTTATGAAAACAAATGAACTTTATTAGATAAAAGTGATGATCTTTTTAGATTCTGTAGTTGCTTATTTCTATTTTCATACTCACGAATGGTTTATTGGGTTCCGGATAATCATATCCGTTCTTGGTGGGCGGCAGATACGCATTTGAGCCCGGTGCAACCTGGGCGTACACATATGCGGTGATGGCAGCAAGTGATAAACTCTGAAATAAATCAAGATACCACAAATATTTAGTACACATAAAAAAAAGAAACAAACAAAACTTGGCATTTCTAGCTTATAAAATAGAAGCGCTAAAAAAGGTTAAATTAAATCAAGAAGAAACAAAAAAAACTAAAGTGAACGTTCGCAAATAGAAATAGAAGCTAAGATAAGATCGCAGCTGACATTCAGCAGCAGCAGCAGCAGCAGCAATAGAAACAACAACAGCAGCAGTTGCTCTGGGGCAGGTGTACAAAAGTAAAGTTGACGATGACTTGCTGCAATTTACTCGTATTTGGAATGGGCTCCAAAGCTAAAAGCCACTTGGACTAAAGGGCAAGAAATGGCGGAGGTTAGCTGACAATTAAGGCGGACTGCCGTCTCAAAATTTATGGCTTCAACTGAAAGCATCATCATTTTTTTTTCTGTGATGGAACCAAACATGGCTAATTGACATATGCAACTCACTCAAGTGGCCATCAACTTGACTAAGTTGGTCAGTTTTTACACGGACCAGATGTGAGTTTTTACCTGTCAGCAGAAGTCTGCTTCTGGTTTAGTAGTTGCCCTGTCATTTGTTTTCAATTTGCATTTGATAAATGCAGTTTTAGTTGCGGATTGCGGAAATGTTCTCATCTGCAACAACGGCAAGTTGCATATACATAAATTGTCTTTACAAATAAATTGTTAATGTTAATAACACTGTTGTATTATACATAAATAAGCTAATGATCATTAGCATTATTACCAATGGCAGAGTGAGCAACAAAACGCCTCAAATTATTTGCTGATTTGTTAATTGAGCATGCGACGCGTGCTTCTCGATCAACTTGATCAGCTTGATCACCAGGTGCAAAAATATGTTTATGCAAAAGTAAAAATATCTAATACTTAAATTTGATAATAATCATGAGCTGTTGAAATGTTTAAGCTTTCATACATATCTTTAAACAATTCCCAATTTCATCTACGCTTTAGCTGAGTTACTTGGCTTATTTAAATCATTTAACTGTACGAATTTCGGCTCAATTACTTGAACATTTTCCATGGTCCATGGGTGGTCCCAACCTTCAAGCTGCCTAAACTTCAAGAAAAAAAGAGGAAAAACAAACCGAAAACTCGATAAACGCCATAAGCATGTCAGCAGCAATTTTCGCATGTTAACCAACGCAATTACCGCCAGCCAAAAAGAGGCACCAAAAATGGTCGGCTCTTTGCTTTGGGATTAAATAAAATAACAGACAGAAAATAAGACAAAATACAAAAAATTAATTTGGGTGTAAATTAAATAAAATGCATAGTCAAAGAGCGTCCAACAAATTACCGAACTTCGACGACAGCCAAAAGGTAATGGTGCAACAAAAGATAAAGATGTTCGACTACAGATACAAATGTATCTTTAGATGTACTAAGCCTTGCTTTTAACTGCACAGAAAATAACAAGAAATCGAATTGAAAATCGCGTAATCTCTGTTATTGTTTGGCTATGAGTCGTTTCTAAAATCGCACAGTGGGACCAGATATTTGTATAGAATAAATTCAGATCAACTGTATCAAATGTATCTACAGGTGTATAAAGCCTTGCTTTTAACTGCCAAGAAAATTACAAGTAATCGCATTGAAAATCGCGTATCCTCCGTTATTGTTTGTCGTTTCTACAGTCGCACAGTGGTACCAGATATTTATGTAGAATATCTTCAGATCAACTGAAGAACAGGTTCAAGTCTTCTGATCTACATAAACTTTGCATAATAGTTGTGCTTGTCAATTTGTTAAGGAATTCAAAAGCTCATTAATTTTATAATCATTGCCATTATTAGCACTTTGTAATTCTGTTCGGTAACGAGTTATTAATTATATTCACACAGCTTTATGAAAATTTATTAATATAAATTTGATGAAATCAACTCGCTTCATGATAAACATTTACATTATTAATCAGCCCAATCAGCGGAAGTAAACTAGGTCAGCCGCGTCTTACATTGCGGGCTTAAACATAATTAATTTAAATGCGTGACGCTAACAACAATTGCAGCAGCTCTCGTGTTTCATGTCAGCAACGCGTCAAGTTGAAGGTTGAGTAGCAAAAGCAAAAAAAACAATCAATGAAAATAGTTAAAAATAATTACAGGTGGGCAGTGGGTGAGACACGTTTGGTAGCATTGCCACTTCATGGCATTCATTAATGTTATTCGTATTTTAAACTCCACACAACAATAGCAAAAAGTGTTAGCCAAAAAAGGTGACAAGACTTAATGTTTTCCAAAAAAAATTTAAATCGGTTTAATCAAAGCTCAAAGATAAAGTAATTTTTAAATTTAATTCAGTGTGGACCAAGTTAAGTCAGTCTTAGTCCACATATAACCCACATATAACCCATCTGTAATATTTGCCAAGTCTATTACTGTAATTTAAGGATGAAAACTTTATATGCAAGATATAAACTTCATTTGAGCTAATGCTCTTTTAATCTATCTTGCCAGCATCCACATTTGATCACGACCGAGTTCTAGGCACGATATAAAAACTCCATAATACTGTTACTCGTATATGTTTATTCAGAAAAATAAAAATATACGAAGAACAACAAAAAAACCGAAACGTTTATGACAATTGCATATTGAGTGCATCCGTAGTTAAATGTCAAGTTGGCTGCAAAATTGATTTATGCGCGGTTACTTTTAGTATTTACTATAAGCTCAAGTATGAATGTGTTTTTAAGCAGCGGGAATTGGCAGAGGTTGGCTATAGATTTATGGTGACAATTAAATTTTTTAGCAATAAAATGTCTTCATAAAAGTGCCTTAGCCGGGAGGAATGAATAGAACGTGCATTTATGATAATTAATTTAATTGACCAGGTTACTTAAGTGAGTTAAATTCCAGTAGTTAAGATTCAGATTCAGATTGTTTCTCATGGCATTTTGTATTGATCTACAAGAGTTTTTATTCTTGTTGGTATTATTAAAATGTAAGCCAGTGCTGACTGCCGACTGCTGACTGCTGCCTTGTTGCAAGTATCTCGCTCGCTCGCTCTTGCCACATTGTTTAGCGGCACCCATAGACAACATTCTGCAACGCCTACGATGCCTGTAATGTGCTTAACGATCTCTAGGCCAGGCCTATCTGATGTTTCTATAAATATGTAGAAGCTGTCGTTGTCGTATATTTATGGAATTTGCAGCGTTCCCAGCAATTAAGCAAGTTACCAAAGTATGTTTTTTTGTTATTGGTGCAGACGGAGAGTAAAAAACTCTTCTATATTGATGCGAGATAGCGCAAAGACATTGGTACATCAGCTACGTCATACACTTGCAACTTGCAACTTGCAACTGGCAACTTGCAACACACGATGCCGCTCGCTCGATAAAATAACAAACATTTGGCTGACCTTTTCATCGCATGTTGCATGGCTGCAGTTGTTGTTTTTGTTTCCCACTTTGGGGCATTGAAATGCAAATTTGCCAAAATAAAAGTTAATGGGCCATGTGAATGGCAACAAAAAAAACCGCAACTGCCTCTTCTTGTGAGTATGTGCAATGGGAAATGACTTATATTGTATTCTTATTGTTTTTTTTCTGTGTTTACTCTGTAGCCATTAAAAGTAGGTAATAAGATGTGTGGCAGGTGGGGGGAGAAGTTGCTCTAGGCATGTTTGCTGATTGTTTTTGAATTAAGATATCATGTTGGGGTTACATCTTAATTATGATTTGGACAACCTTTTAAGACAGCAAAATTTGCTATCCGAAAGTTAACTTGACTTAAGAAGTACTGAAATTAATGTCAGAATCAAATATATCTTTGGGATAAAATGTATTTAGATATTTCAAGTCAGAACAGAGTATTTCCCAGTCGCATTCACTGGTCTCTCAATTCTTTATTGTATCTTAATCATATCTAAAATTATTTTATATCATTTAATAAATCATGCACCACATTAACCCTATTTAACCTGAATTTACTGGCCATAATCTACAGTCCGTAAACGCGACATAAAACCGCTCATAAAGTTTACGCCGCCAGCCATCGTATATAGATATTAACCTTTTTTCAAATTAGCTAAAC
Source organism: Drosophila putrida (assembly GCA_037043535.1). Lineage (NCBI taxonomy): Eukaryota > Metazoa > Arthropoda > Insecta > Diptera > Drosophilidae > Drosophila > Drosophila putrida. Next base: position 5,044,490 of record JBAMBI010000065.1, read on the forward strand.
AACAACCAAAAAAAGAGTCAAAATAAGCGGCAGCGCATTCAAATTACTAGCAAAGAGGTATAATAATAGAAAAAAAAAGAAAAATATCTTGCAAATTATATATTATACTCGCAGACATCAGGTGTTGCAAATATTGTATCTCAAGTACTTGCTGATGGCAACTTGCCAAATATTGGGGTAACAAACTTGTTAATACAACAAGGAGTGCTTAAGCTAGTATTCTGAACTAAAATAGATTCAAATTATTTGATTTTAAGCTATTAATGTTTTAAGATTAAACATAGCCATAGTGCTAAATAATCTGTTTATTATCGCGTTATCAAAAATTATTGTACTTAATGCTCTTCAAATTTTTAGAATATTTTTAGTAAGATTATCCATGATTTCCGCACAGCTGTTGGTCTGGCTTTGGAATGAAGGAGCAGCAAATACAAAGCAACACTTACGGCCAAACTATGCAATTAAAAATGCCTTTTGAGGGTGGCAGCCCTCATTGTGCATACGCCCCGTTGAACGTTAGGAAATTAGCCACAATGGCGGCTGTTGCTGCTGTTGATGCCGTTGATGCCGTTGATGCCGTTCTGCGAGAACATGTTGCACCATAGTTTCTATGCTAGTTTTTGCAATCAGCTGATATTTCGATTTAATTAAATTACCGCACATACCTAGACCTAGATGGCTTCGCTATAGCTGCTGAATACTGTACAAAAAAAAGCCAATACCGCAAAGCCCATTCTACTCAGTCAACAATTGCTTTGTTTTTTCTCTTTTAATTTTTTCTTGATGCTTTGAGCATTGCCAAAGACAATGAAACCAGGCAAAACAATTGCAGCTGCTGTCCCATCATCAAATCTTGAAAAGACAACAACCAAAAAATATTTTTGTGCATATTTTCTTATATCTGCCATCAAACCGCAGCTTGTTGGTATGTCTCCATTATTGTTATTATTATTATTACTATTATTATTGTTGGCAAAGAGAATGCGACTAATGATGCAGATAATGAAATCCAGTTAATTACTTCTATTAAAATCAAACTTGTAAGGCGAAAAATCTTAGAATAATTTAAAATTTGTTTAAGTGTTCATTTTGGATTGATAAATCAAGTTGCCTGCTTGTTAGTGTATTCAAATACCTGACAATCATCAGGCGTACAATTGGGCAATCGTTCACACTTCAATCGTCATCAGGCTGTTGGCTGTAGGATGACTATGGCCAGAATCAGTTGTCTAATCAAAGCCAGCATTGGCCTATGTGTCTGCCGCCTGACTGCTTTTCCATTGGAAAATTACACAGATTCTCTCGACAGGGCACATTCTCGTGTGTAAGTAAGGCCAGACATTGGCTTGGCTCCATCGACAACAACAAAATCATCAGCCAAATATCAAATGATGCATATTTTATCTCTGTCATTTGAAATTCAAAAGCGTGCCGTGCTTCAAGCCTCGGATGCGTTTGACGTCCATCATTTTCGCGTTTTTCTTCTCGTGCGAAAATGAGCAGCTGAATTGGGAAACTGGGAGACTGAGAGCTGGGAAACTGGGAGCTGGGAAACTGGGAACTGGTGACTGCTAACTGGGATATTAATACGAGTGCGGCTGAGGCTGTGGCTTTTTCTGCATCAATGTTTTTCCCATACCTCTCCACAGGAGATAGACAAAAATGAACATGTTAAACATGTTTGGCAGGCAATTGAAGCATTTGGTATTGGGTTTGTTCAACGATTGCCTGGCGGGCGGGAACTTTGCCATATTGTATGATCTGGTTTTGGTTTTTGCATGCCTGTGCAAGTCAACTGTAAAGGTTAGTACTCATCGCCAGTCATAGTCTACATTTGGGCGTGTCGAGCAGGCAACCAAAAAAAGCCAGAAAACAGAAAACAGAACAGAAAACGGAACAGTGAAAAGTCAAAAAGTTACAAGCGGCAAATTACACGCGTCTGGCAAGCGACTACCTAGACAACGAGTACTCCCCATTCAGTTCCCTCCTCACCATCTTTGGTAGTTATCTCCTTGGCAGTCCAGACATTAAAAAAAAACACACACACACACACAAACAGACCAGACAGTATCCGAGTATCTGAGTGTCGCACCAACAATTTAGCACGCCTTTTTTATTCCCCTGGCACCTCTGGCAGTTAAGTCTGCTTTATTTGCAACATACTTTGCCCTCTCTCTCTCTCTCAACCGGGAATTCTCTTCTGCAACCTTAAAGGGATTATGCTGCGGCTTTAAAAGGAACAGGTGAAAGTTATACCTGAAGAACCCAATTTAATGAATTGTTACTCATGTTTTATATTTAATAAAATCTGCAGTTTAAACAATATTCATCTTTATTTACATTTTACTCTGATACCTTATCATTATCAAGTTTCGCCACGTAGCCAAACATCATATGTAATCAGACGCAGCTGGTAATATAATATCGGAAATTTGGGATTGTGTAAGCCGAAAAAAATAAGATTGTTTCCAATTTATTTCCTGTATATAATATATATTATTGTGAAGTGGTTTAGTTTTCTTTTGCTACTGATTTAGGTGTACTTGTAAAGCAGCTGTTGCCAGATGAGACCATAATCTTGGGTGGCAGTTTGTATCTTTCAAACATACACAATCACATACGTGTATATATTACGCACATCTCTTAAGTATCTTTGATTATTTGCAATTTGTTCGAATTGGGACTTTTGCTTTTCTTTCACTTCAGGCACGCAGGAAGGCTTTCGATATGAAAGTTATGTAATTGTTTTTGTTACCATTGACGCCAAGTGTTGCCAAATTGTGTGTTTGCCAGAGACTCGAGTAGTTTTGCTTGTTTGGTTGTTTGGTGGCTAAGTGGTTAGGCAACCCTCTTGATTTCCATACCCTGCACTGATAACTTAAAGGGTGTCTAAATATATGTTTATTTCTGAATTTATATGCTGTTTACTTAATCATCTATATACCCCATTTTTAGTAAAGCTCTCTGGGCATAAGCAGATACAATCTATTTAAAGTTTTCAAGCATCTCTACAACGTCTGTCATGTCATAAACGGCAACTCGTATTTGTACATAGCTCGGAAAGGAAAAAATTTCAAACTTTTTCATTTATTATGACACTTAATTATTAGATTATTCTTTTATTATATTTTACAATCACATTAAATGTTATTATGGCTAAACACTTCTCAATTATAGATAATGTTATTAGACTTTATGTTTAATACTCACAAGCAATACAAACGATTTGAAGGACATCATTTTGTTGAATTTATGTTTAAATGGCGTTGAGTTAGATCCACTTTAAATTTATATAACTTTTATAAACTGGCGCTAAATTGATGGTAAATAAATTTATGTTAATCAATAAAATATTTTATATATTTTGTAGATTATTCTCTTATTAGTTAACGTCACTTTCGATTAAAAAATTAGTTAGTTTTTAATTCTCAATTATTATTCCATAGAATTATTTATGTTATTCCTTAACACGTATTTTACACATACGTACACGCACTTAAAGTGTCCTTTTTGGATCACTGGCAACACAATTCGATTGCTTCTCACTTTCAATTGAACCAATTGTTTTCGACTTGTCTATTGTGATGTGCAATTGTTTTTGTTTTCCATACCAGAGAGCACAAGTACCGCGCAAAAGTACACGTTTTGAATTAGGTTAGACAATGGAGATGCGCTTGCTTTTTATAATCAACGCGCAGTCGCAGCAGCCAGCGATGCTCTCGTCAGCAGAGGCAGCGGCAGAAGCAGTGGCAGAGGCAGTGGCAGAGGCAGAGCAGCGACATCGCGTTGCCAACTGCAATGAAAAGTTTGTTACTTTTCAGCTCTTTTGTTATTAGCTTACAACAATTGAGGCAGGTTCATAGTGCTGAACTTCTAGATCATCTTCTTAGTACCAAAGCATCTCTCTCTCTCTCTCTCTCTCTCTCTCTTTCTCTCTCAGTATTTCTCTCTTTTAGAATGACTCAACAGTAATTGTAACTGAGAGCATTGAGCTCTTTACTGCTCAGTGCTGAGAGCAACGATTGTTGATGTGAAAAAATGTTGCAGATCATCGACAGCAACAGCAGCAGCAGCAACAATTGTTGGTACTGTTGATGATGATGATGATGATCAAATGACGAGTTGATAAATGAACCCACGATGTTCATTGGAGCGAGTTGTATCTTAGCGGATGTATAACAAGTTGCTTGAATCAATTTTTTTTTTTTTGTAATTTTTTTGTTGTTAAATGTTTTTACTTAGGTTGGTATTAGCTAATGCCTGGGGCTCTGTCTTAGACTTGTAAAAACGCCCGCAATGACTTCATTAAATGCACAAAATTTGATATTTAAATTTTATGATGCCTGCCTTTCAATTCTGGCCCTCGAGCTCTCTTGGCCCTCTTCCTTCCTTCCTTCTTTCCATTCCTGCCTCTTGAAAATGTCACTCTGAATGTCAGATGAGCGCTTGGTCATAGTTTGTTGTTGTACTGGGCGGTCTGCCCTTTGAGAAAGCTTCAGATCCCCAGAACATTGAGAGCCCCCCGAACAAGTTTCAAACCCAAAACCGAAACGTGACAAAACCTGGTGAGTGAAAATTGCACAAGCTCTGTGTACGTGTACACGTAGAGATTTTGCACATACTCTCCTCCCTTCTCCCCGCATCTGTGATGATGCCAAAATTCAATCTATGACGTGAGATTCATGCTAAAAATCATAACTTATCTATTGCCTGAAACATAGTTTTGTTGTTTTACTGCAGACAGCAAACAGTTCCTCAAAATCAGAAATCAAAATCAAAAACCTGCACTTCCTTATGTCAAAAGTTCAGGTGCGTAAAAACTATATATGATTTGAAAAAGCAGCAACTTCTTCAAATACCAATTAACCTTGGAATGTTGGGCAAAAAACGAAACAAAAAATAATAATAATAATAAAATAAACCAAAACGAATTTGATGTACCAAAGACAAGCAAAGATTAAATAACAATTAAAAGCAATCTATTTTTGATTACCGATTTTTGGGGCTGTTATAATTTTATTGCCCACTTATGAAGCGAGAGTGTGTGGTTGGCTGAGATTTCAAAACAATTATGAATTTATGAATTGATGTGATGCTTTTCAAGTCGAAGAACGTATGCACTTACAAACAATTAATGTTTACCATTCATTTTAATAAATAAAATAACAAATTCGCCTTTCAGATATAGTGTATTTATATATAAAAGCTTGCCCATTTTATTTATAACTTGGGCTTCTTTGATTTCCGTGGTACTTGAGTTTTGTGGTATTGTACATGAAAACTAACCGACTGTCAAACTGTCATAACAACATAATACCCGTTAACAAAGTAAATTGAAAATTACACACTCAACCCGAACAGACTGAAAACATTTCCAGGTCTGAAGAAAATTCAAACCCAAAAGCGACCGATGTTAAGTGCCTAAGTAACGAAATTTCGAGGAGCATCACTTCAAGTTTCGGTGGAGTGCAATTTGTGGTAGCTGCGATTACGAAAAGATTATTTAAAATGTAATTAGAGCAAATGGTATTTTGTATTTAAGTGCGGGTAATAATCAACAATTTCTTCGATACAAAACTAAGTACAAACTTGACATCAATTCGCACTTGGGCAACTTTTGTTACTCCTATAACTTTTGGACAACATTGAGCGGAGCTGCTGTTGCAGTTTTTCAAATCCCATCATTTGTCAAGTCCAAAGATGTTGACGAAGTCAACACCATTCGAATGTGGGTGGAGGTAATGACAAAGTCCCAAAAACTTGCCATCAACTTCAAGTGTACAATCCGTCTACTTGTCGTCCCGTAATTAATAACGTGACGTACTTAAGGCTCAAAACGGAAGCTAACAAAATGGCCAAGAAAATCAGTCAAAACAGAGCAGATGTGCAGAAGAAAAAAAATTGCAAAAATTTTGGCTAAAATATGTTGCTGATGACATTTTAAATCTGACGTTCTTTATTGTTGTTGGTGTTGTTATTATTGGTTATTGAATCGTTGCGGTGTTGCACAAATTAACATTTAAAAGAATAGACAAAAATTCTGCATTCGGTCACCAGTCACTGAAGCATTTAAAAATGTTTTGCACCCTGTATCAAAAGTGGGGAGAGTAGCTTAGTGTCAATTTATGAGTGTGTAATATTTATAAAAAAATATATTTTAATTGAAGATGGATACTTCTTACTTTATAAAGCACTGGTCTTAGATGGAACTTAGGATGTTTGTAAATTAAATTGATTTTAAATTAAAGCATTTAAAAATGTTTTGCACCCTGTCTCAAAAAATCGGGAGAGTAGCTTAGTGTCAATTTATGAGTGTGTAATAAATATAAGAAAATATATTTTAATTGAAGATGGATACTTCTTACTTTATAAAGCACTGGTCTAAGATGAAACTTAGGATGATTGTAAATTAAATTGATTGTTAATTAAAGCATTTAAAAATGTTTTGCACCCTGTATCAAAAAACGGGAGAGCAGCTTAAATGTGTAATATTTATGAGAAGTGTAATTTTAATTCAAGATCGATACTTCGTACTATATAAAGCACATCTTATAACTTCAGACTTTTAATGGAACTTGGGCTGGCTTTAGAGTCAAGCTGACTTTATTATTTAGGAAGTTATAAGTTCATAAATTAGTTTAAAGTATTTTTTTGGGTATTTAGTAGTCGATTACTGAATTGAAATTCAAATGCTTGCAGCATTTTCGATATTCCGCGACTTTGTTTTTGCGCATTTCGTGCAACATTTAGGCGAATCACCTGTTGACTGTTGTTGTTCTTGTTGTTGTTACTGTTTTTCTTGTTGTTGTTGTTGTTGTTGGTGGGGATGGAATAGAAGCCCCGAATAAAATCCACATCGATGCGGGCGCACCTATTTCGGTTAAAAATGAGTGAATTAGAATAGCCAGCTATGTAATTGACGCGTTTATTGCCAAAAGCGATAGTTACTCCTACTATTGTTGTTACTACTCTACTCGAATGCTTGTGGTTGTGGCTTCGGTTTTTGGCTTTGGATTTGGCTTTGGCTTTGGATTTTGGATAGCTTTTGTGGTGGCTGGTGTGAGAAGTGAAGTGGTTGAAATCAAAGCGGTAGAGGTCGTCGTCCAGATGCGCCAGGTGATTTGCATATTTTCGTGAGGAGTGGCCCATTGCCTTTTACAAATGGGTTAAATGTTTTTCGAGTTCCATGCTAGAAACAAGTAGCTAGATGCCTTTTGGTGCTACATTCACTAATACTAGGTGGATTCTAAAAATGCCTGAGCACTTTAAAGGTAAACCCAAGAACCGATTTAATGAGCCGAGAGAGAAGAAGAAAGACAAGTTGTTGTAGATTTTAGATATCTCTTATTGACATTATCGACACAATTGACCTCAGAGTTATTTGTCTTACAAAATAAAACACAATAAAATATATCCAATCCAATAACAATGGTAGCTATCATTAAAGAAAATTGTGTTTTTGATTGATCTAATGTTGTAAAAGAAATTCTTAAGGAAACTTTAGATAAATCTTTGCCTAAAATATACTTGGTATCCTTTAATCGACACCATCACAGAGAGCACTTCCTTTAAATGGAAAATTTTCGTTCGCTTGGCTTTTCTTTAGACAAATTAAGCGATTTTTTCACACATTTTTAGCTTGCTTCATTTTTCGCTTCCATTTTCATTGTGTCCTCTGTGACTGGCATCGTCGTCTTGAGTCGCTGCACTTCTGTTCATTGCACCCAAAAGTTGTGGAAAAACTTTGCACCTAACATAAATCACATTTTAGCACCGCCCAACTAGCAGCCACGCCCCTCATCCCTTCGTGGAGTGTCGACTGCATTTGCATATTCCAATTTCACATTTAATCAATTTAACGCACATACGCGACTCCGTCTCGAAAGAGGGACGACTTCTCAGTGTCCGGAATCTTGCTCTGATTGTGAGATTTTCTTCGTCCTGCTGGTCCTTTGATTGCTCGCTGTTGTCTACCGCGATGAGGATGATGACGACGACGACGACGACTGCTGCCTTTCACATCATTTATCCTTGTTTGTTTTTATTTAGCAACCTAAAAGAAAATCATGGCATTCTCCTGCTGTTACTAAATGCGATTGCGATTGCGAATACTGCTCGTATACTGGATACTGGTCGCTTGAGCGATTGAGCCGTAACCTGTGTTGACTTGTTTACGTTAGATACATTGTGATGCTGTTGTTGATCTCGATGTTGTTGTCTGTCTGTCAGTGAGTTGCACATGAAGTCATCCCTATCCGACTGACGACTGACAACTTAAAGCGTTGCATGAGACGGCAAACACTTTGAGGATAGAACTTAAATTTTATGCAGTTCTTTTTTTTTCAAGTAACTTACAAAAGTCAAACAATTTACTTAATGAAAATCAGTCTTAGGTCATATTCTCATGTTTAATGACACAACTTAAATTGCCGCTGCTCTTAATGATCTATTTGGAAAGGCCCATCTGCACCCATATATCAAAAACAGACAATGACAAGCCTCTCGCTAAGTTTCCAAGCCAATTGCCTTATCGATAGCAGGGCCAGAGTTTGCTTGGCATAACTTGGCAGTGGAACTGGCTAAAAGTAAGCAAAAGGAAATAGAAAATCTAAAGCATTTAACTTGCAATGACAGTGCGCCAAACTCAGTGGCTAATGGTCACAACTTATCGTCAAACTTAAATGTGATTTTATTATCGCAGCCAAAACTTTTTATACCCTCTACCCATCGCCATAACGAGAAGGGGATATTAAAACTTAGTGAAAATATACGTTGCAGACATATTGAAGCATTGATCGTACTAGAAACTCTCAATTTGCCATATAAATGGTATGAGAAAACACGTTTCAGATTTCAGATTCGTTGAGAGTGACTGACTGAATTCTCACTTGTTTTTATTTTCATATGGCACGCAGAAAGCCCATAAAAATGGGCGTGGTTTGAGAGTTTCTCAAGTGCCAGACGTGTGGGCGTTGCATTTATTCTTTTTTATGGCCGTCGAGACTTTTTTGCCACGGCTGTTTTTATATTAAAATAATAACCATAATTCCGTGTGTAATTATAATGCATTTAGTTCTCATAGTTGGCTTTTGTTTTTTTTTTTGGGATCAACCTTCATAGGTATTTCTGTGGCACTCTTGTTAAATATTTAATTAAACCAAGAATTGCTTAATTATTTTTATGAAATACCATTGCATAACAATTCGTTGCACTCAAACTTGATTGTGGCAGTTGCAAGTTGCAAGCGATTTTATCGTGTGAGCTTCTGTTAAAGATTGCTTCGATTTTTTTCAAATATTCCAATGTTGATTGCAATTTTAGTTTTGACCTGACAATTAATGTCAATCACTCGGCCGCCATATGAGAAGTGCAGTCATTAACGCTGTTGATATAATAAAGACGGCATAGATCATTTTATTTATGACTTCTAAATCTGATAGCATTTTTTATTCTCTCAAGCATAAAAAATCAGTAAATACAGTGTATAAAATATTTATAATTTTAATTGAGCAGTAGAAATGTTGCAAATGATTCTGAGATAGTCTTATTTAATAGTTTCACCTTTTATTAATTTAAGTGCAATTTACCAAAAAATGAATGTTATTAGTCCTCCAATGTAACAAAGATGATTTAGTTGGCCTTTCGACGCGTTCACAGTTGCACTGTATGCCACCTAAATTGGCTAATGAGTGCCGCAACTTGAAGCACCATAAAACCTAAAAAATAAATAACTCAAAACATTAGCAAATACAACAAATTAAAAAAAAGACGAAAAAACGAAAGATAGAAAAATAGAAATAGAAAAAATGCCAAAGACTCCACGTTGGCAATGGCAACGACTTAAAGGTGCGGATGTTGTAGCCGTTGACTTTGAATGCAGTCGTAAAGTAGCAAATTGGCAGCGACAGAAACAAGCCAAGAGAACAACGAGTAACTAACAACTAACAACGTGAAAATCTGTTGATACAGGCACACAAATTTGTTTCTACAATTGTTGCCAACATTGAACTTTAAATGGTAGCAACAAAGCCAGCCACATGTGACTGTGATTGGGATTCCAATTGTGCTATGCCATGACTATGACTTCAATTCTTGAAATATTTTGCTGTAGATTGTGAGGAGGATATCAAAGGCTTGGTTCCGGAACATGATTCGGCATATTCCACGTTTAGTTTTGATTTTGAATCCGATCTGATTTCTGAAGCAGAAATTAATTAAAAACCAAATTGAAGTATGCATGTACAAATCAAGCGGTAAATGTCGAGTGTCGGACACCTTGACTCTGCAAATCAAGTACTATACCTCTTTATAGCCTTCACTCATGATCGATTGATGGGCGTCTCGAATGGCAGCGAATCGCTTAGAAAATTGTTTTAACTTTAGATTAAATGTTCCATTTTGTTAACAATTATTAGCAGTCTCGAAATTTAAAATACTCTCATCAAAATTCGAAAACAAAGCTTGATGATATCATATATAATTTTTGTCATTTTGTACACGGGGGCAGGTAACAGAAATACTATCACAATTAAAACATTTAGGTACGAGGAATGCTATCACAAATATTAATAAAAACACTAAATATAATCAAACGGTTAACTTAAAGGTCAACGACAAGGCTTGCATATATTGTAGATTTATTTTAGATTTTTGATATACGCATTTAAAGCACAACAACACTAAAATTAAGGCATTGAGCAATTACTAAACATAAAAAGTTAATTATGGATGCAATTGAAACGCATCTGCCATTTGAAGGTCTTCCTAGTCTCCTCTCCATTGAAAGTTGTTCAATTTGTCAAACAGTTCAAACAGCTACCGCTTGCAACATTTCGCATATAGAATAGAATAGAATAGAATAGAGAATGATTAACTATTTCAATGTTTACTAATAAACTTGTTTAAACTCCTTCAAATAATAGTTCATTGAAAGAAACCTCCATTTGTTCGAACATGAGACAATAATTGAATAAAGAAATTTATGTATGGGAAAATCTACGTATTTCTTCCGTTTAACTAGCATTGAAATTTATTGAATATTATTTAATTATGAAACAATGAATAAATAACACATGCGTATTATATAAAAAAACATTAACAATTTTATTTTCATTTATAAATTAAGTCTATGTATGGAGACAACAACAAAGGTGTAAAAACGTTAATGAAGTTATTGAAAATATGATAAATTAGACAATACAATATAAATAAAGCTATAATTAATATATATTGGAAATTAATTATTCTTTACCAGATGCATAAAGGAAAATAATAACCAAATGAAAAACAACTTAATTGTAATTGTATGTAACACTTTGCCCAGCTTTCGACCGGGCTAAAACTAAAAACTAAAAACTTACACATACTCATATTCGCTTTCATAGATTGCACATTACCCGATTTAGTTGGGATGATTGCTTTAGAAGTTGATTTCCTGTTCCTCTTCCTGTTCCTGTTCCTGTGTCCGTTCAGTGCCTTGGTTTTCCGCTCTCGAAACTAACGTCCGCATGGAAACCCGTATCGTCAGCATGATAAATCACGTTCTGGATGCGTCCATCTGGCAATAAAATGTGATATTGACCGCGTGTCACGCCGTGCAAGTCTCGATTCTGTTTGTGGCCAAAATCGTTGCCGGTATGGAAATCACGTATACGATAACCAAAGGCATACTTCGAGGCATACTCCAGCTGTAATGAAGAGCATACCACAAGGCGCGTTAGGTTAGCTGAAGTCAGTTTTGTTGTTTAGATACATATATGCAATATATGAATATACTCGTACTACTATATATTGTATAACATATGCGACATCGATATTCCGTAGACAAATCGTGCACTTGTCGAAAAGCGAAAATGTATTATGCATGCTGTCGTCTACAGTAAAGTCTGGCAACTGGTGACAAGTACTAAAGCAACAGCACTAACAAAAGATTTGGTGAAGATTTGACGCAGTCTATATTGTATACTCTTTGGAAATGTTCTTTATAAAATATAAATGCGTATACTTAATATACACAGAGTAAATTGGAAATTCTTTTTAAATATAAATAATTAAGTTCTTTTAGTGTTTACAAGTGATAGAAGTTTAGTAAAATGGTACACAGAATTAGTTTGCAGCTTTAATTTAATTTCAATTAGAAATTTGTGCGTATACTTAATATAAGCTCATCTATTAATCCTCTAAATACGCACATATATGTAATTAAATTCCACGCAATCTCTGTTAGGGATCGTAAAGGTTTCCCTAGGCTACCAATATAGGGCAAAAGACAATGGAATTTGCAGTGTATTGGGTTTTGCTGATGGAGGATAACTGTCATTCAGATGGCTCTTTGTATTGCATGTGATTGTAAATTGTATTGAGGCAGGCGCGAGCGTAATGAAATTTGCAACAATATATATAGTATGTTATGTATGTATATAAAGCAGCGAATGCGCCAAAATCATTTCCATCTCTGTCAGCTGCTGTCCCCTTCCCCTCTTCTCATCCCCTCTTCGCATCAGCAACTGTCACTTAGTGTACTGCACAGATTTGTTATTGTGTACAATATGTTATCCTGAATTTCAGAGTTGCCTTTTTATTGTATAAGTATATCCCTGGTAAACATTTCAAGATGAAATAAAATATTTTGTGCAAATGTCGACATTGTGTGTTGTGTGTATGTGTGAAAATCCTTGCATGTATGTTTCTGATTGTCTATATGCGTGTGTGTGTGTGTGTGTGTTTGAGTGTGTGTATGTGATGCCATTTCTGTTCTATTTGGAGCTCGGAATCTCGTTGTTGACTCGACATTGTCACAACTTTCGCTACATGTTTTGGGCTGCTTTTGTGGTTTTACGGCCTAGGGATGGAGGCGTGGCAAAACTTTTTGATATGTTAATGAGTTGTAAATTAAGTTTAATTAAGTTACATTGTTGTTGCCGGCATTTTTCTTGTCAACTGCGGCGAATGTACGGGAAACTCTGAATGAAAAGAATTGCGTGCTTTGCCAGATTTATGTGTTGTGTGGTTTTCGACAAGATGAGAAACTTGTCAAGATGTTTTTGGAGTGTTAAAACATTTGAATACCTCACTCAAACAAGTCTAAGCTAGATCACATCTCTGAGATTTGCTTGTGAAAGGAAAGTCTTCAGCAAATGAAGATGTCTGAAGACTTTTACTTGACGATTTAAGAGCTTAGACTTGCAGGCAACAAAAAAGTTTCAATATCTTAAACAACTTAACAAAGATTATTAAAAGCGAATGTTAAACTAATTTTTTTTGTCAGATTGTCTATCCACTTTCAATTAAGAAAAATGTACGCTCCAATAATTAACCAACATTTTGTGTTTACATTTTTCATGAATTTTCTTTAGTGCAATTTAAAAAACATTATTTCTAGAGGCAGATGTTGCAGATACGGCAAAAACTGGAAAACGACGAGGTTTTCATTAATAACACTGTAAAATGTTAATAGATTTTCAGCCATGCAAAGCAGTCACTAAAACCGCATTCTACTGTTTTAACAAAAAAGCAAAGACTGTCGAAGGCCAAATACACTTGATATGAGACATTTAAACTAAACTAAAGAATTAAAAAATGAAAATAAACTTCTTAAAACGCAGATGAATTACTTAATATATTCGAGAATGTTTGAGTTCAAATAAATTGTCCTATATATAATTTACAATTTATATTATAGAGAGAAACATTTCAAGCTAAAATTTTAACGTATATATTAAATATTAATACACTTTGAAAGAGTATACGGTTGCTTTGTGGAAGCTGCATTGTCAGCGAATATGCAAATTTCTTGAACATTTTTTTTCGATGAATCTGGATTTAGCAGACAAGTATTTTAATTTATTACGGGCGCTACACTTGCATAATTAAAATTACATTACATACATAATTACAGTGCAGATAAAATGCAATGATAGTTGAGCCAGGAACGTCTAAGGACATTGTGAAATTGAATACTGGACTTGCTTCATGACTTGATCGATGTTTGTCCATCAAAATGTGCTTTGTACTGTAGGAGGAGGGTGGGTGGAAATAGCCAAATCACATCACGTGCCATATTAAAAATAGTTCCAGCGTACACATATCTTTTGTGCCAACATTCTTCTGATGATGCTTATACTCAATACGAATGAAAGAAACTGTAAGAGTGCAGGGTGCAGGGTGACAATGCAATTTTTTCTTCTTTTCGTTGGCTGTAAATTGAGTTGCATTTAGATACAGACACCAGGGTGTAGACATAGTCATATTCATGCCGGCAGGACATCTAGCATTAGTAAACACGACCCTAGTTTTTTCGAAAAATATTGCAAACAGTTGTTCCCTCTCTCTGACTGGTCGAACACGAAATTTTTGTAAGACATTTCTCTGGACTCTGGACATTTTCAGGGCATTTTGAGCAACACATTTTGCATTTAACACGTTTCTGCAAAAGTGCTCGGCGAATTGTGAGCCGAGTCGAGTGCAAAATGCAATTTGAGGCCATAATACGTGAGTTCGTTTAGTTTTTCTCAGTTGAGTGCGGGTTGACTGACGCACAAATACAGTGGGAGCTCTGTCATTTTCAGCTTTATGAAATACTGCAGTTCTAATAATAATGTGGAGTACCCACAACATACAAGTTTTCCATTTTAACTTAATTCCTTGATTTAAATATTCATCTGTCTTATGCTCTAAAATAATGTGAAGTATCCACAACATACAAGTTTTCCATTTTAAATTAGTTGCTTGATTTCAAATCTTTATCTGTCCAATGCTATTTTTAATAAATGTCTTCTTTGTTGAGTTTCACTTACCAACCTTGCTTTATAATATATATTTAATATATTTTTTAAGTGTACCAATTTTAATAAAAGTTTTTGCCTTGCGATTGGGTCAGCCTGAAAGTATGTGTTGGCAAATTGCACAATTGTCATGCCAAACAGCTTCTGTCTGCGTGCTCACAGAGCTCACAACTTTTTGCAAAGTGCTACGCAGTTGACTTGTTTTTATCGTAAGACTCTCCACTTTCCCACTTCCACAGCAACATCCACTCATATAATAAGTTCCACAGCAACTTTTGGTAACTGGACGCATTTTTTGCACGTCTCTTTTTTTTCTTCTCGCTTGTTTTTGCCAATCTGCAGAGAAAAGCGCGCTTTGAGTGGGCAACGGACTCGGAAACGGAAACAGAGGCGATGATTGCTAACGTTTTATTGCAAAAGGGGTTGGGAAATAGAAGGGATGGGAGGTGGAGACTGAGCAATGCCTTTGACGCACTGAAAATTATATGGCACTTAGAGGCGTTTGTGCTTTTATTTCTTTTGTTTTGTGATTTTGCATATAATCAGCATTGTTGTTGATTTTCATTATGCGCCGCTGGATTTTTCCGTTTCAGAAAGCTGCCTCTTTGGCCCATTAATCTCTGACCATTTGTTGGCCACAGCTCACACAGTTGCTCCCTGTAAAATCACTTGGCTTTTATTCTCTTGGCGGCTTTTGATGGCGCCCTTCTTCCCTTTGCTGATTGTGGTTAACTGATTGCTGTTGGCCGGAATCTAAGCCCCACTCATCGGAACTTGTTCTCATCATTAAACTGACTGATGATTTATATTGTCTAGTGGTTAATTAAATTTGTTGTAATACTGACAAACTTCCTTGCTCCAGGACTTGTAGAGTTTCTTACTCCAGCTTTTTAATATAAATGGAAATAATTCCAAGTTAAATTTGCCCTTAAAGGCAAGTATAGAATTGAATTTAAAGTTAAGTATGATGTTAAGTTTCGTAATACTCCCAGTAGCTTTCACTTTACCTAGTTCTGTGTTGCATTTATTCATTTGCATCCGTAACTGGCCGAAAGTGCTCTAACAGACGGTGCTTAATACTAAGCCGTGTTAGTAACTAACGTAATGTGTATTGCAATCCCAGTGCTTCTTCTATTATTCACACAATTCGTTTAAGCGCTGCAAAACACTTCAAAACCGATGCCGAAAACCTTGAGGGACACAGGAAGCTCCTAGATTTAGGATGAGATTTTGGTGGAGGGGAAGGGAATTTCAAGGGAAGTGCATCAGTGGCAATTGCAGCAGCACCAAACTGAATGTTCATTTAAAATTGAACAAGTGTTGGCTTGGTTACACACAGTAACACTCACACACACACACACACCAGCCAGCTACCACAAAATACCGGTCGGTGTGGAACGGAAAAACAAGCCAAATCGCATTTAAATGGAAATAAATGTTGTGTCCAAACAATTTACGAAAACCAATTTTACAATGTTAGAATTGGCGCATCAACCCCCGCGAGTGTGTGTGTGTGTGAGTGTGTGTACCTGAGCAGAACGTGTTCAAGAGTGGGTAAGGAATATCCTGGCGTTGACGTTGGCATAATCGTTCGAAACTCTGGGCCTTTTGCCTGCCACTGCCATTGCCACTGCCACAGCCTCTTGCAACACTGCCACACGGCAGTCATTGACACAATTGTCTGCAACGTCACAGTCAAAAAGTTTTACATGCAATTATGAGACTATACGACAATTCGAACCCAGTTCTAGTTTCATCCCAAAATTTTGTAGAATGCAAAAATTTAAAATGCATATTTTCAATGGTAAAAGCAAAAAAAAAATAGAAAAAAATAATTCGCACTCCCACACAGTTTTTATGGTTCGCTTGTTAGCAATTTTCTCCAGAATTATGATCAGAATGAGTATTTGAAGCCAAGAGGTTGAGGTGAAGACTAGCAAGGGGCAAGAGGGAAAGGGGACATATCTCTAACCAAAATTGAGTTATCAGTTTGTTGGCTTTGCCAGCAATGTGCTTGGGCTGATTGCGTGGCAGCTGCTGTTGCAGACCAAAAAATACAAAAACGAAAAAAAAACGAACAGAAAAAATGCGTCCAAGCAAAGACATGACAGAGGAGCAGGCAAAATGACAAACTACGTGATTTTTATGCGAATGTGACTGTCAATACGTGGCGGGGAAACGGCGGGGAACCCAGACCAACGGCAATGGAAATGCTATGCTATGACTTTTTTCCTTGGTCTGAAGTTGAAGTTGAAAGCTGAATTTTAGCTGCGGTTTATTATGTGAGGGAGTGAAGTGAAGCTAATTTAAAGTCAATGTTGGATTTGGGGTGAACTTTTTGGAGCTGCTGAACAAGCGAAAATTTTCTCATATCAGTACCAGAAATGAAGCTCGTCTAATACTAATAATAACAGAGTGACAATTTTTGAATATACTACCATATTAAAACATAATATTTATACAATTGATTAAACTTATTTTCCACATATATGCCAACAATGTGAAGAGTGTAGCTGAGTTTACAAATATTTATTTCATTCGCTTGGCACTTTAGTAACGACCATAAACATCCACTCTAGAGTTCACATTAGCAACATATGCTGACAGATTTGGAACTAAACCTTTGACCCATTCCCCCCAAATGGAATAAAGGATCTCATAAAGTAGCTGAACCATTCACAGAGTCCCAAGTAAACCTTTGTCGAGTACTTTTCAATCCCAAATACCAAAACCTAACAATGCACATATGTTTCCATTGGCAAGCTTCATTAAATTAAAGTTGTTTACCCACTTCTCCCACTTCTCCCACTACTTGACAAGCTCTTTTCAACACTTGCACATAAAGAAGCAAGAAAGCAAAAAAATAACAGCAAAAGGGTTCACATAAAAATGAAATTAAAATATGTGATGTGAGTTAGTCCCTCCCAGAAAGTATTGCACCTGCAGCCGGTCACAGAAGGCTACATACTTCCATACCATCCCATTCTCACATACATACATATATACACTGAGAGGCCATTACCAACCATTTCGACCACAATAAAATGACAAATGCCCGAAAAATCTGACCATGTTCGCACGCGTTACAAGCTGGCTGGGCTCTAGGCGACAGGAAGTAAGAGGTGAGAGGTAAGAGGCAGACGGCAGTCGGCAGTCGGCAGGTTCGTTTCCGTCTCCAGCTTCTGTGGCAGCTGTTGTCAAACAAGTCCCATGACAGGCATTGCAACGGCGTATTTAAGGCGGGGGGAGGGTTTGTGGCCCAAAAACTTGAGCCTAACAAGTGTCGTTTGGCTGTCAGTCAGTCAGCCTGGCGGCAGCAGGCAGGCAGCAGGCATCAACATCAGCATCAACATCAGCATCAGGAACTGGCAGATTCCTTTCGTCCTTTTTGGTGAATGGCCAGAATTTCAACCGAGCAACGGTGGATGTTTGTCCCAACTTGGACACAATAACAGGGACAAGACTTAAAGCCTATTAAAAATCATGCTAAACGGCAGTAAAACAATGTGTGTGTGGACTGCTCTGATCATTTAACCTTCTGTCGTGCTGATGGTAGATATGATGGCCAGCCAGTATGGGGTCTTCTTCCTCTTCTTGTACTTGTTTACGACATTCGTAATGCGTCAAGTTAACAGCAAAGTTATGTAAGTTACTGCATTGCTTTGAGAGAGTTGCAAAATTTAACGAAATCAGCAATTCAAATAGCAGCAAGCAGCAAAATCAAATAAAACGATGCGCAAAATGTCAATAAGTCTTTGGCTCGAAAACAATTTTAAGTCGATTTGCGATTTGCGATTCGCAACTGACAGAACAGAAATAAGTTCTATTTGTTGCACTTTCTTCCGCTTAATGTCATGTTGGCAGCCCTCATATCCCTTGCTATCAATACTCCTCCCTAGGGTGTCAATACTATGGGAGATAAAGGAGCCCCTTCTCAGAGTCAATTGAAAACAGCTTCACACTGTTCTATAGAAGGCTCAGAATTTCTCTATAAAAATGGTACAATAATACAACAAATAATGATCTATTTTTGAATGGAAATGGTACAAAAGAAGACTTTATATTTTGCATATACTTATGGTTACTAAAATTTAATCTTTCATTTGAAATAAAGGAGCCCCTTTTCAGAGTCAATTGAAAACAGCTTCACACTGTTAATACTTCTCTATAAAATGCTCAGAATTTCTCTATGAAAGTGGTACAAAAGAAGAGGCTTTTATCTCAAAAAAATGGTCTATTTTTGAATGGAAATGTTATATTTTATATTTTGCACATATAGATGGCCCTATTTTTATAAAAATATATATGGCTACTAAAATTTTAATCTCCCCTTCGAAAACTCTCGGCTTACTTATAGTATTTGTCATATTGAATTTGTTTCGAGTTTTTTATACAATTTCTATACAATAATTTTCAATCACATCAGCCTTGAAAATTCAACGACCTTTTCATACTTTTGGAGCTATGCCTGGATACTCATTAGTATTTTAGTGACTGGCCCGTAAACAACAGAGAATTCGTGTAAAATATAAAAAAATCAAAATTGATTTCTGTGGAAATTCAACATATTCTTATTTACTTTTTAATATTTTTGATATTTGATATAAAAAAATAATAGTACCCCCGGTTCAAATTCTTTGTTAAGTTCTAAATTAAGCTCAAAATATGAAGCACATGCGTCGTAATCCCGTTTTTAGTGTCTTCGGACTCCGTCGTGTGGCTGGATTAATGAATGTGCGACAAGCGTCATGTGGTGCCGAAAGCTCTGGAGGTGGTGGCAAGGGACTCGTCTTGGGCATTTACATGAAGGAGGGCGACAAGGACCCTAAATTTACGGCAGCTGCTGAGAAGATCAACGATCGTGTGTCGGGAAAACTGAGACAATTGGTCTGTGAGACACAGATCGATGGACGCTTGGGTCGTGGCCGTGTCTTTAACAATGTTGATCCGGACTTTAGCTCTATTGCTGTTGTGGGCTTGGGAATTGAAGGCATTGGATTCAATGAACTGGAAATGCTCGACGAGGGAATGGAGAATGTCCGTGTTGCAGCCGGTGTTGGTGCTCGATCATTGCAATTGCAGGGCTGCCACACAATCTCCGTGGATGCCATGGACTATGCGGAGCAGGCGGCCGAGGGTGCAACTCTGGGCGTCTGGAGATTTACAGATAATTTAGCCGTGAGGAATCGTCTAGTCTCACCGAGATTGGATTTGTATGAGTCAGCTGATATGGATGGCTGGACTCGTGGCATATTCAAAGCAGAATCTCAGAATCTGGCGAGGCGTCTCTCAGATGCTCCCGCCAATTGTATGACACCCACAATGTTTGCCCAGGCCACAGTGGATGCTTTGTGTCCCTGTGGCATCACCGTGGAGGTGAGAACCATGGATTGGATAGAAATGCAACGGATGCATGCCTTTCTCATGATCGCCAAGGGAAGCTGTGAACCTCCAGTTCTGCTCGAGATCAGCTACTGTGGAACTGCTCCCGAGGATAAGCCCATCTTGTTTGTGGGCAAGGGAATCACCTTTAACTCTGGTGGCATTAACCTAAGGCCCTGCAAGGGCATGGATGAGTACCGCGGCAGCATGTCTGCGGCTGCAGCCATCATCGGAATGATGCGTTGCATTGCCGCCCTCTCCTTACCCATCAATGTGACCTGTGTGATTCCCCTGTGCGAGAACATGCCATCGGGCATGTCGGCGAAACCTGGAGATGTGGTCACACTGCTCAATGCTCGATCCATGGCTATACGGGATGTGGACAAGGCGGGTGTGGTGGTCATGGCTGATCCGCTGCTCTATGGCCAGACGACCTACAAGCCGCGTTTGGTGGTGGATGTGGCCACCTTGGGCATAGGTGTTAAGAATGCTTATGGTGGCGGTGCATCGGGTATCTTCTCTAATTCTCACTACATCTGGAAGCAATTCCAGCGAGCTGGATCCCTCACTGGAGATCGTGTATGGCGCATGCCACTGTGGCAATACTATAAGAAGCAGGTCACCGATGAGACTGGCTACGATATTAGCAATGATGGCCGAGGTGAGGCCAGTTCCTGTCTAGCTGCTGCCGTTCTCCATGAGCTGGTGCCTTGTGCCGATTGGGCTCACATCGATACCCGCGGCACAGGGCTGCTTACCACGTACGGACTTATTCCGTATCTGACCCAGGGCTACATGACTGGACGCCCCACACGTACCTTGACGCAGTTCGTCTACCAGATGGCATGCCCGGAAGTTAAGTAGTAAAGTTAAAGATTGTTTCGTATCGACTGTTCTGTTACAGACGTGTGACGTATACTATTAAAAATACGGATTAACGTACTTGACCATTCAAATTGAGCATGTCTTTTGATTTATATTAGCTTGGGGAAAAAGAAATCCATTATCTATCTATCCGTTATCTACTATCCAAATTAACTACCCGTTTTTTTCTAATGACTTGTTGCCATTTTGAGAACAATTTTTAAAATTAATATATAACGTATTTTGAATCTTTCTCAAAGGGGAATTACTACTATCTTGAAAAGCTTCAATATTCTTGCTTATAATTCGATTGAAATGGCTTGAATCATATTTATTTTATGACTTTAAATGAATGCAAGGGTTCTATTCTTTATTTCATGTATGCTGTTTCCTAGCTTAAAAAATCGTTTAAATTAAATGCAAGACGCAAATGATTTGGTTTGATAATAGGATATAAATTTAAATTTATTTTAAATTTATTAGCTCCCAAATGGGAATTACTATCTTGAAAAGCTGCAAAATTCTTGCCTTTCACTCGATTGAAATGGCTTGAAATGTGACTATACTTTATTACTTTAAATGATCGGTTAAAACTCTTGATATTTCCGATGCACGCAAGGGCTCTATTTTTTATATCCTAGCTTAAAAAATCGTTTAAATTAAATGCAAGACGCCAATGTGCCGCAAGCAGTCTGAAACTTTTACTTTATTTTAATTTAGCTCAAAGGGCAAGTAGATAGAGTGTTTTGGAAACTGCTCGACTACTCAAATATCCTGTAAGCAAGTTCGAAATACTGCAACCTTTATATTTCTTTCCTTATCTTTTATTTATTTATGGAAAGCTAACTTATACTGCTAAAATTATAGGGTAGCTTAGTTTACTAAATGCATTAGCATCTGTGGGCTTCAGTACTACATCATTATCTTAAATAATTATTATTATTTATTTATATTCAACATGCTGCATTTAAAATTTAGTTGTGGGTTCAGAAATGTTTCCTATTCCTATTCCTATTTAGTAATGTAGGGTATAATGATACAAATACAACCAGCACCTGTGCAAATGCTATCAAGTGCAAGTAAAGGAGTTGTCTTTCCTTATAAATTTGCTAAAAACGTTTCAAGTGTTTGAGGTGCTTCAAAGGAATATATATACACTCGTATATCTATTTTTCTTTTTTTTTATATCTATTGGGTTCACTTTGTGAGACGGAGCAGACAAAGCCACAGTTGGCAGTTTGCAGTTTTTTTTGTTGGGGAGTCTGAAGTCTGTAGTCTGCATTTAGACGCATAGACGAAGTTGTTTGCATTGCTTTGTGGCCTTCCAGTTGCAGGTAGCAAGCAGACGGCAGGTAACAGGTTTGAATTAAGGTTTACACACCATCGGGGGGTTGAGGGATTGAGGGACCTAGAGCTAACGACATTGAAAATGCTTGTCGAACTTGAAAATTATTCGATTAAGTGCATTACCGGCGAGACATGGATCGGCAATCAAAATGAATTGCACACAATCCCAAATTCAATCCCATACTCCCAAACCCACTTGCCAATTTGAGTCGCATCTGTGGAAAGGCATTGGAGTCATTTGGATATGGATAGATATGGGCATGAGGTGGAGGATGAGGTGGGACATGCTGCAGGCGTTTCATTGTTGTGACTGCGACAATGTCGTGTCTGGGGAGTTGTTGTTGGCCATTGTTGCCTGGGCATATTTATGTTATGTTGACTGTGTTTTTGCCTCAGCCAATCAATAGACACACACACTTTCAGGCAACCCTCTCTGTTGTTGTCAGAACAACTTAAGGTCTAAGCAACTCGATTAAAATAATGTAACAATGGAATTAAAATCGATTTTCTTCAAGTATATGCAAAAAATACGACGTTAAGTCTTTTTGGAAAATGGAAAACTCACCGCTTTATCACCATGATGACTGTGCACAAGGTGCAATCCACTTGTAATCTTATCACCCTCCAATTGAGCTGGCAAAGGAGCAGACACCACCTCGTGGTGATTCACTGGACTGGGATGATGTATGATGTGCTCAACTGTGGTCAATGGATGCTCATCACGAACTCCCTCATAGCCATTGGACAGTCCATGGCCAGGTGTGAAATCTATAAAGGAATTGGGCGTGGGCAGCTTAGTGGCAGCCACCACAGGAAGCTCTGCAACATCGTTGTTGCCTGGTTCCACAATGGGAACATATTGCTTGGTTTTGGCCATGCCAATCAATCGTCCTGGCTGCACACCCAATTGACCATGATCCTGTATTTGTGGAGTATTTAATTTGGCCAACTCTGGTGCCTGTTGAGCAGGATGAAATTGAATGGGAGCTGTACTATCCTGAGGACGATCGTGCAGTTGGGCAACAAGGAGCTGCTTTGGCTGACGTTGAAGCTTCGCCTGCATCTCTTTGGCCAACAGGTAGGTGAGTCCATGGATTTGATCATCTGGTGACTTGCCAATCAACGTAGATAATTCCCGGAATTCAGGCATCTGTTTATAGTGCTCGTTGATGTTGTCCAAAGGAGCATGGTATTCGATTTTGATCATGGGTTGATGAGTTGGCTCCGATTGAATCTCATATTGATACTGCTCCAATGGCCTGCCATAAATGGGATCCGTTTGCAAGGGATCTGGCTTGGATGGACGAAACTGTGGCTGGACAATGGACGTGGCCAGATGGGCATGTGGAATTTCTGCAACTGTTGCTGCTGCTTGGGGAGCGGCTAATTCAGCGCTGTACGTGTCATGCACTTCTTCGGCAATGGCAACTTGCTGTGGTGCTTCCTGCACCACAATTGGCTGGCTTATGGTGGGTGCAACTGGATAAACCTTTGCATAACTTGGCTTGTAAACATAACGCAGTTGTTCCACAACGGGCACAGGTTGAATGTGAACTTGAACGGGTTCAACTTGTTTGGATTGCACGTATTTGATTGCGGGCTTGTGATTGTAGGAGATTGTCTTGGTCTTGAAGTGCTCATAGTTACTGTTTTGGGGAGGCAAATACTTAATATAAGCCTTGCCCCCACGTCCATCCTTAATCAGCTGTGTGATGACTTTATGCACCTCATGTGGCAGGCCAATTGTTGATTTCTTCACTTTGTGGGAAGAGGGTGCGTCCTTATAGACATATAAGCGTTTGGTTTCGGCTGCACTTTCTCCAGACGATACCAGGTTGTCATCCATGTTGGTTTCTTGTTTGGCAGGTGGTGCTGTCGTTTGGTTTTGAGCCACTTTCGGTTGTGTTTCCATGGTCAAGAGGGTAGGCATTGCCAATGTCTTTCCAGAGCGTTGCAGGGCAGCTGGCAAGGATGTTTTCGCATCTGCCAATTCAAACTTCATCACATTGAGTGAAGCTGATCTCTTGGATCGTTTGGCTTTGCGGCCTCTTGACTTTATGGGCTTTTCATCACGGATTTCTGGCTGTCTTTGTATGTCCAAGGCTCTGGCACGACTTATTAGCTTTGCGGTGATTTCATCCGGTTCCCGTGCATCTGTTGCCTCAAAGGGAATCATTTGCACCTTAAAGTTGGCTGGCTGTCTATTCACTGTGGATCTTCTAGAGCGACTCTTTCTAATAGTTTTCTTTTTATTAGCAGAGTTGCTTGTTGATGTTTTTTCAAAGTTACTAGGTTCAGTTGAACTCTTTAAAGATCGTTCATGATACTGTCGCAGTAGCTGCTTCAATTCAGCATTGGGTTCCACGGCATCGCTCAGTTCAAAACGCAACATTCTTGGGGCACTTGGCAGTTGACGCTCCTCCCGCTTGGATCGAAGATGATCAGTTTGAGAAGCTTGTACAGGTTGCTCATTGTACTGATTAAAAGCAGCCAAGTAACTGTCATCGGTGGGATTATCAATATGTCGCAGCCTGTGAGAATTTCGCTGATCAAAGTAGCGTTGCATGTCCTGAAAATATGTTAGATAAAATGAAAATATTAGTTAACAAAATGTAGAAACAATTAAGAGATCAAACCATATTTTCGACTGTGACTCTTACCTCATAGTTGGCAAATGTATCCATAGTAGGTAATCGCTGCCAGTTATCTGCGGCCTTGGTTAGCCCAACGAGATTCAGGGCAAACATGAGCAGCATCTGAAAAAATATAGAGAGAGTTGTTTAATTTACATGTCATGAACTAAAAAGTGCAACAAGCTTATGTTTATTCATGTCGAACTTAAATATTTGAATTTAATAAATAAATCAATAATGCTGACCATGTGCTCCTCCTCTGTGCTCTTTGATACTTTCACTTTCAAGTACTTGCCACAATTGGTTGGCAGTTGCCACCACCCGACACCTGTTAGTTGATTCAGTTCCATTAAACCCGTTGCGCACGCGTTTGGAGCTGTGCACCTCTCAGCGGGTTCCCCAGACTCCGGACTTATTTGACTTTATATATAGTATGTGTGTGTGTCCGTTTGTCTAACTGTTGTCTGTGTCCACTTTCACAACGTTGAACTTGTGGCATGGCTTTGCTTTAATGGCCATTAAACTTGTGAACCAGTTTGCGGGATTAACTTATTGGCCAGCAATGCAATGTCTAATGTCTAACACATTGCTTATGTAAGGCCAATTATGGTATTGGAATTATAGCCGCTTATGCAATGTCGGCCAAGCTTCCCCTGGGGTCTATTAACTCAAATGCAATTTTCATAATGAACTTAAGTCATCATACATTAACTGAGGAGTTAATTTCTATGAGAATACGAATCATAAATTAATCAAAAAGTTAAAATATTTATACTCATTTCTTCTATATAAATTTATGTTACTTTGTCCCTGAAATCGACATTAAATGGCACTGGAGGGAATGGATAAAGGAGCAAAAGCTTAAAGGCCATTTAGCAAAGCCCGTGGATCAGAACCTAAATGAACTGTCAACGGCCGTAAAAATTCAACTGCGTTAACATTTAACGGTCGTTAAAAGTGTGCCTGAGTGAATTTTTATGAGCCTGACAACTAGCTATACCCTGTGCCTTGCACCTGTGCCTCCTCCCCCTTCCACATGTTGCATGAATCGCGCTTTGCTCTAGTTATTCTTTTAACTGACTTCACTATTTGCTTCCCCCACCAAGCGCCTTGTCATCTTTACTAAATAAAATTTTATGTGTTTTCTATTTAACACTTTAGAGTCCTGGTAGAGACTGCCACTATATGTATGTGTATATATATATAGTCTCTATATGTTCAGTTGTTGTTGGAAGGGCTTTTCATTGGATTTAGCCACGCGCGCGCATTTTTAAAATTCAATGAAAAAATGCAATAAAAAATCGCTGGTTATATTTTGTTGTTTTTGCTATTTCTGGTCGTTGTTATTGTTGTGTTCTCACTGTGGGAGTTTTATCGCTTCAAAAACCGCTTCGAAAACTAGTTAAGAATTTTTTACGACCTCAAGGAACGAAAAGAGATTGTCGGCATTTTAGTCCATTGCAATCCCTTTATTGGTTTTGAGGTTTAACGTTGCACTGAAAACTTACTGAATTTAGAACTTAAATTTGAGTTTTTCTCTGTCAGAGAATTTTCTTTAAATAATTTACTTTCTAACTTCTTTTTTCAATGCATAAATTTAGAAACCAAGCCATGATTGAAATGAGTTGAATTCTGTTCGAAATTGACAACGACTAGAGGGTAGAATCTTGGTAACTAATAAGTTAAATGTTGCAGGGTATCTTATACTTTAGCTTTTTCTTCTTGTTACTCCCCTTCCGTTTGTTCAAACTGTATTTCTACGAATGTGGCCAAAAAGGCGAAAAATCTTTGCAACACTGTTAAAGATATTGGGTCAGGCCAAAGGCAGCGGCTTGACTAATTGTTGCTGGCCATGCAAGCGTTGGGGCAAGTGGCAAGCGGCATGTGGCAAGTGGCAGAGTTCGACGTTTGGCTTGTTGGCCGGCCTGCAATCAGAACCAGTTTTTCTCTTATTCGCATTTGTGTTTATATTGCAGTGGCCAGCACTGAGAGAAGCAAAGTCAAGTTCAATGCACATAAAAGACTGTTAGCGTGGGAGAAGCAACTTTACCATAGTCTACTGTATCTCCTACTCCTACTCCCACTCCTATTTCTACTCCTGGTAAGTGCAGGAAGCAGGAACTGCCACAGGGGGAAATGCTTGTGAGAAATTGTTCAAAAGAAATGTGAAAATTTGCCGCAAAGTTTTCATCCATTTAAATTGCAAATTTCCAGTTTCGATTGCAATTGGCAATGTTGTTTTTTTGTTGTTTTTTTTTATTTATTTTTGTTTTTCAAATTTTAGTTTTCTTGTTTTGTTAGCGGGTGCCAATGTCTGGGTTTTTTGTGTGACTTTTACAGTTAGATAACCGTAAACGTTTTTATGATGGGGCCTAGGTCATAAAATTCATCCGACCCGTTGCACAGCCTGTTTGCAATAACCGAAAACATACGTACATAAAACTCAAAGCGAATGCTATGAATAAATTTAAAGAAATTTAAGATATTTTGAATGTCTGCCATATGATTTGATGGCCTGCAATTAAAAGACAGTAAACAGTAGCCTATGCCAAAATGTTGCCAATGAACTTGACTTCCGGATAACTCTTTAAAATTAAACAACCATAGATCTCCCTAAAAAGCATAGGGGTCAAAAAAAGGCCGGACAATGCAACCTCTGTGTTTCCGAGATCATTTGCTGTTTACACGACTGAATAATTTGTGAAACAATGGCTTTTCACCTTTCTTTCTCTCACATATGCATAATCTTTACTGGGTATTTTTAGACTTACCAGCCATGTGAGGCTTCTGCAGTTGCCACTCGTAACATATGTTGCCATTTTTTATCGCGATTTGTTGCACTTTTGTCGCTTGGTTGGCGTCGGAAGTGCCACAAATGAGGCGCTAATTTGCAAGCTAGTTGTTAAGTTGTCTTCTACGCCTTTTGAGGCAAGTAACTATTTAGCTGATGGCTTAATTTGCATGAAAGCTTTAATTAGCTTGTGAATTTCAAAACAAACAACTTCTAATAATTAATATGTAATTGTTATATTTAGTATTTATATTGTTATTATTTCGATATTACTTTTAGCTTAGTTGTGCTTAAATTATTTTTATTCCAAGCACTTTTCACATTTATTACGGGAACACAACATTTTTCAAATAATTTTTATTTCATATCCATTTGCGTCCACTTGCAAAAACAAACTTTGTCTTTTTAATTTTACTTTAGCTTTGAGCTTTGTTTAAACTTGGTCCATGACTGCTGTTGTCTCGTGCTTCGTTCGTTTCTCATTTATTTAATGCGACTTTTAATTTGAGTTGGCTTTTCTTTTCTTTTGTTGATTTTTGTTTGGCGCAGCCTTTTGCAAACTGAACTGAAACTGAAGGAAAACCGCACGCTTGCGCGCTGTTGCTGCAACTGTGCCTCAAATTTTCGCGCCACTTCAGTTTTGTGTTTGGTTTGCAGCTTCGCATTTTTCACAAACATCCCAGCCAGTTTTTTTCTTCTTCCAAAAGTTGTTGTTTGGTTGTATTCGCTTGTTCGCTTGTGTGTGTGTGTGTGTGTCTGTTGCATGTTTAATTTCATTTGAGTGATGCTTTTGGTCTGCAATGTTTCAGGAGAGGGTATAATTAAATGATGATGAGACTCACATGGCAAAACATTTCCGAGCTGTGTGATAAATAAAACATGCGTTTAATCTATCAATAATATTGCAATTAAGATATTGCAAAGATATTGAAAACAATTCATGAAATTGTAAAGCACTTGTGAAATTTACAAAAGTATAAAAATACAAATATATATAATATATAAATATTTTAAATATAAAAGAGTATTACATCTTCGAATAGATTTTCGCAATTTTCATTTTTTTGCTTACATTTTATTCCAGCAGTTGCCAATTTGCGGTCGCATTTTTGGCCATGGCTTTGGACATGTGTTTGATAACTTTTAATCATTAATATGTTTTCCTTGATGGCTGAAGTATAGATATGAATTAAATAATAATAAGTAGTTGATTATTCTTGCACAA
The DNA here is from genome assembly GCA_037043535.1 of Drosophila putrida. Taxonomy (NCBI): domain Eukaryota; kingdom Metazoa; phylum Arthropoda; class Insecta; order Diptera; family Drosophilidae; genus Drosophila; species Drosophila putrida. The sequence goes on from JBAMBI010000065.1 coordinate 5,073,515, forward strand.
TGCACGTATTGCTTACTCCCTTTGCATGTCGAATAATTTGATTTATAGGAAGATTATTTAAATTTGCGGGCAGAGAATTGGAAAAACAATTGGCACAAGCGCGCGCCATGTGAAAGTTCAATAATTATGCAATCCGAGAGACAGCCACAAAAACGAGGCACAGTCAACACGTTGCAAGCACGTCGCAGTCGTCGTCGCAGTCGTCGTCGCAGTCGCCGTCGCAGTCACGCACGCGCCTCGGCTGATGAAGTAGCTCAGAGATTATTTTTATTGCAGGCAACCGCCGAGAGATTGGATGGGGTTTGGTCTAAGTTATCGTCTCGATGCATCTCTGGGGATTGCAAACGATTAGTGCAAGTTTTGACGCCAAAATAAAGTCAGAGTCTGCGGAGAATAGGGGCTGGGAGGGGGGAAGACACTTTCACATAACTTTCGTAGATCGACAAGTCAGTCGTTGTATTTGCAATTGAGTTATTGGCTTTATAGTTATGATTGACACAGTGAAGTAGTTGGATAGGGTTATATTTATGATCCTATTGAAAAGCATCTTTTGATTAGCCTCAGACTTTTAAGCACTATTATAATTAGCTTCTTTTAATCGTTTTAATTTCTTTATATCAATTCAAGTAAATAAATTTAACAAACAAGTCTATAGGTAACTTAATATATAGATGGAAAGTTAAATAAGTAAAGGGCACTATGGAACTTTTATCTCACATATCTCAGCCTTTTCAACACTATTATAATTAGCTGCTTTTAATCGTTTTAATTTGTTTATTTCAATTTAGGGAAATACATTTAATAAATATATCTATAAGTTACTTTATAAATAGATGGAAATTTAAATAAATAAAGTGCATTATGGAACTTTCATTCCACATATCCCATCTAGTCATCAGGAGTCATCAGGAGTTCATATATATATTTTAAAGTAAATAATTTATTAAATAAATAAAGTGAAGATCGTAGCAAATATTTAAGGGCTCTTCTTTATTATACCCCAAAAACCAACTCCCCACAAATGTTAGCCCTGTCCGCCCGAGGGCTCGACTCTGGGCCATATAATTGCAGCAGTCGTTGTAGATGTATAATCTCGTAATAAATTCGCACACACATTCAGAGATGCGCATTAGTATCAAAGGAGTTATCTATGGAGCTCGCAACTTGCCTTTGCCTTTTGCCTTGGTGGTTGCAGCTGCAATAGGCGGAAATCTCACACAGAAAGTTGCATGCGGATGCAGAGTCGTTGTCATCGTCGTCTTCAATGTGGCTCGTGGTGCGGAAGTTTAGCCAACTAACGAAACTGAGGATGAGATGACAACGGAGGCGAAGACCAAACACTTGCGTACTACTGTCTACTTCTCTCTTCTCCCCTTTTTCCTGCTATCACAACAATAACAACGGCGACAACAACAAGATAAACATTGAACAATCTATGAGGAACCGGGTACGAGAGTTTGTGGCCAAATGTGTTGCTGTTGACGCTCGGGCTTAGTGCGTGTGATTTAATTGTTGGACATCTGGTTGATAAATGGTCATGGTCCAGTTTTGACAATAACACCAGTGCCTACAATCACTTAATGGTCGCTAAATTGTTTGCCTGCTTTTGGTATCTGTTTTTTCTTTATACTTGGACAGTTGGTCATTCAGCTAGGAGGAGGAAATGGCTGTGGTTTTTTTTGTGTCGATGCTGATGCGATCAGTTTGTAAATTTTAATTGAGCCGTCCTATGCTTCCTTCATTGCAGGCTTGCAACTGGATATTGGCTGTTGGCTGTTGGACTACTGACTACTGAATGTTTAGCTGCTCTGCCTTAATTGTCTGCCACTTCCCGTTTTCGTGGTCGCCCGAGCAGCCCAAAATCTAATTACGCCAATGCCATCGCCATCCCATCGCCATCGCCATCCCATCGTCAGTGTGACCAGCGCAGTCCAACGAACGCAGCAAATTGACCACACAATAAACGTGGGCCATGGCCCATAGATGTCAAGTGAGGATGGGAAGTGAGGATTGCACACGAGGGTTCCGTTGCACACACACACACACACACACACACACACACACACACACTGGTTTTGGGGTGTCACACATGTGCGACAGTTTCTGATTTATGAACACAATTTCCAGTTTGACAATGAGTCGCATACACTCACAGATGCCCCCCATTTGCTCCCCTCTATTCTCATCTGAATGCCGAGCCGAATACCGAATACCGTGGCACGGGAAGTTGCCAGTGTCCTATGCTATCTGGCCTCTAGTTTATCGCATTGCCCATTGGCCATTGGTAGGTGAGTTATGTTAATTGAGATTTTCGAACCGATATAATAAGAAATAGCAGCTGCTGACTTGGCCAATGTTTTAAGGTCCATACTAAGCAATAGTGCCAGCTGCTCTAGCAGTTCAAGAATGACCAGTCAATTCTCATAAAGATCTTTTAAGCACTTAGTCAGAAGGTCAGCTATTAAACTTTTTGTATAGATAATGCGTTGAATGAAAAGTATTTAAAATACAGCCTAGTATTCCCGAAGTCTTATTATTTATCTTATTTTTTATTCAGCTTTTATTTATACTTTCATACTACTTACAAATACTCGCTGACAGCTGCCAAGGCAAATGCGTTTTTTATTTTATGTAAAATATTTTAATATTTATTTTTGATTTTATTTTTATGTAATCATTTTCTTAATAGTGTAAAGACAATTAAAGGGTTTTCAATCAAAACTCAGTCGAGAACCGAATACGAAGAGAACGTTGCATGATAAATGAGATTGCAAGTGAGGTAAAAGGGGGAAAAACTCTTGCGAAGTCAACTGAAAACTCATTTAAGGCTCCATTTCACAATGCGAAATATCAACAACTGAGGAAGGAAAGGGAGAGGGAGAGAAGTAGGTTCAATCGCCCAGTCAAAGCTATGTGTGTGTGTGTGGGTCCGATAGCCAAGTCAAAATGATAGGGTCTAAAGAGAGCGAGAGAGAGAAACAAAAACCTTGGAAATGTGAACGATGCCTCTTCGAGACAATTTGCCACTTTAATTGCCGCAATTTTTTGCCCATTTTTAAGTCAAATTCACTTGATGGCTCTTGCAACATTTTGTTGTTATTTTCTTCAGTTCAGTTCTGTTCGAATTCGATTCAATTCGATTGGGTTTGGTATGGTTTGGTTTGGTTTGTTTGATTTTACTTTATTGTTGCTCTGTGTGTGTTTTTCCAATGCCGGCTGCTCCCACCAAAGGGTGCGATTGTGAATTTATCTCTGACCCTGTCTCATGTGTCTCTCTCTCTCTCTATCTCTCTCTCTCTGTGCATTGCTGATTGTCTCTGGCCCTTGCCCGTTTCTTGCCCATCTTTGAGTCGAAGCCCCAGTGCTCTAAAATGCTTTGTAATTGCAAACAATTTGATATTAAGTACGATTTCTAATTGTGCGAATGATTGCTTTTCGTTGAGGCATTGTCTGTGGCAAATGTGGCAAATAGAGGCGACAGTTGAGTCATGTGGGTGTCAAGCTACCAAACACTAATTTCACGTAGATGCCAAATTCTCATAGTATACATCCAATTATTTTTTACTTTCTATAAAACTTGAACTAAAATTAACTGATGGAAAGTAATTTCTAAAGCTTACACGTGAATTATGACAGTAGATACTTTAAGAAATTCCTTTATTCTTTACACATTGAATACATATTTAACTAAATTGAATATATTATCAAATTGCTAATCACATTAGCTGCAACTCTTTCTCCGTTTAAAAGATCAACAATAAAGTTGGCAAATAAGCAAACATAATATAATTTTAATGGTTTACTTTGGGCATAACCAAAGCCGAGATGACAGATAAATCCGCCTCAAAGTTTGGCTAAATTAATTCAGTAGATAGGAGAGCATCACAGTGTCCATATAATTAATTAAACTTTTATCGTTTTTGCTAATGTGTCCATTCTTACGATCCTAACTGCCAAACTATCAAGGGGTGGTATTTAATTATCCTTAATAATAAATCCTTTATACGTATATGCGTGCCCAAAACGAAGGAAGCATCTAAAATCCGAAATCCGCAATCCGAAATCTTTTAATGCCACAAACGACATCCGCAAACGACAAACTAAAATATCACTCATACGCCAAGTGAGTCCCATGCTCTTTGGGCTTTGGAATATGTGCGCTCCGATGGCAGCGCCACTAAATTTTCTGGCAGCGTTTTTGGCAATTTCTAGAGATGTGTCCTTCGCTTCGCTTCGCCTCGCTCTTAATCTAAATCTGCATGTCAACTCGAAGACCGCATAAATCACAAAATAATCCTAAAGTAAAATAGCAATGGCAACCGCATGGCCAGCAGCTGTCCCCAATGGGCGTGGCCGGTGTGTGTGGGCGCATTGCGCCCTGGGCGCGCATTAACTTCAATTGTCTTTGTCTGTGGCCACGCCCACACCCACTCGAACTCCCACACCCCCACACCACACTCTTCTCTCTCTGATTACAGTTCCATTCCGAGTGGACGACTCCTTTTAAATTTAGCCTTGTCTATATTGTGTTCACAAAAAGGGTGAGAACTGTCATTTGGCTTGTTAGGCAAACCTCCGTAGAATATTTGGATCTCAATTGAGCCGTAGCTGCAACTCACATGCCGCCCCCCTTTTTTCCAGGGGCTTTTCCTAGTCTGGCCTAAGCTACTTCATTTTTATCGAGACAATGCGACCCCAGCCGCAAATGTAATTCTTCGTAATCGCATTCAATTTTATTTAAAATTGTTAAATGGCTTTCAAAGCAAATGGCCCATTCGGCAAAGCAGACCTTCTCTTTTTTATCTAACAAGCTGTCTCGTTAAAAGTTACCCGAAATTCTGATACACTATAGGAGGCATTAAAATTTACACTATAAATAAATTATTTCCCTATGTTTTATAGCTTATTTGAATTAAAATAAATAAAAGCAAACCAAGGTAATCTACTTTATAAAGTTCCAAATACTAACAAATTTTATAGAGCATTCAGTTTTCGGTATTCTCACTTGGCTGACCCTTGAAACAAAAGTGCGGGAGTCGCTGAAATGATTTGCTTCCTTATTTGCGGTTCTGGTGTGAATGTGGCGCATTGTCCCCTTTATATCATTCAACCCAAACCTCAGTTGTAGCTGCAACTGCTGATTACATTTTGGGGAAGATACTCCGCATTCCGCATTGTTTTTGGGACCAGGAAAGCCAACATTGTAAATGAGACAATGGCGCTGTGAGACTTGTCCGGGATACAAGGTCCTCAAAATAAATTTCTGTTTATTTCTACATACATTTATTTGTGTAAGGCTGTTAACGAGATACTCGTACAAAGGACAATGTGTAAGGAAATATATATGTACATATATGTATATGCATAAGTGTATACTGTATAATACAGGGCTGGCTTTAGATTGGCTTTGAATCACCAAAATGTTACAAAAAGCGCTAAACGAGGACTTGGAGACCTGGCAACTGCTTTTGAAATGCCAATTACTGCGGTTGTCTAGCTATAGGATTTAAGAACTTACTATTGCAACATATCGTCCCGTGAAATGTTCTAAAGCTAAGTGCATAACTATGTAACCTAAGCTTATAATAAATCTTAATCGTATCTCTTTGAATTGTTTGCTCTTGATCTGCTCTTGATTCAATTCTATTCCTTTTTTACCCTCACTGCAAATACACATTGTTCAATTGGTCGTTTGGAAATACTCTATAGATTCTACTCTTATCTAAATCTTTTAATTGAGAATATGCTTTATTTGATATGTGTATTTATGTGCCTGCATTTACTTGATCTCAAGTGAGCAGTAACTGCTCCTCGTATTTTTTTTGATTATCCCTCCTTGGTGTGAGACTCAACCTCTTGACATGGTACTGCTCGAATTTTGTTGTTGCCTCTTGGATTTTCCAATTTAAATAATTTACCACACTAACAAGCAAACATTGAAGGAGCAGATATTTCTTACACCTCACACTCCCAAACATGCAAACACCCTCTTGGAACACACGCAAAATAAACACTTGGTTGCTACCGCAGCGAGCATGTAAACAACTTTGAGCCCTGAAAGCAGAGCAGAGCAGAGAAGAGCTGAGCTACCATGGCCACACTTGAAAGTCGAACATGAAAAGTTTGCCAATATATACTGGATGCAGTTCCAGCTCTCATCTCTCAGTTTTTGGAGTGTGGCCTCCTCCAATCCTCAGTCTATTGTCGACCTGCTTTGCTGACCGCGCTGCAGAAAACCACACGCATGATAAAAGTGTGGCCAGAGCCAGGTTTTCTGATGGAGCTGCGGCTGCTAACTTGATATTGAGCTTAAAGTACCGCAAAGTGGTTGTTGTTTTTGACAGAAAACTGTTGGCAAACGGTTGGCGAAGATGCTCAGTTCAATGCACACAAAGAATGTTTTTCCTGCTGACGGAAAGTGGAGCTACCAGCTACCTGAGTAACTGAGTATCTAGGTATCTGGACGGCAGCTGCACCACCCGCTGGGTCTGCACCACAGTTATGCAATCACAAAGTTGGCCCGGCTAAGTCTTTTGGCCACTGATTGAAATTCTTAACCTGACTACGGGCAGCAGCAGTAAGCAGTAAGTTTCATCATCTCCTTCTTTATGAGATGACGGCATAGCCAGTTTTCATTATACAAGAAGTTGTTATTATTATTACTATTATTAAAATCATCTGTATTGATCCCCTTTTGCACCGTTACATACTTTCCGGTCTTCATCATCCTTCAGCCTTCATTGTCAGTTGCCAGTTGCAAGTTGCTTTCCTATGCGAAGAATTCATCATAATTTTTTTCTTTTTTCTTTTTTTTTCGTTTTTTTTTTAGCTTCTGTAATATTGTTGCTTACTTTTTGTTGTAGGTGGAATTCAATAAGATTGGTTGTGTTGCAATTTCTTATTGGTTTGCTAATATTTTCATTTTTGTTCGTTGTTGCTTTTTTTCTTATTATTTCTTGCTTTGCTGTTGAGGGTTTTGATTAGTTTTCTATTCGAAGGTATCCGAACGTGGGCTATTTTGCTCATTTCTATAGATAGCTAGCTGATAGATTATGGCAAGATAAAAAAAAATGGATTTAAAGAGCTTGCAAAAATAAATTTCCATTCATTTTTAACTTAAATAAACAAATATAAAATTATTTTTAAATAATTTCGTTTATTTTACAATACATGTATTGGATGAATCCACTTTAATGTTTCTACCATAATTTATAATTACATTGGTGGGCTAAAACTAATCATTATGTTACCTTAAAAAATGGTTTATAGTTTTTTTTAAACGGGTTTTTTAATCTGTTATTTATTTTTTACAGCTTCCTGCTGAAGAACAGCTATTGGATTTTCAATTGGTCGAGCTCAACCCAAGCTGAAGTCAACATTTGCCTCGTTGAGGATCACAAGGATAAGGTTCTCCGCTGCAAATGTGGTCTGATAACCAAGTAGATCACTCTTAAATCTATGGAAGAATGTACCTAACTGTAAGTAAAACATTGATTAAAATTATCATATCTGATATATAAAATATATTTTTTGAATAAATAAATTCACTCTTTCTTGCAGTTCTGCTCGAGGAATATCGAAATATCAACTTAGGAAACTGACGCCAATCAAAGCTGCTAAAACTGGAGAATACCTTGTAATACTTATCGAAGCTATTAAGTAAGGTTTCTGTTTAAAATTACTGTATATTAGTATATTTTTTTGTTATCTCAATGTTATTCGTAAGACTAGGATTTAAGAATAAAAGAAACTACATTTTGAAAAATATAATTATGCTATGCTATGTACATTTAACTTTATTGTAAGATAATACTATTATTAAACTGTAAAATTTAGTTTAAAGTTAGTATAGATAAATTGTTAATTACACTATACTATGTATATTTAACTTTATTTTAAAATAATACTATTATTAAACTGTAAAATTTAGCTTAAAGTTAGTATAGATAAATTGTTAATTACACTATACTATGTACATTTAACTTTGCTTTAATATAATACTATTATTAAACTGTCAAATTTAGTTTAAATTTAGCATAAACAAATTGTTATTATTTAAGGATAGGATTTTAAGAATAAAAAAACTGAATTTTTAAAATTAAAACATGTTTTTTCATTGGTTGGGTAGCAAAATTCCAATTCAAATTTAACGATAATTTTTAAATTCAACGGCCGCTCAAATTTTTACTCTCGGGGAAATATGACGTCACGCTAGAAAAACTGAAGGGATATTTCGACCTGCTGCTGATTTCTGTTCGCCTGGTATTTCTGCGCTCATTTTAGGTTTTTGGCAGCTGCTCCAGCTCAGGCGTCCATTTGCCTGTGTGTCTGTCAACTTGGAACCTGCAACAGCACCCAAAAACCGAAAATGAGCGCAGAAATACCAGGCGAACAGAAATCAGCAGTAGGTGGAAAATTCCCTTCCATTTTCTTGGTGTGACGTCATAATTCCCAAAGGGAAATAAATTAAGCGACCGTTAAATTTAAAAATTTAAATTTGATCGTTAAATTTGAATTTCGTTAACCAACCAAAGAAAAACACGTTTTAATTTCAAAAATTCAGTTTCTTTATTCTTAGAATCCTAGCCTTAGGAGTAACATTTTATTTATAGTATATTTATTAAATAATATATAATGATAATGATAATAATAAAACTAATAGTAATAATAATAATAATAATAATAATAATAATAATAATAATAATAATAATAATAATAATAATAATAATAATAATAATAATATTTTAATTAATTTTAAGCTTAATTTTACAGTTTAATAATTATTATTATAAAATAAAGAAAAATGTACTTTGTATAAATTTATTTTAAAATTTGTAGTTTCTTTTATTCGTAAATCCTAGTCTTGCGTATAATAATTATTATTATTATACTTTTACAATTATTAGATAAGAAAGTTACAAGCTATTTTCCAGTTTTTGGCGTCAGTTCCGCCAGTCCAACATCTAAGGGTAGCTTCCGATATTCCTCGAGCAGAACTGCAAGAAAAAGTGAATTTATTTAATCAAAATATATTTTAAATATCAGACATGATAATTTTAATTTTTAATGTTGTACTTACAGTTAGGTACATTCTTCCAGCGGAGATCCTTATCCTTGAGACTCCTCAAAGAGGCAAATGTTGACTTCAGCTTGGGTTTGAGCTCGGCCAATTGTAAATCCAATTGCTATTCTTCGGCAGGAACGTGTCAAAGTAGCTGTAAAAATGAATAACAGATTATCATTAGAAAAGTTAAGTTTTTAGTTTATTCTTTGGTTAAAAAAGAAATTACAATAATTCATGATGAAATCTTAATTTTAAGTTAGATTTCCTTGATCAATTTTGTTTGAAACTGTGCTTTATCAACATTTATTTATTACTTAAAAGTACAGGGTCTTCTATTGTCGAGCTTGCTCCACCGTAGCTTAATGCATTTTTTATAAACAAAATTAAATAAATAAATCATTTCTTTTAGAAAATAAAAACTGTATTCATACTTTTAGGCTGTGCTGAAATTCAAACTTTAACAGCTCGCCATATTTAACAGCTGTTAATGCCAGTTTCTTAACATGTTTCTCTACACAGCTGTTCAAGTCTGATAAATTCTGTTAGCGTCTGTTAACTTTTGTTCGCGTCTGTTAACAACTGTTAAAGCCTGTTAACAACTGTTAAAGCCTGTGAAATACTCAGCTCTCCCCTTTCGGTGCTCCCTGTTGTCATCCTCATCCACTTGAGCCAGTTTCTCTCTATATGCAAATGTTTGCCTAATCGTTGACCATTATATGCCTCATCTTTTGTCGGTGCGCAGTATCGACTTGATATACTAGTATGTACACTTTCTAGGAGAGATGATTCCATTAGCAAATCTATTACACACATTTTGCATTAACGCAAATTTATAATAACACTTTACAATTAGCAGTAAATTGCTATAATATTGGGATCGCTTTTCGCATTTCATTTCGAACATTGTGTATAAGAATTATTATCGTTGGCAAATCGTAAAATCAAAGTTTGGCTATTTATGTAGGTGGGTTGCTTAGGTTGGCATTGTTGGAGGAGACATTCTCCACTTGATTCGTGTGCACTTTGTGTGTGCTTTTGACATTTTTGCGTTCATTTTGTGTGACAAGTTTTTTGTGGTTTACTGAGGCCGGCCACTTTACGGCATGTCAGGATCTCTTTGGCAGACAGCCGGCCTATTTCACACTTTATAGAAAATTTTTGCCAATTGTCTGGCGACGTGGCGGCTCGTGCAATGCACTCGTGTGCCTAGACTTACTATATTTTTTTTGGTTCTGTGCGGAAGTTTGCGCAATTTTCAAAGCGGAAATGCAATTTTCGGTTCAGCTGCATTTGTCTCGCAGTCGCAGTCGCAGTCGTAGTCGCCTCCCAAAAATTTCCCAGCTACCCAATCACTCTCGAGCGCCTGACCAAACTGAACATATAGTAGCTCCCACCCACCGGACAACTGGGCGGTTTGCCAACACATCCAAATCGTATATCAAACGCAGAGTTGGCAGTCCCTGATAATGACGGCAGCCAAACCGAAAAAGGCCGACGAGACCGACAAGGACATAGACACACAGAAGTGGAAAGAGCTTGGAGTGTCGCCTCCATATACACTACTAAAAAAAAAATAATAAGAAAAAGTTTAAACCGTCAGCGTCGCCAATAGCACCAGGAGCTATTTATTGTTGTTGTTGTTGTTGCTGTGTGTGTGTGTGTGTTATGCCTTTTGTGGCGTGGTCTGAAAATATATTTCACACGCTTTTTTTATGCAGCGAACAGAGAATTTCTCGACAACTTGGAAAATTTGTGGTGTGTGCTTTTGCATTGCTTTTGCATACACAATGAATTGTTGAAATACTTTTATTTATTTGCATATAAATTATTCAATTGTTCCTTTGCCTCCTCTTTGCCTTATCTTTCTTGCTGGCTACTCCCAATTCCAGAGACCATCCCACCATCCAACCGAGCAGCCTTCCTGTGGTGTCTATCAAAAACCGAATCCATTGCAACTGCAATTGATTTCTGATATCTTATATCTGACTCTAAAAATGGGAGTGGCAGTGTGATAAATTTTTGATTTATGTCTGCATATTTGGCACAACTTGAATAAAATTGCAATTGCAAGTGCAGCAACAACTGCACAATCCACAAGAAAAGATGAAGATTTATAGTACTGTGGTGAACTGTTACTTTTACCCTTTAAGTAATTTAGTAAGTTAATCAGATGGGCAAGAGATTGAGTGAAAATTTTACTTGCAATTGTTCAATAAATAAATTCATTTAAAATGTTTTTTCTTAAGTGATTATTCAATTTAAAAATTAGTTTATTTTATTTTAACAACAAATCTTAAGAAATATGTATTGCTTTTGGGATGTTTTTTAGATCAATAAATTCATTAAAAATTTATTAAGTGATTATTCAATTTAAAAATGAACCTATTTTATTTTAAAAAATCTAAAAGAAAATACATTGCTTTTGGGATGTTTTTTTTTAGATCATATATACAAATCAGATCGACTTTTTTTGCAATTGTGCAGCAACAACTGCACAATCCACAAGAAAAGATGAAGATTTATAGTACTATGGTTAAGTGTTACTTTTAACCTTTAAGTAATTTAAAAAGTTAATCAGATGTGCAAGAGATTGCAAGAATAAATTCATTAAAAATGTTTTTCAATAAGTGTTTAATCAATTTCAAAATGAACCTATTTTAATTTAAAAAATCTAAAAGAATTTACATTGCTTTTGGGATGTTTTTATACCCAGGGGGGTATATTAAGTTTGTTTTTTAGATCATATATACAAATCAGATCGACTTTTTTTGCAATTGTGCAGCAACAACTGCACAATCCACAAGAAAAGATGAAGATTTATAGTACTATGGTTAAGTGTTACTTTTAACCTTTAAGTAATTTAAAAAGTTAATCAGATGTGCAAGAGATTGCAAGAATAAATTTCATTAAAAATGTTTTTCAATAAGTGTTTAATCAATTTCAAAATGAACCTATTTTAATTTAAAAAATCTAAAAGAATTTACATTGCTTTTGGGATGTTTTTATACCCAGGGGGGTATATTAAGTTTGTTTTTTAGATCATATATACAAATCAGATCGACTTTTTTTGCAATTGTGCAGCAACAACTGCACAATCCGCATGAAAAGTTGAAGATTTATATTGTAGTACTATGGTTAAGTAATTTAAAAAGTTAATCAGATATGCAATAATAATAATAATAATAATAATAATAATAATAATAATAATAATAATATCATGATGAAATGGACTTGCAATTGTACAATAAATAAATAAATTTAAAATGTTTGTAGTTAAGTGATAATTTAATTTAAAAATTAATTTATTTTATTTTAGTTGTTTTTTAAATCATTAATACAAATCAGACCGACTTTTTTATAGTCCTTTAAGGCGCATATGAGCACGCTGAATCAAGGACACTTAAGGTTCATTGTCATAACTTTACAAACGCCTGGATATTTCCATCCGCCTAGTTGCCACTTTGCCACTTGACGCTTTGCCGCAGTGCTTCCGTTTTTCACCAACACGTGCGCTAAACGGCTTGTATGTTATGCTTTCCTCTCCTAATGCTCTTCCTACCCTTTCCCCTCATTTCGCATTCTTCCCTTTTGACTATTGGCACTTTTTGCCGTCAGATGTCAAATACAGCCTTCAGTCGACGTGCCTTTCGAGGCGTTGCACAAATTTTGCAAGTTTGTTTTTATTTTGTTGGCCGGAGCCCGGAGCAGGTTTCAATAACATTCAACATTTGGAAGTTTTAGCATGCGGGAGGGAGGGGGGAGAAGCGGCGTTTGTCACTAAATATTTCTTATATCTTGAGATACATGTGTTGTAAATTTATTAGCTGTCATATAAATCTTTGCACGCTGCTACCCTTGGCCAAAGTTTTCTCTCTCTTCGGTCGTCAGATGTGTCGCTGTTTTTTGAACTTGGTGAGGGGAAATGTTTCTGTTTGTCTGGCATATAAAGATAAGATATTGGGGCAACACAACCCTTCGTCTTAATGTGCAGAATTTTTCATTTACATAAATGCTACTCAAGAAAATTAATACTTCTCTGCCTTTCTGCAGAGTCCGCTTCTGGGCTTACCTTTAATTGGACCTACACCACACGCAACACATGAGGACGACACTTCAAGTCTCCAACTTCCTCTCGTTGTCATTTGTTTAATTAAAAATTGGGCCTAATTGTAGCCCTAACACTTACAGTATGTACATAAGTATATATTATAATAATGCTGACAAATGCTTTTACTGGTCTTGGGAAAACTTATTATAGAATTGTCTGCAGATTGTTCAGATTATTTAAATTCGAATAAAAGATAGATTGAAAGATACAGATATTGTTATAATGTAATTTTAATAAATGGGCTTCTTGCAATATTTTACATAAATAATAAAACTATAGCTGTATATTTTGGCACGCTTTTCATTTCCACTTTTCAACACTTGGGACTTTGTCATCATTGCACTTCTGTATCCGGTTGTTTCAGGGGCATCCCCTTGTCGTCGATCTCAACTGAGGGCACCAGCGGGGGCTTGAAACCGTATTCCATGTGAAGATTACGTCCAAAATCGGGACTACGCTTTAGGGAGTGACCACTTCGCCAGCGTTGAAATTCATCAAAGTCATTGCCGCTGTTTTCATTGTTCGTGCTGGTCGTTGGAACTGGACCAATATACGACTTGACCATGTGAACAGGAGCGGAGGCAGCTGCTGTGGACAAATCCGCTGGCAGAGTGTTGTAAATATATCGGGCACCCTGTAACCAAGCAGAGCCCTGAGGCGGTGGCGGTGGACGTAGATCGAACTTCATGTCGGCCAGACTGAAGGTTGCCACCTTGGGGGCCTCACCATGAACCGGTTTTGTTGGGGGCTTTACAAGAGTTGCTTTCGCTGACTTTGCTGGCACTTTGTGTGCCAGAATTTGGGGCAAGAGCTTCTTCAGCATGCGGTTGTAATAATTCTGTAGCACCTTGGGCGGAATGTGAGCAACTGAGGCATGTGACCATTGATGATGCAACGCATTTGGATGGGATCCAAAGTTGAATCCGGGTGAATGATTTGGTGGCATTGGCATGTGAATGGCAACAGGAACATGGATTGGTATTGCCATGGGACGATCTACATACTTCTCCACAATCTTCTCCACCTCCACGGGTTTCTCCACGATGCGTTCCACTTCGTAAGGCACTTTCTTCTCAACGATCTTTTCGACAATTGTCTCGACGGGATAGGGAACAGGATGTTCGACTATGGTCTCTACGGGATAAGGACGATCCACATAGTGTTCCACGTGAACTGGCACAGCAACCGGCTGAGGAACAGCGTAGGGAACATGGATATGTTTCTCTACAATTTCTTTCTCAACTTCGACGGGATAGGATTGAGGAGAGTGATGGGAATGGTGTTCGACATGTACCTCATGATGGGAGTCTGTGGAAGCTGGAGCAGGGTAGGATTGAGGAGAGTGATGGGAATGGTGTTCGACATGCACTTCATGTGGAACTTCATGATGCGAATCAGTAGAAGCTGGAGCAGTATCGTGATTAATTGTGTCATGATTAATTTTCACCTCTTGCGGTGATTTCTCATACTGCTCAACATGCTCGACATGAATGGGATTTGTGGTCAGGGAATCATAATTTTTAGGAGCTGAATGAGATGGAGAAGGTGCCACTTCCGGACTTGCAGCAGACACATAGTCCTTGGGACTGTAACCCAGCGAGAAATGATTCTGTTGATAAGGCGGTGGATGGTAAATTGTCTCATGCATTTCCACTAAACGACCATCTTTCTCAGTGATGAGTTTGTTGTGAATATTTACAGATTTTTGAACCTCCACGAAAGTATAACCATTAGGCTTTACCAAGAGTTGAGTGTCGGGTTGAGCATATGAATTAGGAATCGTTTTAGGAGAGGGAACGTGGTGTGAATGTTGTTGAGAGGGCTCCGCAGCTGCCTCGGAGACATAGTCGTGGGGACTGGGAAATATGGGCTTTATAGACTCCTCCTTTGGGGGGTTTTGTGAATTGATCGTAACATAAAGTAGACTGTTGGGCGTGGGTCCACCATAGTTGGACTCAGCAGGCTTGGAAGCAGCAGATTCATCAGGTGAAGCAATCGCCTTGGTATTCAACTTGGAGGTCTCCTGTTTGGGCTGTACTTGGTTTAGATCCTGTTGATAGGAATTGGGAAAGTCAACTTCCTTGGGTGGCTTCCAGCTTTGACGCTGCGGTGGATTGTTGGCCTCGTAATGAAAGATACCCTTCGGTATGGGTCCTTCGGCACTGCCAGAGATAATGGGCTTAAAGGTTTTCAAGAATTGTCTGGAGGGTGCCTCGTGGCCCTGATGATTCTCCTGGTGAGCTTGATATTTATCAAGAGTCTGCTGTGGCTGTGTCTTTGGAACCTCCTCTGCCTTGACTGGGGGCTCATTATGGGCAATTTGTACATTGATGTGTTGATTCTCGGCTGGTCCATGTTGTTGGCTATAGCTTTGAATGGTATGCGAATCTGAAGGAGGTGCTGGCAATCGATGCTGATAGAGATGCTGTCCCATATGACGTGACTCGGCTATCTGGTTATCCTCAATGCTTTGTCCATCCTCAAAGTCAATTTCCTGATCGGCCAGAATGACAATGGGTGCACTCTCGGCAGCGACGAGAGTTTCATTGTCTTCGTTTTCTGGTTGCAACAGCAAACTTGGCAGCACTGGCGATGACACTGCGGCGCGATTAATGCGCAGCAGCTCATCCCTGGTTATGTGATTACTGCCATCTCTGACTGGCTTCTTTTCAGCACTGCTAATCTTCTCAACCACAATTTGTGTATGTCCTGGCTTCAACTCACGTCGATACTCCTTTGTGACTGTAGTTTGGTAGCTGTAATAAGTATCATTCTTGGGAGGTGGTGAACTTGTTGTGGAACTTGGACTCTCAGCTGTTGTGGCAAGTACCACAGCTTTATTGGTAGTGGTTGATGTGGTGCTGGGCGCATCTGAGGTGGTTTCTATGTTTGGCTCACTGCCACTGAATCGAAAGATGTTCGAAAAGCCATCGGGAAACAGACTCGAGAGTACCTCATTCACTGTATTTTTCTTGGCAAGGGTTTCCTGTTGTATATCCTGTTTAGGCTGCTCTTCCTCGATTTGGAATTGTATATAACCATGACCATTCGTGGGTAGATCAGTGGGCAGCGCTGTGGGCAAGAACCCAGTTTTTCTGAGCAAATATACAACTTATTATTTAAGTATTTAAAGGTTTTTGTCAACTTACCCCAACTGTTCATCTTCTCCAAGTTCATAGAGTTGATCATCGTTGACCTCCAATTGGCTGGTTGCCTGCTTATTAAGCTGTCGAAAACAACTCTCATTACCTGTCAAAATCATTCACTAAACTTGGACGAGGACTTGAACTCACCTCCTTGCCACTGTCACTCAAAATCAAACCATCAACATCGTCATCATCGTTGCTGTCGTTGCTCTGGGCTGTTGTCGCATTCTGTGGCACTGTGGGCAGTGGCAAGAGTTGTGGCAGAATGCTGTTGTTGTTGCCTGCCTCGGTTGCGAGGGTTGCTTCTGCTGTAACCAATAGACAGACGGCAATGACAGCTGCTGTCGCTGCTAGCAGTTGTAGTTTAGGCCACATAGCAGCGGGGCTATAAGGAAATTACCAAAAGAGCATTAAATTTCGGTGTGAATAACCACAAGCAAAATTATTGAAAACAAAAAAACAACACAAAATAATAAACATTTAATGATTGTTGGCATTTACCAAGCTGCAAAGCCAATGAGCTAAGAGACTGCAAAGACTACAAGACTGAGAGGTGTAGATACGTTTAGCGATAAGTTTGATGATGATTTTTTTTCTCATCTTTATCGTTTTTGGCATTTTGGCGTTTTTCTTTCTCTTTCTCTTTCGGTTTTCCCTAAAGATTCATCGCTTGTCGTTTGCCATTTGCCGCTTTCATTGCAAGTTGTTCAACTTGCTTTCGTTTGCTTTGGACTTATGTCATTGCCAATTGCCACAACGTAATGAATTATTAATTAACCTCAGCCCATGGCTAAAGTCTCAGACTCCGTCTGTGTCTTAGCCATCGACCTTAGTCATTTAGTGTGGAAAATTGCAATTGATGGCATTTAAAGTGGTTCATTTTGGACTTAACATATTGCTTTAAGAATTTGTTGTAAAACGAAAATATTAAATTTTAATATTAAAATATTAAATTTGCTAATGATAAGAGCACATAATATCTTCAAGTTCGATATCATTAATACCTACTTTATTTTATTTCAATATTCAAAACCAACTTTAAAGTATTCTTTTATACTAATTTGGGCCCCAGGAGTTGATTAAAAGTAAAAAATAAAGATTTAAAATTTTGAAAAAAAATTTTTCCTGAAAAAGTAAAGGGGGGACCCTTATCTAAAATTCGAACAAAATCGAAAAAATTGATTTTTGAAAAATAACTATTTTTTAGATGTAGAATGAATTTATAGATCAAACTTTAAGTAAAATGACATTCCGCATAAAAATCGGTTAAGATTTGGTGAAGTTATGAAAGTTTGAAATCTGCTGACCTTTGAGACTTGAAACTTTACAAGTCAAATTTTTTTGTCAATTTTGGCATGAATTTTTCCAAAAAATAAAACTCCTCAAAATCAACTTTAAAGTATTCTTTTATACTAATTTGGGCACCAGGAGTTGATTAAACATAAAAACTCGAGATTTAAAATTTTGAAAAAAAAAATTTTCCGAAAAAGTAAAAGGGGGACCCTTATCTAAAATTCGAACAAAATCGAAAAAATTGATTTTTGAAAAATAACTATTTTTTAGATGTAGACTGAATTTATAGATCAAACCTTAAGTAAAATGACATTCCGCATAAAAATCGGTTAAGATTTGGTGAAGTTATGAAAGTTTGAAATCTGCTGACCCTTGGGACTTGAAACTTTACAAGTCAATTTTTTTTGTCAATTTTGGCATGAATTTTTCCAAAAAATTAAAACTCCTCAAAATCAACTTTAAAGTATTCTTTTATACTAATTTGGGCACCAGGAGTTGATTAAACATAAAAACTCGAGATTTAAAATTTTGAAAAAAAAATTTTCCGAAAAAGTAAAGGGGGGACCCTTATCTAAAATTCGAACAAAATCGAAAAAATTGATTTTTGAAAAATAACTATTTTTTAGATGTAGAATGAATTTATAGATCAAACTTTAGGTAAAATGACATTCCGCATAAAAATCGGTTAAGATTTGGTGAAGTTATGAAAGTTTGAAATCTGCTGACCCTTGGGACTTGAAACTTTACAAGTCAAATTTTTTTTTTGTCAATTTTGGCATGAATTTTTCCAAAAAAATAAAACTCCTCAAAATCAACTTTAAAGTATTCTTTTATACTAATTTGGGCACCAGGAGTTGATTAAACATAAAAACTCGAGATTTAAAATTTTGAAAAAAAAAATTTTCCGAAAAAGTAAAGGGGGGACCCTTATCTAAAATTCGAACAAAATCGAAAAAATTGATTTTTAAAAAAATAACTATTTTTTAGATGTAGAATGAATTTATAGATCAAACTTTAAGTAAAATGACATTCCGCATAAAAATCGGTTAAGATTTGGTGAAGTTATGAAAGTTTGAAATCTGCTGACCCTTGGGACTTGAAACTTTACAAGTCCAATTTTTTTGTCAATTTTGGCATGAATTTTTCCAGAAAAATAAAACTCCTCAAAATCAACTTTAAAGTATTCTTTTATACTAATTTGGCCACCAGGAGTTGATTAAACATAAAAATTTGAGATAGAATCAAAGATAGAATTATATATAGTAGGATATTGGGATTCACTGAAAATTAATACCAACTCTATGTGAATTCCTCTTAATGTTGCCTTGATAACGACGTATAATTTTAAATTTTCAATAACTATATTGCTTGAAAACTTTATTAATTTGCATAATAAATTTAAATGCCACATCTTTCGTTTTAAATTTTTTGATTACGTTTTTAAAGTAGTCAAAAAGTCTTTATTTAATTTTGCCGCGGATTAATTGCATTTAAAATGCTGCACTTGAATATTAATTTACCTGCATCCATTAAATATTAGGACCGATTGGGTATGAGAAATGCCGTGAAATTAAAACACTCAATTATTTATATATTAAATGCCGAACAATTAAAACGCACTTTTAATCACTTTTTCAATTGCTCAAAATAACTACAAATTTGTGTGTTATGCTCGCATCTTTGTTTATCCATATAATGAGATTTTAAATGTTTATTCATCCGATGCAAAGAGACTACAGTATTTATAAGGAGATTACAGATTACAAGTGTCTTTAGCACTATTGTCTCCTAAGTTCGTTCGTCTCTAGTCACTTTCTACGAAATCATGCCGAGGGAGGACTCAACTTTTGGCGACCCTGTCAGCTCCGCGTACACGTTGCGAATGAAAGTGAAACCGCTGTGGATCGCGCATTTCGTTTTCTTTTCGATCGTCGTGGAGTCGTTGTTGGAGTTGAAGTTGTCGTTGTCGTTGACGTTGTTGCTGCAACTTCTCTTGTTGTTGTTGTTGTTGCAACTGCTGCCGCTGTCGATCCTTAAACTGTAGCACCAAACTTGTCCATCCAGCGATTGCGCAAGCGCAACTAGCAACCTCTCTCGCTCACACACTCGCGCTCACTCGCTCTCTCGCACAGTTGCAGTGACATTTTTTATGGCTTTCTACGGCAGCATTGACCCTGCCAAAAACATATGCGGGAAAACTCTGCAACTGGTTTTTTAGCATTTATTTATTTATTTTTGTTTTTTGGCCAAAGTCGCCGTTTTAGCCAATTGTGTGCAGAAAAACACAAAGCCTCACAAGTGAAAGCCCTTGTCATAGTCATTCGTAACTTCGGATCGCCCTTGACTACTGTATCTGTATCTTTATATTTGTATTTCTTTTACCAACTGCATTTAGATGTTGCTGTTGTTGTTGCTAGTACAGGTACTAACGATTATCGCATATATTACACTTGTGCTGGGGGCATTGTTGTTGACGCGGTTGTCTTCGATCTCAGCCCGTTTTTCTGCTCTCATTGTGTTTGAATGGGGTTTCAGAAAATAGCTGTTTTTACTATCACAAATTTAATTTTAATGAACGACACTCTGTCAGGCATTTGACTTTTGTAGCTGATGGATTTATGAGCAGCCGAAGAGACTGTATAATAATATTTGTCAATAAGCTATTTTGATTTTCCATTTATATTATATTCAAATTATATTTGTATGAATTTGTGATTGGAAATTTACATGAAATATAATATAAATAATTATATAATTCAGCTGAAATTATAAGATAAAACTCCCATCACTGGAGATAACTTTAGTTTAATTCAGACTAAACAGAGCTTAATCTCTGATCTTAATGGATACAATGTTTGAATACATATTAACTCTTAAATGCCAACAATTTGTTTGGAATTGCCAATAAAGTATTATACAATTTTCAAATAAACTTACTTGAAATAAAGAGTTTCAGTTGTAAGCATAAGATGTAGATAGCTTTATTTGCTTTTAAACTAAGCTGAGTTTAATCTCAGATCTTTTTGGAGATTATGAAAATATATATGGCATCTCATAAATGCCAACTGTTTGTGTGAGATTTTTGTAATTATTAGTTTTAGTTTATGGTCATTATGGCTTTCACCAAGTCGCTCTGCTTGGTGTCATTTTGATGGCATTTCCTCTGCTTTTCCGCAAAACCCAAATGCGTAGAGCTTAAAACATTCAAGGAGTGTCTGTGTCTGTCTGTGTGTGCGACAGACAATTATGATTAAAGAGGCGAGAGTCAGGGATTATGTAACTAAGTCAAGTCGAGTCGGGCAAGCAGGCATGTTTTAAATGATTTTGTCAAAGGAAGTGCAATTCATAAATTGCCCTGGTCACTTTCTGCTTCACTTACTGCTTGCTACTCATTTATTGGCCAGTTTTCCTATTGATGGCTAATTTACACACAAAGTCTCAGAGTATTTGGAAAGACTGTAACCAAAGTTAACGTTTAGTTGTTGGCAAACAATCAACTTCCTTGCGCTTGATTAAACTTGTTACTTGGATACCGAAAGCCGAAATCGAGAAAATTCCGAAACTAAGGAAATCGTTCAAACTCCTTGGACTTAAGTGAAGCCCCATTGAAAAAGTCTAGGAAATTTATTAAAAGAAATTATTTAATTCGATTTGAGTAATTTATTTCACTTTTTTTTGCGCAAGCAGTGCATTGAATCGTTATAGTTGACCAGCTCCCCGCAGCCCGCAGGACAAATGAGCCTCCGCAATTGCTCCTTCCGCCTCCCTTTATAGCGCTAATTAAGTGCGCAGGGCAAATAAAATGAGTCAAAAGGTAATTATAATGAATGGGCGGTGGCCAGACTCAAACCAAAAGCCAATTTCATGCAACAATCAATCAAAAACCATTTTTAATTTTGCGTTAACAATTATTGTACTCGCATTTCACTGCGTTGCGTTTTATTTTATATTTTTAATTTTCGTTTTTAATTTTTTTATTGCCCCGTTGTCGGTGATTTTGCGCGTCGCTCGTTAAAGTGTGTGAAGTAAATTGGAAAATAAAGTTAAAATTAAAATGCATTAATTGAACTGTGAAATTTCATAAAAGTGTATGAAAAATTATTTGACCGTGCACCAATGAGCACAACGTCAACGGACAAGAAGAAGAACAAGACCAATGAATTAATTGTCAGCATTTTAAACTCATTCTTTTTTTTTTAAGTTGTCAGTGCGAGTTGCAGGTTGAATTTAATAATACATTTTACAGATACACAGTACAATTGAAACTGTTGATTAATTGCTGCATTTAATGACATGATTGCTATTCAAATAATTTATTATCTTTGTTTTCGATTATGTTGTCTCAGTATTTGACTTGAGAGTTCGTCTTAAACTTATCTGGATATCTTCTAACTTCAGCTATTTTTACCAAATCAAATAGAACAAAACTAATTTTTTAGTTTGTTTATTTATAATTACAGAGCATTGTAAACTAGCAGGTTTAAAAATACTTATTTATTTGGTTGCAAAAAAAAAACACAAAAGAGATTGTAAATTGAATTGAATGAATTGTATTATTGAAGAACTTCAATTTAAAATTTTAGTAGGTTCAATAAAAGATAGAACAAAGAAGCTCAGTTAAGAAGCTGTACAATGCTGTGTCAGGGAATATCCAACTAACTGCATATCTCGTAGTCGATCACTCTCTGTCGCCTATCAAAAAAATGTAACCACACACGTTGAAAATGTACAACAACCACTTCCCATATGTCTAAATTGGACGATTTCACCAGAAACCAACTAATTTCGATAACTTCATCAAGATAAGCCACCACAAAATCTGACCGGAAAGTGTGTGTGTGTGTGTGTGTGTGTGTGTGAGTGTTGCAACCTCCTGCTTTGGAAATTGGCAACAGCCACGCCCAAAGTTGGCCAAACTATGTGTGTTTAAATCCATTCATAAGTCCATGTCTATAAAGCAATCAGTTGATTCACTCGCTGCTTTTGACCACCATATAACGTGAACAATTGTTATTTCTGCATTTGTCTTGCCATTTTTCTGTTCCTCAAAAGCAGCCAAAACCGATGCGATAAGCAATTGAAATATGTGTGCAGAGGGGATACATTTGGTTAGCCGGTTTATGGCTTTGGTCGTGACAACAATTAAAATGAAATGCGCACAGCAATTGCCGTTGCTGTTGCAGTTGCTGTTGGTATTGCAATTGCAATTGCGGATACTTGTGGCTCCCAATCCAGTCCAGTCCCCAGATCCCCTTTCCAATGCACAAGTGCACCTTTCGCTGCGTCATTGTCGCGTGCTTTGGAATTTATCTAAGTTTGTATTTGTATTGTCAGGGCCATTAGGAGTTTGTTACTCTCCAACTAGGAATTTCGATTAGTTAGTTGCTGCCAAGCGAGTTGATGAACTGTCCATGTAATATGGACAAGAGGGGGACCAAATACGCCCCCGCTGCAATGTGGCTCTCGGACAAGACGTGTAATCGTGGCGCCTTAACTATTTGGTCGTCATTAGCGCCACAAAGTGGCAAAGTGGTAAACCGGCTGCCCGCCTCCTAACTTTCCAGGCGTTGTTGTTATCATTGGCGTCGATGATGTTGATGTTGTCAGTAAACTGGTTGCATGGCCAAGTCTTGAGGCCAAAATATGTAGCAGAAGTTGCAGTACCCAGATAGCCACATAGCCATGTTCAGATATTGCTATTGGCCATTCAATCTTGCAAAGTCGTTGTACTCTTGATTTCCAACCAATACACCTGACCATAATCATAACCACAACACACAACGCGAGTCAAAATCCGAAGTAAACATCGCAGATTGGGCCAATGTACGAAATGAAAACCGGAATCTCTTGCATTGCCCAGAGCGTCCTCAATGCCGATAAACTACAACTATACTGACTCGTTGGCCTTTCCCTTTCATTTGGCCACGTTGACTGGAGCAGGCTTCTTATTGATGTAACTGGATAATACATGATGATTAAGTTTATGCAATCAATGAGTGGCTTTTAAATGTTCTATTAATTACCAGGATCCCCCCTTTATACTAACATAAGTTTCTTGACTTAATTGCTGATCCATCGAACCCACTTTAAAAAGAATTCAAATTTTATATTTTGCAATTTTATTTTTAAATTTTATTCCATGTTCGTTTTGTGTTTTGTTGTTGTTAGTTTTGTTTTACTTCACTTTATACTAAATTGGCTATTTTGTCTGTTGCTTTGTCTCTTAAAATTGTAAATTTGTTCGGGCCTTTTTTCGCAGATTTTTCTGGCTTAAATTTAACAGTTTTAGTTTTCTTGTTTTTGCCCAAATGTTGAACCTCTCAATGCTATTTTTAAATAGGGCAGGCTTTCAATTTTGTTATTGTGTGTTATTTATTTACTTTTTTACTGCGTCTTTTGATTCTATTTTCTGCTTTCTAATCAATCATCTTGTCTTTTTAGAAATACAAATTTGTTGGTGGTTGTTACATTTTATTGGGCCTATGACTTAAACCTTTGCTTATTGTATTCTCGTATTCTTTTCTGCATATTTTTTGTATTTGTATTACCAACAACACAGTTTGCACTTTGCGCTACAAATGAATTGAGGGACTTTGTTTCATAATATGTATGTTTAAAAATTAATTTGCCACATTTTCTTTTGGGTTTTAGTTTATCTCTTATGTACTAAGAATTATGGTATTATTCGTATGTTTTTTGTTTTTTATTTTCTTGCTTTAATTATAAATAATATTTTTTAAATATTATCATAATAATTATTCATATAATAAATACAATATGCATTTGACCACCACCCTTTGTAATATGTTTTTTTAATGTATATATACATAAATATATATAATACCATAATTTGTTAATAATTAATTTTGTTAGTTAACATGACGACGTGTTTGTTTTTGCTTTGTTAATACAATTCGCAATTTTCGTTTATAATAATGTGAAACGATAAACTCTTAACTCAACTTTACATGGCACACACACAGTTAGGCTATCCATAAATCCATATGTACTTTGTAAATGCTTTTTGGCATATTTAATTCAATTAAAATCATAATTTCACAATGCATCAAAAAAAAACGGTTTTGTGTTGATTTTTTTGTTGTTGTTTGATTTTTATTGTGCTGCTGAATTCTTGGAATTCTGCGTAAACCTCCTGCATATGCATTTTGAATTTTGTATTTCTTTATTTAAATTGGCGTTTTGTTCTTCTAAGTAATTTGTGTTGATTTTTACATTTATCTCTTATGCTCGTACAGCTAGTGCCTTAATTAATATGAAATTATATGGCGCATACATTTACGATACACATTACTAAGTATAGTATAATACTAAGCTAAGATGCTCTATGAAATAAATTACAAAAGCTGTGAATTTATACATGAAAACAGCGCGCAAACTTTCTGTTAGCTCTACTTTGAGTTTGTTTTTTTTTAATTATTTTACAATAGCGCATAGTAAGATTTTGTTATATATTGTTACATTCATATATTTGTTGCTTTATCAATTTGTTAATTTAGTTTCTCGCAATGACATTTTCAATTTGGCATGCCATTGTTAAGTTCTTAGTTCTTCTGACATCTTTGTTGGTCTTCCCATTTTTAAACAACGTTTAACACTTGATATACTCATAATATTGTTTTTCTCGAAACATTTATGTACATTTTGTATGTGTGGAGGGTTCTTTTGGAGCTAATATTATATTAGGTTACATTTATGTATGTTTAATAACTTTCTTTCATATTGCGATACATCAAGTGTTGTTACAAAAAATGCATTATTCATAAAATTTCAAGAGTTTTTGGTCCTTGTAAATTATTTACTGACAAACAATATTAGTTAAAACCTTTAATTTGACTTTTCATTGATCATTAATAAAATAAAGAAGGAAATAATTGTTTGCATATAATTTAAACATTCATATACTTATTAATCTTTATCAATTATGTACTTACAGCTTGTTCTGATTTTTGCCTGTTCAAATGCGCAAAAATTGAAATGGAAGGAATTTGTTCGTACCTGGTAGGTTTTTGCCTTTCATTTACATTAAAGTATATTTCAACTCTCTCTCTCTCTCTCTTTATCTCTTTAACTCTAATTGCCTCAAAATATTTAACAAAATCAGTCACTTTTCTTATTTTTCAAAAAGGAACTTAAAGTACAATAATTATGGCTCAACTTTTAACAATAGGTAAACGCATTTTGTTATTATTATTATTTTCTTTTGGCATTCAAGTTAAGCGCTTTTACTAGTACTACAAGTACATACATACACACTGATACAGTCACAGTTACAGTTACGAGTACATGCTACAGTATAAATATTGAGTATTCTTTATAGAGAGGGGACTGGTGGGGGTTAAGAGCATACATGTTTTGGTTTTGAATAAAGGGTTGGTTTGGTTTTTTTGGTTAAGGTGACAACTTAAACGCCTACAAAGTGTGTGCAGTGTTCTCTTAATGGATCTTAGCTTAGAGGGATTCAAGATGCTAATTTCATTTTGATACTTTTGCTAATCGGTTACACATACACATATAGCTTTAGAATAATAGTAGTGGTTTTTTTTTGGGCAGCAGCATATAGTAATACAGTAATACAGTAGTACAGTAATACATATGTAAGATATAGTAGATACATGTATACGAGTATGTGCTTAGACATAGTGGGTATTTAATAGTAGATAGCTTTTATGAATTGCATGCAATAGTCCGCATTCTCTCGCACTCTTTCTCTCTTTCTCTCTTTCACTCACACAAACACACATACGATCTCATTGGCTATGTTCTCCGATCTCTATCACGCGTTAAAAGCTTAAAGCTAATGGCATTGCAGAAGCGTAATACCGAAAAGAGTTAACGCTAAAGCCAACTCGAATCTTTGTTCGCTGGCCGTATTATTGCTGAATACTGGAAAATGGATTTGTTCGGGTCGATTGAGCTCCTCCTCCTCGTCGTCATC
Organism: Drosophila putrida; assembly: GCA_037043535.1. Lineage (NCBI taxonomy): Eukaryota > Metazoa > Arthropoda > Insecta > Diptera > Drosophilidae > Drosophila > Drosophila putrida. The sequence goes on from JBAMBI010000065.1 coordinate 5,100,082, forward strand.
GATAGTGTTGGACATTTGTCGATGACGTTTCGTAAAGTTCACATTGAAGACGGCCTCAGCAACGCCGCTTGGTGTCGAAACTATAAAGTAGAAAGTTCTTGGCACACGTTCATGCATGCTGACATATGTCAGGCGAGCCTCCTTGCAGTACGGTGTCGGTAGATCCTTTAAGAAATTAAAATTATATTTAAATTAAATTGAAACAATGCTTTTTCTGTGATCAAACTCACCTTAACTGAGTAGGCTAATACAGTGCTGCCATATTGATTTCCCGGCGTGAAAACACGATCGCCGTGCAGCCAACGAGCTGCATGAGCTGGAGGATTTGCACAAAACTCCACATTGAGGTGCAGTGGGGAACCCGGATAAGCAACGGGTGTAGAATTCAACGCAACAACTGAGGGAGCACCTGAAAAATAAAAAAAGTTTTATAATTTCTTGGTCATTATCTCGTTAAAAAATTCTGGGATTTAAGTTAAGTCAGATCGCCAAAGTTGTGAGAAAACCAACAGTCGCTAATAGACGCCATGCATCACAGTTGCTAAGTCAACTTGTACACAACTGTACTTTAGCTAAGCCCCCGTTCATATGAACACATCTACTATATATCCACGCATCAGCTGCAATTAAAAGTGATGCGCAAAAGTTTAGTGCCAACACTATCGCCACTAATTAAAAACGTATCACCAACTAAAATGGGCCGCAAGGCGTTGAGAGAGTCAGAGTTGAGCCAGTGTTGAGCCAGTGTTGTGCCAGTGTTGTGCAATATGCCAGGGAAATCAAAATAAATAGTGAACAACATGTCGTCGAGCGAAAGAAAGTTTTTAAGAACGCCGAAACTTCATTAAAAAGTTTTCGGCAGACGAACGAACGAAATTGTGCAACTTTTGTGTGGGTCACATGTTGAGGCCTTGGTTTTGCTGTTCGAATTTCACAACGTTAGCCAACACTGTGACAATCCAATTAGACACATGTGCGTCCCATGCCTCGCGCTCTTGTTGAGCATATTTAATTATCGAGAGGCACGAGAATTTTGCAATTTTCCTCATCAGTCTCGTGGTGGTGGTGGTCTTAATAAACCTTGAGGAAAGGGGCAACAATGGCGGCTACGACAAACACACAAAATGGCTGAAAGTGTTAAGTACAAATCAGTGTACATCAGGGTTGCCGCATACACAAACAAAAACAAAAACTGAAGCTCCCATCGACATTTTCCCAAATTGATAACTCCCAGCCGTAAACGACAAACTGTAAAATCAATTAAACCAAGTGAGTTCTCGAGGCTCGGTTTGTGTGTGTGTGTCTGTGTGTGTGTGTGTGTGTGAAAGTGTTGGAAGAATGCTGCGAATGCTAAATTATGCGTTCGTCGCCATTTTCAAAATATATTCAGGGGCAGCTGACAAATCCACCCACTAAAAAAACAAATGCAATTTATTTGACAGCTTAAACTGATTTCAGATTTCAGAGAAGCCCTAAACACACCCATCACTCAATAAGGGCTTAGACTTTGTATTGATTCGCAGTCACTGAACTGAGTTGCAGTATTTTAACCCCAGTTCAGGTGACATCTCCATTACGAAGCATAAGCTTAGCCCAAGGGTCAAGCGTTTGGTCATTGGTGCGATTTTTAATTTGATTTAAACATCAGTCGCTAAATGAAATGGGTTTTGAGATTTGTAATCAAATTAAAAGCGATCTGAATATTGGGGAAAGTATCAGAATGTTCAAGAAATGGGCATGATATATTTTTAATCATTCGAATGACTTTCCCAAAACACTCTTCTTAATGAACTCTAACTTATTAAAATGATTGAAAAACTTGACTAGACGAATCATTTGTTAATTTTAAAGATTAACGACAGAAACAATGAAATATATACTAGTTAAAATATTAAAGATACAAGTTAAATAAGGACAATATCGGGTAAGTATATTTCTTGAATGCAACTATTAACAACTTCTCTTCAACAAACAATGTGAGGTCCTTGCGAGCACTTCCTTTCGTTTTTACAAATTTAATTTGCATATTTAGCCTAGTTTTAAAGAGTGCAACTGCAACTGCTCTTCCATTCAAAATGTAAAGTAAAATTAACATTTAAACAATAACACAAAGATTGCATGTACTACAATTGTTGCAACACAGCAACAAAAATAACAATAACAGTGTGCAACAACAACCCTGGACCAAAATAATAAAGTTTTACAGCTGAAAATTACTCAATTCCCGTTGCTCAGAAAAGTTAACTTAATTTTTGTAGTTGCCTTTTGTCAGCAAAAGTTTTCCGAAGAAGTGCAACAACAACAACAGCAACAACAACAGCTGCAACAACAAGAAGAACAGAAACAGAAACGTTTTGAAACACTTTGGCGGGCCGTCACCCAAGTGGGCAGGACAGGGGACAATACAGAGTACAGCGAGTAAAATGACAGGGCTGCAAATATTACCCATCCCAGGGATGGGCATTGACGGTGGAGGGAGGGAGGGAGGGAGGTACTGGCGGATGTTGGCAAACTGCGCGCCCCATTGATTGCACGTTACTGAAAGTTTTTTCTGTCTTTATATACCCTGTAGTCACAGGCTCAAGGGTATTATAGTGTTGCGAAAGTATAAGGTATGCATATTGATCATATTTCAAATCTGATATCAATGCAAAGCTGTTCTTTAACTTTCTTCTTTTAAATACATCCCTTCTTAACTCACAACTTGAATAGAAAAGTTTCACACTCACAATTAGTATAAGTTTTAATACCCTACTTCTGTAAGGTGTTAATAAGGTAGCTTAACTTGATTACAGGGTATCTGCTAGTTAAACAGCAGTCTTATGCAAGTGCTGGCGAAGCATTGGAGTCGGTTGGGTGTAGAAAAAACAATAATGACCGAAAATAATTGAATTTTCGCATTCATTCGCGTGTTGCAATTACTTTGTTAGCCGCGCCCGCATTCCAACTTCCTCTCTCTCTCTCTCTCTTCCTCTCACTCTCTCTTTCTCTTTGTCTCTTTCTCTATTGCTTGTGTCCACTGTCACTTGGTTGATTTGTTGTTTTCCCATCTTATTGCATCACTGTTCCCCTGTTATTGCATTTTCTTTATGATTATTTTGTTTTTCTGTGCAACGTTTACACTCAGTACCCAATGGAAATTCAGGTGTAAGCATGATAAACTGTTAAGGTAACTATCAGATATAATATACATTTTAACTTAAATACATCCTCAATCCTCAAAGATCCCTAAAATACTACGTGTTCAGATTAACAATGCATTTTGCTTAGGCATACAAATCAAAACTTGAAACAGGTAAGTTAACCACATTAATTTTTAAGCACTTGGGGCTTAGAAGGCGCAAAAAGTTGGCAAACTTCAAATAAATTCTGAAACGCTTTGAAAGCTGTTAACTGTTTCGGGTCCGGTGTCAACAAAATCTAAATCTAAAATTCAATGCCAACGACAAACACTGTATACAATTAATTCAATTAAAAGCGCCCCAAGGTGGGCAATACAAATGAAAATGCGATAAGTGGCAAACGTAAGTTTGCCTCTTTAATTGCCAAAGCACGTATTTGAATACCCTGTAGCCATTGAAGAGGGATACCATGGATTTCTCTTCTCATTATATGTAGAAGTTATATATAGAAGAACACTTAGTTGCTGTTTGTGTTAAGATATAGAAGTACTACTTAATTTGTGAATGTCTTAGGTCAGAGCACAGGATACATTTCAGTCGAGTATTGTCAACTGCAGGAATTTAGACCAACGGAAAGTGGATTTTTGTTTATTACGAGCTGCCAGCATTGTTGGTAATTTTATTTGCCGCTTTGGCATTAAGCGCACACAATGTTTATTAATTATTCAAGGACCAACACTGAGACTGGAACTGAGACTGAGACTGGAACTGAGACTGGAACTGAGATGAATGCCTCTGGTCAGGCAGCTGCCTGAGATGCCTTGCGGACAAATAAAGCATAGAAGTTGAATATTATGATTGCTTTATTTTCATTTGCTCCCTGTCGAATAGCCTGTTATTTTAGTATTTTGCTATATTTATATAAATAAAATGTATAAATACATTTTTATTGCCCCAGGAGCATATTTTTCCACATGTTTTCAAGTCAGTTGAGGAGGTTGAAATGTCGGTTTATTTTTAAATATTCTTCAGGGTCCTTAATCATCTATGACTTGACAGGTGCACTTTAATGTATCTGTGATAGTCCCCTGAGCACATTGAAGCTAAATTGACAGAGACTTTTACTTAAACGAGCATCAGCAAGATAAACTGAAACTAAACATTTATTAAACTAAAAATCAATTCGTCTACGATAGCTGAACAAGTTTTAAACAGCGTTGACTTCTGCAAATATAGTTTATGTTTATACTTTTGATTGCTACATTTAACTATTCTGTTTAACATCACTTAAAAGTTTTGAGGTCTTCTTACTGGCGTATTATTAGAAGAAATATAAATAAATAAAACGGAAAGGAAAGGAATTTATTAAATTTTCAAGTGATAGCAGTGTAGAAAGTTGCAACTTGTAAATTACACGACACACACAACACACAGTCAACAAAACTTTAAGTGGCACATGTGAAGCGATTTTTGGCAACTTGTGCAATTTGTATTGCCTGAAATTGTAGGGGGTGGTGTGGGGGGTGGAAACTAGTGTTAGGGGTTGCTTCATTCAAAGTTTCATCTTGCTGTATGACGCAAACACAAACTTTGTGGTACGACAAGTCAAGACAAGTTCGACTAGAGATGGTCATGTGAATATTTCTCAACACGACACGAGACACAAATATAAAGAAAAATACTTGAGACTTAGTACCTAATTTCTAGGAAATATCTTAAAAATATCTCAAATTTCCATTTAGTTTGACATGATAATTTGTATGTTGAAAACTTTATTATAACATCAATCTATACTAATATATCGAGTAAGATGTCCTGCTCTAAGTACATGGATATTTGCAATCTCTACAAAATCTACAAGAAGCAATCTTGACTGCTCGCTGCCAGGCAAAAGTTGCTGGCAACTCATTTGATATTGAAAGTGAAAGAGCATAGTTAAATATACTTGTATACTACACAGAATAGCAACGAGTAACTGTTACTATTCACAGTTACATACATGCTGGTTTAATTTGTGTTGACAACGCCAAATGAGGCCAGAGATGCGGCCAGAGATGGTTGTGGCATGGGTTGCAACTTGCAACTTGCAACTGATGGGCTTCTATACAAGAAATACGCTTTGTAAATTTTTAAGATTTGGGTTAGAGATATGTGCACACACATACATCGCAGACAAACATCGAGTTGCAAAATATGTTCAAATATTTTGCTCTTCACCTTTGAGATTTTTAAGCCCTTTTTGCCCTAATGAATTCTATTGACTTTGCTGATTTTAAGGTCGCTTTAAAGAGCAGTGAATGCAATTGCTGGCAAAGTTAAATGGATTGCAGTGACACATGATTATTTATAATTTTTAAATTTATAAAATAATAAAGGACTAAGTAATCTTGTATTATTAAATAGATGAGGTATTAGCTGACACTTTATGTACACTTTATGATAGTATAATTTCATGTTACATTTTCTTTTAAATATATTTCTGACACAAGACTTTCCTTTTAAAACTTCTTTTGCTAAAATTGCTTGAAAACAATTTGATATTGAACATTTTGTATAAATTGTAAAGGCAGGTTTGTTAACCATATTGGTTGCAAAGTAAATATACTATAAACAATAGTTGCAGTTTTCCCAGTAAAAACGTGTCAGCATCATGCAATCAACTGACCACAGGAACGCCCATTGTTGGTGGTGGAAAGTGGGGATTGTATCTCTAAAATGCACTACATGGCGCCTCATAAAATTTGTTGCGAATATGGTGTGAATATGGTGTGTGTGGGTGTGTGAATACTGTGGCTGTGCCTGGCTACCAGTCAGTCACACACACACTTCTACACACCACGTACAGACACACATCTCGACTGTGTGTAAATGTCAGGCCTATGCTTTATAGTCTGACTTTTGACATTTTTATTAGCTTTGTGGCGGCGACGTTTAATTACTTTACGCGCTGCGTACAACGACAACAGCAACAACAACAACAGCAGCAGCAACTCGAACAACAACAACAACAACAGCATTTTAATGCATTATCTGCACTGGGGTCGATGTGCCTGTCATGGCAATTGTACATTGACAATAACAACGACACTCGACTGCAGTGAAATACAATTAAAATTTGCATTTGAATTTTATTGCATAGCCTTAGGCGCAGTTCAAAATTGCAAATTTTATGCGTGAGCAGCTTATTAAATGCCAATGACGAAGGAATTGTGGGTCAGCGATTGCTAAACGAATTACTAGATGGCTATATATAATTTTAATTGGTTGGAATTCTGTATTTATATTTATAGATCAACTCTTTATTTATATTTATAGTTCAACTTTCTTTTTTCCATCTTAACTCTTAAAACATATCTATCTGCAATTTTAAGATACATTTTGAATAGCCTAGAATTGCATTTAACAATGACTCTTACATAAATTTGATGAATAAATTTGATAATAAATGAAATACATGATCCAATTATAAATACTTTTTAAAATAAACTTACAAAAAGATTGAAATATTTAAGATATTAAAATATATTTGAAATATTTAAAAGTTAAAGAAAAGTTAAAGCTTGCGAAAAGATTGAAATATTTAAAATATTAAAATTATTTGAATAATTCAAAAGTCAAAGAACGTAGAAATTCCGTTCCTGAATTTTCAAAATCTATATTCATCAATATCTTTAGACTTTATCGAAACACACCTGACAATGTCACATTTTTTGGCGATCAGAAGTATAATCTTTCTTTACTTTACAATCGCCTGTTTTCGCTTGATAATCCTGCAATATTCATAGTCCTTATTAGGGTTGTCAGGCGACAAATTGCATTATTAATGCGCTTGGCTTACCCCTTGACATTGTCTCCACTGTGCACAGTGGGCCACCCGCAAAAAAATAGCTTTAGCAATTTCACGTAATCCACTTGAGGATACTGGTGGGGGGTAGTGCTGCTCCTGCTGTGGAACAGTGGTTGTCATCATTATAAAGCGATTCAGTTGAAGTTGTGCCGCTTATTAGTTGGTGCAACCAGCAAATGTGGCAGCCACGGGGCACAATTGGTGGCCTTGCACAAGGGGGGTATGAAAATAGCTTAAAGCTGCTCAAAGCTCGCAACCCTTAAGTGAAAGCTTAGCCTAACAGTCTAACGATGTCTTGTGGTGCAAATTTGCATGCTCGAGTGTCAATTTCAATTTCAGATGCATGGCTATTGCTCTTGTTATATACCAATTCAATAAGTTATGCGTTTTTTGTGCCCTTTAAGCTCCGGCTAACGACACAATTGAAGCATAAAGAGTGGAAGTTAAGGCTTTAGGGGTTGGCTCAAGTACTCGGGAATTAGTTTTCATATGTTTACGCATACAACCAACTGCGACGACCAAGTGACAGAGGATGCTCGAGGGCGAGTTGAACTGTCAGCTTGTTTTACTGCTTATATCCGGTCACGAAGATGTCCTGAGACGAGAGAGTTGGGAGTCGGGAGTTGGGAGTAGGATGTGATGGACTGGATTTGACTGGGTTTGATGTTGCTTTCGGCGACATTACGACGTCTCTTGGCGTCTATTTGCGCAACTTTTGCAACTCATTTCCGCTGCAGTTGCACAGAGTCACCCACACAATGCTCTCTCTCTCTCCTAATTCTCTTCTCTCTCTCTCTCTTTCTGTTGCTCTTACGCAAGCTGGCTATCCCTCAAAATGATTTCTGTAACTGTCTGAAAAGTTTTTACATGCTGCATTTCGGGTTGGGCAGCTTTTTGCCCTTCAGATGACAACTTCTCTGTTCAGATTTTAACTAACGACTGTCGACGTCCACGACAACACACACACACACACTCACACACACATACACCCGCGACACATATGGAAATTATAATTTAGTCAAGTTGGCAAGATGCCTTTTTTAGTTGTGTCTATCTTTTCCCAATGTCTCTCTTCTGTTTTGTTTGAAAATTGAAGCGTAAAAATGAATGCTTGGATGAACTTGTGAAAACGTCAACACACAGATACACACCTACACACTCGCACACACATACAAACAAAACTATAGTCAACAAGAGCTAAAGAACAAAACATTAGAGTAGTGAGAATAGAGAGAGGAAATTATTCTGGCAATTTTTCAATAAGTTTACCAACAATGAAAATGTATTTTTATGCATATTTAGAAATTAGAACAAATACCTGCTTAGCTTTTCCTGCAGTTGAGGAAATTGCTTGCAAAGAGTTGGCAAAAGGAAATTAAAATCTAAAAAGTATGAAATTTGCTCAGATCTGACTTAAAAGAAGAATCTGTTTGACTTAAATTGGTTGCTAAAATGCAATCAAGTGTTTTCTATGATTGACAACTTTAGGGTAATATTTGCAACTATTCAAAATTTATTGAAAATTCCCTAGGGTTTCGACTTGTTTCATTATATTTCATTTTTTATCTTGGGGGTTTTGATGAAAAACGATGCTTTGAAGTTTCGACGGCTTTCAGTTTAATTTTCATTTTCATTTCGTTTGTGGCTCAGCAACCCTCGCTGAAAAATCCATTCAGAAAACGTTTATCTAATGCTCAAGATCACGGTTGAGGGATAGAAATGAGGTTGAGTGTTTGAGGATTCGGGGATTGTAAACATTTAACATGCAATTTGGCGCAGCTGCTGTAAAAATTGAAAAGAACTCATAAATTGCTATTTAAATGAGGCACAAATGAAAAAGCTCCAAAGGAAGGTATGAACAAATACACACACACATACACACACACATTCGTTTCCGCTTTTAGCCATGTAAGTATCCCCAACAGAGCGTTACCTAATGAGTAGAAACAATGCAATATTCCTCAGAAATGCGCCAAATTTCACAAGGAGAAAAATAACGCGTGCAAAATGAAAAAAACGTCAATGAAAATATTTACGAGCTGGCTTACGGAGGAAGGGGATGGAGGGGGAATGGGCAAGGGGAAGGTTGTTTCAGCCTCATATGTTGTATGTATGCTGTTGATCAAAAGGCATGCGGCAAAAAGGAACTTGCACATAACAAATTAGCATGCATAAAACAACGCCATCTTCTCCTCCCACTTCCACTCCCCTTTTTCTCAAATTGGGGGCGTGTCAGTTGTTCAAGTATGTGTGTGCGTGTGTGTGTGAGCATAAAGCAATATTTATGTTCATGTACGCATATTTTTGGAGGAGGCTGTTCATATCATGCTATATCCATCCTCTCTAAATTAAGCATGGAGTATGCGTGGCGCTTTTATTAGAAATCAGCCAAGAAACAGCAATGAGAGAGAGAGAGAGAGAGAGAGAGAGAGGGAAAGAGAGCAAAGAAAGCTGAGAAAGCCGGTTGGCATGGGTAAATTGGTGAATTATTTGGCACAAGGCCGCAAGAATTGAGCGCTGCTCGTTGCGCTGGCTTTGTAATAAAAATTCCAAAAGAAATCATTAGGAACAAGCCCCACAGCTGACGTAGACGACAGCTAATATTCATTTCTGTGCCCTATAATTAAAGTAAACATAAGAAATATAATTAAATATTTCCAAGAAATTTCCCATGCAACAAAATAAACAACTTTGTAGTTAAAGCTATGTTTAACTATTTCTAATTATTTATTTTGCTTTATATTAACAAATGTTGAAAATTATAGAATGTAAAATAATATCTATGGCTTTGTATTTAAAGAGCAACTCATATTTAAAGCCTTTAAAGGGCAAACTTAAAAAAAAACTAACTGACTACTCGGTTTCTGATTGCTGGCTGAGATGACAATTAAAAAGCAAATGAAAAAGTAGGCAGCACTTAATGACAAAATCCCGACCTGACAAAACTCTGACAACAAAAGAGTTGAAGGTAAATGAATTGCCGGTTCAATGACTTGGTTCAGTAGTTAATAACCTCTGGCTTTCAATTAGTAGTTGACTGAAAAATGTGCAGTCGAAAAACTGAACTGCAAATGCAAAGATTCACATAATTTTTCACATGCAGCGCAAATATAAAAGTTGCTTTTTCTTCACACACATACATACATAATATACTCTGTAGACGGCAGTGTTGTTTTGTTGTGAGAAACGCTTCGCTTAAGCGCCTCGATTTATGCAACAAATACGTAAGCATCAACTACTTGTACGTTCAAAAAAACGAAAGAATAGTGTTACCAAAAGAAAAGGCAAAAGAAAAGAAGAGAAAAGAAGTGGAAAGAAGAGAGTGAGGTTGAATAAAATAAATGTGCATATGAATTTTGAAGAAACGCCAAAGTCTTCGCGGCTGCTGCCAATGCAAAAGTGCACTTACTTACCAACACACACACATGCCCAGAACTACACACACTCACACTCCGCACACACATATTCGGCAGCTAAATTTATGCTTGTGTTAAAGTTTCTGGTGCGTGTGTTGGCCAAAAAAGTTTGTGCGCAAAAACTTGAGCAACAGCAGCTGCAAAAATTTTCAGCACTCACACAAATTAAATAACAATTTTCTCTCGCAATTTCGCAACGTTTTCGCTTTGGCTTCGGCTTTGGCTTTCGTTGAGTTTCCTTTCCTTTCCTCTCCCTTACTTTTTCTCCTGTTTTTCCTCGTCCCATTTTTTGCCAAGCGCCATCGTTAACTTTATGTGGGCGTCCTTGTTGACAATGTATGTGTGTGTGTGTGTGTGTGTGTGGGAAAGGGTATAAGAAGGCGTGGCTAAGTCTGCATATGTTAAGTGGCTGCTTGCAAAGTGTCTCAGTAGACTTTTTCGCTACTTTTTGGCCCACAATTGGCTGCCAGTTGACTCCCATTTGGCCGCCATGTGGTTTGTGTTTTGCTTACATTTTATTTCAAGTAATTTAAACAAAATCCAGCGTGTTTTTATTTCATAAATTCTCCACAAGAAAGGGAATTTTTTATGACATTTAAAGTGCACTTTAATGAAGAAGTTTTTAGTTTTGATGTGTATAATTTGTATAAAAACTATTTGTTAAGAAAAGTGAGTTAATAAAACAAGTAGAGATAATGGATTCTGAAGCATAAATTTATATGAATTATATTTACTTAAATAACTAATAGTGACATTTAAAGCAGCATGAAAGTGTGCCTTTGATTTGAATTAAAACTATTTGATGAGAAAAGTGAGTTAAAGAACAAGTAGAGAAAATAGATTGTAGAGCATAAATTTATATGAATTAAATTTATTTAAATAACTAATAGTGACATTTCAAAAAGCATGAAAGTGTGCCTTTTGATCAAATGGATTAATTTCAATACTTAAGTTTATCACTTGCGTAAACTTATAAATGTTATTATCCACTCTCCCTTGAACTGAGCAAGTGCAACTCTTAACAATTGCTTTACAGCTTCTTGCTTGTGATGCTTCTTGAAGTATAGTAAGTAGTATATTATAAAAGAGAACCGGAAACTTTGTAGACTGAGAAACTTGTGCGCTTTTCACTCTGTAGTTTTGCGAGACTTGTGCCATTTTCTTTTTGCATTTTGTTTAATTTTAGAAGTAAACACAAATACAAATACAGGAACGGACCTGAGCACAAAAACAACAGAGAAGTGAAGCCATTTCTTCCCATGGGGTTAACATACACAATTTCTGACTTGTCCGACAATCCCTCTTCTTCCTCTTCCTCGCTCCATCTTCATTTTGGCGTGTAGTAAATTTAATCTCTTGTGAGCCAGTTGTACGATATATCCTTTAGTGTGTGTGTGTGTGTGTGCAGTTTCCTGTAGCTTGTGTTTGTACCGTGTACCGTGTTCACCTGCTGTCTTTCGCATATATCCCATATCCTGTCGTCTTTGACTCCTCATCTTGTTACCAGACAATCCTTTCTGGCTGCCACTTGATAAATATGACTATTTTACGCTGCCAGAGCGAGCGTGGAGTTACTATCCTATCCTCATGTTTATTCGCGTTAAGCGTTAGCAGCAACGCCTTAGTCATCTTTTACTGGCACTGGATGGCACTTCATGTCCTGTCCTGTACCTCATCCTTGTAATCGTCCGTATTTTGTTTATATAGCACTCAATTTCGCAGTTTTAATGACAAAATGTCTTACCTTCAAATTGTGTGTGAAAGAACATTATATGTAAGTATTCTATGTATCTGTATCTGTGCATATGTTGTTCAGTGTACTTCAATTCTCCCCTCCATCCGCTTGGCGCTCACTTGAGCGACTTTGTTTGATTGCTTTGGCCACAGCATCGGGGAGCAACTGTGAGCTGACATGTTTGTATTGCACTCGAGGGTTCTAAGTCAGGATGGACTGACTACTGTCAGCTGCCATTCGCTTAACCCACCAGGCAACAGAAGCAGCAGAAGCAGCCGAAGCACTTGCCAAGTTTTATTGTCTCAGTGTCCACTTAGATTTCGCCTCAAGACAACTTAATGCTCCCTGCTTTGTGAGCGAGAGAGAGAGCGGAAGAGAGCGAGAGAAACAGAGGAGCGAAGAGAGAGATTTGAAAGTGTCAATATGAAATCAAAGCTTTGGGTATTTTCTCTAATTTCCGGTCGCATGATTCTTTCATTTTTCTTTTACTTTCGAAAATTCAAACACGTTGACATTGTCAGCTGAACATTTTATTCATGGCGTATGCGTAATTTTTCCATGCCTGAGCGAAAACTGATTGGAATTGGCTCTGCCTTCTTCGCCGAGTCATCAATCATGCTTCGTTTTCACACTCACACACCCACACACACATACAGAGAGACAAGTAAAGATTTGACAAGTGTCAATGTGACAAGATAGAGCAGGAAGAGAGAGAGAAGAAAAGGAGGAGGGGCAAAGTCTTTGGGCAAGTTCCGACAGTCAAATACTAAGTAAATGTTCAAGTTTCGACAGCCAACGTTGTAGGGGCGAAAAAATTATAAAAAGCTGAGAAGCAAAAGTTTTTCTTTTGTTTTTTGCAGCATGCTGAAAACTGCTGTCAAAGTTTTTAATGTTTTTAACTCGCTTCTGTCACCTGCCAAACCCGAAAAAAGTAGGCTACATAAACTGTGCGAATTGCTTGGTGCTGTAACAGTTGTCTCTAAAAAACACTTGACAAAATACTTGTAATAGAATGCAGCCTTTTCTTTTATAATAATTATTTCTGACTGTCATTTTATAAATTGAAGTCCTCATATAAATTTATATTTGAAGCTTAATTATTAGGAAAAGAAAATGTTTATACGCTTTTATATCTCAAAGAGATCCCTATATTTCACTTTAATTGATATTGAAAAGTATTTAAATTTGACTTACCCTTAACTGAAACGATGACACTTTGCAGCACTTCGAGCTTCTTTTTATTGGCCAGAGATTGGCCAACACACTTATAGGTGCCCGCATCCTGGTACATGACATCTTTAAGCGAGAATTGACCCGTTGGCTGAGAGCTGCCATAACCAAGGCCACGGAGCCTAGCCGAAACTGGATCCAAATGCGACCAACATCCCAGGGAGCCTATGGAAAGGGAAGACAGAGACACACAGAGATAGAGAGAGAGGGAAACATTAAATTCATTGTATAAATTGAGAGGACGCCATTTCTAATTTAATTAATTGACTTTGGCTGGCACACAAGTTCTAATTTCTTTAATTGATGCGTTCCGAGTCGTAAACAACAAAACGCTTCCACTTCCAATTGCAAAAGGAAGACACATTCCCCTCCTCACCCCTCCCCTCCCCTCCCCTCCCCTCCCCTTATGACCTCCTTGTGATAGCCACCAAACTGCTCTTCCAGGCCATTTGTCTTTGAGTCTTTTTTGTGCGACGGCCTAAAAGTGAGCAAAGTAAATTGCACGCATAATTAATTTTCAATTGTGCTAATTAATGAATAGACCTCCATTCCATTCTTCGACCCATGGACTACTCTCTTCGATCTGCGCCTCAATTAGTATAAGAAAATGTAAAATGTAATTAGATACCAAACGCATTTTTCACTGCTCATTTTTCCCCCAATTCCAGCAGCTTTTCGAATTTTCCGAAATTTCTTTGATCTATTTTTTGGTTGCCAAAAGCATTTTAAGTTTGGTTTTGCAAATTTTTGTTACCTTGCGGACATTGCAGTGTCACGGCTCCGCCAAGTTGCACCTCCAGTTGCCCCTTGTTGGGATTATGGGAGGCAGCCGCCACCGAGACATCCTGATCATCGGGCTCCGATGTAACATCCACTGAGTCATCTGCAATGGAAGAAGGAAATGTGTGAAAATTTATGAATATTTGAATTTTGCTTGCTGGCTGGCGCCACATCTGCAAGAGCATAAAATATGATAAGCTTTTCAGCAATTGTCAATTGTGACAATATTTCAATGACAGCACTGAGCTCAGACTCAGACTCAGAGGTCGGCAGTTCCTCAGTTCCTCAGCAGCCAGCTTAAAGCCATACAAATTGCGCTGCCTTCGCCAGGATGCGGGTGACACTTAGGATGCTGCAAAGCACCTGAGTCGTTTCCGAGGACTTTTTTCAAAGCAGTACAATGAGTTGGCACTTCCGATTTGCGTGATTTGACTGGCTATTGAAGTTCTTAAAGGGAACTTTAGCAAGTTGATAATTTTAAAATAGACATGACTTGAAATCAGTTTATAAATTAATACTACAGTGTGTTCATAAACATGACAACATTTGTGAATAAGCTTTATTATTTATATCTTTATTGCAATAAATCCCTCTTTGCATATATTAAAATATACAAAAGCAGGGTATCTCCCCTAGCGACTTGAGCAATTCAACTTGTTTAATAAGAAGCTGAATTGAAAGCAAAACATTTCGATGCTTCATTCTAATTTCGTGGCCTCAAGAAAATGACATCAAATTTATGCGACATATTCTGCACAGGGGAAAAGCTCATAACTGGCAAATGTGTGGTTTATGTGGGTGTATAAGAGTGTTTGTGTGTGTGTGTGTGTGAGAGAGAGAGTGTGTGTGCGTGGGAGTGTAGCAATGTGATGTGCTTTAAATTTCAAGCTGCTTTTGTGCCACATACTTTATGATGCTGTTCATATAACGAATAAATTACAATTAACGTTGACATGAGCCTAAAAAGTATGCAATGTGCGTCTTTTGTTTGAGACCGGATATCATAACAATATATATACATATATACGTTGGCAAGTGGATGTCGGGGCAAAAATCATGACAAAGGACTCTCACAAATTGTCTCAATGTGTAAGGATGTTGAAGGCAAGAACTTGGGTCACATCCACCCATGGAATTGCTGGAATTTTAAAAGTCCGGCAATTTGTGTTTTCACCTCAAAGCGCTCATAAAATTAGCCTATAACGACCTTGGTTTCATAACTCAAAGCTTACCCTCAATTAACCAAAATTAAAAAGGTAAAAGAAATAGATCTTTGGTGCTTTTATAGATAGCACACAGACTCGACTTGTAATATACTTTTACCCTCGAAATACTAAGAAACTCTTAGAGTTCCATTCATAAATTTCGACGAGTCTAGAGGCTGTGGCCTGAACACTTTTAAGTGCCAAAGTAACAATTAATTGTGATGTCATTTGAAACCAGCAACCTTTGTTTGATGTCTGTAATTTGGCTCTGGGTGGTAAAAAGCAACCCTCACAGTGGTAATCAACCCTTGCGAACTTTATTGCTGACAATAGCGCAATATATTTATTGTCTGCAGGCTGTCTTCAAAAAAAAGAAATCACAAAGTTATAAAGATTTTTATTGTTTGAACATGAAAAGACAAAACGGAACAAGTTAAATTTACAAATTGCAGAATAAAATATCTTTATTCAGAAAATGAGATTAATATCTACCCTAGAAATCAGTCGCTATTCTTTTTCGGCACTTGGTTCGATTAATGAAATGGTCTGTAATTTACTATGTACTTTCACTAAATTATGCCTAAATTAAGGCACAACTTACGTCAATCACTTGAGACAGTGTTTTCCCAATTCCTTCCCTTTAATTACTCATTCACTCACGCGGAACAGACTATAACATAATTCCCAGTCCTTACTTCATGCATATGTATATTGTTCAATGACCACTCATAAGTACACTACATACTAGACTCCCCTCTTTAGATAGAAAAAGGAGAAGAGGAAAGAAATAAAAGGCAACAATTCTCATAGATAGAAGAAGGATGAATGATGGAGAGTTGAAGATTTCTCCTCGAAAGTTGAACAACAACGGAAACAAATATGAAGAGCAAACAATAAACACTAATGCAAACAGCAGAAATCAATATGCCACTCACGCAGAGAAAAAGGAAAGAGAGAGAGAGAGAGAGAGATAGATAAACAATGGTAGCAAATACTAGACGACAGGCTGTTGAGAGGGAGGAGGAGTGTATATTAAGTCTATGTTCTCACTATGTTCTCGCCGCCAATAATTAATCATAAAGCATCAACATCACCATGTTGACGTTGGCTTTAAGTATACCCTGCACTCCCCGACAGCTTCAAGGACTATTAAGTGTGTGGCATTGACTTGGGTTTATTTTGCCTGCCAAATGCAGTAGAGTTACCGAATTCACACCCTGTTTAAGCAGTTGGAATATGAACCCCTGAGAGTGTGTCTATCTCTGTAATCATAAGTGTCAACATGCACAGATTAAAAACTTTTTTATCTACTTAAAAATATATTCACTTTTTATCATGAACCACAAGTATGATATTTACTTGTATAGTAATTAGCTAGTTTTCAGTTTTCATTACCAGCAAAGTCTTCTGTTTTTACGAGCGAGGGTACGAAAATGCATCTTCATATTTATGAAGCTTCCATCTTCAGCATCTGAATGAGAAGAGGCAACAATCAGCTTAACTTACAAGCTTCATAAACAGCAAGCGGAAGCAACATGGCTGATGCCAAGGCCAAGAAGCAAAGGGGGCCAAGAGAAAGTAGGGAAAGACAGTTGGGGGAAACTGGGTGCTTTTGATTGCATTTGTGTCTTGGTTATACATTTTAATTTTTTGTGCAGTCTCTCAACTTGCATAGAACGTACCGGTATTTTTAGTAGAATTTTTCCCCATTTGTTTGTTGCTTTTGTTGCTCTCCGAGTAGAGCTTATGATATGGCTAATAGCAAGGAGATTGGTAGTGAATTGGTTGCTTGGATGGGTTCGTATTCAGTATACGATTAATTTTCAATGAGCTAAAGTTAAAGATGATTGCAGTAGATGTGATGTGCAGAAGAAAAACACAAGTGGAAGGTATGTGAATTTAAGATTTCAAGGTGATGTCGTAATTGAGGAATCAATAATGTTAAAGGGGATTCAGTTTTCTCAGAAACATAAAAATTCTTTAGATAAACTCAGGAATTTAAATAACTAAAGAGAACATTAGATTTATGATATTTGTACAATGAATTCAATTACTTAAAGTACAATTTACAATTTACATTTTTAAAATGAAAATAAGAAAAAGTTATCTTTTAAGATCATAAATAATGCAACTTTAGTGCCTCTAATGAGCTTTTAATATATCTTTAAGCGGACAGTCATGATATTGGAAAAGAAAAATAAATGAATCGAGTTTTGCGTTTTATTTGAAGTACCAAAGAAAATACAAGTCAAATAAAATTTTATGGCAAATCTTCTTGTGTTGCCTTCAGAACCAATAACTTGAATACTCTTACCCCAAAAAAAAACTCTCTACCAAGCTTAAGGACAAACACATAGTGAAATGTAATCGCCGGCTATAAAAACAAAAACAACAAACAGAAAACTAATAATCATTCGCTCCGATAAACACAAAAATTTCAAACGGACTTGAGGATTCCAATATTTGGGGGGTTGTTGAACAGGATAGGACAGAAGGGATGAACGGTTAAAAGGCAGCCAGAAAAATGCTTCATATCGCATTGAATGAGGCGAACTTAACGATAACAAGTTAAACCGCGATAACCAGTATGACAAACGATATTATCCATATAATATTTGCAAGGACATTGGACATTACCGATTAACCGACAGTAGCAGCGACAGTAAAGTCGTAAGAAATAAGTGTATGGCAATAATCCAAGGAAAAATGCGTGTAAAATTATATTTTATTATAATCTCAGATCGTATTTTTACCCCAAAAATTGCCAAATATCTTTACTTGATTCGATAAAAGTACAAAATAAAACAGCTCGCTAACGAATCGATATTACTTTAGGCTTTTGTTGTACTTTACTTTTACTTACATTTCTGTAAGCCAAGGCTTTTACTAATTGCACTTTATTAGACCAAGAGCGCAAACATGGTAGAAACCACTCAACATTAATTAGCCTCAAATTGAACTTTAACTCATTAATGAGGATGGCAAACAAACTCGCCATTGCCATCGCCAACGCCATCGCCATCACATACTTGGGACTAAGCCCGTCTCTACATATATCGATAACTTTAGCCAATTACAGATGCGTCTCATTCACTGTCACTTTTTACTTCCCAACCTCTCTCTCTCTTCTCACGTACGTGTCAAATTAGCGACGTTTTAACAAGCTCACTGCGTGCGTAAACCGTTAGTTTGTCCCACAACCTCGTCCTTCACGGCTCATCCAAGGACTGTCTGACATGCCACCATCCCCAAATCAATCACGTGACTGTGGCTAGCTAGCAAAAAGTTGCAGAAACTACCTCAAATTGCCTACTTTTGTAACCGTCGCATCGTATCGCGCTATTGACTTTAGCCTTTAGCTCAGCCGCATCCCTAATCATGTCTTGTAGTTTTTGGGCAATGTTCCGCATAGGACACTGATTGCTTTTTCATTGCATTTCATCACGGCTCTCCGTGTCTAGGACACTGTTCGTCCAGTTGGAAATGAAAGTTTTCTTTGCTTTTGTTTTTCGCTTTTGCTTTTGCTTCTGCTACCTGCGCGAATTTTGCAGCTCAATGGTTGAAAGATTTTAGAACAGAGGTAGAAAACATATCGTCAGCAATTAAACGCGCATTCAAACGTCTGACTGGTTTTTGGCTTTTTTTCGATAGCCGAGAAATTGGTTCTTTGCTTTTTATTTGATGCCCACGAATGTTAAAATCAAAATGCTATTTCTCAGTATTTTTCTTTCTGTTCTTCTTTCGCTTTGAGGGATTACATTTTACAGTTTTTGCCCCGCCCGATTTCGATTTTATGTGATGCGCAATTTATCAAAGCTCTGCAGCTGCTTTCTAGTTTATGACAGCTAATCCTCACATACTAAATCATACAGATATTGTTTTAAACTATATCTACAATGGCACACAAACTTACACACTAGTATATATAAAGACTGTCATAAATTGACTGAATCTGTGTGGTACTTGAATCGTACAATACTTTCCGACTGTTGCCAGAGGATTTTGATTTGCCATTTTGGCAGTTTCGTAAACGTTTTACAAATTGATTTACGTGCTTAACATGTTGCCAGTTACCAGTTTGGCAGCCCCTCTAAACATTTCTCACAATTAGATTTCACTGCAAAATCAACAGCAAAAGTTTTTACCGAGCCGACGTCCTCCTTCCGTCCTGAGAACAAGCCGTGGCTGACACATCAATCATCGATAAATGCCGATATGTCGAGCCATCAGTCGTCGACGATGGCGAGGGTTGATGCGTATTTTCTTTCCTATTCTCTCTGACTTCACTTTTTGGCCTCTTTTGGGCGATTTTATTTTTATTAATAAAGCATTTGTTTTCCCATAATGAGCAACGACAGCCGCCTGTCAGGATTCTTTTCGGTTTCTCGCCGAAAAAATCTAGGAAATGTACGAAAAATCTTTCCCCTGGGTCCGCTTGGATGGGGATTGTGGGTGTGCCTTTGGTTTTAACAGTGAATGTGGAGGAGGCTTCCTCGCCGGGATTCACATAAAAAGTGGAAACACTTTGTCAAGTTCTTATTACCAATAATATTTTTTTTAGCTTTTCTTTTCTTTCTTTGGCTAGTCGAAACTGCCGCCATTTGGTTTTGTTGTTGCAATTTCAGCCTCCGGAGGCGTCTGCCAGTCATTTTCTCTTTGTCGTGATTGATGAGCGCTTATTTTACGAGCTTTGTAAGTTACTCTTGGGAGTCCAACATTGAATAGAAATTTTTGTAGGCGCGATGAGAAGCTGCTCTTAACTTAACTTTTTACCTAGGTCATCCCAGAAGTATGTTTAATAAGTGTGCAGTTCTAAATAAAGGAAAGAAAATAAAAAATGGTAATATTCTTTGTGAATATCCAAGCTATATTTAATATATGTTCCCATACACAAAGCTATAATTTTCATTAGTAAAGAAAGTGTCGAGTATCGTATTTCCAAATCTTTATAATTTTTAAAGCTTTCGTTTCCTATTTTATTTACAAATTCAGTGACAAGTAATGAGGCTGAAAATTACTTTTACACGTATGCACGATTTGAGCTAACCGTCAAGAAGAGATAGAAAATGGGAAACAATTTGAGCTGCCTGCTTTTAGGCAAAATAGCTAACAATATTTGCAAACAAAGTGGCGTCTGTCATCGACATAAATTCAATAAAAATATTTACAAGCATTAACACGCGTTCAGCGCATAAAATGTGTATTAAACTCAGAGCACACACACACTTCTCAAACTCAAACTCAAATCTTTTGCCACAGAAAAGAGAGAAAAATATTGACAGCAAAATGGCGCGTAAGCATAAATAGTGAGTTTTGGTGGGGAATATTGTTGGTTGGGACAGAGGGTTGACAGTGTCGCTGCCTTTCAGCACCCACTCAATGCCATTGCCATTGCCAATGTTGATGCCACTGCCAATGCCAATGAAATTTGCCACATTTTGCATATGGAGGGTAGCGAAACGGGGCTCAAAGTACCCACAACAGCAGCATCATCATCACCGCAACCCTCCGCAGCAAGGACAAAATCAAGAACGAGGACAGACAGACAGACAGACAGACAGACAGACAGACAGACATTGGGACTGGCATTGAGACTAGAAGTAGTGGGATGAGGACACTCACATTAACGATGGGACGCACCATGTGCGACTGTCGTAAAACCCACTTAGCATTTTTGGCAACAATTTTTGACAGGGCCACCATTTTTTTATGTTATATGAGAACTAATGGCGAAAATATTATCACGCGCCATTTTAAAGGCAATTTCACGCATACGAGAGCTAATTTATTTCAAGTACGGAAACTCATACTTACATCGCACACTGAGGTAATAACCAATCGACGAGTATTGAAAGTTCAGATGCCGTGATGTGCACTTGTACCAGCCGGAATGTTCTCGTCTAATGGATGTAAAGTTAAGAAACCCGTCGCCAGTTTGAGGTACCTGTAAATAGCACAGAAGAAGAGTAAGAGAGTGTGAGAGAGAGAGTGAGAGAGTGAGATAAATTCATTTGGAGTAAAGCAAATGAGTTTCGGACTTATGCGTAAACAATTTTTGGTAATTAAGGCAAGGCAAATAGTTGGTCCAAGCACTTTTTCGCGATAACTACACGAAAATCCATTTAAAACTTGCTCCTTGCCCAAAAATCACAAAGCGACCAAGAGTCTGAGTCGGTGTCGGAGTCTGAGTTGGAGTTAGAGTTTGAGTTTTAAGCCAAGAATGGGCTTACGTATGCATAAGTTTTATAAGACTCACCGGTGTGTCACCATCGTCCTTCTGCCATCGCGGAGTACTCGGAGGATTCGAGTCAACGTCGCACTTCAGACTAACTTCGATGCCTTCGCGCAGGGGATAACCAAACCCAGGTGTGCGCGATATTGCAAACGAGGGTGTATCTGCAAAAAATAGAAGGGAAGAAATGAGAATAAGAATAGAATAACACACAGATACGATGAGATTTTCGGTTAGTAGTTTTTTGGGGATTTCTGTCTGCCTGTCTGCTGTCTACTGTTGTCTGGCGACCAAAAACCAGAGACCGGCGACTCTGGAAACATCTACAAAATAGTTTTTTAATTAAAAAATTACGACACAAAAATAAACGCTGGGCGAAAGAAACTTTTATAATTAAACTGAATGCAAATGAGTGTTGGCTATTTGATGTTCATCAGCACCGCAAAACTAACGACCATAGACACAATTTCTCCCTTGTGACAAATCTTTGGGGAATTTGCACCACAAAAATGTAGAAAAACAAAGAGTAAAACTTTTCGAAAAACTCCAAAAATTTCGTATTTGTTAACGTTAAATATGTGTCTTAAAAAATGAAAGCAATCAGAACTGAATGACACTACGTCGACTGTTAAAAAAAGTCTTTGTTAAATAAGAACCTAGGGAATATAATACAATTTGATAAAAATTGGACACAATTAGAAAAACTTTTGTAGAAATCTCACAAAAATGAAAGCAAACAGAAACGAATAGTATTCATTGAATTACTATTACTATAAAATGTAAAAAACAAAAGAATTAGATTTCAAATCCGATATGCGAAAGTTAATACCTACTATACAATTGAATTATTTATATTTTATATCACGATGCTATTGATTGCAAATAGATTTCAGTGTTGAATTGAAATCTAGGGAATATTTTCCAAAAACCAATACTCAAAATGTAAATAATATGAATGAATGGCTGTATAAAGATACACCGCCAATCATCTAGTTGCTTTCAATGCATATTCATAGCCATAAATAAAATGTTTCTTTTTTTTTGGTTTAATCAGAGCTTGCTTTCAAATCGGAGTGCATTGAATTTCAATCTTTTCATTGCCGCCTGTGTTTTTTGGGTTATACAATTTGATTGAAGCGAGCACATTAAATTTGTTTGTCGGTTGTTTACCAAACTATTAAACATATGCACATTCGTCTGAGTGTGCGTTGCTCCACACCCAGTGTGTGTGTGTGTGTGTGTGTGGTTTTGAGTGTGGAATGCCGACAGTAGTCAAACATCATACATATGTATAAAGGTCGCAGGTCTGGGGACAGTCAACATCAACTTGTTCAATCTTTGGGCGGAGACGAGGGACAGGAAATTGTCTGCCCACCATTTTGTCTGGGCTTCATCCATCAATTTGGAAGGCATAAAAGGAAGGCATTCAAAGGAACACAAAAATGGTTGTTCAACCACGAACTGCTAAAGGATTTTCAAAATCAATTTCTACTAGATTTTGATTTGAAATTTAAAGGAGAGTAATAATTTAAAAAGAAGTCTGAAAATTTAATATCTATTTAATTTGCATTAAAGCATATTTCCAAAGGATCGTTGTCCTTGATTTGTCTGTCAACTGTCGGCATAAAGTTGCAAAATTAAAAGAGGTAACAACGGGAACTATGAACACAATCCTTCGACTGTCCAGGCAAGTGCTCTCATGTATGTGCATTTTAATTTATACAACCCTAACAAACAATAACAATGAATGGGAATGGAATTGGGAATGGAAAGGGAATTGGAATTTGAATGGTATGAGAACCAGAACCAGGAACTCTTCTCAGTTGTTCTTTGTTGTAAAACGTTGTGGTTGGGCCACATTTGTTATTGTTTTTGTTGTTGCTGTTGTTGTTGTTGTTTCAGTTGGCATTTTTGTTATTGTTGCAGGTCTTTTGCTGTTGTTCTTGCGGTTTTTGCAATTTTCATGCCTGGATAAAGCTCGCACATATCCATTGGATGGATGCGAATACACAGTAGCAGTTACAGTTACAGTTACAGTCAGAGTCACAGTCACAATCGCAATCACCATTGCCATTGCCATCATACTAGTCACATTCAGTATCCGCATTCCGCATTCCTGATCCGAATCCCAATCCCAATCCCATTCCAGGACTTAGTCATGCACATCCCGTATGGCTTTTCTATATTTGTACATCAATTTCATGGGCCTCTATATATGCGTTTTTCTACCTTGGCATTTGTCATGGCATTATGCGGCTTGACGTACATTAATAAAGCCAATAGCTGTGGCACTTTGTTCTCGGCTGGCCATCATCCTGGCCAGCCTCAGCCTCAACTACCAGCTACCATCTACCAATTCCAGCACGTGTCTGCGGCTTTGTTACTGCCAATTAGTGCAAGCCCTTCTAATTGCCGTTGGATAACTGCCATTGATTTTGATTTTTAGTTTTTCCTGTTGCGAGTTTCCAGTTGTCAGTTGTCAACCTGAGTTGAGTTTGCTACATTTTTGTTTCCCATTTTTGTGGCTACAACAAAGTCACGTGGATGCGCGAGGACTAAGCAATTAGTGCAGTGAAAACATCTCTCTTTCTATGCTGACTTCTTAAGGTTTACGTAAACACCAACTATAATCCATCAAAAGGATTGCAAGACTGCTGAAACAAGCATGCATAGTTACGTAAAGGTATGTTGATAAGTACAAAGACAACTTATATTACTAATTAACTACACAAAACTTTCTACAAAAAAATTGATCAAATATAACACAACTGTGTTAAATAATGATCATATTATTTTGAAATTGTTATATTGAAACTCTGTTTATTATTCTCATCAATTAAAATGCAATCTTCTTTTTCTCCCAATGAAAGTTGATGTGAAAATTAACTCAAAGCATTTCCCCTTTGCATACTTTGCAAAGTATGCTCCTTAAACTCTCATAAAAGGGTTACTCTATATTATTTAGAATATAACAAAATACGGGAGTATCTATAAAATATATTTAAAATATTATTTTTTATCATTACTTATTGGAATATGCAATTGTTATAAGAAATGTGTAAGCTTGTATTTTAGATAGAGTATCTCATATTCGATCAGTCTCCTCTGAAGCACTTAGACTTTTAGACTCCTTAGACACTCATAAAAGGGCTACTCTATGTTATTTAGAATATATAAAACATTCGGGAGTAAATATAAAATATATTCAAAATACTATTTATTGTTATTACTTTTTAGAATATACAATTGTAATTAGAAAAGTGTAAGCTTGTATTTTAGCTAGAGTATCTCATATTCGATCAGTCTCCATAGGAGCACTCTCACTTGTTTTTGCATATATTTTTCTCCTGCTGCACTTTCCATTTATATAATATCACCTTTTGCTTCCTTTTATTTGTGCAGCTGCATAATAATTTTTGTTTTCCCTTTTACCCATTAGCCCCTTGCAGGATCGTCAAGCATCCTTTGTGCCATTGCCTCGTAGCGTGTGTTAACTTTTGCAATTTAACTTTTTAATCAACATTTGCCTTTTGGTTTTCACTTTTACTTGCTGCTTGCTCACTCTTACTTTGCCCCACTTTGCCACCACTTTTCCCCACTTTTGCCTCGACTCTCACCTTCTGCCTTAGCACAGTCTATTAATTAAGCCAGGTGCGATTTACGTCGTGTTTGGCTTTTATTACCAACTTTTCTCACATTTAAATATGATGTCAAATGATTGAAGGTGACTTAAGTGACTGCTTAATTGCCTGTTTAATTACGCATTTTCATTTCGCAATCATATTTTGAGACATAATTTAATAAAGTCATCAAATTGAAGAAACAATTTTCGTATATTTCATTATTCTATACTTACATTGTACATCCAAAAGCAAGGAAGCATTTTGGCGTATTTTGAGCGTGGGATGTTCCATAACACATAAGATCCTGGCATTGTGATGCGCCCTGTAGACGGCAGGCAGACGAGATTCGCTTTTGGCACCACTGTTGATTTTGTAGTCGTTCTTATCCTGCCGATAAAGATGAAGATAGAGAATAAAGAGTGAGGACGGAGGTGATAAAAATTCCATTTCAATTTAAGGCTTAGCCAGGACAAATTGGGCGAAATGACGGGCAATTAGTCGGGCTTGTTATCAACGCGACATCATTAATTTAAATTAAAGCACAAGAGCGAGGGCAACGGAAAAGGCAATGGTAATGGCAATGAGTTCGTTTCCTTCAACTTCACCTTCACCTCCAGACATCCACTTCCCCCACTGCCCCTCCACCGAGACATGCAAATTTGTTGGCACAGTTTTCAATCAATCATCCGGCGTGGCGTGGTTGTAGTTGAAGCGGACCAGACCAAGCACGCAAATTTGTGGCATTTAGGGTCTATGACAAACAACACACACACTCACACACACATACATACAAATACAGAGGCATATAACTAAACACTCAAGTGGACAACTTCGATGTGTTTGACAGGTCGTTGTATGTGGTTGGGTGGTTGGGAGGTGGGGAGGTTGAGAGGTTGGAGTGGGTCGGTTCTTCAGTGGTTGGGCGGTTGGTCGGTTTATACAAAGCTTGACCAGAATGTCTGCTTTTCATTATGCTCGAGTGCAAGACAAACAAATTTGGCGTAACCGCAAGTGTTCGTCCCTGGTTTGGGAAGTTGCTCGGAAAGCCTCCGATATCCACACTTAATGTGTTTGCTGTCTGTCTCCTTGTTGGTCTTTCTATCTCTCCCACTCTCTTCCTCTCTCTCACTCTCCCTCTCCCTGTATTGCTTGTGGTTTTTCAAAGTTTTCATTAAGATGACGATACAATATGTCAAAGTGTCAACTAAACTATTCGCCACTTGCCACTTCATTTGCTTAATAGATGACTAAAGAAATCCTCTTCAGACTTACCTTCTCGGTTTTGATTTCCTCCAGTTCCAGCACCTCAGCGGATACCTTCTGTGCATGTCGATCCACACCAGGACTTAGCAACACTTCCCAGGTGAGTGTCGGACGTGGATTACCGCCTTCGCTTACACAGGCCAAGTTCAGCTCAGAGTTCTCCTTGACGGGCACAAAGATATTTCCAGCATCCAAGCGACGAGAGTCAATTAACAGATATGGAGGCTTTGGACGATCTAGGTGGGTTCAAAATAAAATTAGCAATTATTAAGAGAAACGTAATTAATTTGTATATATCAATAGTGGACCCACTACATATTCAAGGTATAAATATAGATCAGCTTTTAAAGAACTTAATTCTTTTAAATATATTAACGGAAACTCTAGATTGGAATACGAATTATCAAACCAAGGATCAGCTCTTAAAGAACTCATGTCATTTTTATACATCTAAGCAAAGGATACATTTATATAAATATAATTAGATCAAACAAAAAGGATCATAATAATTATAGAATAAAATATATACTGGATTGAGTTTTATACCAGGACAACTTTGTGCCTAGTCTAATAAAGGACACCCAGCAATTCATATTTGTTTTAATAATAATATTTTCTGCTCCTTCTGTTTCTCAACAAATTTCGCAAACAGAACGACGTCTTTAATATTTGTCAAAACTTTTATTTGTGCATTATCTATAGTTGTTGTTGTTACTTTGGTACTCACCCAGCACGACCAACTTGACGGGTCGAGCATTTTCGGTGTAACGTCGCGTATTCTCCGCCTCGCAGGACCATTTGCCATCATCCTCGAGCATTACATTGGTGATAGTTAGCGCTCCATTAGCCTCCTTGATAAAGCGATAGTCGGTGACTCGTGACGTGCGGTCCATGGAATGCACCACCTAACGGGGGAAAGACAAGAGACAAGACAAGAGAGAAGTATTATTGCAAAGGCATCTCACATTAGCCGTCTGCCAACCCGGCAGCTTAAAATGTAATGCCACTTGAGTAGCTCCTGCCACCAGAGAGAGAGTTGCCAAAAAATTATTATGCAAACGCTGCCTCCTGCAACTTTTAATGCCATGCATTAAATGCTCGTAAATTCCATGGTAAATGCAATGAACCCTGCATTACCTGCTCCTATCTTCATCGCATGAAACAATTGCTTTAATTCGCTTATTTTCACATACAGGCATTTATTTGCATTTATTACCCATTGTCTTTTATTCACTTGCCACACAGTTTACAGCGAATAAGTTCAGCAATTAAAATTGTTATTAATTTAAAGGGTTTCTTTTGATGTTGCCATAGTAAAAGTATCAAAGAAGGTACGTGTTTTATATATCTTTTCTGATATTAATAAATAAAAATAAATTATCTGTTTTGTAAATCTATTTTTGATAGATATATCAATATCTTTTTCTTCTTCAACACATTTAAGGAGAAGTTGTTAATATTATCAGGCAGAGTATATTTATAATGTGGATTATAGTTCTTGACCAACTTAATGTATTAAATCTGTTGTTCCAGCGCATGGCTTAATGCATTCTGCAATTTATGCTTGCCAACAAATGAAAATATACATTGTATTTAATTATAAATCATTTGTAATTATGCCATGCATCCACTTGAAATGTGAACAGAGGGTTACTTTTTAACTTTGTGAAAATGTGAAAATATTTCTGGCCATATAAAGAATCTCAGGGTAAATAATGATAATGACAGAGAAGAATTTAAAGCAGTATACAAATATATTATTTAAAAATGTTTCAAACATGTAAGTTTTTTTAATTATATATTTCCAAATAATTACACATTCTTTGGCTTGCATTATAATTACCAAATGCATTTACTAACTGCTCTTTATGCATTAATTTATGCAATTTATTATTATTGTCTAATAGAATCTGTTTATTACAATACTAGAATTCTAAGCTTCCGTTTCCGATTTTGATATTCGCGTTTTTTGATTGTCGTATGCATTTTTGAAATGCAACGCAAAATATTTATGCGTATATGAAGTTTAACAATATCTTTTTTTTGTGTGAAGTGTTGTATGTGACTCTACTTCCGTTGAGAATTTGCCACATTCGCCATGTAACGGCTATTGCAAAAATTTATTAACCTGCGGCGAATGGTGGACAATACAAGGACGCATTGCAACTGGAAACTGGCAACTGGTAACTGGCAACTGGCGACCGGCGACTGGATTTGCAGGCTGTGCAACGGCGCATTCAGTTGGAAATTTATGAGGTAACATGGCACAGAGTTTTCTGACTGCAGCACACCTGCTACACACAGTGTTTGGGTGTGTGTGTTTGTGTGTGTGATTTTGGTTTGGCAACATGGTTGCTAGACAAAAGCGTTAAATGAGCGTGGCAAATCCTTGTTTACAGCGTCGAGCGGGCAGCGGATTACACGCTCTATTGTTTTGGGGCCCAGTTTTATGCGAATGCGAAAGCGGCAGTCCAGTCCTTGTCCAAGCCAGTTGTTGTTATCCAAGTTGGCCAACCAACGTTGGGCATTAAATCTCACGCATGCCTCATCCAGACACACTGTGCGATCTGTTGTCTGGTAATAATGATTTTTTGCCTTTTTTCCCTCAGCCATTGTTTTTACCACTTTTTTTGTTGTTGTCATTGTTGTTGTTGCTGTTGTCATTGTTGTTGTCGTACAGCTGCGTCAATTCGCATAAATTGTTGCATATTTGAAGGCACATTTGAGTTTTACATGCGCATAACTTTGCATAATTTGTGGCGCCGTTATCTGCTGGCATTGCTTTTTGGGGATTGGGATTGGATACGTGTATCCTCCTAGGCTGTGACATGGCCAACTACTATGTATTTTTCGGTGTTATTATGGAAATGTGTATTTTCTAATTGCATTGTTTAAAATTTTTATTTTTACATTTAATTCGGCCCTAGGAGCTTCACATTTCATATGCGCATTTGTTTCCTAATATGTGCACAATTTTAAAATACATTTTTAGTTTGATGATTTCATTATATTGCGAGAGGTTTGCAAAATATTTAATTTTGCAAAGCAGCGTTGTAAATTCTAAATTGGTGGCATTAATTAGTATTTTTCGATAATTGTAGTTATGCGCTTGAATTAACATAACTTGAATTTAGATATTTTAAAGGTTCTTTTTTGATAATGTGAGATAGAAGAAAAGATATACAATATGTAAATAGATCCACATCCAAGTCAAGCCCAAATCTTGTTGATGATTCTGATGATTGAAAACTAAGAAATAATTGACTTTTTTATATTTGTATAACAAGCAGCTTAAAGTTCAACTTGTACACTTTTCTTTTGAATTAGCGAATAAAAATGTGGCTGAAAGAATTACTCAATGCCTTGCTGCCTGGTGTCGTAACTTGTCGGGTTGTTGTTGGCCCAAAGCTACTAACTTCAAATTGCTTTCGGCAAATATATTAGCCTCTTGATAATTTTCAACAATAAATTCTTTGGCACACACACCGAGTACGGAGTACCAAGTACAGAGTACAGAGTGCGGGGGTTTAGCAGGCACTCAAAGAAGCTTGGAACTTGCTTCATGGCTGGGGATTCGAATGCATTGTGCAGCACTTCAGAAAGTACAACAAAAGTCGCTCATGTTGCAAGCTGTCACTGGAACACTTGTCGCTTGTCATTGCGCAGTTGCAGTTGCAATGAGGAGTGGAAAAGGAGAGAGAGAAAGAGTAGTAAAGACACCGCTCAAGAAGACACGCTCAAATGCAATTGCAAATTTAGTTTGTGGCAAATACCAAAAGGGTAAAGAGAGACAGTAACTATAAAGATAGTATATATGTTTGTTAATTTCAAACTAAAGCCATTGAAATCCGCTTTATAATAAGACATGTTGCAGCAATCAATGAGAAGCTCAGTAGCTTCAGTAATTTTCGAATACTCAGATTGTAAACATATTGAAATTGAAACATAGTTGCTTACAATATATTTGAATGTATCTTATTGTTGGCTTGAAAGTGTATTTTAACTGCGGTGTTGCATTTAATTCATTGTCTTAGATTGCAACTGCCACCGACTGCTCTCGCATTTGTTTAGACATTGCCTCACATTGTTGCCGCATCATTGTTGTAATTGCCATGGCACAACCCCAACTCTTTAATCTTTGCCATAAGCTCTGTGTTCATGTCTCTGCTTTCACATGGCTGGCTTTTGTTTTAACACAACTAATACAATTGCACCGTGGGGAAAATGCTGCTGATGCAGCGATGTTTCTAACGTCAGCGGCGTTGATTTTATTTGCCAGCCAAGGCATCTGATGTTGGCAACAGACAGAAGACAGAAGGCAACAGACAGACAGAAGAGGAAGCTGAGTCAGTGCAACATTGCTTCTAACTTAATAAACTCGTCAAAGGTACAAAGTGAGCGGCGTGTTAGCAACTTTCTACTCTCGAAGCGAACCAAGGGACAGAGACAGACTATAGCAGATCTGACGTCGCATTGTTGCTGATTTTCATTTGGGAATTTCGCTCGTCTCTAATCTGAGTGATTAATTTCTTGGCTTGATGTGATTTACTTGCCACTGCAACAGCTGACGTTGCACCACTGACTCACCATCACTTTGCTAATATCGTCTATTAAGTTTTCGCCCATTTGATTAATGAAAGCTTGTTGCGACTTTTGACAGACAAAACCCCATGAGATTTAAATGATTCATGTAAATTGAAGAAATTAAAAAACAAAAGAATCTCTGTCATAGCAATGGAACAAATAAAAAACGTATGTTTTAGGTTCATAAATATGTGCCTACAACAAAGTATGCAACAATGTCCAGTATCCAAAAATGTAACCATAAAAGCTACCAATTTACTACAAGCCTTCTAGTTATAGAAAGATCTATGAGAGGAATTTCTAATACATTAAGTGCCTACGATTTGAAGTTGCAAAGTATCACTTTATAAAGTAAGGATTATAATGCTCATATACTATAAGTAATAGAAATATCTATAAGGGGAATGTCTCACAAATTAAGTACCCAAGCCATTAAGTTGCAAAGCTTTGAAGTATCTCTTTGTAAAGAAAGGAAAATGTAGCTCTGCCTGAAACTTAAACTTGGAAATAATTCAAAGATACTATAAGTAATTATAATAATTATTATTTTGCTATATTTTAATAACTTTTTAACTTTTATAAGCAAAACAATATATACATCGCCAACGTCATCCCATCGAATATTGTCCAATAAAGTCAAAAATATTTCAAATCTTTTCTAAAGAGTTAAATTTGATAGCTTGCAACAACGGCAACATATGCCAACAACTTTGGAAAGTGACAAATGTTCAAATGGTAAATAATAGCATTCGCATCGCAATCGTTAGATGTGAATAGTCGCAAAAGATTGCTGGTAGTGTGTGATTTGATGGCACAAACAAGCGCAGCAATCAGACACCAGATGGAAGACAGAAGACAATATACAATATACAACAGAAACCAGACGGAAACATATAGGAGACGTGTCTGGTATTCGGGACTCGCTTCATGGCAGCTGTTGACAGGCAATTTGGGTGATTTTTTGGTGGCATTTGTTGCTTACACGATTCGACAGCGCGATATTGAATTTAATTTTCGTATAGAATAAACACCAACAGCAGCAACAACCAGCAACAATCAGCAACAACTAGCGGACAAAACAGCAACAATAAGCCGACAATAGTGTGGCAACATTGTTTGCTTGCTTGCCGCCCACAAGCTTGCAACACTTTTTGTGAAACCAACGCATACAAAAACAAACACACACACCGATATACATATATATGTTTATATATACTTGTAGATAGTCTGACACTTACACCTGGGCCAGGTGCTCTTTGAAGCTTCAGTTAACATCGTAGGGAAGCCAAGCCAAGCCGCAGACCAACATCAGAGGCACGTAGCAAGAGTGTTGTTGTTGCTATTGTTGTTGCTGTTGTTGTATTAGTTTCAACTATTATTTGCCCATCAACAACTTGGCCTGTCCATTCTGTTGCTGCTGTTGCTGTTGTTGTTGCTCCAGTTGCAATTTACACAGCTCAACAACAGCAACTGTTAAATAAACAACAAGAGAGAGAGCAAAGTACAACGAGTTGAACACCGCACAGATGTTTAGTTGTTTATGTAGAACTTGGGACCAGTTCAACTTGTGTATAATGACTTTGTGATGAAGTTTCTATATGGCCAAGAAGAGGCGTCTAACCAATTATGATAGTGTTTTCACAATGTAAATTGTACAAATCAAATTTATTTAGTGGAACTACTTATTATTAAAAATTTCAAATATTATTTATATATATAATAAAATACATTATTTAAACACTGGTTGTTATAGTCATTGCTACCAGCTTCCTTTGGCCAAAAGTTATATTTACAAGTTTATATTTACTACCAGTATTTCCATTTGAAAGTTGTCTAAAATTTAGAGTGCCCTTTTTCCTGGTTACGTTTTAATCGTACAGTTTTCAACTTGTGAATTTCCTCTCTTTTTGTCTGTCTGGGAAAAACGCACGAATACGAATGTGTGCCGAGAGGAAAGCTGTTATAATTGCATTACACGAAAAGGTAGAGTACGCTTTTTATTCAACGTTGCACTTGCAATTACAACTCAATAACTTTTGCCGGATGGTAGTTAACTTTTTCGCCTTGTTTGTTTAATTTGTTGCCAGGCGCTTTTTGGCTCCTCCACCGCCGCCGACAGTTGCCAGTTGCGTTTCCAGTTGCGTTCTCAGTTTTTCTGCGTTTTCAATTTAACTTGTTAGTTAAAGCAAAGGCAGCAGACCAAAAAATAAAAAACTAAAAAAATAAAAAACACAAAAAAATAATACCCAACACTAATTTAAATTTGCTGTGGTTGCTAGCGGTACATACTCGTACTTTGCCACGTTTGTGGCAACGCAAAAAGTTGTAATTAGAAGATGCAGGAAAAACATACAAAAAAAACATAGTATTAAAAAAAAGTGGGTCCAGTTAGGCGTCAAGTTGACACAGAGAATGTCGTTTGACAGATGAACTTTTAAAAGCTTTTGAGCATCGCAAACTATCAAATAATAACGATTATCCCATTTGCATAATGCGGCATTTAAGCGACAAATAAGCAAGCAGCAGCACAAAAGCCAGACTCCAAATGGCAATGAGCATAACACAGAAAAAGGGAGAAAGAAAGAAAAGACTGGCACTCGAGACGTCTGTCAGGAAGATAGAAGACAGCGTCCGAGGGGAGGGACAGGGGAGAGACACGGGCACAAAGGACAAACACAGTGCAGGCGACAATAAAAACCAACTAAGAATGTGACATTTAAGGATTGTTGTATACTAAAAGAATATCCTATAAAAATGCAAACAATATATTACGTATACGACTTGAGAAGTTTTCTGTTTGCTTGAAGTTTCCGACCTCATATACCCAATCTACTGTTTGTACAGGGTACAAAAATATTAAAATGCGAAAACTGCGAGACAGCTTAAGAGACCCAACGGAAGCACTGGAGGCTAACGGGCCGCACAAGAATGCAATTAAAGTCAAAAGCTGTAAGCAAGTTGGCAGCTCCGACAGCTGGAGGTTTACTGGGAAGGGGGTCTAACATGGGGATAAAGTAATGTTCCAATTGTTGTCACTTACCTGACCATTCTTGTACCACGTACTGGCGGAAATGTCCAGATCCACCTCGCACATCAACCTAATCTCCGAATGCTGCTCTGCATACACAACCGACATCTCCTCATCTGCATAAGGATTGGGCAACACTGGCCGCAGTGGCAAGACCCGAGGTTCCAGTGGACCCTCGTCATCGTCGGCAAACAAATCTCGCGTTGCGGTCCCACTGTCAAACTCCTCGACATCGTCAATGATAATCACCGGCTCCTTCGGCTTGGGCTTCATATCCTCTGGCGCCAGATGTACCGTGGATCGAGCACGCTTTGTCTTTACCGTGCTCAACAGACCAGAGAGCGTCCTATTTGCATAAGCTGTAACTGCAGCAGCAGCACTGGTGGCCATTGTGGTGACACTTGGGATGGCTGTGACCAGTTGCATCTCCAGTTCCGCATCCTCCTCCGTCTCGCGACGCAAACGTCTTTTGGCCTCTTTGTGAGACGCCGCCCTATGAGCCTGATGAGCCTGATGAACCCGTCGGCTCTTCAGTTGCGCCTTCCACTTGGCCACCTTCAATTTGGCCTTTGCACAGTTTTTGGCACACTTTACATCATCCTGCTGCCTATGGTCAACTGCTGCATGATGTCTTCTCTGTGCATCTGCATCTGCTCTGTAAACAAATGGATTCTCTAGCGGCGTCTGCTCTGATATGCTCCGCCATTTGTTGTTGTTGCTGTTGCTGTTGGTTGCGTGTTCGGCGGGTGTTGTCTTTAATTGTGACTTGGCATTGATATTTTGTGAATGTGTGTAGATGGTACCTGAAATGACAGAGAATAGATTAATAGGATTACTAATGTAAAAGAAGAAAA